>UELW01000667.1:109108-709108 GCA_900490495.1 Danionella dracula
CATCCATCCTCCATCTCTTTCCGCTTATCCGGGGCCAGGTCGCGGGGGAGCAGTCTAAGCAGGGATGCCCAGACTTCCCTCTCCACAGACACTTCTTCCAGCTCCCCGGAGGGATCCCGAGGCGTTCCCAGGCCAGCCTGGAGACATAGTCCCTCCAGCGCGTCCTGGGTCTTCCCCGGGCCCTCCTCCCAGTGGGACATGCCCGAACATCCTCCCTGGAGGCGTCCAGGAGGCATCCGGAATAGTATCCCAAGCCACCTCAGCTGACTCCTCTCATGTGGAGGAGCAGAGGCTCTACTCTGAGCTCCCCCCGGTGACGGAGCTTCTCACCCTATCTCTAGGAGGAGCGCCCAGCCACCCGGCGAGGAAGCTCATTTCGGCCGCTTGTATCCGGGATCTTGTCCTTTCGGTCATGACCAAAGCTCATGACCATAGGTGAAGTAGGGACGTAGATCGACCGGTAAATCGAGAGCTTCGCCTCTCGGCTCAGCTCCCTTTTCACCACGACAAATCGATACAGCGACCGCATAACTGCAGATGCTGCACCGCACCGCCTGTCGATCTCGCGCTCCATCCTCCCCTCACTCGTGAACAGACCCCGATACTTGAACTCCTCCACCTGAGGCAGGAGCACTCCCTACTGGAGAGGGCAGGCCACCTTTTTCCGGTCGAGAACCATGGCCTCACACTTGGAGGTGCTGATCCTCAATCAGCACTCAGGCTGCAAACCCCCCAACACACGCTGGAGGTCCAGGCCCGAAGAAGCCAACGACAACTCATCCGCAAACAGATGAAATCCTGAGGTCCCCGAACCGGACCCCCTCAGGCCCCCGCTGCGCTGGAGATTCTGTCCATAAAAACTATGAACAGAACCGGTGAATAAAGGGCAGCCCTGCGGAGGCCAACGCGCACTGGGAACAGGTCTGACTTTGTGCCGGCAATGCGTACCAAGCTCCTGCTCTGGTTGTACAGGGATCCGACAGCCCTTAGCAGGGAGCCCCGGACCCCATACCCCAGAGCACCTCCCACAGACCCCACGAGGGACACGGTCGAACGCCTTCTCCAAATCCACAAAACACATGTGGACCGGTTGGGCGAACTCTCATGACCCCTCGAGACCCTGCAGAGGGTATAGAGCTGGTCCAGTGTTCCACGACCAGGTCGAAACCCGCATTGTTCCTCTGCATCCGAGTTCGACTACTGGCCGCACTCTCCCTCCATTACCCTGGCATAGACTTTCCCCGGGAGGCTGAGGAGTGTGATCCCCGGTAATTGGAACAGCATCTTCATAAGCGAAAAAGAGGCGTTAACCCAATTTACATGACAAGCACCAGAAGGACCTGGAGCCAAAAACTCACGTGTCGGGGTAGGGAGTGTGCACCATTGCCAGAGGTACTGTGATGATCACAGCCCTAAAGAAACAGGCTACAAACAGGGCGTCATCGTAAATGCAACTCAGACCGGTCAAATAAAAGGCGGCAGACACACAGACAGCACAGCATCTTGGCAGACGAAAGGAAATGCATGGGTGATTCGCGGGAGACGTGCGGTGAAAAAAAAGGATCTCAATACCTACATAACACCAGTACGATGGAGAAAAAATGATATTTACAAACATAGGGTGGTGAACAGCCAAGAAAAGTGCAACGCGGAAGATGGTTCAGAACCAGGAGTACTAGCACACTAAGTCCTGCGGTACATCTATGGTGAGGAGTCCTAACCACCCTGACACGATCCAACACAAACTCAATTGTAAACACACTACAAGAGCGTTGGTGTGCAATACAACCGTGGGGAGAGGGTGGGCGAGGGCGCCTCGAACAAAACGCATGATCACCGGGAAAAGACACCTCTGTTAAACCGAATGGATACTCGTCAGAACAACAGACAAGTTAGGACGGTGAGCAGGTTGTGATTATGGTGCAGCCCCAAGCAACACCGGCTCAAATAATAAATAGTCCTTGGCACACGCGGGGGGGGGGGGGATCAGGCAAGCGGCTGGGTAACACGGGATCTGCAAAAAAAGAAGGGGACTCGCGCTTTGCGGGCCCGCAAGTGAAAAATCAAAGCCCGATAGCCGCGTCCACCCAATGAGGAGACTGCATGGCCCGGTATGTCATAGTGTGGGGGGTATAGGGGGTAATATGAAGAGGTAAAAACAGCGTGCTTCCGGGGCCCCCGTGCCTAGGGGGCGGCGCGAGTGGGGACGGTGGGAAGTTTGGACCCAGGCAAGTGTAAGAAAAAACGTGAGTAGACGGAGGACACGCGAAGAAGGGGGTGGTAAATAAACGATTAACCTCACATAGGCTCACCGAACTCCCGCCGGTCCGAGGTTTTGGCCGTACTTCACCTTGCGACATATGAACGCTGCGCGAACTCTCGTGGAAGGGGTATAAGAACCGGTGTAAAAACACACACACACAAGGTCAGCGGGTGGTCCCGAAGTGTCCCACAACCCCAGCTTGAGCCTATCGTATCAGACGGTGGTGCGCGATACGAAATAGAGTTTTCACTTTGCGGCACCCTTACTTTTCCCGTGTCCACCACCGGTTCTGGCTTGCCAACCACGACAGCCCAGAGACCGTAACGGCCACAGCTTCGTACTGCTGCAGTGACAATAGAGTGAAAACATGGGTCCATCGGACTCCATGTCTCCCGTCACTCCTCTCACCTCTCTTTCCTTTCTCCATCTCTTTCTCTCTCTCTCTCTCTCTCTCTTTCCTCTCTCCAACTCCTTCTTTCTCTTTCTTTCTCTCACTCTCTCTCTAACTCTTCTCTCCTATCTCTCTCTCTCTCACACACTCACTCTGCCTGTCCTTCTCTAATTACTCATGAGCAATTCTTTGCAAGAGACAAATCAAGCTTATCAGTTTCAACACTTGCATTTTGACTTGATAGCACACAGTTTTTATTTTAGTTTATGTTATACATCATTACAAACCTTATTGGAATCTGAGTTTGTATTCACAGTATATGAATATGCACATCTTGAGATTCGGTACCTTGTTTGACCTGCCTCTGAGCTTGTTAAACACAAGAGACAGAGTGTGGGTGTGCTGAGAGACAGACAGACTGAGAGTAATCTAAGAAACCAATATCGTTTTCTAATGTTATGGAAGCCAAACAAATAGATATACGAGGATTAGCTGGTCTTTCTGGGGGTTTTAGACAGCAGGGATTGATGGAGGAATGATGCAAAGATGCTCTTTGGGAGAAAACTGCATGATAGGGGCATTACCACAGCTTAAGGTGGGATAAAGGAACAAGAAGGCCACATGGGGAAGGGATATAGGACAGAAAGAGAAAGAGAAGACCACAAAACCAGTGTGAAGGGATTTAGGACAGTATGAATGCATAAGGAAATAAATGCAACTGCCTAGTGTTCAGTTCTTACATGAAGATATCTACATAATTTATTTATAAATCACAGATTAATAACAACATTCTGCAGACCAACGTGCTGAACAATTTTAGAAATACACAAGGACACTCCAGGGTGAAACACACAGCCAAAAGTATTAAAAACATAGTAAAAAAACAGGTAAAATACAAGTCAGTTTAAAAAAAACGCATGAATCAAGTTTTCATTCATTCATCTTCATATCGGCTTTCTTCCCTTTCGGGGTCGCCACAGCGGAATGAACTGCTAACTCTCTGGCATATGTTTTACGCGGCGGATGCCCTTCCAGCCGTAACCCATCGCTGGGAAAGAATCAAGTTTAATACTTGAAAAAAAATTACAGATCACAGCAGAGTTTTGAGTTTGGATTTAAAAACAGATAGTGGCGATGCATGTCTTATTTCAACAACCAGGGAGTTCCATTGTTTGGGAGCATCGACAGAGAAAACACACTCGCCTTTGCTTTTCAATCTACATAGATCTGGGAACAGCTAGCAGCCTCTGGTCGGAAGAGTGCAGTGATGGTTGGTGTATGATTAAAGTTCAGACAGGTAAACTGGGGCTAAGTCATTAAGGCATTTGTAAACCTGGATTAAAATGGTAACATTTATTCTGCTGGGTACCAGAAGCCAGTGAAGGGGTTTTAAAATTGTATGAACCTGTCAACAGAAATATTTGAAGCTAAAACTGGGCTCATACAAAACATGTCATCATAGCATTGGAGTTGAAAATACTCTAAATGCAAAAATGGGCAGAAATGAGATCCAAAGTCAAAGTTAGTGTACAGTACAGTACAGTTATTTTGAGAAGACCACCACGTTTAAATCTGGTGCTCATATTACATTGTTGACTAAGTTGAAAATGATAAAAAAACAAAAACGTCCAAAAAAACTATCTTAACAGAAAGAAAAACAAAGGTATAGTTACCCCAGATACCCCAGACCGTTAATACTGGGAGGCATAATTTTTGCTCAAAGATTTTAAATTGGGATTTTAAGTGAAAACACCTTTTTTTTTAAAGGGATTTCAGTTGAAGACGAAGAACTATTTTAGCATGCAGTAGTTGGATGAGTGTTTGTTTATTTAACAAGATGAATATTTGTAAGAGACAGATAAGAGTGGTAATATTTTACTTCTCACTCAGTGGCTTTCTCTATGTTTTTCTACGATCTTTTTATATAGCGCAAAGAGAGATCCTTCTCTACGGGTACACTAAGATTATTGATGCTCTTTTTGTTAAATTTAGGAATGAATAAACCCCTTAGCAAAAAATAAAATAAGCTAAAATTTTGTTTGTGTTCCCATTCATTCCCCTGTCCACTCGTGTCTCATCTACAATTAAGGATGGTTTTATCGGTCAAAGTGAAAAATCAACGTGTGCAGAAGATGCATATGTGCGTAGATTTCTTTATACACTGATTTGTTTTTTGTAGAAGTACAGTCTGTTATCACTTGGTTATTCGAGGAATACATATTACATCAAGAGCATTATTTTCATTGATCAATCAGGTCTGTTTTTTGGGCATTTGTCATAGTCAACATCAACTTGGCAGGTTTGTTTATCACCAGCTGTCCGGTTAGGGTCGTTGCCTAGCAGGGTCGACTGGATTAGTGCTCCCCAAGAAAGGAGACTCCATGCCAGCCGCTGACCTGTGTATCTCTATCTGCCGTATCTCTGGTTCCTGTCGACCTAATGGTTTTTTTTGCATCCATGGTATTTCTTTCACCCAGAGGGGCAGCTGCACTCAATCACATGTGATCTAAGTGATTGCAAAGGTTCCTTTGATTGGATGAAATAGAATTAGGTCGGTGGGGGCCTGGTTAAAGGGAATGTCGTTATTGGTGGAGAAAAAGCAGAGTGAAATTGGGTGATGAATCATTCCTGGATATTCATGACAAGCCATGGGGGTGAAAAGATAAACACCTCTGAATGGGTTTGTGTTTCTGCATGATTGACCAAGATCTGGATCCAACCGAAAAGAAAAGATATCAGTTCTCAAAACATCTTTGTTTTTCAGATGTACTCAAGTTTTTAATCTACTGCTTCAAAACTCTTGGATGCTTGTTCCCCCCCACATTTTAGAACTGTTTTTTGTTTATTATTCATGGTTATGTTTTATTAGTGAAGCTTTAAATATATTTATGTATAGCAAAAAGGTGTACATGCTTTAAGTTCCATACTTGTTAGATCACATTAAATTGGAACTGTAAAGGATGAAATAGAGCTTTCAAAGAGCATGTGACTCAACATATCAAAAAAGTTATTTCGCTGAATAAGTAAAATTTTTATTTCGATGAAAGTAAAATTGATTAACGATGTGTGAACGGTTTGTGACATTAAAATCCCTGCCAACCAATGTTTTATAACCGTAAGCCCTCCCTCTCGAGAACTTTTGACTATTTTAATAATGCCCGCCATTGTTTACGCGCAAGTAGACGTGATCAGAAAACACTACTGCTGCTCTATTTGATGATTATTATATCTGTTCAGAACAGTTGTAGAAAAGTAATTTTTGTTTTTCAAGGCAAAGTTTCTGAACAAAGTTTAAGCTCACCTTTCACTTCTCACTCTTTTTTGATTGAGCTGCAATCCGATGTTGGATTTATTACCAGGATGTGGTTGAAGGATGGAGCTTGCTTTCATCTTGAATAATGTGGTGTGGAAGTATGGCAGACAATTTATATTATTTCAGTAACTATATCAATTATTTTAGAGATCAGGATCAGGTTTTCCCACCGAACAAATTACAGCTTTAACAGGTTTTTATGTTCATGAGAGCCTTAAGATTGAAATAACGTCATGTCATGTTAATAAGTGAACTACTATTATAGCTTAAAAGTTCAAAGTTATAGAAAAGCAATAAAAAACATTTTCTTGCTTTCACTTATTATAAAGGTTGACTCCAAATGTTGTCGAAATTCAAAAAAATTCTATTTTCCTAAATAATTGTGTGAATTACAGTACTCTTTATGTGGTAAAATTAAATTGAGAACATTTGTGATTTTTAAACAAATGTTTTATTTCAGTTTTATATCAGTTTGATGTTGAAGTTTCTGCAAGGAACCTTTAAACCATATTTAACTTGGCTCTAAAATAAGGTTATGAAAGATAGAAGTCCTGTTTATAAAATTCTAGGTCAGCGATATCCAATTAAACTTTTAGAGGATCTGTCTCTACCTTTCACTGTTCATCAAATCTAACAAGCAGCATGTATTACTCCATCTTTTCTGGCTGGCATCAATGCGTTTTAAAATAGGAAATAATCAATCCTTCATAGACAAATGAGTCTTTTAAAAGATGAATACAGTAAGTGCAGTCGTTTCCGCTGTTTCGAATGGGAAGACATTTCAAGGATCTCCTGGAAATCATATTAAATGGGATGAGAATAGCCCTGAATGTGCTCTTAATGTTGCATCCTGTATCCAAGACATTTAGTCGGAGTCTAACTTGGGAATGATATTTGTTAGTTTGAACAGCGTATAAAATATAATAGAAAAAATGTTTATTGTATATTATATATAAAAGAAAAAGAAAATGTTTATTGTATAGACCTGGGAGGATGTGTTTCTGAAAAGATTTCCTCATCAGTTCCTTCTCTTGGCTCCTGATGCCCTGTCATAGTCCAGGAAGGAATGTTTCTCACAAAACACTGGCCGCTTGATACAAGAGTTTGTGTGTTGAAACTGTGGACGTGTGGTGCAAGATACAATGGCACAGGCCACATAATAGGAGGTTTCCATGACAACCAGTGCTTCAGTGCTGGGGGTGTGTGGTGATAGTCCTATCCCCTTTTTTATTCATCTCCAATTTCATTTGTATGTAGACATTCTTTCTGTATCCGTCGAGGCCATGTAGTGGGATTGTGTGTGTGTTTGCACATGTGTCCAGGTCATTTGTCCCAGCGTGTGCTTTATTAGAGTGCCAGAAGTGCTCTCTATGAAAGAAAGAAAGACATTTTAGCCCTTCAGGACCAGCTCAAAGTGGGGCAAAGGGACTTGAAAAAGTTCAGGTGTCTCGAGAGTTTTTAGACATCAGTGTTTGAAGCGTGTTTTGACTCAGACTTGGTTCTTTGATTAGGATATCTGAATAAAAATTAAATAACATCATCAAAAAATCGTGAACTTTTTTTTGTGGTGCGGTCTGGAATACTCAAAAGTATATTGTTAGATTTAATAATCACACATTTCTTTACAATTCCATTCTGTTTTCTCTGCTTTTACAGTTACTTTGAACCTGTGAAGATTCATAGGTTTAGTGGAGGAATGGCTAAAAATGTGACAGAATTAAAATTAAATCAAATTAAACAAATTTTCCAGACATTGGACACGTGCATGTCTCTTACTATATGCAGTAAAATCTCAGAAGCAGAAGAGAAAAGTCCACTAATGGTTAAACTTAAAAACAAAATGCATTTATGCTTTTTTTATCACATATTAATAATTTTCAAACAAAAAATAAATGTAAAGGTTAAACATAAAACTTTTATGTTTGTTAGTTCATTATATATCACTTTATTATTTTCATATCATTGATTTATATTTGATCTTCACTGAAATGGATGAAAAAAATAACAATTACAAAAAAAATTGAAATTGTAATTAATGTTAAGTATTGACCTAAGAACACAAAAAGGGTATGATTTGTATTTTTTGAGACATAGATAATAATTCAGCTCAAAAAGCTTTAAATTATATTTGAACTTTTTAAAGTTTTCTAATACAAAAAGTAAATCTAACAATACCTTTCTTAAATTCTATAAGTTGATTACCTTTTATTAATTTTTACCTCATCTATGGGGACCTCTTGTCTTGCCATATTTTTTTTCTTCATCATATCATGCAACTTCGCTTCACACTTTCAACAAACACAAAATATGGTTTTGGACGTTTAGAACAAAAAGACTATAGTTTTTATAGTGCTCAAACTTGTCACATCAGCGTGTGTCTTTTATCTCTCACACACACTGGTTTTTGCTTCTGGTCCTACACTGAGAAAAATAAGAGACCATATTGTGCCTTGTGGCCATCTCCAGGCAGCAAAAGACAATTACAGACAGCTATATGAGATTACAGAGAGGTCTGTTTTGAGCCTGGTGGTGGATTCAGGCCTTGGGGGCAAGAAAAAGCAATAACTTCCCACACTTGACCTTGCCTCTACACACTGTACGCACACAGTGGCACAGAACCAGAGAAATGACAGTCTATAACGTCTTCACCTTTTTCCCTTGTGTAAATGATGGTTGAAGAGAGAAAGGAAGCAGATGTTCTAATCTATACAGCGTGTTTTGAAAAGCTTACAGATCATAGTGTAGGTAACTTGAGTAGTCAAAAGCCATATCATTCTGCACAAACTCCGGGTCATCCTCCTGAATAAGAAGTGGCTGAACTGCAGCTCGAGCCTGACGAGTTAAAACTGACCAACTTTGAAGCTGAAAAAGCAAACCCTGGCTCCATTAGGTTTGTTGATTCCGATCAATAGTTTTGATCTTCATGATCACCCTGAGAGGGGTGATTTTCATTTTATTTTAATATATTTACATCTAAATCCCTTTTGATTAACCCTTTAACTGCCACACCAAGACAAAGGCAATTGAGGTTTTTTTTGTTGTATTTCTTAGCTCCTAATACCATTCACCTTTTTTTCTTATTCCCATAGCTTTTTATGATAAAAGTACCATGAAAATATTTGAAAATTCCCCAGAAATGTAAAGTTAAATTATTTAGAAAAAAAAAAAATCTTACTTCATGAACCTTCATGAATTTATCACTTAAAATATTCTATATTTTCATTTGACACAGAATATCGATTTGCTCTGATTTCTAATCTGTATCCAAAAAACGCTAAATAAAATACAGCAACCCAAGATTTATGCCATTTGGTTTAGAGGACAGTTAAAGGGCTAAGATGGATTAAGCGTTAAAGTTATGCATAAATCAGATTAGTGAGTTTTATTGTTGTGTGTGATTTTTCAGCACATTCATAGGACGTAATTCATTCCAGTTAACTTTTTTTTAATTACTCTGATGAACGAAGCTTCTCTATGCACGATGCACGATGAAGCCGATGACTGGCTACGCCCGTTCTGAGACTCTTTTACCTTCATCAGACACATACGGGTGACATCATGGACACTACGTCCATGTATTCCACAGCCTACAGTAAAATCTAAAGAGTTGTATTGGCTCTGTTAGGAGCCTATTTGGTCCTTGCAAATTTAGGCGAATGCAATTTCATGGAATTGATTTTGGGTGGAGTGTATAGCATATAATTGGTTAATTGGTCCCAGCTATTATTTTGGCAAGTCTCTAAAATATAAACAACCAAAGCTCTTCTGTCCATTAGACGATTGAGGGGGCGGGGGTGCCAATCATGCTTGCAATACTAGGCTAATTCTATGTAATTTTATCTAAGTCGTGAAAATTATTATTTATTTATATTGCTGTGTATGGTTTCTCTTTTATTTTACTCTACTGCTAAATAGAGTTGTTTACTTTCTTATTTCTATTGTTAATGAGGCCCCTTAGACTATTTGTATTGGGACATTTATTTTGTGTTGTTTTCTTTTTTCTTTTTTTAAGGATGTTAGTTTTTTTTAAGATAATTACACTAATTACCTACACTACTTACACCAATACCATTCACTTTCTTTTCATTCCCATAGCTTTTTATGGTAAAAGTACCATGAAAATATTTGAAATGCCCCAGAAATGTATAGTTATACTAATTAATTTAAAGAAAAAAATCTTTAAATCTAAAAAAAAACCAAGCATTATGAATCAATTTTTTTCAGCTGTAAAGTTTGCCATTTTAACATAGCCGTTAATTGAAATCTGCTCACTTCTGTCACCAGCCTCATGCAGCCAGTCGAGCCATTACTTTTCTCTCACTGCCCATTATGCATCGGGAGGGAAAAATACTTCACTCAGATGTGATGATCACATAAAAAATATGTTCTGAAAATAACAGTTGCAGAAGCAGTTGACGAATTAAGTCAGATGCATGCTCAGCCTCTGAGAAAGAGGCAGTTCAAAATAAAACTAAAAACTCATAAAGAAACACATCCTTTTAGGGGGATAATTCAGCTGGAATGGAAGAGAAGAACTACAGATGTTCTTTATTGCAGTGCCAGAGAAAAATGAAGTCTTAAATCTAAGCACAAGAGCTAGCATTATGCATCTTTAATGCATCTTGCTACTGTGTGATGCAGCATTAGGCTTGAGCATTGTCACTGTGAACCAGACACAGGAGTCAGATCTGAGAAACAATTGAAAGAAAGTGTAAACAGAAAATGAAAAATTGTGGATATTGCTTCAAATTAAAACCACACATGTAGTGTAAATGTTGTCTCAGTCTCTAAAAATACCTGTTTGCTTTTAAGCAGCAGCTTTTCATTGCATAAGAGAGAATAAAACGTGCTTTTTAATCTATCGTATGGATTTTTCTGTCACTTTGATTAGTGAGCCAATAAATGTTCTCGTTATGGTATGCTGTTATGAACTGGGTTGATAAATGGAATCGCATGTTGATGTGTTCATTTCATTAAGCAGTGTGACTTATGAGGGCTTTCTGTGTTTTCCAGTTCTCCAAAGAGAAGTACCTGCTGGAGTCTCCACCCGAGAAACTCAGAAAGGAGCTGGAGGAGGAGCTGAAGCTCAGCAGCAGTGACATGAGGAGCCATGGCTGGTTCCATGGCCATATTCCACGAGAGGTCTGATCCATCCCTGCTTCTCAGAGTGATTTGTAGTGTACATATTTGGTTGGCCATATATTTACGGAGTGAGAAGTTCAGTTTTGGAGTGAGAATGGAATGAGAAGTCCATTAGGAGACAAACTTCTCAATGGAACACCCCTCTATTTAGAAATTTCTCCTTGCAATGAATCTTCTTTTGTGCCGAGGATAAATGCCTTCCGGGTGCTTTCTTTTCAGCTCTCCACATCCTAGACATAACAATAAATCATCACATTTATATAGTGCTTTATATCTTGAAGGGGACTCCTAATTCAATATAAAGGTGCTAATGAAAGCAGTTTCCTGTGAAAATACAGCAATTGCTTTCCTCCGTTAAAGTAGATGTTTTTCCACATTTTAAAAATTTTGGCACAATTTTTGTCAAGCAGAACACTGAGAAGGTTGTTTAGTGTTGAGCTAATTTGATTAGAACTAAGGATTGAAAGGGCCTTTTATTGACATGTTAAAAAGTCCAGACTTTATCAAAGTGAAACCTTCCCACATTCAACATGGCTTTAGTTTTTCTTTATTTTAAACATCCAAAATTAATTCCTTTCATTTATATATGGACAAACACAGCACTGTACATTTCATTCCATTGGAATTATTAGGTTCTATCTGACATTTTGGTCAAAATTGAGTTATTTGAATGCTCTGATTCTATGACACTGTATTTACCTTCTGTGACGTTTTGTAACGCCATTTACATGCTTCGACTTTTTATTTTAAAAACAAAAAGGTTTAATCTTTATTTACTACATCAAAGGCAAAATTGTTAAATGTTAATTGCAGTTGTGTTCTGGTGGATAAGGAGATCAACTTGTGCTCAGAAGGTTGCAGATTCGATCCACAGATCCACTGAGTTGAAGGTGGTGTGAGTGATGAAACACTTGTTCTCCATCTTCAACAATCACAGCTGTGAAGCCCTCGAGCAAGGCATCAGTTTCCTGACTGCTCCCCGGGCGCCGCAGTCATGGCTGGCCACTGATCCGGATGTGTTTGTTCACTGCTGTATGTGCACACTGAAATGGGTTACATGCAGAGCACAAATTCCAGGCATGGGTCACTCCATATCTGACCAACTGGTCACTTTCACTTCACTAATTTTAAGTATCAGAAACAATTTTTTATCTTTTGGTAATACTTTTTCATATTTCTTGCTTTTTCTTTATTGTTCAATCAGTGGTGCAGTGGGTAGCACGGTCGTCTCACAGCAAGAAGGTCGCTGGTTCAAGCCTCGGCTGGGTCGGTTGGCATTTCTGTGTTGAGTTTGCATGTTCTCCCCGTGATCGCGTGGGTTTTCTCCGGGTGCTCCGGTTTCCCCACAAGTCCAAAGACATGCGGTATAAGTTAATTGAGTAAGAACGATTGTCCATAGTGTTAAAGTGTGAATGAGTGTGTGTGAATGTTTCCCAGCGATGGGTTGCGGCTGGAAGGGCATCTGCTGCATAAAACATATGCCAGAGAGTTGGTGGTTCATTCCGCTGTGGCGACCCCGAAAGGGAATAAAGCCGACATGAAGATGAATGAATGAATAAAGTTTTTATGACAAAATAAAGGTCATCAAATTTGCTGGTTAGTCTAAACATAAAAAAATTTTAATTAGAAGATTCTGTCCTGAAAGCTATAGTTTTAGACTTGTTTGTACAGTTTGTAAAGGCGCTGCTCCTTTGTTTGCCATTAACGTCTTATACTTACCTTTTCATTTGTCATTTTCAACTTCAAAGAGATTACCCACTTCAAATTCGAGAGCATTGGTCATCCAAGGAAGTCAATTTATTATTCAATTCTCACTATTTCTTTCTGGATTATTTGGGGCTCTGTGTTTGGAGTGTTTTTTTGCACCACAGAGCTGCCAAATGACATCCCACGCCTTCTCTAGCTTGAGAGCAGCCATCTAAGCATTAGCATAATGTATTCCTGCTCAAGCTGGAGTAAAGACAAACTCCAGCCCTCTCTTTTACAAACTAAAACAAGTCACCATGGTGACACGCCCCCATGATGCACCTTCGACCTCAAAAATTGTACACTATCGCCATCTGCTGTAGCAGACACTTATTGCACATGCACTGTCTGAGGAGATCAATCTTGGTCTGATTTTGTACTCTACCTAGCAAGGCATCTGCTGGAGCTCATTCCAGACTCTTGTGTTTAAGGAAATTTATATTTAAGAAGTCTCAGAAAAGTTCAGCTTTGGGGAGAATTTAGAGTTTTGCATTTTTTATGTTTAACACAGGCATCAGAAACCTTGGTCCAGAGAAGTGGTGACTTCCTTGTTCGGGACTCACTGTCGACCGTGGGCGACTATGTCATCACTTGTCGCTGGCAGCAAGAGGTGATCCACTGTCGGGTCAGTAAAGTCCTGGTCAAGAGCGGACAATCGAAAATTCAGTATATGCTGGAGAACGAGAGCTTCGATTCAGTGCCCATGCTGGTTAGGCACCACGCTGGCACGGGTCGAGCGGTTTGCCCACGAACTGGTGCCCAGCTGCTATGTCCAGTAAACCGAACACTCCCGCTGCGCTACCTGGAGGCAACGTTTGCTCTGGCTGGAGGACGACCTGGATCAGCATATTCACCTTCTGTCCAGAGGGGGGCGCACATCAAACGACGCAGTGTTACCATGACTGATGGGTTGACGACAGAGAAGATTATTCCTCACAGGTAACCACGTGCTACAGCAGAATCAATCAGTATGCGATGAAAGACGTTTAGTATTTAGTATTTGTTTGTTTTGTTTTTTTGCTTTTTAATTTATGTAAACGGTTGTTTTTGTTTTTTGTGTGTGTTTTTTTTAGCTGTTTGTATTTTTTATTTAGCTTGTCTTTGCTTGTTTTAGGTTTTTTTGGCTTTTTATTTTTATTTTAGGGTTTTATAAAATGTACACTTTTTTGATGGTCTTTGCTTGTTTTAGTTTTTTTTACACAGTGTGCTTTTTAAAAATAGTTTGTTTGTTTAAGGATCTTTGCTTGTTTTACATGTTTTGATTGTTTTGCATGATTTTTTACAAGATGTGCGATGGCACGTGAGACAATTACTGAGACACAGGATTCATTTGGGGTTAAAACAAATAACAAATTTACCATAACGTCTTTCTTCTTTCCATCTGCAGACATTAGCGATACGTTAACTTTTTATTAACTTTGGAGCATCTTCTGGTCATCACAACTGACGAGAGCCTCCTAGTATAGCACAGAGAGGGAGAATGCGCATGTGCGTGACTGTCTTCACGTTTAAGTAACCTCAACAAAAGTTTATTTATTTGTGCAGGAATATTCCAGAAATACTTAGGAACTTTTAGCAACTTGACTTTAGCATTTTGATTCATTGACTGTGTTACTCCGTCCAAGTCCCGGGCAAACGAAACATTTATAAACTTAGTCAGAGGCTGGAGGGAGGGGCTTGTGATTGTATTAGAGTAGCCTATTGTCATTTAAGAAAATTAACCAATGGGGCACAACTTATGTGTCACACTTACACAGCCGATAAAGTATATATATATATATATATATATATATATATATATATATATAGTTCGGCTCAAAATTGTGTGTATGGTAAATCTTTATTTTAATTACCGGTAATGCTTTCCTCTTTGTTGATTTTACCAACTCTACAGCCTAATTTGTGTAGAAAACTAGCATATCAGCACAGTCTCTACACAACCAACTCCATTTATAGGAGCCACAAGGGATTCAACAATATTTATGCAGATTTTAATGAACACTATGCATTAATAGGCAGGCCTACAGTCTTGATACTTCAGCTATTTCACCTTGTGTGCATTGATGAACATTGTTAAATAGTTCAAATATATGTCAACCAACAAAACAGGTTGTGTCTGCTCATGTAGAATATCTTTTATTGTCAGTTCCCCCCAGTCGACAGAGCCAGATGAGCCTCGGACTGTCGAGCCAGAGGTGAAGCCAGCCGAGGGCACCAGGTGGTGTGTGTATATTTATGCGTGTGTTCACTGCAGGCCCTGAACCTCCTCTCACTCAATCCCCCTCATTCTGTTTTCCAAATGGATCTGGCATCACGGGATCCCTTCACTTCGCCCTGTGCATGCTGTCTGTAGGATTAGATCTGCACTGAATGCGAGTAGCTCAGAAAGCTTGAAGCCATGTCTAGTTTGCTGAGAGGGCTGAAAATTAAAGAATACGCAATCGGTAGTTACATTTTGATTCTGAATGGCTGTTTGTTCTTTCCAGCCCCTCTACATTGCACCATAAGGATGCCATGAGGAACTGCGCGATGAGTATGGATCAGATCCAAGAATACCGCTGTCCTCTCTCTCCTGTGGGGGAGGCACCCCAGTCTCCTTCCTACACCTCCAGTAAGACCTCAAGTATTTCTTTTCCTTCTCGTTTACAGTTGAAACATCTAGTTGCTGGAATGACATTTGTTCTTTTTTGGTGACATACTGCCCCTTGTGGTTGGGTTAACCTAATTTCAGGTTTTGCTGGATATTAAAGTGATCAGAACAAAATCTGAAAATTTTGATGGTCCTCGCTGCAACCTGTAGGACAGTGATGATCTTCTATGTAGATGATGTTGTAATGCAAATACTGAAAATGGAGGAGGGCCTTTTATTGACATATAATTTTCTGAGGATCATTTTTAAAAAATAGTTTCAAGCAGTTCACCTCCCACTCCAGTAAGTGAGGACTTTCACCTTAAAGATGGTCCACCCCACATAAAAATAAATAGAATAAATAATATTTTTGGCAAAATTTATTTTTATTATGGTTCCTTCATCTTTTTATCATAAACAAGCACAGGTTTTGAAGGAGATGCAGAGAGCTACGTTTTGTTTATTTTTAAGTTTTGTTTATCTTGGTACTATGTTCTTTTTAATCTTGTTCATTAAAAGAATGATACATTTGAACAAATCATTTATATCGTTCATATGGGGAAAAATGTATCTACTTACGAACTGTTATGACAGACTCAAAAATAAAGCAAAATCGTGCTCACCTGTGTCCTCTGATTATTACCAGTGTAATCCGCACGCACCAAAGAAAACAGTTCACTCCCCAAAAAGAGTTATTACTCGTGAGTCAGATTCATTCCTTTCACGAACGACACATCATTACACATGAGCACATGTAGAGGCCTTTAGTGTACTTCAGGCAGTCTGTGGCCAAGGTTGATGTGTGAAATGTTCTTGAAGAGAGACACTTTCGTTTGTTTGAGACACTCAAACTCTACATTTACATTTACATTACACTATATGCAATGTAGGGTAGCTCTGAAGAACACAATGTGTTTAAAAAAAAGTTTTTCTAATTATTTTCTGTGCATGCATGCCACAACATCTTTTACATATAAGATCATCATGGTCCTACAGGCCTCAGTGAGTTTCTATTCGTTAATGCATAACACCTTGTTTATATTCATACAAACATTAAAGATTTGCCAGATTGGAGTCAAAAGCGCAATTTTATACACTCTTCACCACAAACATTTGTGTCTTCAGTCTCCCGCCACAGACACGGCTCAGGTGGGCGTGTTCTTGCCGTGATCCCGCCTTCTCCAGTGATGAGACGCTCCAGCGATCCGCACCTCTCACCATCATCCTCCAGTCATAACTTTTCCACTTCTGAGATACCCCCTTGTGCCCACTCCACACCAGCTCGTGCTTTCCCAGCAGAGAGTTCGGAACAGGGCGGCAACTACTGTGAGCTGAGACCTGGGCGAGCCCCCTCTCCCCCCTCCAAGAGCTATGTGGAGCGGCTGCGAGTGGAAGAGACACAAATCCAGGGCTCAGGAGCCCCAGACAGCTTGGAGAACTTCATGCTCCCTCTAGTTGAGACCTGTTCTTCCTTAAGACCTGGGAAATACCAGTCTGCTCTTCTGCCAGCTGAGAATAAACCTCTGGAGATGAGCGTGTTGAAGAGGGTGAAGGAACTTCTGGCGGAGGTGGACCCCAAAACTGCAGCCAAGCACATCACCAAGGCAGACTGCACGGTAATAAAGAACAGATAGAGTAGAGTGAAGCTACATATTGCTTTGAATTTTACAATTATACTTTTTAAAACTTTTTACTACTTTTATATATTGCTTTCAGATGCAGAAAGATATTAGTTTAAAATGATAAAATCATAAAAATGTCACTAGGGTGGGATGACAATACATTAAAGGTGCAATAACATTCCTATTTTAAATCATTAATAAAAAATACCTCGCTAGACTATCGCTGCACCTTTAATAACATTCAAAAGGCAGTGTTTACCATAAATCACCTGAATGAATCACCTCAAATGGTTGAGCTTCACAAAATGAGCCGTCTACATCATGTTCCACCGACTGCAATGCATCCACCACACCCTCTGCTGGGTTTTGCTTGTTAGTGCACAGAAAATTCAACAAATGACTGTACTAATATTTTGGTAAACCAAGTACACTTTTGACCCAGGACATTAAAAAAACGGATCAGTTAGCACGTACATTATTTTTTTACATTAGAGGTTTATCTAATTGGTTAGTGGGCGGTTCTATGTCAATAGGTGTGGCTACGGCCATTGAGACATTTTTGGCTGGCAGAAAAACAAAATAGGATTCCACAAACGCGCATGAAACAATATGAACATTACTTGAGGATGTTTTTGAGGAGTATACAACACTAACACATTCAAGAAATGTCTGAAAAGTTTACATGATATGGCAACTTTAATGATGCGTCTTGAGAAGTATTTCACTAAAAGCAACAAAGTATGTGGAAAAACTATGGTCTCTGAAAACATAAAAGAAGAGATTTTAACTGTAATTTTTTTTCCCCCAAAAAAGCTTTAAGATCTTGTTTGTAAAACAAGCAACATTTCTACAAATGTAAAACTGTAGGTATATCTTTTTATTTAGTTACACTCTAAAAAAAACGGTGCTATTTAGTAGAGCTGAAAATCTTAGCCCGACTCCAATGGGTTCGTCAAGACACAAAGAATAAATTATAGGGTCAGGTTCAGGCTTAATTTTATATACACAGGCTTGGGCTGTGTTCGGTCTTGTGCTTAGATTGCTGTGAGAGGCACAAAAATGAGGAGTTCATTCAATTAGAGACACAAATTATGTAAGGTGCATCATCAAATCAAATCCTTTTTATTTATTTTGTTTGTTGATTTTATTATTGTCAAATACTCATTTTAATTTTTAGTCAGAAATTCACCTCCAAATAATATCTACATGTTCACAAAGAAAATTTCAACAAAAAAATTCTGATCAGCCTCAGTCCCTAAACGCTCCTCAACTGATCGTAAAGTCTGGTCAGGCATCCCCAGGCTCTGATCCGTGTGCTCTCACTGTTGTCCTCCATTAACATCTCAACCTTCAGGGTTAATAAACTCCTTTCACTCTGCTGTTTGCCGCATTGATCACTTGAGGTGTCCAAGGCTAATTACCTGCGTTTTTTCAGCCAGTGAATATATTAGGATAAAATTAAAGGGTGGGGTTGAATATATTGCTCTAACCATGTGCTTGTCTCAGGTTGCTAGGATACTGGGCGTTACCAAGGAGATGCAGAAAATGATGGGAGTAAGCTCAGGACTGGAGTTACTGACTCTTTCACATGGACATCAGCTGAGGCTCGATCTGCTGGAGAGGTCAGAGAGAGAGAGATAGAGAGTGAGAGAGTTAAAAGTCTGTAAGATGTATGGGCACTTACTCAATATTTCTGGTCAGGTTTTACACCATGTCTATCATGATGGCGGTGGACTTGCTGGGTTGTACAGGCAGCACAGAAGAGCGAGCCACACTGCTCCATAAAACCATCCAGCTGGCAGCTGAACTCAAGAGCAACATGGGCAACATGTTCGGCTTTGCTGCTGTCATGAGAGCTCTGGAGCTGCCACAGGTCAGGAAAACACAGGCTAAAACTAAAGTTCAGGCTTTCAGTATTCGAGAGTTTAAATAGCCATTTTTACAACATTGGGTCTACTGTAAGACTATAGTCACTGTGAGACTATAGTCGAATCCTGAGGCCACACCCTTTTTATCACACAGAGGCAAAGATTACATAAGGGATGTCATGAAACATGCCCTTCAACCCATCTCCCTTCTGCATCAGAGCATTGTTAACTAATGAGAAGAGAGAAATTTCCCGAGAGAAACAATTTTTTGTTGTTTTTATTTTCATTGGACATAAAACCATGCTGTAAAGCATTTCTAAATAAATGACTAAGCTAAACTTTAGTGCCAAGAATAATTAGAATTTTGCTTCTAATGATGACTTACTAGTATAATAAATCAGTAGTATAAATTGGAGCTACTGCACATATGTGAGCTGTGAATAGGTGAAGCAAATAGGTGATTTACTTACTCATTTGAATGGTGTGATGAAGCAATGAATATTTTTTGTTCAACTTGACAAAAAAATAAATTGTGTATAAATTATGAACTGCAGTAGTTTTTTTAAGGTGCTCTGACACAATTGGATTGAGCACAACCAATATAACCAAATTGAATAGAAATTGTCAAATAAATTGCCACTTACCTGGGTTTTGTTTTTAAACCATTTCTACTGATTAATATGTAATTGTATAAAATATAATGCAAGTGCTTAAATGTTTGTCATAGATCTCACGGCTGGAGCAGACGTGGATTACATTGCGACAGAGACACACTGACGGAGCCATTCTTTATGAAAAGAAGCTCAAGCCCTTCTTGAAGGCCATGAATGATGGAAAAGGTAAAATATGTTGAAAACTATATTTAAAACAAAAAGTAGGCTTTAGTGCACATTATGATTTTATTAAACTTAAAGCTGTGTAGTTAAGGAAATAAATATGCCAATTTTAACATCTATTAACCACTACATTATGAGGGCCAATATGTCAGAAATAAACATATGTGCTATGATTATAAGAAATGCATTTAAATATTCACATGGACATCGTCATGAGAAAGGTCGTGGTGATCCGCACACAAAGAGGATGAGACGCCTTGAGTCACATTAATTGAGTTATTGACTGTTTTTGTCACATCTTATTTCAATTATAAGAACGTGTAATACCAAAATGGAATCCAGCACTAACAATATAAAAATACTAATTTATTCAAATGCGGTCTGTCTATCTGTGTCTGTGACTCTTCAGAGGCGTGTGTGCTGTCTAACACATGCTTCCCTCATGTGGTACCGGTGCTGTCTCTGCTGGAGCGGAGCGTGACTGCCGGAGAGGCGCTGGAGAGCTGGGAGAGTGTGGAGTCTGGGGTGGACGTAGTCATGAGTCACCTGGAAGCCGCCCGGAGCATCGCTCACCACGCTGGACTCTACCGCAGCAACACCGAGAGCAAGCTAACCGGTGATTCCACCTTCAATTTCAAACCAAAACAGATCACAGGAGCAAATGCTTTCAGATAATTAACTAATAGTTTAACAATATAGATTTATTGTAGTTTTTTTTTTCAAATAAACGTAAGCCACACTTTTTTGAAAAACCTTTTAGAAGAGCTCGTTCCATAGACAAGGTGAGTATCAGACAAACCAGTTAGCAGGATCCATAAAACACTGCTCTGTTGGTCTCAGAAGTGATTTTAATTTAAACACATTGGATTCCAGAGGTTGAGCCTTTTTTGGTGCTCTGCCAGGTTTTTCTTAATAAAATTGGAAAAAGATCATTACAGGAACAACCATTTCACTTTTATCAAGTAGAGCTTTTAATTTAATTGCTTGTAATGTATGTGCTGAAATGTGTAGCATTTTTAAAAGCACAGAATAGAGCAGTTTGTGATTTATTCAGAGATTAAAACGGAAAGAAATAATGCACATTTTACTGGAAGTAACTAAAACGTTCTCCATTGACTTCAAATAAGATTGCGTTGAGGGCTGAAAACTACAAATTCCACAAGTCTAACAGTTCATATCTCAATCTCAGCCTCTAAATTTTTTCATATGAAATACCAATTCAACAAAAAAGTGCTTTCAGGAAGAGTCAACCTCTTTCTTCTCGCTTTCTTCTTAGACCAAATTTCACTGATTTAAATTGTTATACTTTTTTTTCCTCACACAATTATTTTATAGGGTTTTTTTTCTCTATTAGCTCATGGGATCGTGAAAATAGTCTCCTTTTGTAGCTCTGAGTAAATGACATGTGTAAGATGATGGCTGGCATCCAATCCATGTCTTTATTTTCAAGCACATATTTAGAACATAGAGTTTATGAGTGAATAATTGTGCTACTTATTAGTTTTTTTTATCATCAATTTATCAAAGATGTAAAGTAGAGAATTACATACAAGTAGTTTTTTGTGTACTTCTGCTGTTTTGAGAACTTTTCAGATCCTAGTTTCAGCTCCAGCCAAAAGTGAAATGCTTCACCAGTAAAAAATGCACAAGCTATACCTTGCAGCAAAAGTTGGTTTACTGGATTTAAACTGGGAGTTTTATACAAAGCTGAACATTAATCTGTGTAAGATTTTTTACATATGGCAATATCTCTTCTCTGATCTGCTCTCATACGAGTTAGAGCAAACTTTGTCATATAAAAGACTATATTTTTAAATATTTTAAATTTGGGCTAAAACTGTTATTTTACTCCACATTAGCCAATTAAACTTGGCCATTTGCAATAGTGTCATTACGTTTAATAAACACTGAAAACCCTTCAGATGGTCTGAGACAAAAAAAAAGACGACTGATTCTTAATCGCAATCCTTGCACTATTCACACTTTTATGGGAGCGAAATGAAAATTAGGGTGTCCCCAACTGTAGAGTACATAAAAATTGTCAGAGCGGTGCCTGAATATGTTCTTTTTCCAGTTAGATTCTGAAGTGCAGATCCATGAACGCTCAACCGGCTGATATTACCCACAATCCTCTCGGCTCGGCCAAAAGGAGTTTTCTCTGGAACGCAAGCAAACGAGCTCTCTCTGTAATACAACTCATTTTAAAGAGGGCACATATAAATAAATAGCATCAACATATAAACTGTTTTATTTATTATTTGAGTATTTTTGAATGAAGGAATGGAAAAGGAGTTAAGTTCTTGCACACATCATGCGTGATGACATAGCACAACTACTTCCGTCACGTGATGTTTTAGAAAATGACCATCTTTTTTGTGCATCCTTAAAGCGTGCCGATTGGGATGTAGCAAGAGTTTTTTGAGAAAATAAAAACCATGCTTTTGCTGTAAAAAGTTATTTAGTACCCACATACACGTTTTTTTTTTTCTTGAGATTTTTAGACGTCTACTTTTACTACTACTTGAGTACATTTTCACTAAAGTAAGCTGGACAGTATTTCAGCACATTGGGGTTTGAAACACATCACAAATTTTCTAATCAATTTGGTGTTTAATCTCTCGACAGATTTCCAGGAGCGAAAGGAAGTGCTGGAGATCTTCTGTACGGAGTTCCAGATGAGGCTGCTTTGGGGCAGTCGAGGCTCTGAAGGCAATCAAACCGAACGATATGAGAAGTTTGACAAGGTCCTCACCGCATTGTCTCACAAGCTTGAACCTCCTGTACGACAAAGCGAACTATAGCACCCACCTCTCTCACAAACGGTATGATCCTTCTCCTGTTTAAAACTCTTACTCCCGACTGGACAGATAAGATTTTGGGATGGATGATGGGACATTAGCGAGGAGTTCACTTTGCAAAATAAGGCACAAATGGGGGAAAGCTTAATGCAAGCATGATAGCACCCCGAAGACACAGATGTGAATTGCAGCAATGGAATGAGGTCTAAGCCAAAATCTTTGTTAAATGAGAGAATGTGATGAATCCCATTTTAGTTTAATCCAAATGGGTTTTATGTGACTTTGTTCAGCTTTTATGTTGGAACAGGAAAGATCGAAGGTTAGACTGTGGTGATGGTACATGCTAGTCACAATATCAGACTGAATATTGAATCCGTGTCAGTCAGAATGTACGTTTCCAAATCATTCAGCTGATCATATGCATACTTTTTGTGCTCAAAATTGGAGTTCAGGTGTAACTTTTCTTTCACTTAATGTAATTAAAACGTTGTGTACATTTTATTGAGTGTCCAAGGCTATGTTCAGACTGCACCCCAAAGTGACCCAAATCTGATTTTTTTTAATCCATGTGACCTGTACCTGACATTTTCTGAACAGTCTGAACACACAATTAAGATTTTTTTCAAATCTGACCCAGGTTGCTTTATAATGTAGTCTTGGATCTGATACATATCTGATTTTTTGCAAAGAGACCTCAGTTTAAACAGCCAAGTCAATCTTGACGTCATTTTATGAGGACAAACGTCACATATCTTGACATGGGCAGGAGGTTTGACAACAATCATGGCTGTTGGTGGAAGGAAGTGAAGTAATAGAACTAATAAATATTACATCTTTGTCTTCATTTCAATCAAATCATTTCAGGAACATGGCGGCTCCAATTAAAATTTTAACTGAAATAAAGTCACACAATCGCCTCAAATCACATTCTTGCCAATGCTTGATTTGTATTGATCAAAGCCATTTTCTGCACATGTGCCTCTCACAGCGAGCTGAATTGCATTGTTACACAGAACAGATATAAGTCACAGTATTGTGTGTATTCTAAACAAGCACACAAAAAAAATAACCATTAACACCTGCATTCTGAACGTAGCCTAACAAATGCTCCAACTCACAGTCAGACAGCATTTCTTTTTAAAGCACTTTGCTGTATATAAAGTATGTTTAAGCAAAGATCAGCGAAAACAGGGGTATTTTCTTTAATGTTTTTTTCTGTCATGGTGTAAATTGAATGTTTCTTTGCAGCCTCTGGTTGTGTGGGATTTAACTGATCACAGCAGGAAGTTTATTTATTGGTATGGGATGAGTACATTAACATTTCTGCTCATTAGCAATAAAAACACAACCGAGAACACAAGTTAAATCAATATTGGTAAGCAATCTACAACGTTTGGCTTCGTCTGACAGTGTGGTTTTTGACAGATCTCATCTTTTTCTCACTTTTAAACAGGTCAGCTATACTGTTTTTATTTTTTTATCTGCAGCGGCCATGTCATGCTAAATTAAAAAAATCCTTTTGTATTTGGATCTCTAGGGCTTCGATTTTAAAGGCAAGAAGTGTTTTGTTGTGCTACATGAGTACATTAGCGCTATGATATTAATGATACAAAGAAATATATAAAATCCTCCATGTTTCGCTTCCTTTGGTTACAGATTCTTTTGAAAGATGTCAACATTGAATGAAGTTCTTTTTCAGGGCGCATTGTTTTGTGAGTTTGTCTATGAGGCAGCTAGCACTAACTGAATTAGCATAGCAAAAGCTCATGCGTATATTACCAAGGGGTACCAAGATTATTTTTTAAAATCCATAAAACCTTTTTTGACCTTCATGAACACTCTGAGGGGTGGGAATTATTTTTAAATGAGTTTGTTGAAGATTATACATTTAAAGTGTCAGTCAATCAGATGTCTTTGCTATGCCTATGGCCCGCCTCTCTGGACCCATATTTGGTTACCGGGAAGTGAAGCACTTCCACGAAGGCGATGGTTGGCTACACCCATTTTTAACTTGTTTCACTGATCATGCTAAACGTTGCGCATGCTATGTCCACGTTATATGCCGTCTATGGTTTATTTCACAACTGAGGTCTTTAAGTTATTGAAAGCTCCTTTAAATTAACTGTATTTCATGGAGTCAATGTTTTGCAGTTACCTTGATGCATTTTCAATATTTAAATTAAATAATTAAAAAAAACATCCTTACAGACAAGTTTGTGAATCAAATTGTGTACGATGTCAAAAACAAAGATGTGATCCTTTAATCCTCATAGAGTTAAAGCTAAACCAGATGGATTTGAGGGTCGGTGCCTTTATGCTAACCCGTTTAGCCTCTGAGCTTACCCCAAGTTTGCCACGCTTCTTATTTTTGTCCATAACTTCTTTCATCTACGTTATAACTATATGATACTACACAAAATGTGCTGACCATTTCTATTTCATAATAGTCAAATATGTTTATTACTCCTTTATAAAAGTGCTTCAAAACTCATAACCATGTGGAAGCACCAACAGTGTAGTAACATACGTCCTGGAAACAATATTTGTGTAAGAAATTACTCCTAAACTTATATCAACTAAAATGTCTGGTAAGACTGAAGTAATAAAAACAATGTTTAAGAATTTCAGAATTATAAAACCTTATGATAAAATATTTCATATTGTGGTAGATTGTGGTTAGCCACATTCCAAAGTCATAAACAATACCTCTCTCAGAGAAAATGTTGTTTGTGCATCACATGCAAGCTGCTATTTTTCACACCCAGTCTACCGAAGCATATTCCCAGGGACTTGTCAGAAAGGTATTTTTGTTCAGGTATCAAAATAAAGCCACATATGAAAGTTAAAGACGCTGTCTATGAAGTGGATCATATGCAATTTCACTTTTAGCCAGCAGAGGGCTCTGTTTAGTAAGCTAACGTATAACTTGGAAAATGTTTTGAGACTTTTTATTAAGGTCTTTGGTAGAATCTAGGACAGTGGTTTCTCTTCTGTACAGGTGATGCCTGACTATTTTTTCTGTAAAAACAAAGTTACCTTGAAATGAATGAAGTCATGTGATTGCATCCTTTTATTATGTGCTGTACAGATGTCATGTTTTGCACTCTTTTTTTCAGAAAATAAAACATCGTAAGCTTGTATTTTTGTCATTTTGTTGTTAGATTTAATGTGCATTTCCTACATGTCTTCACCATGCCAAATTTCATCACCAAACATGTTATCTAACACTGGTGAAGACACAACAGTGATGTCAAGCTGAAGAGCAAAGCCCTTTTTTGGTTCCATTTAGGTCAATTTTCTGAAAATAAACTCAACTAAATGTAAAACTGATGTACTTTAAAGTAACCTCAAGATGGCGACAGTGTCGAATCAATAGTGCAGTTCACTTGCCAAGGAACTGCAGCTCAAACATTTTTGTTACTTCTTTTATTTTTCTTAAAAGTAAAACACATGTCAAATGAGTTGGTTCATTCTGCTGTGGCGACCCCTGAAAAAGTAAAGGTGATATCGCCAACAAGAAGAAACATGGATGAACTGATCTCCAGGGGTGGAATCTATACAATATTTGAAACATGTCCAAGCATTGTGCTAAATTCTGGTCATAGACCACATGCCCATCACCTTCTTGGCCTAAACCTATACTGGTCCGTTTGAGCCTCTTTGGTGCTGAATATGGTCAATAGTACCAAGGGGTTATATATATTGTTAACTGAAGATCAATCCATTGGAACATGTACATCTCCGTGTGATGCATCAAAACGTTTGAATTAAAAAAAAAAGTGCTGTTGTGATAAAAGCAGTTATATCAACCTCCTTTTCTAAGCTCTTTTGTATTGAAGGCAGCAAAAAAAATGTGTCATGATAAATTTGATTAACCGACTTGATTCTATAACAATGGAACTAATTTCAAATGGGACTTAATGGTCTTTGACAGCAACTCCTGGAATAAAATAATGAAATATAATGCAATCCAGCAAGAAAAGGATGTTATTTCAATCTCTATGCTAAATATAGACCAGAATTAGAGTGGCTACATGTAACCTAGTTTTAGCCCACCTTAAATTTCGTTTTGTGATTTTTATTTTTGGAGAGTCTATATCATAATTTTGACTTGCTAAGTCATAGTTATGAGATACTAATTAAAAATCATGAGATCCTAAGCCATATTTTTGAGATACTAAGTCGAAATTATGAGAAACAATGATTTTGTGTGTAGGGGGGTCTATATAAAATGTTGCCTACTTTTGGGGAGGATTTGGGGGTATTGATTTTTTTATACAATGTAGCATATGGTTTTGTTGGTATTAAATCAAGCACAATCCTATGATCCTTAAAAGCCAGATTCTTGATACATGTGTGTTTGTGGGATTTTCTGAGCATGTGTGCTGCATTATGTGTGCGTCAGCCTAAAGTGACTTCAGCCAGGCAAGATGGTGGATGAAGAGGAGGAGTGGCGGCGAAACCCTGATGCAATCTGAGTGTGCTTGTCCCTCCGCTGTATCAGTCAGTGAAAGGACCACCAGACACTGATAGACACCAGGCTCACTGACAGAGACAGAGGCCCTGTCTCAGAGCCCTCTCAGCTTAGAACACCACTGTTCTCAGAATACTGCATGAGGAGATACAGGTGAGAATGTTTCTGTGAAGCCGGTGAACATCACGCAGCATCCCCTTCTGCATCAGCTCTCTCGGACGTCACATTCGTATCCCGCACTGAATGTAGAACACTCCCAAACTGTTACTTATGCATCCTGCTCATTTTAATATTTAATAATTTAATATGATATTTTAAATTCTACTGAAAAAATGCTCTTTGTTGAACAATCTGCTCTGTGTTGATGTTTTCTCACCTTTATGCCGTTCTGGTGCTGACACAACTTCCCTAAAAATAAATTGGTGCCTGATGTGCTGTTTCAAGCAGAATAACTTAACTCTTACGACGGTAATTTAATTATCTCGTATTACTTTACCTCTTATACGATCACAAATTTGAACCTTTCAGCACCTGTGGGCCTCGTACAGCTTCAAATCAACTAAATCAGGAGCTTGTCATAGGTGTCACTTTTCAACTAATTTTACTCATAGTTTTTTTTTAAAAGATAACAATAATTGATGATTAAAAACAGCCTGTAGCTTCTGGCCACCAGAATGTTTATTTTCTGTTTCAGAATTATTTTTTATGGATTAAACAGGGGCTGTCCTCCCTCAAAAGACCCTTAATGTCCACGTATCCACCAACACCCTAGTCCCTCAGATTTCCCATTTGCGCATGAATTAGTGATTGCAAAGGGCCAGCCGGACTCAATAGTCAATAGTGCTGTTCACTTGCCAAGGAACTGCAGCTCAAACATTTTTGTTACTTCTTTTATTTATATAATTTAGAGACAATGACATTGAAAAGACCGAAATTTGCCCAGGTCGACTTTTACTAGTCTATACTATACTAGTCTAGTACAGATAGACCAGATAGACTAGTAAATGCCCATAAGGTTTTTATTAACTGATACAAAAATTTACTGTGTGACTGATCTTGGTGGTGCAGGGGGTAGCACAGTCATCTCGCAGCAAGATGGTCACATGTTCGAGCCTCAGTGATGTGTGTGGATGGTGGTGTGTTGTGGTTGTAAAAGTAAAACACATGTCAAATGAGTTGGTTCATTCTGGTGTGGCGACCCCTGAAAAAGTAAAGGTGATATCGTTTTTTTTTAAAGATAACAATAATTGATGATTAAAAACAGCCTGTAGCTTCTGTCCACCAGAATGTTTATTTTCTGTTTCAGAATTATTTTTTATGGATTAAACAGGGGCTGTCCTCCCTCAAAAGACCCGTAATGTCCACGCATCCACCAACACCCTAGTCCCTCAGATTTCCCATTTGCACATGAATGAGTGAATGCAAAGGGCCAGCCGGGCTCGGACGCCAACAGAAGGCAGGAGATTTGCAAGTCAAGCTGCTGCTGCACACGACAGACCTGTCAACAGCGAGACAGAGGCCGGGGGTGCCCCACATAAACATAGGACAAAACTATACACATAGAGGTTGCATTAATAATTCGCTTCTAACCTTGTGGAAAAATTCCCAATCTATAGCAAACCAATGAAACCAAAGTAAAAATTGTACTGTATTATATATTTATTCATGCTTTTATTGTTAATGCTGTATAAGGTTAGTTTAAAGTAGAAGCTTGTTTGTGTACAGTATGCATTTTCTTGTAATATTAATCTATCAAGTTTCTTTAGCAGATAAATAATTTATAAAAGAAAACATAAATGCTAAATAATTTTGAAATCTTATTTTTCCAAAATGTGTGTTGAAACGTTTAGGAACACAGCTTTCTTATTTATTTGTCAGAGATAAAACTTTCAGAAAGAACCAATAATATTTTAGGATTTGTTTCACTTTCCATTGCTAAATTAACGCAGCCATTATAATAGCGGGGAATCAGTGGGCAAAAAAATATTTCAGAGTAGAGAAAAAAATATGGTTTAGGGGATATTTAGCATTTTTGTCTTCTTTCGCAAAGATATCGCAAGCACTGATCTGATATCTTTATACAGAAGTCCCAGTTCACAATAAAGGTCTACTAATTCCATGCGTGAACGCGAACAGAAGCCACACTCGCTGCGTTAACATGAAACCGTCCAACGGAATCTCAACGTTTAGTAAACTTTTGAGAGAGAACGCAAGTGTTTTGGGACATATTTTTTTCTAAACCCTGATTGTTTTTCCTACCTTTATTGCCCTTTAGGTACTCCGTTAAATTATAATTAGGCCTGGGTTCTGGAGAGGATTAGGAAAAACGGCCTTCTTTCAATTTTTGCCAGAGCCTGAGTGCATGAGGACCGCCGTATTCTCCAGCAAAACACGCGAACTGACTACACTTCCATCCAGGAGGAGGCAGTACCTCACATGAAGTACACTTTGACGAGCACCACAAACCAGCAAAGAAGATTATTTCCGGATTGCAGCATCATGGCCGCATCCTTAGGGCTTCACTTGGAGTTTGGGTTTGTATTCATGGCTTTTGTTTATAAACGGTTAATATTTTACTCTTTTGATGTTACGTGTAGAACTGTTTTATATTAAGCTTCATATCATTGAGTCTTGACTTGTCGCAGCTGGTAAAGGTACTGTCTTAGTTTGAAAACTATAATTTCGCATAGTAAAATTAATTTTAAAAACTTTTGTATTTTTCTTAAATATGTCAAAGTAATAACTTATGTTATACAAAAAAATAATCTCCACTCCCATGCTTTGTTTTGGCGTATTTTTTAATAAGAGTAATGTGTAAGTTAGTCGTTCTTCTTTTCATGATATATTAATACAATGATGTTTTTGTACAAGTATGTAAAGTTACATTTTATTCCAGTTTAAAAAGAATAAAAGTAGAGTTTGGCAGATTTTAATGGCGTTTTCATGTTTTCAGCTATCCACTCAAAAAACACGTTATAAACTATTCTCAATATACCCCTCAAGAAAAAGGAGTCTTTCTTTATTTGAATATAACAAATCTCGGGCACATAACAATAGTTGTACTTCCATGCTGTGATGTCGTTATAATTTCTGAATTTGTGTTGGTGAGCCATAAAGTATAAAAGAGGTGGTTTCAGAAAAGACAGAAGGCTGAAAGCCTGTTTGGGGTGGGCTGTTGACTGAATTATCACTCCATGTTACCAATATTAAATATCCAGCTTCTTCTAAAGTAATTAAGAAGCTTCTATCATAATCAACAATTGCCCTAGACCTCATAAATATAAAATGGCTGGATTACATCTTTTGTTGTTTTCTGTATACTTGGGCAAATGTATGCTGATTACTAATTTATCAATTTTAATGACTAAATTGAGTTCAAAGTAAAAATATTAGCTCATCTGATCTGATATCTGTTTTTGTTGTTGCTTTGGGTTGCCAGAGGTCCTGAAAAACAAAGTTGATGATTAGCTGTGACAACTCATTAATACTTAAAATCCTAAAATAGATTGTTAGGGTTGTCAGGTACTGACATAAGATTAAAAAATGTGCAAGTGATTGTTAGGGTTGCCAGATGTTGACATAAGACTCATAATTTGTAAACATGTACAAGTTATTGTAAGGGTTGCAAGAGATTGAGAAAACGCATGCAAATGCTCAAAAAGGGATTTTTGGGGTTGCCAGAGATTTCCCTCAATGTTAAAAAAAATAAGTAAAAATGACGGTTAGGGTTGCCAGAGTTTGAGAAAATTCTCATAAATGGTCATCTTCGTAAAAGCCACGGTCATGGTTGCCAGAGTTTGAGAAAACCTTTGTAAATGCTCAAAAACATAAAAGTGTATTTGAAGCATACTGTTTATAATGCAAAAAGTTTATGATGTTATGTTATAGGTCTTCAATTTTAATGTAAAAAAATTTTATTTGAGTCTTAAAATTGACCTTTTGAAACCTGCAGACACTCTGCTTAATCAACTCCTAAAAAACAGCCTTAACATAGGCACTGGGTTGAAGTCTTCAATACTATTAAGCTGCATCTGAGCCCCATGTCACTGTCTGTGGACAGAGGTGGTGTTTGTGAGAGATATCACTGAGGGCAGCACACTGGCGGGTGTCTCTCCGTACTGCTAGAAGATGGGCAGCTAGCCAGCCTTGGCGGTCTCGAGCACAACTCTGCATTCTCCGGGAGATGTGTGCTCTCTTTATTGGACCTGCACCTGCAATACAAGCCCGGCTCTGACTTCATGTCACCAGTTTTTTTTCTCTCTCTGACATGTATCTTTGATTCTGGGCGGCCCAAAGGGGAAGTTTACTAGATAAAACTTTTTATACTCTGTATAATCCTGAAGCTACTTAAAAGAAAGCAGAAAAGAAAGTAGTGGCTTAAGAATATGTTGTGGGTTATAATGTCAAACAGTACCCTCTTGCTTGCTGCATTAATTCCATTTTTAAAATGCTATGCAAATAAATGAATATTGCTCAACAGTTCTGTTTGATTGTAGTTGATTTTGCTAGTGTGGCAGACAACATCTAAGTTTGTAATGACATTGATTGTATGCGAAAGACAATCAAACAAAAGTGCTCTAACATGTCGTCAAAACTGTTTGCCGCTGTTACCAACCTTCTTACTCTATGAATATATGTATGTGTAGGAAGCATATATAGGAAGACCTACTGCCCCTAGTGGCCTACAGCTAGCATTCATAAAAATGTCATTAGAAATGTTAAAGAAATTATTTATTACATCTCCATATACATTTTGTGATGTGACTGAGCTGTAATTAATTGATTGACTCCTAGAGGCTGAAATACTTACTGTCAAAAAATACACATATAAAGCCAGGTTCAAAAAAGTTTTTTTTATTTGTATTGATAACTTTGACTATCATGTCCATTTCATGGCTTATTTGTTTAAGTACTGTTAAGATTTTCAATTATGAATTCTGAATGAAGTGCCTTCTTCAGTGGCTGTCATTCACCAGTGCTGAGAAGGGCAGTTCTGTTCTTTTTTATCTTCCTCAAATTTCAGGGGCCATTTGAAACAGGAAACCAAGGATGTAGGTACTTCATGTGATCAAGTAAATGCGTTCCGACAGGTCATGCAGTACCTACTAGATAGTATGCATTTGAGTAGCACAAATACATTTTGAGCACACTTCATCTGCCATGTTAAAATGTCACAATGGTTTCGCTATTTTCAATGCCTCATTAGTTGATGTTAACAACAGCGCATCATGTGATTGAGTAGTGTAAACCTTTCATGCGCTCAATATTTAAAAAAAAACCCATCCAGGATTTTTTTTGCATAATGCTTTTCACTTACTTTGTAGTCGATCGTACTTACTACATTTTGCAAACTGATCAGCACACTAGTATGCAGATCCCAGTGCCTCCTCAGAGTTTTATTTTATTCAACTGTAGAGGATTTTATTGTGTGATATGAAGATGATTGAATATGCTTTGTGGAAGTTCACAACTTTCAACCCCTAAAGAGATGATTATACAATGCTAAAGAGGGCTGTGTGTGCTAAAAAAAATGTTGCTCTAAATTGATTTAGGAAACAAAAGAGTCTTCAGATGAACAAATTAATAGCAGTGTTGGAAGTGGCGGACACATATTATAATGCACTCTTTTTTTCCGGTTTTAGAGGAGGGGCTGAACTGCTGTTCGATGGGGTCAAAGATCATCATGTGACACTCCCTGACCAATCCGATCCCTGTGAGTATGAACTTAATGGTACCATATCATGCAAAGTCAACATTTTAGAGCTTGTTACCATGTTGTAGTGATGTTCCTTCATCAGAAACATGGCTGACGTTGTATTTACAGACACTCATATATGTTTTTGTAGTGTTTTACAGCTTGAGCTCTCCCATCCATCAACCAATCAGAATAACTGCAATTGCTTCTCACTTATCTAAAACATCATGCAGTGTCATGAATACGCTGATGGAAATCTTTGGGACTCCTTTAGGCAAACGTTTTTCTCTTCACTCAAATTTTTTTATAATTATCACATCTACACCTATGAACTATGAACAGTTTCCGACAATAATAGACTTATGCAATTCATTTAAGTGGAAAATCAATAATGTCTTAATAACCAAATAGAACTATAGATATTTTAGCCACGCTACATTGGGTTACAAAATTGTATTTTAAATTATTTTATTTGTTTTTAAAGCATTAAATGGTCTGGCTTCATCACATATCAGACAGCTTCTCACTCACTTCTATTAAAACCTCTAGAGTTCTCTATTCTTCTGATATGGAGCTACTAGTGGTCCCACCCATTATATTGAAGACTAAGTGGGACTGGGCATTTGCAATAGTAGGCCCTAGGCCCGTACATTGAGGTTTTTAAATACAGACTGAAGACTTGCTCTTTTTTGCATATTTTTAGATTCAGATTCAAGATTCAATGTGTTTATTTTCATATGCAAAAAAAAACTAGTTTCCCTGTACAATGAAAGTCTTCTGTTTCAAGTGGACAGTGAAATGAATTGAAACATTAACGTCAACCTGCTGTGTTAGAGTCGTCTTGAGGTATAATTAGTGTCACAAAAAAGTTGTTTGAGTTTGAAATTAGACTTTACTGTCATGCCAAGGCCATTTTTTTTTCCAAATACTTTCTTCGGGTTTGAATTCAAAATACTTATATTTTTATTTTAGAAATAGTAAGAAGATTCAAACAGCCTTAAAATATTTATTGCTCTGTTTGTGCCAGGTCTGTCTTGTAAAATCCCTTCAGTTGATGTCTTAATTCGCTCCAAATATCGCCCTTTGTCTCCAATCCTATAGGTTTAGATCTTGGGTTCACTTATTAGCGTCACGCCATGCTGGAACTAAACGATGCCGTTTTTTCTTTGGCACCCCTATAGAGGAAAGCCACACAAATCATACTAAATTATGTGCCTCTCCACATCCATCTCTTTTTTTCCCCTTCTGTCCCTCTCCCTGTGCCCTTTCTCCATTCGCCTTTTTTTTCCTTCCCTGACCTCTCCGAGCCCTGGTTCACACGCTTCCCTGGACACCTTTTCTTCCAGCCAGTCGTGCTTTCACCCTGACTTCAAGCCAGTGGTGAAGAAGTGCCGGCCAGGCAGCGCAGATCGAGTCCCCCCTCTTCATCCTCACTCCACAACAATAGAGTTGAGCCTCTCTTCCATACATCCCACCCCCTCCTCAACCACCAACATCTGTGAGCCTCCCTGCGCCCAGCCATTCTTCCTCTAACTGCTCCATTATTAGCCCCCTTTCACTTGTAAATGCAGCCAGTGATACTATTGATGGATCTTTTATGCTTAGTGCTGGGGTCACAGGAAAGGTATAGAGAATGGAGGGCCAGTGAAGGAAGGACGAACGATTGTTGCAAAGCTCTAAGTCCTTTTTGTGTTCTGTCATTTTTTGGGATCCATGGTGGTACAAATGCCTCACTCCTATGAACAGCGCACATTCCAGTGGCTTCCTGGTGGGACTTGAAAGTGATAAGTTGGGTGCGTTTTGAGAAGAGAGAGCCAAGCGTGTTCTCTGCCTTGTCTGAATTCTAACTTAAGTTATTTAAGAGTTATAATTTGAAATAGATGTATTGGGAAAGGGATCATTAACTTTACAAGCTCAATCTCTTGCCATATGTTGGCAGTTGCAGTGGTGACATGGAAGCAGAATTAATTTCAGAGGTGAAGTACTTTGTGCATTGTCAAGAGAGAAAAAATTGTATTGTGAATCTGTTTACAATGAGGGTATTAGGTCTTTGAGGATTTGTTGCTTTTCTATGTATGCGTACGGATAAAGAAATCACTTCATACATTTGATGCTAGGTTTGTTTCTACTGTATTCAAGTTTGTCTTCTGGTTTCCAAATGTCATCCATCGATCCAATTCTTTGTCAGCAGAATGCCAGCTCAGGAGTTATAAAGTCATGTAGACCAACTAAATGCTTCCAAACAGCCATTGGCATATTCCAAAAGAGCCAAAAACTTGAGGTGAATTATTTGCATGTCTTCGCATTCCTGAACCTCTTTAAAGTTGGGCATTGATACAGTGACAAACATTGAGAAGCTGCTCACTTCTGCAGTCAGACAATGAACTGCAGTGTCACTTTCCATTGTGCATCTAGAGGGAAAGTGCCCTTTATATCTTACCAACTTTTGCCAATTTTGTTGGCCAACAGTTTGTTTTAGAAACACTCACTTATGGTAAATATGGAAATAAACATGTTTTTGTTTACTGCATTTAACAAAAATTGTACTTGGATTATCTAATTGTTTTGAATTTCCCAGTGATGGGTTGCAGGTGGAAGGGCATCCGCTGCGTAAAACAAATGCCAGAAAAGTTGGCGGTTCATTCCGCTGTGGTGACCACGAAAGGGAAGAAAGCCGACATGAAAATGGATGCATGGATGGATGGAATTGCCTTGTAATATATATATATATATATATATATCACCTTCTTTCCAAATTATTTTTTTCCCAAATCCTCAAGATTATGGATATTTGCTGTTGTGCTATCACTACTGATACAGTAGCAGGCACAAATATCAATCATAAAAATCCTCACTGACAGCCTGATTCAGGTCTGAACAAACTTGTGAGTAACATATATAAATGCACTCATTATAAGCATTCTCAAAACATAAACTGCTGTGATACATGGTAAGATTGTTGCTGCAACAACATTTGCGTTTCTGAAAACATTAAAAAGTGCTTAGCTTCAAATTGGATGTTCTTTCTCGGACACATTCATGAGCGGGAACTGAAACCTAATTTCTCATAACACTGCTTGCCAAGCAATCTGATTGGCTTTGTTGGCGGAGCTTATTAGTTTGTTGATCTCAGGCTTTTTTGACGAAAGATTTGAGCCAAAACTCACAAATGGAAGCAACAAATGCGAAATGCAAACAATATTTTAGCATTTATTATATGCTAAAATATAATATATAGTATACCCAATATATTAGCGAGAGATTCTAAAATGCACAGGACGAGTTTAACAAATGCCGAAATCCACAAATAAAGATTTATTCGTAAATGTAGTTTCTGTTCATTTATTTTTGGATAATAAACTCGTTTATGTAGACATTTAAAGCAAATATACCTTCATATTAATTGAGGGTTAAATTTGTCTTTCCCTCTGTGTACTTGCTGATTTGAGTTTCCATTTTGACCACAAAATATTACATGTTCACCAATGTTACTTCTATTTAAATACACAGTCAAATTTTAACCATACTGCCCTCTTAATTATTTTAATTATTATTTGAAAAACAATTTCTAAACTTTTAGTGACATCCGGTCTACAAGTCTGAGTATTAATAGACAAAAATGAAGATAAAAAAAATGTTACATATTGGTTCCAAACTAGGAATATTTCTACGTGTGTGTAGTCTTGCCAAATAAGAGAGGTCAACCTCTGTGTCACCAGAGTATCCAGGACAACCTGTCTACAAAAGTGGACACCAGGAGGGAATGTGGCCACCAAGACCTTCCAGGGGCCCGGGCTATGACCTTGGTGCACCTCTGAAACCCTTGGTCCTCACTGTTTGTGAGCATGATTTGAGCATGTCACGGATGACTGCTTGTGATTTCTAAGGCTTACGTTGACAATCAACATAAATCCCTCCTAAATATTCTGTCCAGTGGTCCAAAGCCTTCAGAGTGATTGATGAGTGGTTCTGAGTCCCCCGCTGCTGGACACACATCACATGATCATAGAAACCCTAGCCCTCATATCCCAACAAGATGAATGACTTAATTCCCTCCCACCCACAGATAGTGCCGATAATGATGATCGCCATGCAATGAGAAAGAAAACAGCGCCAGCCAGCTATGCTACGCAGACGCCGCCACCCTCCCACGCAGTCTTTATCCCAGCATGCACCTGTCTACGCTGATACATAGTTCCCCTCCCAACCAGTTTCCTCCTTCCTCACTGCAACCTATACAGATCCATTCTTCTCATATCTTTTTTTACAAGAATATCTTTCTCATTATATGCACTAGGGTCACATCAAGCAGGAGACGTGCTTCATTTAAAAATATTTTTCAATAAAAGAAGCACGTTGGCTGAAAGTGATCACGTTTGTTCTTCATCCTGCTTTTGGTACAAGTCAATATTCATTGGGGATGCGAGGCAAGCATCACTCTTTTTTATAGGTTTAGGATTGGGGGCTAGCTGAGCCGCAAGGTACAACGATCGTTACACAACTGAAGAGGCTGACAGCGATCCAATTAACCTGAAACAGCCTCTGTTGCTCGACCCCTGTGTCTTGCTGAGAGGCACGGCACGTGCACATTGGTGCTGACATCTTTGAAACCTTTAGTTCTGATGGAAACTGAGAGAAATGTAAAGACTGCACCCACATTTCTCTAACTAACCCATCTCCAATTCAAAACATTGCATAGCCATTGTGTGTGCATCATCTATCCTTGCAACATCTCGAGTCTTCATCCTTAATTCCACTCTAAATGCCACCTTGCTTCTTAAATTCAGATGGTTTCTTGTAAACTCCTACTGACACAGGTACTTGGAGAAACCCCTATCAAAGTAAGAAATGACTAACAGTTTTTAGGGCAGAAGTACTTGCTGACAAAAAATGAGAACATCGTCTGAGATTTTGATTGTGCTGGAGATCACTTGGTACCTCCTGATTTGATTAATATATGATTATTAGGGCCATGATTCAATTAATAAGCAATTATTGATGCATCACTAGGCAGTGTTTATTAATAGCGACACTTTAATTTAAATAAAAAAATTTATATGTGGCAAGTAATATCTAGTACCTATTTTGAATTGGTGCTCAGTTTACAGTAATTTACAATAAACATGGTGCACGTCATCCCTAGTTTTAATTAATGGTGTAGTCTGTAGAGTTTTGTCCAAACGTGGGACAGCAACCAAAAAAAATTAAAAATATGGCGGAGCTTCGTAACCCTTTTTCCTCCAGTTGGGTAGCCAGATTGACGTGAGAGTTATCAATCTTGACAAGTGACGAGACATACATGGTTTCAGTATTACACATAGTTTATTTAGTTATAATGTCTTAATATCCTTTGACTTTGATACAAAAGAAAGTAAAACAAGAATACTGCTTGCTTAAATTTGGTCACAAAGGTAAACCTAAGCTAATGATTGAGTATAAAGAGAGCCTTTGAAGAGAACACAGTTTCATATTATATTAACAAACAGTTTTAACAGCGTTTAGTGCAATTTAGTGCAATGGTATCATTAACAATGATGAGTAGCTGCTAGAATTTTACAATTTATTAACTCATTTTGTAAATGTGACTCAAATACGGGTAGAAGAAATCATGCATGCCATGAATCGAAGGTACAGGAAAGCTTGTGTTGGTTCTAGCCAAAGTAATTTAGCTGTTAATGTAACTTCTTGTCCTTCAAGGCATCTTCTTTTTTTGAAAAGCATCACCAATGCAAATCCTCGTTGACTTATGTGCCTCTGAGACATAACTAAACAGACAACCCAGGGGAGGAAATATGCCACATCAACACAAAACTGTAAACACAATGGATGTATTGTACCCAATTGTCACATTTTCTTGAACTTGTTTTCTTTTAACATCAATACCTTCAGTTATATTAATATTTGAACTGAACATAACAGCTTAACATCTCGCATATAATGAAAATTTTCTGATTACTGGTTACATCCTGCATCTATAAAACAACAGATTTTTTTACCTGAAACGCTTTAATTTTTGCTGAAATTTTGTATTTTTATTCTGGTGTTTCTGCTAGACCTTTTTGTGTGTGTGTGTACAACACACCTTGCACATAGTGGGGTTTCTCTGACAGTTAACCCTCGTCTTTATAAAAGCCTAAATAATACCTTCAGTTTCTTTCCAGGAGCAAGGGTTGAATCTCACAGTGCATCATATCCTAGTTTGTTTGTGCTTCTGGTTAATGATGAAAAACTACATAAGTTCAATTGAATCTAAATATTTTTGCTGCTTAAGTTTTAATAATCAATTCAGAACCTGTCAGGGCTACAATGCGTCTAATAATCTATTAAGTTTATTTTTCATTGCTGCTACATAAGCCCCCACCCCAAAAAATAGTTTAGGCCTTCCCAGAATAAAAATATGTTATTTGTTTTGGTTGATTTTATTACAAAAAGACAGAAATGGGTTTCTATGCACGCATTAGATTATCATTGCTATTCAACGTTTTACTACTAAAGCCCTTTTCTCCTCTGATCTAGCATTTCCACAACTTTCCATTCATACACTCCATGGGAAGTACCCAATTTCTGTTTCTTATCTTAATGGTGTCAAACGTTGTGGCCTTGAAAACAAATGCAAACTACTTCTTGAACAAACAGACACACCCCCCCCCCTCTCTCTCCCTCCCTCTCTCTCTCTCTCAGCCATGCACCCCTCTGAGCTGTGAACTGGTATATTCCAGTAATGGAAGCTGATGATACAGTGTTGATGTTGGACATACAGACTTGTCCGCCATGTTGGGTGATGGAGGTTCTTTGCTCATGCGGTGTAACATTAGCATGATCTCTATAAGAGCACACAAGACCTGACCTTGATTGAGTTTTAATTAATCGAAGAGTTATTAACTTTTATATGTTTGTATGGATGGTAACGTTGTCGTAGTGTGAGGAGAGATACATTAAATTTTATTTACCATTATTTTTCACGGGGGTTTGAGGCCACATTCTATTAAATTCATATCGGAATGCTTTATTCAACTCCATTAATCATTATCAACCCCCCAACATATGACTCGATGTACAGTTTCAACTGACTACATTGTTAAACAAATTCAAATAATTTCTCCGTAGTCAGTATGCAGTTATTGTCAAAAGCATCTTTGTATTTATGAATCCGGATATAATTGACATCACTGCTTTTTCCACGCAAATTTGATATGGTGATTCTTCATATACCTCCTTTAACATCCCCCACCACCTTGCGTTCAAAGCCGTGTCGCGTCAGATCGACCATAGGGCTGGCTCAGTGAACTCTGACTTGTGACCTTTGACCCCTCTGGGACTCTTGCAGGGAACATGAAGCAGCTGCTGGCGTGGATCCGAGGGAACATGCTGAAGGAGCGGCCAGAGCTTTTTATGCAGGGCGACACAGTGTAAGTACACACAAGTAGATGCAGGGTAAATGCGCTACTGATCCGGGATGATGCCTGGGTAAACAAACACATGCACCGTAAACAAAAGCTGCACTGCACATGCACTGTGTATTCGCTGAGGTCAAGGAGGTAGCAAGCCAAACACGCTCCCATGTACGTTTTGGACTGTGATGAGAGAAGACGCAGTGCTTTGAATTCATAAGCTATAACTTCAGTATTTTTTATTTTTTCCATCTCTGTGTCTGATTACAAAAAATCTGCATCTTCCATTCAATTACACAGAGAGAGTTGAATTTTTTGTTTTAATATTTATTATTTAACCACTGTGTGTATTGATGCACCATTTAAATGCTCCATCGAATTCACCATTTGGTGCACATAAACCTCACATTTGAGGATTTTTAAAAGCAACTTCCTTTTCTAAAATTTGCATTTCATGCCTAAAATACATTGCTTTTAATCCAGTTTGCATTAATAAATGTGACAGTTTTTTCTTCTTTGTTTCTATTATAGGTAAAAATATTTGTTTTTACAAGCTCTTATTAATTAAAAAAAAATTTAATTCTTAAAATTATGTTTTATGCTTAGGTTTAATTGTGTTTCTTTTGTTCCTTATATGTTTTGCTCTTTCATTGAAAAAGTGCAGATGCAAGGTTTTTAGGAAACTGCTGGTTTTGAGATTTTCATAGTCTATAAAGAAGCAGCATTATAATAGAAGAGAGCTGCCTTACTGTCATGTTTTCTGTGTAGCTCACATTACTTACATTATTCTCACCTCTTTTCATTCTCACAGTAGACCCGGGATTCTTGTATTGATTAACGAAGCTGACTGGGAGCTAATGGTAAGAATATATGTGTGCGTTTGTGTTTTTGAACTTGTATGCAAACCTTAACTGTTAAGCTTTCGTGTTTTAAAGACATGCTCACTATGTCCATATTTTGGCTCTGCTGGTTTATTCTATGAAGAAATACTGGCATTTACATGTAATTTGAAGAAAAACTTAATTGCAGAAATTCATATTTCAAATGCAAATTTGGTTATTTTTAAAATGTAAATCAAGTTAAAACGTAGCGTGTAGAAAGATGGACCAAAGTATTTTCAATCATTCCATCTGTGTTTTCAGGGTGAACTGGAGTACCAGCTTCAGGACAAGGACAACGTTGTCTTTATTTCCACTCTTCATGGAGGTTAGATGAAGGAGTACGGCCAAACATGGACGCCGTCACCCTTCAAAAGGTCAAATATCTGTCGATCCATCAACAACGGTCATCTGTGACACGACCGATTTCAATTCCAGCCATAGGCCTCTCATCCAATCTGCTGCAAAAAATTAATTTCGCTTTCTAGCCTAATAAAAGTAAAGTCAATGGGAATCTGGCGTTGAAGGGGACAGTTCAGCATCCTGTGTACCTTTCAGGCGTCCCGGGGTTACGGTCAGGAGCAAGGGCTTATTAAGAAGGTCACTCTGTCTAGCCAGTGTCCAGATGGATTCTCTGGAGACATGATGGACCGAGTGCCTCATGTCAAATGGGTCGGTTCAAATGCTCAATCGTTTTCTGTTCGATGCCTATATAATTGTATGTATTTTTTTTTTTTTTTCAAATAAATAGGGGTTTTCTTCCAACTCATTGATCCCTTTTAAATATATTACAGTGTGGCATACATATTTAGATAAATATACTAATTATACTAACTAATATAAATATATTGTGCATTAAAGCATCATATGGTTCTTATTTAGCATTACATTTTTTTGTTCATCATGTATGCAGACTGTAACTCAAGTATTTTTTTTGTATGGACGTTCAAAGAATGCCAACCGGCAATTATATTTCTGTGTGGAGAGTTTTCACTTCTGTCCTCATCCTAACAATCGCCTTTAGCCATATGCTATGGAATATTCATTAGATGAAACCATAGGATGACAGTGGGAGGCTGAGCTGAAGCCTCGATTTGCAAAGGAAACACGTTTGGTAATGGTAACTCTAATACAGATGCTAATGAAGTCAAAAGAGAAATGTGTGATGTCAGATGTCCGTGTGTGAGGGAAGGGGGTAAACATGACTCTCCCGGAGTGTGACCGTTGGGAGGCCACGAGTCAGATTCTCTTGTATTAAAGCGCTTCCTACTGAGATTTAAATGAGGTCTATAAGTACCCACACTCTGGCCTCACTTTTTAATATGCGGATGTATAGATTGTTTGGGTTATTTCTTTTGTTTGTTTTTCAGTAGATAAGTAACATTTTTTGTAATGGGATTATTCAAACAAGAGTATTTTAAAAACTAATTTTCTCTTTTTTGTTATCTTTTGAAAACACTAGCTTTTCCCTTCGATTTTTTAATCCCACAACAGGTCCTGTAACTTTATGAAGATGCCTTAGCCAAATGCACAGATAGTATGTGTGTATATATGTGTGTGTGTGCGCGTGTGTGGGTGTGTGTGTGTGTGTGTGTGTGTATATATATATGAAGTACTTTTTGTGTATTTCGTAAAAAAAAAATGTGGGTTTATCTAACAAATCTAGCATACACTGTTTGAGCTAATTTTCACTAGCTCAATGTATATTGTTGAGCAAAAGATTCCACAAATATTTTATGTTGAGTCAATTTTGTCTTTCCAAAATGGACTCACTTACATTTGTTCAATTTTTCATTTTTAATTGACTCAAGATATCTCTGACACAGACTGACACACATTGATTGAACATACTTTTTTAATGCAGTCAACAACAGCCATTGAGAATTTCAACTCAGTTAAAAAATATTAATTCAGTCAACAACCAAACAAACATTGAGCCAAATAAAAACTGAATTATGCCTTAAAAAAAAGGAGCAAAATTTGAGTTAAAACGTATTTTATTAGCCAGATTTGTTTTATGGTGTATGAGAAGGATTTTAAGTTGATTGAATAGAATTGTGAGGACAGCATTCTATAATGCTTCTTACTGAAAATAATCAGAGGTAAGCCAAGTAGCACAATCATTAGATTTAATTGCTGACTTGTTTGTTTAATGACAAAACAAGAATTTATTTAAGTGAAGAAGCATTGAGATTACAACAAACTCAAGTTTAATCTTGTTTTTTAAACCCATAGGCACTCTAGCTTATTTTTGTAGATGTTGTTTATAGTCCCTTTTAAATTACGTTAGAATTAAGTTGTTAAATGTGTTTGATTGTTTACTCTTATAAGTAGTCATTGCTTTAAACCAATTGAGCAGAGACTATTTTAAGAAAAGTCAATTTAACGCGATGTTTTTATTCACATACACAATCTATGTATTTTTATTCAGGTTAATTACCAGGTTAGCTGTTTGTTGTCGTGCGTTTTTATATCAAGTTCGTTAGCTTTGTCATTTTAGCCCCTTTAGACGAATGTTTGGGCATGCACTTTAAACTAATAATTACTTTAAATTAATACTTTGTATAGCGGACTCTTGGATTTGAAAGACGCATCAGTGATGCTCGTCTCCATCTGAGTGTGTCGGTCATTGAAGAGGTCTCAGAAGTGCGCCATCGACCGGCGACCCGACAGCACTGAACCCTCTCTGGACAACAGGCAGAAAAATGCGTGCGAACATAAACATTTGCATGATTTCACGAAGATGTTGAATTCGGATTACATTTACTTGTATTGTGAAACCACGAATTTGAATTAATGAGCTAATCTAAACACCGAAATCATAAAGAAAGATTCAAGATAACGTTCACACGACGATTCGCTGATAAATCTGAACGCTCGAGTAAAGAATCATCTTTGGAGAAGCGTTAACTAAGATTTTGTTAGTATACTTCCCCAAATCCTCCCAGAATTAATGTGATATTCTTAAAATAGTCTCTGCCCGCTTTGTTTAAAAGCAATGACTACTTATAAGGGCACACAATCAAACACATTTTACAACAACTTAATTCTAGTATGTAGATTGTAAGTAACATAATTTTAAAGCAACTTTAAACAAACTCTCCAAAAATACGTTTTATTGCCTAATGGGTATAAAATTTTAATTTAAATGAAAAAAACATAATCCAATAGATTTTAAGGTTTAAAATATGTTGTTGCCTCCAAAGATGGCAAGACCCTGTAGACCCTGCTTTAAGAGTTGAACGAGGACATTGAAATAAACAGCAACCTTTATACGTTTATCTAAATAAACTCAATTTAAACTCAATTAGTTTGTGTGTGTGTATATATATATATATATATATATATATATATATATATATATATATATATATATATATATATATATCCTCTTCAAAAACGTCCCCGAAACGTCTATGTTGTGTAATTAGCAGTTTATTGATTAAGCAAGTTACAAATACAATCAATCGACTCCCTGAAACGAAATTTCGAATTAGAGCAAAACAAATAGTTACCGACACGCTGTCACAATGTTAAACAGCATTTAGCCTAAAGATTTTAGTCGTCAATATTCTTTAATAATTAAAAGGTTAGTTGTAGAAATACGACGTCACACACGTGTTGCCTGGACGTCCGATTAAGGCCTTGTTTTTGTGTTACCCACAATTCATCAAAATGTAAAATGACTTAAAAGCCAAAATCTTTCTGGGCAAGCTTAACTAAGCATGCTAAATAATTGTCCCTTTCTCTGTTCTTTTCAAGTCATCAGCTTTGAGAGGGAAATTAATGACACAGCATGCTCAAAAAAATTTCCCATCATGCTTTTAAGATCCCATGTTTTTATTTATCTCCAGAATACATAAGGAAATACATAAATAGGTTTGAAATTGAAATACTGCGTGTTCGTTTTTAAATAGTTTTTAACATTTTGAGAGCAATCTAAAATCTAGTCTTGGTGATAGAATTTAAGTCATATTTCCAAATAGGCAAATAAGGGCTGAACGAAATAGTAGTTTCCGTTTTTATTTCATTCTCTTTCCATTGAACACAAATCCACAATTGGGTAGCAATGTGAATGTTCCTTTCCCACCTTACCTTCAAACAAAACCGGACACAAAAATAACTATTTCGTTTTAGCCAATAATTTCTCGATGTGTCCTCCAGAGAGAAGATTTCGAATCTCCAGCAACAGATGTCCAGGCACAATTCTTGGTTTTGAACGAGATTTTGACAAGAATTGCGTTTGGACAATCAATTTCTGGGACTCTTCGTTGAAGACCTATGCATAAAGTAAAATTGGAAACCATATGAATTTCTCTTCCTGTGCGCTGGAACGCAAACTCTTCCGGCTGTCGCTGTTGGGCCTAAGAGCGGATTTTCACGCCGATGCCATTCTTTTGTAAGCTTGTTAAAAACATTTTCGTTCCGCTTCTAACCTTCTTTCAAAGCCTGTATTTAAATAACAAAGCACTGTCGTTTTGGTGAAATAGATGAAAAGTGACTGTTTCGTTTATTTAGCCCTATATGTCGGCTGTTTAAAAGTTGATCATAGTGAATTAAAAGGAAACAACGTAAAACGGACTCGATAAATTATAGCTTCAAACTCAAGAACGAACAACGCGTTACATCAACAAAGCTTGTTCTAAAAAAAGAAGCTATAATTCACACCAAAAAAAATGTAAAGCGAAAAGTTTGACCGGCGTTCTCCAGGCTTGTTAAACATTTGCGCAAACGGGAAAAGCACGCCTCAAGCAAACAGTTGAAGGTGATAATCTGAGTTTTGTAAAGTCCAACTCGTTCCAGAAGCAGGTCTTCGCCATGTCTGCACCTGTGAGGGCGCGCATCCTTGTAGTTCCACCTCTCGACGTCAAGCCCAAGATACTCGTTCAGTTCTGGAGAAACCCGTAAAACAGCCAAAAACAGCTCCAGCCGATTCATTTTATACTTTGCTTTTTGGTTGCGTGTGATGCAAGCGTAGCATCTTCTCGGTCTCCTCACGCAGTCGATGCAGACGCAGGGACGCCTCCTGCATCTCCGCTGACGCACGCGGAGAAAATGGTCAAATGCGTTGAGGAGTCGCACGCCCTCGATGATGCCTCTATGGGACGCTTCTTATGGAATGGTACAGACCATCTCGCTCCTATCAAGCCTTTGCTCGGACTCCCGTAACAATACCGGTGTTGCCACGACGAAGGACGAGCGCGAGTGGGGACGGTCTTCGCTTGGTACTGAATTTGAATAACACCATGGGGTGATAAATGTCCATTGTGCTGTAGAAGTAATGAATCTCCACTGTCTTCTATTGCACACAAGCCAGCAGCTGCGAGCGAGGGACCAGCAGCCTCTTAAAGACACAACAGCCCCTTTTTCCGAAGAAGTGACCGCTGTTTATTCGGTCAACATTACGTTTGTTTTTTGGGGACGTTTCTTTGAACGCAGTGCAAAGCTGTGACCAGACACTTGCGTTTGTCCACTTGAACTCACGTAATAGGACAAGAACAAAAATGTCAAAGAAAAACATTATCAACGACTAGGCCTTCTTTTGAAGAAGGTTGATTATTTTTGAATGAAATCCTTATTATTGCCTGAAAAGAAGGTGACATTTTTATCATTGTCATTTTTATAAGTTCGTTCGTTACTTGATTTAATAATACTCTTCAGATACAATGAAGTATAGAGGCACATTTCAAATCTTTCTCTTAATTTCCCAATTAAAAAGGCATTTTGGGGTGATGGTTTTTAAACTTGTCTTTCGTTTGATAACCAAAAGACTAATTTATTTGAGAGCCCTCTTTCTGCTGTAGAAATATAAAAACTAAAGTCATTTAGATAGCTAAAGTTTGTGACTCATTAACCCCTTTGGATCTGTTTTCTTGGTTCTTCAGTGAATTGTGCGTTTTTTTCTGGCATAATTATATTTAAGTATTTAGTTGGTATTGTTTGTCTTCGTACTATGAATATCAGGCCTTCTGATTTGCCAATTTAAAACTGAAAGAACAAAACATCTTTCATTTTTGTGTTAGGGGAATAGTTTAGCTTTTTTCAGTTTTCATCATGAGATTTTCCTGACAGTTTAACGCATAAAAACAATGCATTGTCAGTTAAACAAGTAGTAAATTGAGTGAAATAGTCCTGAATTTATTTTTTTAAGTGCTGAAAAGTCTTACTCGTTTCTGCAAATGTTTAATGATAACTGTTTTGCTTCAGTAAATCTATCGCAGCTAGATGTAAACATTTTACCATAAAATATAAAATAACAACTTCTACAGCCTGCTTTAACCATTAACACTCTACACCTGCTGTTCTTACTCGAGCAGAGCATTAAAATTGAGCGAATATTTCTGGGTCTACAAGGCAAACTTTTAAAATCTCATTAAAATTTAATTCTGAATTAGCTATGAATCATCTAATATCAATCTGACTTTAACTTAAACGAACTGAGACGCATTTGCGCTCCTCCTCAGCTAATAAATCAGCTAAACTCCCGCCTCCAGAGCCCTGCTCCTCCCTCTTTAAAGTGAAACGCTTTCATCCTTTCATCAGTCCTCCTGAAGAGAGGGATTTAACCTCCTCTTCAGCTGCATTGCTCATTTGGCGCTAAAAGAGTGTTTCCCGCCGTCGCCGCCTTTTCGCGGGCGTTTGACGAGCTTTGAGAGCTGCTCGAGAGGGTTAACAACACTCCGCCATGATGCTGACTTTACTCACGCGTTAATGGAACCCCGCTGGCGCTCACACTTCATTTACGTGAGCTCTGTAAATGTTAGAGTTTGAGGAGAACGTGGTGGTGTCGCTTCAGTTGTTTTTAAGAAAATAGATTCAAGGGTGGCTTTGCTACATTGTTTTAGCCTGGAAGACATTAAAAAGTGGACAAAGTTACATCTATCTTGTGATCAAATACCAACGTGAAACCCTATAAAACACTGTTATTCAACCTTGATTAAACATATTTTAATGATGAAAAATACAGTCTTAAATAGAACCTCTTTGTTGGAAGGGACACTGTTAAAAAGGACACCTAATTCATTTCCTAATTTAGTCAACTATTTTAGTACCATTTGTCTTTGACTATTTGTGAACAATAATGACATTTCAGCGTATGCGTGCATTTTGACAATGAAAGAATGGAGGAAATATACAGTTTGTCAAGCTATGTGAGCAGATTGTCTCAAAAACCATGAAAACTATATTAATAAGATGATGTTGTCAAATGGTTCCCCATGAGATTTGCCTACCCTCACTTTAAGTTGAGTACAATAGTAAAGGCTTATCACAAAAAATCTAACTAATCAAAGCAGTGGGTTTCATTTAAATTGTACATGCTTCCAATAAATGCCCTGTTGAATAAAATGATAAAAATAAAAGTGTTAACATTTTTTTATAACATAGCTTTAATAATGTTAGCGTAATTAAAGCAAATGTCATTTAATAAATAAAATAAAACTAGGTAAGTTTCATCCTCTATGAAGTACAGAATTAAGGCTAAAAGTGATAAAATAAACAACGTTTGCATCCTTGTAGGCAAATCTCACGTGGTAGTAAAATTTGATAAAACATTGGCTACCAAATCTGTGTGATTTATTGGAGTGGATAGAAGACATTAGGAAGTGGCTGAGTATACAGTGGCCTGATATATTATTTGAAAAACTGAGTGTTCACACAAGAGAAATTGCGTCACTCTTCAAAAACACTCCTTTGCAAACCCACAAATCACTGGAAACAGTTTTAAAACCTTGCTGCCACGTCCAAATGAATAGAGAACACCTCCACTCCTGTTGTTAAACTGTATGTGCAACTATTTGATCACATGAGATGACATGGAGCAGTAAAAGATGGAGGAATAAAATTGTTACATGAAAGTGAAGGAAAGGGAAAAGAGAAGGAGAAGGGGGAGAGAAAGAAAGAGAGAGAGAGAAAGTGGAGTGACAGAAGGCGGAGAGAGGTGCAGGGGAGAGAGAAAGAGAGAGGGAGAGGGAAGGTCCCGAATAATGGTGGTAGCATTGCCAAAACAAGATAAGATGCCATTTGAAGGACTTGAGCAAGTCAGATATATCAATGAGTGCGTTTACATGCATGTCAATAAATGGGTTATGTTAATTAAGCCGAGTACTCAGCTAACTGTTTTTGTGCGTTTACATCCTAACATAAATCGGTTTAGCCGTAAACTCACATTTACCTGAGACTCAACCTTTGCCCGATGTCTCCTAGGAAATGACGTTTGAGCCATTTTGGAACCTGCACTCGTGCGTATAAACTTATGTGCATATAAACTTGTGCATGTACACTTATACATCAAATATGTAAGAGTAGAATATAGTGTTAGCCCTAGTCAAAATAAGATATGACCGTATTTAAAAGACTTGCCCCTCTCTATACATTCGTCAGAATAAATCAGACCGTACATGCCACAATATTGATTAACTTAAGCTAAAACTTTGATTTGTTTCTCAGTATCATTATTACAAATGAATAACTTATACATCACTTTTAATATATTTTTTATTGCCGGTAAGTACTGATCACATATCTGGTTTAATTTGGCTGTTTTAGACATTAACATCGTATTATATATTGTATTCGTGTTGCTTTTTTGCTTTGTAAACAGACGTGGATGGGTCTTAACATTAATTATTCCAACTCTCTGTGGCATTACACCACCAACAAGACTTTGTTCTGTTTTACAAATTTGAGCCTCAGAAGCAGACGTTTACTCCAGAGCAAAGTAAAGATGCCCAGTGGGCCAGCTGAGCAGGATATTGTGAAGTCATGCACATCAGGACAGTGGGATACATTGATTTGTTTTGGCAGTGGGTTTACCCCATTCACAGATAAATGTTTAACCAAGAAGCTGAAAAGAGCTGTGGGGGAGAGGAGTCCAGATCCACAGGGTGACCAATGAAACGGGCCCTCTGAGGAAAGAGAGAAACAATGGGCTTGGGGATGGTGAAAATAAAGCCTGGCAGATGAAGGTATCCAGAAGAACTGAAGCAGGATCAATGAAATGTACACCTTAACCATCCGGGAAAAGAATGCTTGTGGAGGATTGCGAGCGACATGCATTTAGTTTAGTTCTTATTTCAAAGGAATGGAATGTATGTTTCTACACTTTCTGTAATATTCACGTTCAATTGTAAAAGAGTATTATCTTTTCATTGAGGTTGGGTTTCTGAGTCTTGAAAGTTTACGAAGACATTTAAACATTCTCCAGTAAAACCCTTCTTTTTGTCTCGTCCGCAACTTAGATTTATTCCCATGATTTAAGCCAATTGTACGGCGACAGAAAGGTCCAAAACAATTCACAATTATGAAAGCAAAATAACAAGTAAAAACACAATTACAAATCGAAAAACAAAATAACTTTTCAGAAAATGCTACAGCAAATAAGAAAACAAATGAACGATTTGGAAACCACAATGACGTTTAGATCAAAATGGAAAGAGCTACCATTTGAAAAACGATAACATGACACTGATTGGATGATGTTTCTGTCTATCAGAGCTATTGGCCCTTAAACTATTACTGCAAATACGGTAATAATAATTATTTTCCCACATGAACTTTAGAACTTTGGAGTAGCATGGTACTGTGCTATAGTTACATGCTCCAAACGTTCCCTGTTACTTCCACAGTAGTTTGATTGACAGAAATGTCATCCAATCAGCGCCATCCAATCAGTTGTTAGTTCTCAAATGGTACCTAACCTTTTCGTTTTTGTCAAAATGTCATTGTGTTTTCTGAAATAATCATTTGTTTTCTTATATTAGCATGTTTTCTGAAATGTTTTTTTTTATTATTATGCAATTTTTTACATTTACATTTGGACTTTTTTAAAAATAACTTTTAACTAATGAGCAAAAACAGTGTTTTTTGTGACTTTTAAACCGACATTTCTTCCACCAGTCGTTGTAATCTATTGGAAAAACTGGCTTTCCTCTGCTTTTCAACAACCCAGAAACTTGTTTACATCTGGCACCGTGTGCTTAGTTGGCTATGGAAGGTATTTGTATGCTTTCTCACTGCACTTTCTCTTGTCTCCTCCAGTTAGACAGAGGAAGAACCACGCTTGCGTTCTTTCACACAGGTTGGCCGGTTGCCAGGCAACGTATACAGTAAGATCGGCAGTGGTGACTTAGGTTAAAGAGACTACTCGAAAATCCATCCATCGCTTCAGACAGCCACACTCCTTTAAAGAAACACTTCAACCATTCCAAAATAGCTAAAGCATTCATCCTGTTTCCATACCAACTTGTTCCAACTGTTTATTTTAACTGTTAAATAAGATGTTTCGATAAACGAAGCTCAATAGCGGTTGTCTCAAAAAAATAAAAAAAAAATCAGTCATAAAAAAATCTCTCAACATTTTGTTGCACCATCCATTCCATGAAGATAACATGACAAATGTTGTATTCTGGTAGCTTTTATTAGGCATGCTGTTAGACAGAAAATCTTAAAGAAGATATATATGGGTGTAAATGATATATGCAATATCAGTAGCTCACTTTCTTAAAGTTGTCATGAATTAGTAAACCAAAAACTTATTGAAACTATAAGACATCATTAAACATTTTAGAACTAAAAATGTTATTTTTCTGTTTTTTAATAGATTTTCACAATGCAATTATATAAATGTTATAACATTCTATAAAAAGCCAATAAGATTCCTGAACATATCCAACTGCTCAAATTAGGGATTAACACAAAACTGCTGCAAACTAAAAGTCTCCAAAATGATATAAAGCAGAACCAAAACTAACCTCAACATGGCTTACTCTTACTTTTTTTTAATTGCCACCAGTAACGGATAAAATAATGACCACAAGCTTAGGTATAATTTAATAAGATCCCAGACGAGCCCCCATTTGAATATTACTCTTGCTACTAATAGTACTACTAATAGTAGTCAAGGGTAAGATTGACAGATTGTGGTAGTTTTTAAGATATGTATAGCAATAACAGAAATGAATCAAATTCCTTTAAGAACTGGGGTTTATTTACAGTGCTACAAGAAAAACTGAATTATACCAAACATAATTATATAAGGATAAGCAAAACAAGTGGTACCAGAAGAAAATTAAGTAAACTGTCAAAAAATACATTCTTAATAACCTAACTAACTACAATAAATAGATAGATGATACGAAAGCAAGGATTCCTGCGATAACCCCATGTATGTCACGTGACATGCTTCCTTTTTCCTCACTATTCTTCGGGTGAAGGTGCAAAGGAAGTTTGCACCTGAACACAGTGTATTTAAATCAAAGAAACATGAAATGAAAATGAAATAAATAACATGAAAATGAAATAAACATTTTTTTACAGTCCTGAAACATTATAGCGAGGTCTGATGGACCTCTTATAATAATGCTAGGTAAATAGTATCACATGTTATCAGGTGTTTATTTTGAACTGTGGCATATATTATTTGCATGCAAATGAAAAGTAATTGTCCTTAGTACAAATGATGTACTCATCTGTACACAAGATTTGAAAGAACTGGGGAACAAGGTTACTTATAGAATAAAATAGTATGAGTCCTGATGGTCTGAGACTAATACTGGAGCAACTTTTTCTGTATATTACGATTAACTCAGATACTGTGCTATTTTCTTGTCCATGGGAGTCTCAACAAACGTGAATGTTGCAATGTTCAGAAATGCGGTAAGCAATTGATGTCTTTAAATAGGTGTCATTGAATCCCAATCTACAGATGGAACACAATCACTACACTGCTATAGATTTACAGAGGCAATTTCCTCAAAGTGCTTTGGTCATCTTGTAATATTGGCAAAATGGGGAGAAATAAGCATCCCAGCAGTCTGATAACCAGCATCTACACATTTCCAGGAGCTCTTTTAATGATGTCACACCCTACACAGAAAAATCTACAGTTAAATTAACTCAGAGTTAAAGTTAGAAGTTAAAATAACACAGAGGCTCTAGACTTGTACCTTCAAATGAATTACGTTGATTTTACATTGAGATATTGAGAAATACAAACACTTAATATCTAGTACCTAGCTTGGGGGAAGAAATTGCTGTTTAGAGGATGATGAAAGAGATTTTAAAACTCAGAGTGTTTTTGTTGTGCTTTATTCAGAGTGTATTTTAAGTGATTTAAGCTGACTCTCAAGATTTTACTATGTACCCATAATTATTCAAACTATGTTTATTTTCTCTAGTGGTAATAATCAAATGCTACTCTGAGAATACATTAGACTGGCTTTTTACCGTATTGCACTGCATCATTTGAAGCTAGCTCTTTCCTACCAATCCCTGTCCACTTTAAATGTACTCTCTAGACCTGAAGCAAGTGATCATATGCCCTCAAACCTCTCTCAACTATAAAGAATGAGCAAAATGCTGCAAAGGGTCTATTATATCTACTAAATAATGCTTCACATACTTGTTTTGTAGAGTAACTTTTATTTTTGCAAGTTATACTCCCTTTGTTCATCATTGTAAAAAACATCTGAATAAAGCCAGCTTCTACTTGTTGCACCAGGATATATTTAGTGCAGATGATCCCACACAATAAAGTTGTTTATGCAAAACAATTAAAAAGCATTGCAGTTAAATCTTGCTTAAAATATTGTTAAACAAGATCAAAACTAATTTCACAACCTGGCATTCGTTCACTTTTAGGCTGTCACTTGCCATTGCTGAGTAAGTTGGTGCAGTGGATCTGACCGTGGGACTGTGAGTGACAGTTATTGAGCTGATGAGCCATGAGACGTCTGTATGGGAACATGTTATTGATTAGCTCAACGCTGGACCAACTTGCAGGCTTTCCCATAGCATTGCATCTTCCCTTTAGAGGATAAAGACTGACCCTGTAAAGAAAGAGTCTGCCGAGGTGCCTGGACCAGTGCAACCCCCTCTTTTCACTTTGAGTACCACATGCCCAACTCTATCTATAGTCAAACATAAGACCCCCCACCAGGGGTAGGAGAAAGTGGCTTAATCAAAGTTGTCCAGGGGGAAACTGGCCCCAGCTCCTCTGAATAAATGTTTGGGCCCGGGTGAGTCGTCTTGTGTGCCCTCGACCCCCCGGCACACCCTACTGCCCTGCTCCTCAGACCTTTGACCCAGCAGTGAAAAGTTAGTTGGGATGTTGGTGAACTCTCTCAGGGCTGGTGTGAGCAAGGCGCTGGGAAAGTGCCCTCCAAGGGCAAGGGTTGGTGGGGTAGGCGTGGGCACAATCAAACGACCCTCCTTTTGACCACCGTCTCCTGAACACGGCCATAATTTAATTGTTACAGCCAAGATCTGACCAATAGAGAGGCCACTTGAAATCAATTTAGCTGTGTGTCAGCCATATTTCGTTGCCTTTCTTCGTAGCATTGTTCTCCACAAGCTGTTTTGTTTTGCCATTACGCCCTCTCCAAGGTTTTGCTCTTTTTCAGCAGTTCCTCATTGTGGAAAGTCTCAGTGTTCTTGAAGACAAGAGCTCAATAGTGAGGAAGCCAGCCACTGATCAATTTTACATTCCTTTTGTATGAGAAACCAGTAAAACCTGGAATCAATATGGTGCCTTGGTTTGTTCAAAGTAGAACAGGATTATATATACTGAAAGTAAAAAATTTGGAATCATTTTTACATCTCTAATTTTATTCTTCTTCAAGGAAACAATTATGGTTAGTCTGAAAAGTGTCTCTAGGACAATAGAATTTTGTTTAATTTTCAGTCATACACATCAGACTTTAGGCGTACAAGTTCTGATACTCATAATAATCTGATGGAATTTCACTCCATGTTCTTGTAGCATGTCCCTCAGGGATTCAGCGCTCAAGCGGTTCCCTCAACATCTCAATGGGCTGCATATTCAGAGAATTCTTTTATCCCCTGTCCACTCCCGGGTTGAAATATTTTGTGTTTGGTCATTATTAAAACTGGTGAGACATTTTAAAGTCATTCCGGATTTTGACTGGTTTTGTTGAGCTTAGTTTAACATGGTCAATCAACACTATTAGCACTATTAGCAATTTGCAATGATTTACATGATGTCATCCAGTGGTTTAATTTATTGGTTATTTTATCGAATAAACAAAAAGTATGGATTTATATACATGTAAGTCTATATTTCCCTTAAATTTGCACCCAACCCTGTTTTGTAACTCTGAGGTACATAATATGGTTGGTGTTTGTTTTTCAAATCTTGTTTGAGAAGGACAAATCCAAATAAAATACATTTGAGTGGATCCCTTTAGTTTAAAAGTTTACTTTGATTTGTATGAGGCTATACTTTGTAATATATCTAGGGCTTTTTGGCATTAGTCATCAAATCATATAGACTGATATATAGAAATATAAAATGTGTTTTACTCATGGTTAAACCAATAACAAATTAGTCAAAAGAATATGAGAAAAGATCTCACAAGGCTGTGTTTTTCTGATTGAGTTTACATAACTCTTTTAAAATACACTTCAAAATCTTTATCAGTCAATCGTTTTATTAGGAAAATACTGAATAAAATATAGTTTGTCAACGTGTAAGAGCATATGCAGGTTTCACGTAATTAGTAATATCTCTCAAGCTCAACACATCCCTCTTGTGGCAGTTCGCTGAATAGATATTTAGCTGCAGCTGGGTATCCAAACTAGTAAAATCACTTTTCAGGCTTGAACGTTTATTTTCTTGTTAAAGTAATTCGAAAACGGTTTACATTAACTGAACAACAACGTTTTCTAATGTTTATATGAAGGGAAAGCAACAACGTTACTTTCGAATCATAAAAGTTGAGTTGGCTGTCAAACGCTAAAGTTAACAAATGTTTTGGAATTCAGAATTTACATATTGTGTATATTATTCACTTTTCCCCATTTTTTGTCCCGTTGTTATTAGGTAGAAAAATATAAAGCGGCTAGTTGTTTTTGGCTAGCAGTGACCCACAAGTTAACCAAGTGAACTAGCGTAACGGAAGTTTAACGTTCACGCTCGTCAGCGAGGAAAATACACCGAATACGTAATAAAACGAACAATAAACGGTGCTATTTAACAGCTGCTGTCCAAACACCTAGACCTAGTTTCCAGTGCTGCTCAGCTAACAGAACACGTTGCTCTTTTAGGGGGAATGGAGAGGTCAGAGGAGAATTGGGGGAGTGATTGAAGAAGTTTAGGGAAGAGCCCTTCTCTTCAGCCCAGCTGCTGACGCGGATGGGAAAGTTTGTGCTAACACTAGCGAGCACCGTCGATATCCAGCTATGTTATCTTGGATTATAACTATATGGACCTTTCTTGTGGTGGCAAGATGCTACTTTTCAGAGGAAAACTACTCCGAAGAGTCTAAAATGCAACCGCCGACCCTCGTCATAGCCATAATCGCACGGAACGCTGCTCACTCTTTACCTCACTACCTGGGAGCCCTCGAAAGATTAAACTATCCCAAAGAACGCATCTCTATCTGGTAGGCTACTTCCTTTCCGGGCATGAAGGTTCCTTTATTATCTTTCTTCTTATTTATAGATGTCAAAGGGTCAGTCTTATTTGCATTTGCATCCCCTCCTCCTCTTACTTTACCCCAAAAAGCTAAGGAAAATCCCCTTCTCCTTGGTAGTAAATGGCTTCATTTGGTTATTTTACACTCTACTTTGTCATTAGCATGTTATTTACATCTTTATTTGTTAAAGTAGATTTCAATGTTGCCTTATTGGCAATGTAGTTATATAGATACAGTGTTGATGTTACAACAATGCAACTACCTAATTACTTTATACATTTTTCATTACGCCAACAAAAGCATGATTCCTCACTTTTATCAATTGCATGAATGTAAAAGTATTGCCTATTACAGTAAAAATAAACAACAACATCATTTTCTGGCAGCAGTGGTGCAAAAATCTATACATATATGATCAATATGGTTATTCTGATGATCAACAAGGTATACATAAATGTTTAAAATTATGTCTTAATCACAGAGGAAACATCACTACCAGTGATTGTACTCACTACCAGTTGTATTCCTGACAGGAGGTTTCAATGGGAAAACATATAAAGACAAAATTGCAGCAGTGTTTACTTTTTCTTTTGTACATTTACTGCAAATATTCTGACAATTCAGATGGTGTTCGTTATGCATTTATCTCTTTTGATGTTTCCTGCAGGGCAGCGACAGACCACAACATTGACAACACAACAGCAATCCTGCGAGAGTGGCTTACCGTCATGCAAACAGAGTACCACTTTGTGGAGTGGAGACCTTCAGATAAACCCATGTAAGATTATCATCAAACAAAATACAGTTGTAAGAAATGTTAAGGTTATACCTGGATCCTTGTGCCTAGTTAAGATTTTCCTGGTGCCATGTTATGCCCCTTTAATATCATTTATAATAAATATTTGATCCCTCTAGACTATCATGGCTCCCTTAATAAACTTCAAAGACAGTATTTATGCCTTTGAATCACATCAAATGGTTGTGCCCTTCAAAACCAGTTCTGTACACAACGTTCCTCCCACTGCCCAACCCTCCCACCCCCTGTAACTTGCCATATAAAAAACATGACATGTTTTTTTTTTTTGTCAAGTGTTTGCTGTGAAGAACAAATGTGACCCCAACAGTGTCAATTGTGTATAACAAAAACACCATTTTTTTTGTTTCTGGAAACATTTGAACAATTATCTGGAAAGTAAGTGAATTTCAATGGAACTTGTTTAAACAGATCCTATATTGGTGAGCTCGGGCCAAAGCATTGGACGAACAGTCGCTATGAGCATGTGATGAAGCTCAAACAAGCAGCGCTGAACTTCGCCAAGAAACGCTGGGCCGACTATATTCTGGTATGAACCAGTGACAGCACATACCAAATTTAGACTTCTCAAAAGTATAAATCTCTTACAAACTACCATCATAACCACCTAAGCTTATATTCAGGGTAATATTATGTGATATGCTTCTTATTATTTTGGCAGTATTCGGACACGGACAACATCCTGAGCAACCCTGACACGCTGGAGCTCTTGATGGCGGAGAATAAGTCGGTCATCGCACCAATGCTGGACTCACAGTCAGCTTATTCCAACTTCTGGTGTGGCATCACTCCCCAGGTACTGGAAGAAACAGTGCACAGAAGTGTGTGAAAAGCTACTCTGATGGTTTAACTATATGTTCACTCCAAAATGGGAGATGCATGATTTGCGAGTTATTCATACCTAAGGTAAAATTGAAGACACAATCTTGCATTAATTCAAAAGAAGGTAATTGAATGTGGATTTTTTGGCAAGGCAGATAATGCAATTTTATTTGTTCAAAGTTTAAATATTTTAAACATCATTGATAAACTTCCTTTAGAGTAGAGACACATATAGTCCGCTGAAAAAGAATTACAGCAATGTTGGTAGGAGCCATTGACTGTTGATCCTGCCCACTAGGGGCAGTAGGGCACTGTTGGTATTGGTTCCTCAACCAAAGATTAAGAAGGTTAGTCATGTTGGCCAACTGTTTCCTTGCATCTCAATCAGCACACTATCCACAGTTTTATGGGTTAACAACTGTGAATTAGTGTGTCCCAAACCATAGTAAACATAAGAAAGTGTCTGAGCAGGTCCCGAATGTGTCGAGCCAAACAAGCAAACTCTCTCTGTCATACGACTCATTTTTACAGAAATAATAAATAATATCAATATAGAGAGTATTCGATTTATTATTTGAATATTTTTTAAATGAAAGAATGTAAAGAAGGAGTTAAGTTCTCGCACACATCGTGCGTAATGATGTGGCACAGCTACTTGCGTCACCTGATGTTTTAGCGTGTCCCAGATCGTACACACTCTCTTCGTGCACAATAAAAAGTATGTACATCCACTTTAAGGGTGCAGTATATGTATTCAGATTGGGACACAGCAATTGAATTGACATTTGTTTGATTTTTCTATTCTGTATATGTGGAATTTAAATTTTTGGAGCACACAATAAGTATTCAATTTTAAGTTGTAAGCATTGACTTTTTGTGCATAGGCTTAATCTTCATGGTTGGCTGCAACAATGATGGACAAGCTGCTCATAGCAGATCTTTCTAATGAAGGAAGTGAGCGAAAAGAGATTTTCAAGCATTTACTCAGGGTTGTTCATCGTATTTTCATGTTGTTGGTGTGAACACAGCTTTAGAATACTCTGTGAAAAGAATCAAATTTTATGATTGTTCATATCTGTTTTCATGAGATTTCCTCTTTGTCTCAGGGTTATTATCGCCGCACAGCAGAGTATTTCCCCACAAAGCAGCGTCAGCGTCTCGGCTGCTACCCTGTGCCTATGGTTCACTCCACCATCCTGCTGGACCTGCGCAAACAGGGATCCAGAAAAGTGGCCTTCCACCCCCCGCACAAAGACTACTCCTGGCCCTTTGACGACATCATCGTTTTTGCCTTTTCCTGCAGAATTTCAGGTATGGCGCCTTCTAATGGAATTTTATTTTTATCCCATCCTTGATCATGAGGTTACTGACCGTTCAGAATTCTTGAAAATAGATAATTTTTTCCTTGAGCAGAGGTTCAAATGTATCTCTGCAACAAGGAGCGTTATGGGTATCTGAACGTCCCAGCGAAGCCTCAGCAGACTGTGGAGGATGATCGAATCAATTTTATCCACTTATATCTGGAATCTCTGAGTGAGTAGCACGGTTGTTGTTTGGGATATTTCTCTTCATTGGGAACCATTAAAAATATTTTTTTGGCGATCAATGTCCTTGTTAAAACCATGCTCACAACTATTTTAAATAAATTTTAAAGCAGACTGCTGTAAATCAATAAACCAGCTTCTCATACTGTCAAAAGTTTTTAGTCAAGCTCAGACAAAGAGGCACTTTTTGGTTTTAATGAGGCTTCAAAGATATGGGTAGTAGAGAATATGTCATGTGTATGCTTTTTGGACATAATGTTTAATTATAATTCTTGCCAAAACAGCAGCCTTGTGTTTTGTTTAGATGATTATGTATTTTGAACTAAAACTTAACTTGTTCATTTAGCATTGCCATTGTTTGAGGAAAGGCTCATATATACTCATAATCATAAAAGTGACTGTCAGGGTTGTCAGATATTGACATAAGAATAAAAAAAAATGTAAATGTGGTTATAAGAGTTGCCAGAGAAACATATTGGTGCCATGGAAAAAAAGAAGACGAGAGATAACGGCTGAACTTATTTTCCAAGTGGAACGAAAACAAATGTGGCACTCGCTTCTCACGGAAATCTGCAAAAATCAGATCATGACTTTGTAATTCTACCTGCCATAAAAAGGCAATCAAGCCCATCAGACATTTAGCCAATATTCCATGGACGTGAGTTCGAAGGCTGAGGCTCAGATTTGCTAAGCAACATAGCCAGCACAAAGTAAACCATAGATGCAAAAAAAAAAAGAATTCACTTTCAAATGATTCAAGGAACTAAACTAAAATAAACTTAAGTTGACTTACTATGATAAGCTTTGCTTCTACATTATTTCATGGAACAATCCTAGTTGGGAGTAAGTTTCTGGTTATCACACATGTGGTTATTAGCTCTAGTGAAACAGAATTATTATGAAATATTTTGCTCCCCAAATGAGATATGTCTTCTACAGTTCATGGGCCACCAATGTATGTCTCCCGCTACGTCCACGTTCCTCCCAAACAATCCGATCTCATGGGATTTGATGAGGTAATACTGATGGCAAACTTTTTTTAACCTACGTTTGGCCTATAAAAGTCATTACAAAAAGAGTGTTTGTGCTCCTCAGATCTACTTGATAAACCTCCGCAGACGCCAAGACCGCAGGGACAGGATCTTATGGTCGCTGTATGAGTTAGAGATTGATGCTAAAGTTGTAGATGCTATTGATGGAGCGTAAGTATCCATGTACATCATAAATACTTGTTTATTACTAAACTATAATATAACTTTTTTATACCGTGTACATGCAGGGCACTGAACAGTAGTGATATTAAGATTCTCGGGGTGGATCTTTTGCCTGGTTACTACGATCCTTTCTCAGGCCGCACACTGACGAAAGGAGAAGTTGGCTGCTTCTTGAGCCACTACTATATCTGGAAAGAGGTCAGTTCAATGTAATTCAAGTGATTCAGTCAGTTCAACGCTTTTATGATGCTTTCACGTTCATCTAAATGATTCACCATCTAATGTTTGCAGATGGTAGACATGCAACTGGACAAGGCACTGATTCTGGAGGACGATGTGCGTTTTCAAGCTAATTTTAAGCGCCGCTTAATGAGACTGATGGAGGAGGTGAAACAGGTGGAGCTGGACTGGGACATCATGTAAGTGATATGTCTTTGTCATGGTGACTTGTCATGGTTGAATCTTAAAATGTTCAGAATTTGCTGCATTAATGAAAAAAATGCTCAAAACATCAAGCTGCTTCACTCAAAAACCCACAAGAAGTTAAAGGGCACCTAAAATGGTAAATCACGTTAGAAAGTTGTTTGGACATAAATGCGTGCATGAACTTTGTGAACACACTTATGTTAGAGTAATATAAAACCAAGAGATTTTTATGCACTTAGTACAAGTAAAACAGGATAAAAAATTATGAGTCATTTTGCGATCAATTGGTTTATGTCAGGGTAAGCCCCATCCACCATAAATGAGAGACAGGCACCTTAGAATGTCCTTACAACATGCTTGAAACTGTTATTTTAAAGACGGTTTTAAAGCAGACTGGTATAAATCAATAAACAAGCTTTTCATACAATCTGTTTTATAAGGTTCAGAAGTTGTTAGTCAAGCACAAAAAATGCTTTTTTGGTCTTAATGAAGCTTTGAAGATAACGGTAACAGAGAAAATTAAATTTGAATGCTTTTTGTAATATTTATTTATAGTTATTTGTGTTGTTTTTGAGTTATTTAGCAAAAAAGCTTGTATGAAGTGTTGCAGGTTTTTAAGATGTCAATGGATTGTAATTGACGTTGGAGTTAGGTGCGATTACCCGTTGCTTCTGGAGTAACACATAACCTGTAAAGAAAGTAGATTGGACACGCCTCCAAAATAAGACTTTTAAAATTGTTATAATAAAACATCCAAAGTGTATTTTGAACTGAAACTTGTCATGTTTTTGAGACCCATAAAATTAAAATAACATCTTGTAAAACTGGCAAAATAGGTTCCCTTTAAAGTTTAAAAGCTGAATAGAGAAGGAAAGTGTTAAGGTGAAACACGCTAAAACACGTGTTTTTACCTGCTTATTGTGCTACAAATTAGTCTTATTAGTCACCATCAATGACCCCAGCATTAATATTTAAGAGTTGTTGTTTTCTTTTAATCTTAATTGCTCCTTTTCCAATATTTCCCCCATACAAAGTCTCACAGATGTTTGGGTCATGTAGATTAGTAGCTAAGTCTAGGCAGGTGTGTTGTGGAGCTGGGAAGAAATCCCACCTCTTAAAACAAATCAGAATTATGACTTATAAGCTGTTTTTTTCCACTTTGTTATTTTCACAACGTCAATTTTGGCTCAGAAGAAGATGTTGCTTTAAGTCAACTCATAGCTCTTCTTCAACATTGCGATTTCCTCACAAAGAGCTAGCAATATCTCAAACCGGTTTGATTTTCTTGCGACCACACAATAGTGGGTCAGGAACAGCTCGTGAGGTATTGATTGCTACATGTACCACAGGGCCACTGCATGACCCAAGACTCACGATTCGGCAAAAACTTGGGCCGGTCCGTAAAATTGTCACATGACTGAAAAATCGTGGCAAAATGAGCTAAAAGTCGCAGTGTCGGTCTGACTTCATGAATATAAATTTGTTATCCAGATACCTGGGCAGGAAGAAGGTGAACCCTGGAGACGAAGTTGCGGTGGAGAATGTGAAAAATCTGGTGTACGCCGATTACTCCTACTGGACGCTATCATATGCCATCTCTCTCCAGGGAGCCCAGAAACTTCTGAATGCTGAGCCTGTGTCTAAGATGCTTCCTGTGGATGAGTTTCTGCCCATCATGTATGACAAGCATCCCAAGTGAGTATGAAAGGGATTGTGACGATATTTAACGTGGTATTTTATCTGCCAGGTTTGTTGTTATTGGGGAACTATTATTTCTATATGATGTCTTTAGTATCAGTTGACACATCATGGTGTCTATGTACACTATTTTGAGGATTTAAGGCAACCAGACACCTAGATGAAGTGAAAATGGCTTGCTTACTCAGATGGAGTCTCTGGAGTGAGCTTTTTCATTAGCTTCACATGTCTGCGGTTTAATATTGTTGCAGTGATGCTCCTTGCCCTTGGGTGGCACTCTGAGAACAACAGTGACATGCCCAGCTATTTTATAATCTTTTTGGACTTTGTCAAACAGTTCTTGCTGGTTGTACACCAACAAGACGAGCTTATGAATGTTCACTATATCCTCTTCCACAATTTCCTCTCTGCTCTTCTTCATGTTGTTCTTCTTCACTGTTTCTTTTCATGAGTTCGACACAAGAGTGTGTATTTAGCGCCGCCCAGCTACTCTTTTATGTCCCAACAGCACTCTGAACACTTCATCGAAAGAGAAAGCTTGCGTTGATCGAACACGAGATTTTTCCTCGCAATAAACCAAGACATGGTAGAGTTTACGCTTTTTTTCTCTTGTGAACATTGCTCAGCCAAATGTGTGAAATCGCCTCGGCCCCCATTGTTTAGTCTCGAGGAACGTTTGTGCATAAAATTTTGGATTGAAAATTTGCCTAGGCATTTACACACCAATGAAGCTACTGTTTCTGTGGCTGCAGCACGTCTCCTGCACTGAATTTTTTTTAACACTTTCTCTCCACGACACTAGATGATGCCGAAGTGGACAGAGAAATTGGTAAAAAAAAAGAAAAGCAAAAAAGCAAAAGGAAAGCGCTTTTAAAAAGAAGGATGTAAAACTCTGTTTATGAACATTTCAGAAAATTTAAGTGAGGATGAAGTCCATCTATCCAGTGAAGCAGTTGTGTTCGCAAGCCCTCAATGTTTAAGAATTATAAGAAATGTATTTGCAAAACTAAAAGTAAAAAGTCAATGTAACTTAAAGTATAAAGTACTACTGTTGAAGCTGTGCTGTTCATTTCTTATAATTCTTAAACATTGAGGGCTTGCGAACACAACTGCTTCACTGGATAGATGGACTTCATCCTCACTTAAATTTTCTGAAATGTTCATAAACAGAGTTTTACATCCTTCTTTTTAAAAGCGCTTTCCTTTTGCTTTTTTGCTTTTCTTTTTTTTACCAATTTCTCTGTCCACTTCGGCATCATCCAAAACGAATGCAAACTTTAATTCTCTCTCTTTGTTCTGAAAATGCAAGGTTACTAGTCCTGTACTCCCATGTAGTTTTTGCTTTAATTCAGAAACAGTAGTTTATTCAGGAGTTCAGACCTTGAGTTGGCAGCAGTTTCCTCCATTCATATGCTTTTTTGATTGGCACGTTCGCCTGAAGCTGCTCATCCCACTGAGACAGATGAGATCACTTTCCTCCCTACATTCAATCTTTCCAGCAGAAACCAGAGTTCTGCTGCTCCTCTCACCGTAAATCCCTGCACTCTGAGCCTCATTTTCTCTGTTGGCTTCAACTTGCTGATCTTCCAGACGTAGGGAGAAGCTTGCTCCATCTGCAAACTTCATTTACAGGAATCTTATTATGAAAAGGCAACGTGTGGAAGGTGTGCATGAGAGGTGTGTGCATCAAAAAAGGCTTGTTCTCCTCTCAAGGCATTTTCCTTTCTTTAAATAAGTCAGTATCTTCCACTTTTTTCAGCACACTTCAACTACAAATACAGCTGTTCTTCAAAAATACAAAACTAGTTTAGAAGCTAAACCCTTTTTTTACTTTACTTTATTTCTGTCTCTCTCTGCAGCGAGGAGTACAAATCTAACTTTCCCAACCGTAACCTTCAAGCCTATTCATGTGAGCCACTCCTGGTGCAGCCATGTCATTACGCTGGGGACCCTGAGTGGGTGAGTGACACTGAAACCTCAACATTGTGGGATGATGATACAGTACGCACTGACTGGAGGGGGTCACACAAAACCCTGAAGGACTCAACGCCACCTGCTGGCCTGCAGAGTGCCACCTATAGGGACGAGCTGTGACGAGAGATATTTAAGAGAGAACTGGAATTAATGAGGGAAGATTTCATCCTTCATATACACCTCAAAAATGTGGATCAGGGACCAAACTAAAGAAGAAGAAAGTCACACTGCATTGACAGTTTGGATAAAGTTTTTAAGATAAAGTATCTAAAAGATTGTTTGTAGAATTTTCTGATATTGAAAATGGCATTATGCTATGCAAAAAGTCAGGCTTTGTACAAAAATAATATTTTAATATTTGAGATCCACTTCCGTTATCACCTTATGCTTTTACTTCATTGTTGTCATCATGATCATGTGACAAGATCAACATCAATCAGTGGCTGACTACACACTCGCAGTCTTCATTAATTCTGGTATTGTGATCCGACAATCTAAGAGCTCAGTGTATATCTGCAATTTTTTTTATTTTTGTGATGTTCATGTTGATTCTATTCCTTACGTTGTCACATGCTCTTATTTATTTTTTCCATTGAAATATTATCCTCTGTGAACAAAATACACAAGGGTAATTGTTTTGTTTGTTGTATATAAACGGTGACTTGTTAAATAACATTTTTCTTAAATAAAACATAATTATTTGAGGATCTGTGCAGTTATGATGTTCTGTGTTGTCAATCTACTTTATATGTAATTATGCAATCACAATATTTTTGTGGATTTTTTTTAGAACATAGTTAAGTTATACACAGTTGTACTTCAGTTCAAGTATCTATTCTTACCAATTGAGCTCTAGGGCTATCTGTTGGTGACAGAGCAGAATTACAACATCCCTGCAGGTTTTTAAAATGACTTTAGTGATGTTTTTATTTCATCAATAATTTTTCAATAATACATGAATTGCCTTAAATAATCCTGAGTGTGTCTTTAGATATTTGACACAAATTTCCAAATAATCCAAATAATAATCTTGACTTTACAATTCAACCCTTATTTTATCTAAAGTAGTTGTTTTTTAATGTAGTGAATTAAAATACTTTTAGTCAGAAGCTGAAAGTGTCACACAACACAATTCTCCCATCAGATGCAGATTGTTGCATGTTTAATTTGATCAAATCTAACAATCAATGAGACTTTACACTGTTCAGGACAACCATAATTGTTTTTTTCTTCTTAAATTGGTTTTTATTCGCCTAGTTGTCATTTAAGGACTGATTGTTTAGTATGTGAATAAATGAAGATTACTACAGCACGTGACCTTTGATGTGGGTGTTGTCACTGATAAACCCATGTCATTGCTTCACCCAGTGTGTTGTTATACTTGTCCGGGGGTGGGGCTCGATAAGGCTCCTCTGATTGGTTGTCTGTGAGAGGAAGGTTTGTGACTGTGTCTAGTTGAATGTTTCTCATTCAGAGTGTTTTATGCAGAAACAGGACGATCAATAATTGTTTAATTTCAAATCTGATTTTAGGACACAAGTAAAAGTAAAAAAAAGTTGCAAAAGCGTAAAAGGACTTTTAAATATAAAATAAATGCTTTCAATGGTACTTTTGTAAAATAAACCAGGGTCTGATTACCATACTGTCTTTATACTACTAAAAGTGTTCATGTTAAAATCATGTAAATTTGGCATTTTAGTTTTAGTGTTGTTCCCTCATCAAAAATAAGCCTCACGTCATATTCAGATTGGTTCATGTATGTTTGTGTAATCCTATTGTCCTTTTCTGGGAGCTCTAAACTGCTTTGATGACTGTAACCACGCCCATTGATCAGAGTACCATCCACTAACCAATCAGATGAGCCGCTAATTCAGCTCATCTTAATGAAGAATGTATGCGCTGAGTGTAACCATATCAGAACCGCATTGATAAACAATGAAGAGAAAGTGTGTTTTTGGATGTCCCTGGCCAGAAATGCATGGATTTTTAGTGTACCAACAATAAAAACCCAGCAGGGGGCATTGTTGACGTGTAGGAGGAACAGGGGATACACTGCTCGTTTGGTGGAGCTCAACCATTTGAGGTGATTCAAAGACATTGGTTATGTTAAATGCTTCCTTTTGAAGGCTGTTAAGGGTTCAGTGATAGTCTAGAGAAGTCAAATATTTATTATAAACTATTTATTATAAGCTTTTACTTCTGATTTCGGAAGAACTTTACAATTCCCAAATTAGCGGTAGATGCTTTTATTTATATTCATTCATTCATCTTCATGTCGGCTTTCTTTCCTTTCGGGGTCGCCACAGCGGAATGAACCGCCAACTCTCTGGCATGTGTTTTACACGGCGGATGCCCTTCCAGCCGCAACCCATCGCTGGGAAGCTTTTATTTATATAACCCATAGAATTATCCAAAAGGAATTATTATTAAACTGTTAATCCACATTAGGTATTTTCTTTTAGCAACTGAAAAAAACCTGCTACATAAAAATAAAAACATTTAGATTGATTTGATTGACTAGTATCTACTATTTAATTGTACTTTGTGTTCGTATATAATATACTCTAGTTTATATTAGTTCTAGAAGAAGGACACATTTAACTACAGAGTGAACTTGCTAATATATAACTATTAAAGATTTGCTCAGCACTGACACCTGATTGACCTCATCGTTTTTGTGTATGCTTTTATGCTGTGGGGCACAAACACCTTTGGAATTAATCTATAAGTTGGTTTCATCAGACATGAGATTTTCAGAAAGCGTGAACAAGTCTGAATCTGTTTGTAGCAGATGTCAGAGATTTCTCAGCATTTTCTGCTCTAATTGTTTTCTGCTCTAAGGGAAAGCAGCTGAAGCTTTATTCTCCGATGCTCTGAAAATATAACCATCTGGTGTCATAAATATTTGTTAGTAGAGAGTTTAGACATATGCATCGATGTACTTAAATAAGAACGTGAAACATAACTAGACATAAAACCAAGCCGCTGTTGATGGGAGGAGGGTTTTCACTCTATGCCTGATAACCTAGTGCGATATTTCTGTTTGGGTTCTTGCAGTCAATGGATCTATCTAGCTGGAGAAGTCAAGGAGTTTAAAGTGCATTTCACTAAACATCTACAACAAAAAAATATATAATTTCTGGATTTTTCTGTCACTCGTGGAAATGTTCATCTGACTGGTAAGCAATGCATCTGTACCCCTCGTAATTGCTGCTGCAGATTAAACATGTCTGTGGTTAACAAATTGTATTTGATTTTGGCATCTCAAAATTGCAAAAAAACAAAGTTTCTCTAACTTTGACATATACGTTTATTTACTGTATATAATTTATATTATAATCATAGAATGCAAATATGTTTGTCTATATGGATTATTACATATACCCACACTGCTTATCCAGTGCTTTTCACAAAAGCTTTTTATCCTCTTTTTCATATATCTGCGTTTCATCTGATCTGTTTCTTCATTTCCAACCTTGTCCCACCTGACAGTTTTATTGCAGATGTCTAGAGTCTTGCAACTGTATTAGCATTCTTTACACTTCTGGCAGGATGCACTATGGGATACTGAGTTCCAGCAGTCACTTTCAGTCAATGAAAAAAGGGGGCTCATTGAGGCTCAATTTCAGCTTTGTTGAACCACAAAAATTCTTGTTTTTTGGAGTGTAGAAGAGGGGTTAAGATCAGAAAGAGAATTGCTATTGAAAGAAGAAAAAAACACTAATAAAGGAGTAGGGTTGCCAGAGTTTGAGAAAACCTTTGCAAATGTTAGATTACACTTTTGTATTTTTTTATCTTATAGTTGTATAAAATTTGAGCGAAACAGCCTTAAATGTGACCTTATCAAACCTGCAGAAACCCTGTTCACCTAAAGTAGATTTTTAGGTGGGTACCTTAAATATTAAATATTGAGTGTTTGCATCTAGTTTGACTGCATATGTATGTGATTAGGTCACGTGGTCAGTATTTGGCAGCCACTATTAATTTCCACGATAACTTACACCTAAAACTCTCTGAAACAACCCGTCACGAGGACTACATTCTGGGTGAAAATAGAATGTCTGGCATGTGTTTTTTCTTCACATTTTCTGCAGTTCCGAAGTTCGCCACAGCTGTGTCCGTCTTATGGGGTCTGTCCACATGCTCAGTCAGCAAACAGCCACGTTTGAACTTTGAGTAACAGCTGCTCTGTTTACATTAACGCAGTTTCGCAATTCGGGTGAAGCCGCTTACCAGCAACTCTTTAGCTCTTCAGGTAAGTTTTCCGTGGCATGTTACCACTGAGCTACTGACCTACTTCACACGCTGCAAGTGGTGCTGTGTTTATATTAATTTACTTGACGTTATGTAACTCTCAGCTGTTTTTATTTCAAGCCATGAATGTTTTTCATGTGTTACGCGAATGTGCTTGTTTTGAATCCACATAACACGACAGTTAACGTTACGTAAAAAACCGTTACTTGAACATTGCAAACACGCTCCAAACACGGTTGCTATTTTCTTCTGTAAAGTAAATTAATATGTGGAATTTGTAAAAGAGTTATAAAGTTTCTTAACTTTTAACAGGCTAATCCCAAACAGAGTCAGTTAATCTCACACGTGACTCTTGAAAATGTCTGGGGGAAAAACATTCACAGAAGCAAAAAAATCTAAATAAGAATAAACGTGTGAATATTGATACATATCTTTAACCTGATGAAACTAACAAAATATTTATCTTAGCATTTAACATCTTCATTCACTATTCTATACGTATATCATGAAGTTCAATAGAAATTTCTGCCACACTTTTTTGATGTAAAGTTCAAGTGATAATTTTTAATATCTGACATACTTCTCTAATTGTCACAATTGGTTGCCTCCTCTCACAAAGGTGGTTTTGTAGGGTTACATCTCTTTTAATTTCTGATTTACACCTACAAAAATAATCATTTTGTCATGTTTTTTTTGGCACATACACTCCCGGATATATGATAGTGTGAGAAATAAACACTACCTACAGTAGTGTCAACAAATTCTGTTTGCGCTTGTCTTGAACATTTGCTAGTTCTTCGGTCAACAACATTAGTATTCTCTGTACTCTTCTCAGACTTTAATCTCAAAATTCTGAATTTTCCCCTCAGAATTCTGGCTTTAATCTCCAAAAAAAAAAAAAATTCTCAGAATTCTGACTTTAATCTCAAAAATCTTTTTTTTTTTTCCAGAATTTTGACTTTTATCTCAAAATTCGGACTTTTCCTCATATGTCCGACTTTAATCTCAGAATTCTGACTTTAATCTCAAAAATCTTATTTTTTTTCAGAATTCTGACTTTAATATCAAAGTTCTGACTTTAATCTCGATAATCTGACTTTAATCTCAATATTCTGACTTTTTTTCTCAGAAGTCTTATTTTAATCTCAAAATTATCAATTTTTTCAGAAGTCTGACTAATCTCAAAATGTTTACTTTTTTTCAGTAGGTTGACTTTAATCTGAAAATTCTGACTTTTATTCTCAGAAGTCTGACTTTAATCTTATTATTCTAGCTTTTAAAAGAATGATCTCTCTTTACTGTCTACTTAGAGTTTTTCCTATTGATCTTGTGACGTTGCAGAAGCCATGGCCTTCTTGGGAAGAGGAGTTTGGAGGGCCTGCCGACAGCCCCTCTCACCTCTCTGCCGTGCCACCACACACCACTATAGCTCTCAGTCTACACACACCACGGAGAAAAGTGTCCCATATGAAAAAACCCTCAAACACGATTCTGGTCTTAGTGGGCCCACCAAACCTCTCCCGAAGTCCGCCGATGTTGTGGTGATTGGAGGTGGAAGCCTGGGTTGCCAGACGCTCTACCACTTATGTAAATTAGGGATAACCAATGTGGTTCTTCTGGAGAGGGACAGGCTGACTGCGGGCACCACCTGGCACACGGCAGGTATTTGAAGCTTTACTTACTTTACGAGTAGAGGCTTGTTCTTGAGTGCAGTTTCTTCTCTTTTATGTGTTATAAAGAACCATTTTCCTGAACTAATGACTTATTTTCATGAGCAATAAAAGCATTTATATGTTCACATCAGGACTTTTGTGGCAGTTAAGACCAAGTGACACAGAGGTGGAGCTTTTGGCTCACACTCGCACTGTGATCAGTTCAGAGCTGGAAGAGGAGACTGGCCTTGAGACCGGCTGGATCCAAAATGGAGGACTGTTCATCGCTTCCAACAAGCAGCGGTTGGATGAGTACAAGCGCCTGATGTCGGTGAGAGTCGATTTTCTATGAACCACTGGCATGAAAGAATTCAGGGTTCTTGCAAGGGCTTGAAATCCTTGAAATAGATTGTTAAAGTTGCAGTATGTATGTTTTAGGCTAAAAAATGTACTGCAATCACTTTAAAAAGAAACATTCATTCTCCTTTCTAAAGTGAAGGTCTCCAGCTGTAATATTTCTAAACTACGTTTGAAGACAGAAAGAGTATTGGTTTTACTGAAAGAGTACAGTAAACTGTTTCAAATACCCCCTGATACTACTTTCATTGATATCAGTTCTTGAACTGAACACAATAATTTAATATCCCTTGACACACAAGGCCTTTTTCACAACATGTGTTAGATGTTGTAGATACTGCACCTTTAATGTTTCATTCATAAAAAGCTATGCATTTTTGTGATATAATTGTAACTAAATCCTTAATGCATCTTTAATAGTAAGCCTATATTATTATTATTATTATTATTATTATTATTCTCTATTATTTTTTCCTGAATATTTTGTCAATATTTCCTGTAGTAGACTCATTTATTGTAGATCCAGTTTCTGGAAAAACTTGAAAAGGGATATTGAAACATCTTTCAATACAGCTACATACATACGCACACACAGAGTTTATTTAAATTTCAGAACTGTCTCATCTACTATCGCTGCATTTGTACGTCAATAGTACTTTAAACTAAAATTAGACTAAATTTACTAAAAATATTTAATATGAACAATATTCATATTTAGGTTTAAAATCTTATTTAATTCATTTTTTAATTCATCTTACTTATTGCTGTAAATAAAAAAACATTATTCAAATAATTAGTGCACTCTAACCCAGATGTGGGCAAGGAAGGCCAAAGTCCAGCTCAAATTGGCATTATGCAACACACCTGATTCTACTAATGAAATCTATCTTGGCTTGTTTGATGTAACTTTAGTACCTTTTGACAAAGGAATGCAAAAAAAAACCAGCATGGACAACAGCCCTTCTCTGCCCACCCCTAGTCTAGAGTGCTTACTTCATTGATTAGGCCTAATGCTTTGCTTGGGAGCATTTAGGATCTCTCCCATAGAAAGCCTTTACATAAAAGCAAATGAACCTCCATTACATATCAGAAGGATGAAACTTGTCCTCCAATACGCCACCAAACTGAAAGCAGACCCCTCAAATCCAGCCTATATCGCCTATATACCTTTTCCCCCTGGTATAAGCAACTATACAAAGTTAAAAACAGATCTATAAAACCATTTGGAATCCGCATTGAATCTTTGTCTGACTCGTTGAGGATTAAAAACCAGGTACTACAGCAGACAAGATTTCTGGAAACCCCACCGTGGACTCTTGGGGAACTTTCAATCAACATGGAATTAGCATATTACAGAAAGAATGATACACATCCCAACCTCTACAAACAGTTATACTACAACATCAGAACTTCATACCCAAACTATTCTCCAATATTCACAGATGGATCAAAGTCAGAGTCTCCACCTTCCAGACAATAGTTCCAGCTTTTCAGCAGAAGCGTATGCCTTGTTACTGGCAGTAGAAAGGATCGAAAGATCTACTCAAAGGAACTATAATACCTTTTCTGATTTAAAGGCCTGTCTTCAACCAATTACATGCATGGTATCAAATCACCCGGCTATCACTTCTATTCTGATAAAAGTAAATCAACGTTATCTGAATCACTTCCATATCATCTTCTGCTGGGTCCCTGGCCATATTGGGCTTGTAGGAAATGAGAGGGCCGACGATCAATTCCACCATCGGACCTGAAGCCAAAAATAAGTTCCCTTACTCAGACCGAATGGCAGTCAGAATGGGAGAAAAAACAAAGAAACAAGTTATATGAAATTCAGCCTAAAGTGGGAGTACAATATCATAAACCTGAGATCAGAAGAGCCAAGTTGTCTTTACTAGAAGGCGAATAGGTCACACTAGACTGACGCACAGCTTTTTACTCAAAGGAGAAACTGCCCCAAAATGTAAACACTGTAAATACAGACTCTTGGTAAGACATCTGTTTATAGAATGCCCTGTATTTGATTTCATGAGGAAACATCATCCGAAATCTAACAATTTAAAAGAAATCCTCTCAGTCCCTAGCAAACTATTACATTTTATTTTCAAAACTGACTTACCATACTTGTTTTAATAGTTGAGAAACTATATATTTTTTCATATGTTTTAGACCTTTTTCCCTTTTTTTTCATACCAAATACAACATGTAGCCATGAAATAACCTTTGCTGTTGTCTTGGCTATAAACAAACAAACTTCATTGATTAAAAATGTTCACTTTATTGTCATTGCTAATACTTTTCTACATTTGGTTGATTTTTTAAAAACTGAGAATGAAAAATGCTTACTGTAAATGTATAAATTTTTCTGTAAATACTTCAAGATTTTAATAAGAATAAAAACATGCACTTGTCAGGTGTGCTTAATGACAAACAGAAACTGATTCATGTAGGTCACCTTTCATTTCAGCTTGGTAAAGTGTACGGCATTGAATCATACGTCCTGTCACCAGCTGAGACCAAAGACCTATATCCACTGATGAATGTCAAAGATCTTTATGGGACCCTTTATGTGCCTAAAGATGGCACCATGGACCCAGCGGGCACGTGCACCACCCTCTCAAGAGCTGCTACTGCACGAGGCGCCACAGTAAATCTTCTATTACTTTATAACACCTGAACAAGCATGCTATTTTCAAGCTTCAACAGGCAGCACTGATGAAAAAATACTGTTGCTTACAGGTGATTGAGAACTGTCCAGTTACGGGGATCCAGGTGAAGGTGGGTGATCTGGGTGTTAAGAGAGTGGAAGCTGTTGAAACTCCTCATGGGACGATACGAACTCCATGCGTCGTGAACTGTGCAGGTTTGTTTTCACCAGGAGAGGGCAGTGGGGTGTCATAACATGCTATTTAAACCTACACTTAGTTTAACATCTTGATTGTTTTATTCAGCCATAAAGCTATGAGTAGTTAGAATCCAATGCATCATTTAAATCACAGTTTTTTGTTTTTTGGTTTAGCATTTTGTTTAAATTAATACAAGTTTTATTGTCACTTTTCAGAAATAGTTTTCAGAAAAGTGTTTTACCAGTCTGGGTAATCTTTCTCCCCCACTTTGCTTATTGTTCAGCTATAGTCCCATCAAAAAGGCAAAAAATAATGGCAAACAAAAAAAATCTCATCTACAGGTAGATTTAAAAACATGTCATACATACCAAGAAGTTCACAAGTGCAGCACTGTTATTACGTCGTTGTTCTGTGGAAAAGAAACTAATTTCAATAGATGTGTTTTAGTCTAGATTGAACCCTTGTATGGTGTTCGGGTCTGTGGGACCCATTTTCAGTTTTCATCAGAAGAAAAATTAAACAAGCATTTATTATTTGAAGCTGAGATTCACTGGGCTTGGCTCATTTCCTGTTAAAAACATATATCAGAACAGATTTTTTATGACCCCACACGTACACCCCCCTACACATTTATATTACACACAAGGTGTTCGGGTCTACTGGACCCGGGGCATGTAAAAGTGTGAAAATGGTAGATTCTTTACCTTAATTCTCTCTTCCCACACAAACATAAATCACACATAAACACAACATTTTACATTTTAGAATAAAATTGTGTGATTGTGTGAATTAAAGGACCAAAATGCAATGGGTCTAGCAGACCCACCAACCCTGCCAAAGTAACAAAAATGAGAACACCACACATGGTTCAAATTCTAAACGTGAAGAAATCAGATTAAAGAACAATAAATAAAGTATATTTGCTGTTTATATTACTTGTTTATTGGCTAAAGGAAATATTGTTTAAGTTTTTAACATAAAATGGGTGAATTAAAATCCGCAAAGACAATGGGTCCACGAGACCCGCAAACACCGCCTGAGTAACAATAATACGAACCACACAAGGGTTAAAGCTATGGGCAGCATAGTAACATAGTAAGTAGGCTATCACTGTTTAGAAAAAAACTTCTAAATCATTTTTGTGTTTGTTTAGTCAGTATATCCATTATGTATTGTGTGGTAAAACATTTTTGAACATTTGTAAAAGTACAGTTTTTACGTTTTAAATGAATATAATTCCAGTTAGTTACTTGCTATTGTGATCATGTGACATGTGATGTCATTAAGTTGTGGGAATTGGCTGATTTAGTAGGTAGAATCATGTAGAAATAGTTTTCATACTAAATTAATAAAAACATTATTAAGAATTGCATTTATTATCTCCAAATAGTTGCCCTTTGCTTTCAGGAATTAGAGATTGAGTTGTAGTTGAGTATTTTGTAACTGGTTGCCTGTTCTTTTTTAAATAGTTGTGAAATCGATTATGTTTTCACTGTAAATATCTTAAATAAAAATAACAAAATATAAATGATGTCACTAGGGATGCACTGATGCCGATGTTGTTATCGAGCTACATACTAACCTCAAGAACTCATATTCATACTCATCAATACATGTTACAACCGATACTTTGTAACATCGACTACAGACGTTTCAGGACAAGAGGATCAGAATGTTTGATTTAGTGTAAAAAAATTTACAATAATAATAATACAAATTATTGAGAACACACACATGGCAGGCTGAAAACTTTGCTCATTGAAAAGGGAGATATGCTTACAATACAAGAACTACAATAAAACTAAATCTGAAACTTTAAACACAAAAGGTAGAATAGACAGTTTTCCTAAGTTAACAACACCAGTTGTTCATAAATACAAAGAAGCTGTGCTAATATGACTAGTCTCACTGTGTCATTATTTGTAACAAATGCTACTTCCTCAAAAAAAACAATCATAGTTAGTATTGGTAACATCGATCACCTGGGGAAAAGTATCTGTACCTGTACTCAGCCTTTAAAAATAGATATTTGTGCAAATCTAGTTCTCATTCAGTTTTTTACACTTTATTTATAATTTTTTTTTATTTTTAGGTGTTTGGGCCACTAAGCTGGGTGAGATGGCAGGTGTCAGTGTCCCTTTGATTGCTATGCATCATGCTTATGTCGTAACAGAAAGAATCGAAGGAATTCAGGTGAGCGTGTATTTAGAGCGTGTAACACTAAGAACCATGACAAATCATGTACATAATAGCCAAAAGCAAACTAAATGCATATATGAGTGTGTGCGTGTGTGTGTTGCACTCGACTAAATAATCAAGTCAAAGTCAAATTCTATGAAATGTGAATTCAGTGTCTTTAGATCAACATCCCACACAAATAGTCCCAGTCCCCTTTATCATCATAAGTGATGTTCAAAAACAGTAATTTACATGATTTATTTAAAACATGGTGCATGCTGGGAGATCTAGCATCCATAAAAAAGGGATCATAACTGAGAGCATCTGTTCGGTCTGCTGTGATTCAGTTGAAATGCAGTGTTTTATTTTGCTAAACACACAGGGACTAGTTTAGCCAGCTAAAATAATTTGCTTTAATAGCTCTCAGCCCAATTTAGGTAAGGGTTAAAATCATTTTTTGTTTTCCATTACTTTATATATATCTAAATAATATAATTTATATATATAAAATAACTGGGATAATATGTTCATGCATGGGATATTACTAAAAGAAAGTCATGAAAACGGACAAGACATGTGTTAAACTCTGATGCTAGCATCTGAATTTACATGATTGAACAAAAGATACCAACCAATATTTTAAAAGAATGGCAAAAAATGTGACCTACAATGTTGAAATAAAGGTAATGAAATCCAGTCTAAAAAAGGACCACATCTTTAACTACCTACTGACAACCAGAAGAAGACAGATGAATTTCAGATCAGCCATCATTGAGAGAGCCTCTGGTTCCTTCTGAAAATAGTGAATCAGCACCGTAATATGACTTCTGCAAATATTAAATATATATGAAACAGTTTTTTTTCTTTCTAATCTTAAAATAACTGAAGAAGACTGAAAGAGAACTTGTGTGACTGAAAGATGAGAGGTAGCACATTAGTCTGCATTTGTTTAAATAAAAGCTTTTTCCTTGTGTGAGACAGGATTGATGATGATTTATGAGGTTGCTCTGTTTTGATGAGATTGTCATTGAGTTGATTAGTTGTCATTAGCATGATGTTGAATTTTGACTAATTTTGTGCTTCAGAAGTTACCATTAGGATTAAATCAGCATTCACCATATTTTTGCATCAATAATAACCTGATTCATTTGCCATTTCATTATTTGTTTCTTGTAGAATATGCCGAATGTCCGGGATCATGATGCATCTATATACCTCCGTCTCCAAGGTGACGCTCTCTCTGTGGGAGGCTACGAGCAAAACCCAATTTTCTGGGATGATGTAAGTAACAACTATCTTTAAGATCAAATATATTAAGATATATTAAGATCAAATAATATTTTTCAGGTTTTAAAATCAAGTAATTAGATTTTACAGTGGGGTTACAATTTAAGTTGGCTCATTTACCAAAGTATCTGATTAAATTATGCTGCCATAAAAAGGGTTTATTTTACCTATATATATATATATATATATATATATATATATATATATATTTATATATATTTATTTATTTATTGTTTTCTTTAGATCTGTTCCTGTCCTATAACTTTTTATTTACATTTTTTGCCTTTAAGTGGTCATGAACTTCCTTTTTCTGTCTTTGAAACAGTCTTATGAAAGATCAGCAACAGCATATCATTTATATTGTCACATACTGTTTTGTGATATTGTCATCCATTAACACCTCCCTCCTTACTCATAGAGCTGCTATTTGTTTGATTTATTACTATGGTGAGCTTGTCAAACCTGACGAGGTCTCTCCATTATTGTGCGTGACTATAAAAGTGTCCATTCCCTGGTTCTGCAGGTGTCTGATAAATTTGCCTTCAGCTTGTTTGATCTGGACTGGGACGTCTTCATGCAACACATTGAGGGAGCTGTCAACAGAGTGCCTGCTCTGGAGCAAACCGGAATCAAGTCCACTGTTTGTGGTCCAGGTATATAAAAAATTATATATGTATAGTAAAATGATCCTGTAATCATTTTAACATGTTATTTTTAATAAGCGGCTCAAACACATTTAATAAGGAATGAAGTTTTCATTTTTCAAATTATAATTAAACTGTATAAATTATTTGTGCACATAATTTTTTTTAAAGAACCAGAGTAGAGAACTAAGTACAAAACATTATGTTAAAAGTCTTTCTGGCCTGGTCTCCTTCATGACATAAAGGCCGTTTCTTCAAGCTCCATGCATAAGTGCCCCTCGCTAAATTATGTGGCAAGGATTGACGAGTCATGCGCAGTTGAGCAAAAAGAACACTGACTTTCTTGTAAAAATGGAAAATCAGGCAGAATTTAGACAAACTCAATCATTGAATAAAGATTACATTTCTAACATCAGCTATTCTGGATAAACAAAGCCATTTGTCATCTTCAAATAATCTTGAATAAGTTTATAAACAAGGCACAATTTGAGGCTGGGTTTTGTCAGACGTTAATCCTGACTATTGCTAGTGAATGTGGAGAAAATGGTGAAACATGTCTTGAAAGCAAGAGGCATTAACTTATTCTTTTAGATGTTCAAACTGATATCCAGTCCTTTAGTCATTTCAAAGGTTTATTTTTGGAAAACAATTACTCTGATCAAGAAGAATTCAAACAGGCCGTTCTAGATTCAAGCTGAAGCTTGGTTGATAATTGTGCTTAGCTGTTGGCTAGAGCAAATAGCAAAGTTGGCTAATAGCAAAAGTCCTGAAAGCCCTTCATTAGAAATCATTGTTAATATAGTTAGACCACCACCAACTTAAACCAATGATAATTTCATTCATATATGAGCATACATTGTGATTTAAAAAGGTTTGTAAACCATGTAAGCTCCAGATTAAGCAGATTTACACTACAAAAAATACTTAAAAGCATTACTTTTATGACAAATTTATTTTTGGATAACTAGAATCTGTCAACTTTATGTTTGTGTTTATCCTGCATGACTCTTTCGCCTGGTTGACATTGCTTTGAACAGGGTGGCTGTCTGTGACTAATCAAATGGTTCAAGAAATATAGACGCATTGCTGATCATCATAACTAATTGAGACTGTTTTAATTTGTTCCTCAAGTTGAAGCTAATTTCTGGAATGACATTGGATAGCTAGTACTCTTCGGTTAGGTTTTTGTACATTTACATTTATGCATTTGGCAGACGCTTTTGTCCAAAGCGACGTACATTATGGAAGAGACAATATGCAATTTGTTACACCGTCAAAGTCTATCTCAGCTTCTCATAATAGAAATTGTAGCAACTGATCAATAAACCAAAGCAATGAGGAAGTAGAGGAAGAAGATAGACAGAAGAGGGAAAAAAAGAAGGTAGTTTTTAAAAAAAAAAATTTATAGTCGGTGTTCTCTGAAGAGAAGAGTTTTCAGTTGCTTTTGAAAGCTGTTAGTGTTGCTGCTTTCCTGACTGGTTCAGGGAGTTTGTTCCACCATCCAGGGACAGTGAAAGAGAAGGTTCTGTTGAGAGATCTTCTGCCCTTGTGAGATGGAACCACAAGTCGCTGTTCCTTCTCTGAGCGCAGGCTTCTGGAAGGCATGCAAGAGCGTATGAGCTCATGGAGGTAGACAGGGGCTGATCTAGAGATAGTTTTGTATGCCAGCGTTAGCGATTTGAATTTAACCCGAGCTGCAATGGGGAGCCAATGAAGAGTGATGAAGAGGGGAGTAACATGAGCTCGTTTTGGTTCCTTGAAGATAAGACAAGCTGCAGAGTTCTGGATCATTTAATGGAAGTCCTGCTAGGAGAGCGTTACAGTAGTCCAGACGTGAGAGGACCAGAGCTTTTTATACTTTAGAAACACTTGGAACATTGGAAGTCAAACTTGATTGAAGAGGGCATTGTGATCAGAAAATGTCAGTGGATCTCCATCGTAATTTGTCAAAATAATGGATAGATGAATTTCATCACTGCTGAAAATGTGTCTGTGATGCAATATTTTTTGGATGACAATCTCAGGACGACAAAGTGCTCATTATACAAGTAAATTATGTTTTTGATATTTCTTTTTATTTTCAAATGTAAAAACTGACTGCTTTTAATGGAAAAAGTATGTGTCTTGCTCGCATTGATAATTTGATTTGTCTTTCATGTGATTGGTTGACTGTGCTGCCAGTAAAGTAAATAATGCTTCCCTCTGATTGGCTGACCTATCAGTGCTCTGGTTCTCCTTTGAGATTCAGTCAACCTTTACTGGCTGTAATAAAAGCTGACAGGTGTGAAATGCAGCTAACTCACTGTAGTGGCTGTCGGTCACTAGCAGAGAGGATCAGGTCAGTGGATGAGTGCTCCTCAAATCATTCTAAGAGATTGCCATCTCTGACTCATTTCAGCCAATTGAGAGCATGTGTAAAGTTCAGATCAGATGATCATAATGATGGCTTTAGTTTTTCGGCATCACTGACTGATATCATGGATGGCATCTCTTGGGCAAGAAGTATGCTATAATTTCTTGATGTTAAGGGCTGGGTTTTTGTATTAAGCCTTTGTTTAAAATATTTCTCTCCTTGCTGTGATTTGTGCTTTTCTATTCCAGAGGTCTCCAAATCCAGTACATTTCTAATGGAAACAAGCTAGTTGTGAAGAACTGTGTGCATAAAATGCACCAAATAGGATTTATTATCTGGATGTTTCTCTCAGCACTAGCTGTCACACCCAGCACCTGCACCGACACCCCTCATGATCCATCTGTACCTATCCAATCCCGAGAACCATCACCTGAGTACTAATCACCCGCACCTGTGTCCTTCAATCACACCACCACTATAAATACTCACCCAGTTCACTCCGTCCTGGTCCCGGATCAAGGTTACTAGAGACTCACCACTCCTGAACCTTCACCTGTATAGTCTGTCTGAGCCTGCCTGTCCATTCCTGGAAGAAAGAGAGAGAGCATCATAAGGGAAGTGATTGAACTGTTTACTGAACTCTTGTGTCTGAACTGACCCGTGCTTACGGAGTCGCCTGTGTGCCTGTCTGCGGAATACTATTGAACTGTGTTTTATCACCACCTGTAAATAAACTTCACTTACCTGCATCTCCCTCGTCTTCTCCCTTTGTGTGCGCATAACAGGGAAGCAAATCCTTCTATATTCCAGAATGACGTGACAAAAGTGGCATTTATAATCTCTCTCTTGACTGGTCGAGCTTTACAGTGGGCTGACGCCATCTGGAATGCAAGTCACCCAGCCATAAAATCCATCACGCATTTGTCACTGTATTTAAAGAGGTGTTTGGTGTTTCTCATTTCTCCCTGTCGGTCCATGAAGAACTATTGAATCTTCGACAGTCAATCTTAACCACACATGAGTATACTTTGCAATTTCCTTCTCTAGCCTTACGGAGTGGGTGGAATGAGATCGCCCTTCTGGCGGCATATCGTCGGGGGTTAAGGAGTCCCATTCGCCAGCAGCTAGCTATCTATGATGAGTGAGCTTGGAAGCTTTCATCAAGAAAGCTCAGAGCGTTTCTCAAAATTTGACTACCTGTCAGTCTCCAGTCACGACACCCGATCCTTCCACCATCACTCCTCTCCCCTCGGATTTCCCCGAACCGATGCTCACCGATAACTACCACCTATCACCCTCCGAACGGCGCCGCCCGATTCAGGCAGGGTTATGCGTGTACTGTGGGGCTTCCGATCACCGCATCTCTAACTGCCTCGTTCGTCCCCCTCGTCAAGCGGTGAGTACTCTTCAACTTACTCCCTATGTCTCAGATATTCCACACCTATGGGCCCAATTAATTTACAAAGATCGTATTCTCCCCATACATGTACTCATCGATTCTGGAGCGGCTGGTAACTTTATCTCCTCCCGGTATGTTCAATCCTTTCGGATACCTCATGTCCCCTCTGAGACGAAGTACCATATCACTACTATCCAAGGAACTCCGCTTGGCAAGGGGAAGGTAAATCGGCGAACCACCACTCTCCAGCTTTGTTTCCCAGACGGACATTCAGAGCGGCTACAACTCCTGGTGCTACCACACGCGACGGTCGACGTGGTACTGGGAAGGCCCTGGCTCATGTATCACAATCCTATCCTCAACTGGGAAACTGGACAGGTGGAGAAGTGGAATCCTATATGCAATACCTCTTGTCTCTCCACCAAATCCTCCAAACCTTCCACAGCCTGACCACTACAATCCACCTCCGTCGAAAGTCCCAACACTACCAGTTCAATCACTATCCCCAACGAGTATAACCAGTTCCAGGACGCATTCAGCAAGTCACAAGCCACCCGTCTCCCTCCTCACCGGCCCTGGGATTGTAGTATCGATCTGCTGCCAGGTGCGCCACTTCCTCACGGTAAAGTCTATACGCTGTCCATCCCTGAAAAGAAAGCCATGGAGACCTACATTCAAGAGGCCCTCGATCCGTCCTTCTACCTCACCAGCCGCATCAAGCTTTTTCTTCGTGGCCAAGAAAAATGGGGGTCTCCGACCATGTATTGACTACCGAGTCTTAAATGAAGCCACGGTAAAGTTTGCTTATCCTCTTTCACTAGTACCGACGGCCCTAGAAGAACTCCGCGAGGCCCGGATATTCTCCAAACTCGATCTGTGGAGCGCGTACAATCTCATCCGTATCCGGGAAGGAGATGAGTGGAAGACCACTTTCATCACCCCTGCCGGCCACTATGAATATAAGGTCATGCCGTTCGGCCTTTCAAACAGTCCATCAGTGTTTCAGAACTTCATGAATGAAATCTTCCGGCCCTACCGTCATAAGTTTGTTATAATTTACATCGACGACATACTCATTTTCTCCAGAAATCTGTCCGAACATCACCATCATGTCAATCTGGTCTTACAACGCCACCGTGAACACCATCTATATCTCAAATTGGAAAAGTGTGAATTTCACCAGGCCACCATCTCCTTCCTGGGTTACGTGATTTCCGCAGAAGGAGTGAGTATGGAATCCACCAAGGTCCGGGCAGTCACGGAGTGGCCCCAACCTCAGACAATCAAAGAACTTCAACGGTTTCTGGGGTTTGCCAACTTTTACCGCCGGTTTATCAAAAATTATAGTCACATTTCTGCTCATTTAACATCTCTATTAAAGGGCGCCAAAAAGGTTCTAACCTGGAACTCCAACGCCGAAGAGGCCTTCGATACCCTCCGTCACGCCTTCACCTCCGCTCCCGTCCTACGACACCCTGACCCGGATAAGCCCTTCCATGTGGAGGTTGATGCTGCTAACCAGGGAGTAGGAACAGTACTGTCCCAGTGCTCAGGTGAACCCCCTTCTCTACATCCATGTGCTTTCTTTTCGAAGAAACTATCTCCGGCGGAACAGAACTACGGTATCGTGGACCGAGAACTTCTAGCCATCAAACTGGCCCTCGATGAGTGGCGGTATTGGTTCGAAGGGTCCAAATATCCTTTCCAGGTAATAACTGACCATAAAAATCTACAATATCTCCGTACAGCCAAAAGACTCAATGCCTGACAAGCTCGTTGGTCTCTCTTCTTTGCCCGATTTCAGTTACAGATCACCTACCAACCCGGGCATAAGAACCTCAAAGCCGATGCTCTGTCCCGTCTTCACTCCATCGAACCAGACAACTCCGAACCTGAAACCATTCTGCCATCCACCATGTTTGTAGCACCCATACTCTGGCAAGTGGATCAGGAGATTCAAGATGCCACCCTCGAGGAGCCCGCTCCGCCGGAGGCTCCAGCAGAGAAGACCTTCGTCCCCACTCGTCTACGTATCCCTCTGCTGGAGCAAGTCCACACCTCCCTGGGCTCTGGACACCCTGGCAGCAGTCAAACCCTCTCACTCCTACGATACTGGTGGCCTCGGATGGCCCCGGAGGTAGCGAGGTATGTGCGAGGATGCTCGGTCTGCGCTGTAAGTAACACTCCCCGCCGGCTGCCCGAGGGAAAGCTTCATCCGTTACCCATACCCCGCCGACCCTGGACCCACATTGGCATAGACTTCGCTACGGACCTGCCTCCCTCCGAGGGTTATACCACCATCCTGGTGGTAGTTGATCGCTTTTCTAAAATGTGCCGACTAATCCCCTTGAAACATCTTCCCACAGCTCTCGAGATGGCTGAAGCACTCTTCAACTTTGTGTTTCGAGTTTTTGGACTACCGGAGGATATCGTCTCCGATCGAGGACCTCAGTTCACGTCCAGGGTTTGGCGGACTTTTTTCCGGCTCCTGGGCGTAACCATCAGTCTCTCCTCAGGCTATCACCCCCAGTCGAATGGCCAGACCGAGCGGAAGATTCAGGAGATCTCCCGCTACCTCCGCACTTACTGTGCTCGCCATCAGGACACCTGGAACCAGTATTTGCCGTGGGCTGAGTATGCTCAAAATTCGTTACATCAGAACTCTAGCAAACTGACCCCCTTTCAGTGTGTTCTAGGCTACCAACCTCCATTGTTCCCCTGGTCTGGAGAAGTCTCGGAAGTGCCTGCAGTAAATCACTGGTTCCAGGAGAGCGAGAGGGTGTGGGGTTCAGCTCACATCCATCTGCAGAGGGCAGTGTGTAGATTCACCCAGGCAGCTAACACTTGTCGAGACGATAACCCGGACTACCAACCTGGAGCTTGTGTGTGGCTCTCAACGCGGGATATTCGTATCCGCCTGCCCTGCAAGAAGATGAGTCCCCACTACACTCCCAGATCAATCCTGTCAGTTACCGTCTCAACTTCCCTGCCGACTATCGAATTTCACCTACCTTTCACGTCTCCCTGCTCAAACGGTTCACTGATCCCGTTGTCCCTTCCTCTACAGATCCCTAACCGCCTCCTCCTCCACTCCAGCCCGAAATCCAAGGTAGCCAAGTCCACCAGGTCAACGAGATAATGGACTCCCGACGACAGGGGGGTTGACTGCAGTATCTCGTAGACTGGGAGGGGTACGGTCCTGAGGAGCGGTCGTGGGTCGACAAGAATGACATTCTGGATCCAACCCTCCTCACAGACTTCTTCAGCATCCTGACCGCCCCGCTCCCAGAGGCCGTGGTCGACCCCGTCGTCCGTCTCGGGTGCCAGGAGTCACCCGTGGGGGAGGGAGTAGTGTCACACCCAGCACCTGCACCGACACCCCTCATGATCCATCTGCACCTATCCAATCCCGAGAACCATCACCTGAGTACTAATCACCCGCACCTGTGTCCTTCAATCACACCACCACTATAAATACTCACCCAGTTCACTCCGTCCTGGTCCCGGATCAAGGTTACTAGAGACTCACCACTCCTGAACTTTCACCTGTATAGTCTGTCTGAGCCTGCCTGTCCATTCCTGGAAGAAAGAGAGAGAGCATCATCAGGGAAGTGATTGAACTGTTTACTGAACTCTTGTGTCTGAACTGACCCGTCTGCCTGTCTGCGGAATACTATTGAACTGTGTTTTATCACCACCTGTAAATAAATCTCACTTACCTGCCTCTCCCTCGTCTTCTCCCTTTGTGTGAGCATAACACTAGCAGACAGGAAGAAGTGAGTTTTCTGAAAACAATTTTTTTAGTTCATTCCAGCTTTGGTTATTTTGATGAAAACTAATCCATATTCTTGGGTTTTCAAAACATATCAACCTCTTCAGAGAATCTCCAGTTAAAGCTCTGACTCTGGAGGCGGAGTTATAAACAGCAGCGCTAGGAGTATTATGATTATATAGTAATGGTGAAAAAAGGTAAGTGCCCTCTGTAAGAACAACTGTGTTATTTCAGCTGAAGGACTCGGTATTCCGCTCTAGTTCATATTTCTGATTTGTTTTCTGGTTTCTAAAAAATCTCAAATATTTCTTAAAATCCTCCAGAAACTGTTGATTTTTAAAAATAATTTTCAACGTTGATTTTGTATTAATTATGACAATGGATACAATCTAAATATCTACAGCATTCAAAAAACTGGGTAAAATGTAAAGATGAACACGTTTGACAGAAGTTAAAAGATAAATTCTGAGTGACTTGTGATTTTGACACGCCAGCGCATCTTTGGACTTCTGAGTTAATGGAAACATGCAAAAATCTCATTTTTGATAGAGATTATTTTATTATTAGTTGGCATGTGGAATCCAGGATTAACTTAAACAACGATGTATGATTTAATTCCTTTTCTTTAGTATTAACTCCATAAACAGGCAGAACTGTTGATTTTTGTACACTGATGCTTACTTCATTTTTATTTTTTTGCACAGTAATTGTTTAATTTAATTTTTTAATCATCTTCAGGGTTTGCAGAAACCAAGCAATCTCATTTGGATCTCTCTCTTGCTCTAGTGGCTTTGATTTTGTCATCTTGAATTTTGTTGAGTGATGACCAAAGATGTTTTCGACTTCACAAGGTGACCCAGAGCGAGTCTGATTCATCCAAAGTGATACGGTCATTTCTCTGAGGCAATATCTGTCAGTGTGTGGTGAGGTATGAGTAAAAGCCATGGAGGAGAGTGAGATGGACAGAATAAAGTATAGCTTCTGTCTCACCTTTCGGTTTTTCTCTCTGTCACTCTCACAAAGAGCAAATGATGCCCTGGAAACACGTTCTCTTATGAAGTCATGAAAGTGACATCTTTTATTTTTTGTCTCCTTCTATTTTACCCCTCAATGTCCTTTGGCCTGCTTTTCCCCAAATCAATTGTCTTTGCTTTTAACAGGTAATCTGATGGTTTCTAATGTGGAAAGCTTATTAGAGAAAATAACAAGTTACTTCATGTTAAAGAGACATTGTTGGAGTGGCTCCTGCTCTCACTAGTTTTGTGTCTTTGCTGTTGATTCTGTTTGGTTTTTAATTGTGTGCAACATTATTTTGGAAACTCAACTATTAATGTAGTTCCATTTTTAAGTCAATTGACTAAATTGCCAAAGATTTTTAATGTCCCTACAGCACACAACTACAATAAAACATGAGGTGAGTGTTATTAGTCTGGGTCCATATTTATCAAAACATTCATTCATCTTGAAAATGACAGAAAAAGATACATTTTTGAGCTGTTCCTCTTCTCAATTTGCTTTTTAAAAACCAATCCAAGTGACAAAAAAGCTCTCATAAGTCTTGGTTACTTGCATATGTCTCTCATTAATGCTGCTCTTTTGGTTTCTTCCAGCTGTGATGATATCTGCAATTATTACTAGAATTTGCAATGAGTCAATGCTTAGCATTAGGCTTAGCATTTTTTTATTTAGCAATAGTTATTGTTTCATAATTATCAGTAATAATCAATTAATATTGTATTTGATTGAAGGTATGAGGACGGGGCACCGTTTTCAGGCCTTGTCCATTGAAATGAAACTTTGAAACTTCTAGGTAAAAGGCAATCATCAAATACATTCAATTTAGTACAGTTTAAAGTACAAATCAATCATAAGAAAAATTACTTTCTAACTAAATGTATTCTGATTAACCCAATAACAAAGAGAAAACTTAATCATTGTTTTACCTGATCATCGAGAGAGAGGCTGCGCACCACATGACCTGGTGCGGGAGTTCTGATTGCCGAATTCCTCAAGTTTAAGGAGAAGTCCCTTTTAAAATATTTAAATATCAATATCCACTTACATCATTACACTGATTGGTTCTTTAACTTTTTGTCCTTCTGGCTGTCCTTTTGTGAAAACCCTTTATTTCAAAAAATGCTCTTGAGTATGATTGGTTCTCTGAGAGATGAATGTGAGAGATCAGATGTTATACTGTGAAACCAAAGCTCATGGGTTTGGTTAATTAAATAGACTCTGATGCAAATTCAGTACACAATATGATGCCTATCAACTTGACACATAGCCTATACTTCTCAGCTCTAAGGTTCTTGAAATGTAAATGTTTGGCTTTCCCGGCTCGGCATCAAATGAAGCTTTTATTCACACAAACATGTTATCAGCACTGAGTTCTTTCTCTTACCTGATTTGGCATTCGCATTTCAAAAGACGTGTCCTGTTACTTAAAAAGACTATTGTCCTTTACGAGGGGTCACTAGGAAAGCACATTTTTATTCCTTACAACTGCATCGTATAAAGAATGAAAAGAAAGTGTGTTTTTGGATGTCCTGGGTCAAAAGTGTTTTTGTTTTTTTTGCTTACCCAAAAATTTACATTTCAATCTCAAATGGATGGATTTTCTATGTGCCAACACACAAAACCCAGCAGGGGGTGTGGCGGTCGCATGGGAGTGAGAAAAATGGAAAGTGCACAACACATTTGTCAAAGCATAATCATTTGAGGTGATTCAAAGTCATTGTTTAAGATTGCCTACTGGGTTATTAAGGATGCAGTGAAAGTGTGCAGGGGGTCAAATATTTATTACAAAGTGGTATTTTGTAAAATACAAGTATTTATAACTAGTTTGTTATGACTTTTATTTGGCTCCCACCAGAATCCTTCACGGCAGATCACAAACCACTGATGGGTGAAGCTCCAGAAGTGAGAGGCTTTTTCCTTGGATGTGGGTTTAACAGCGCTGGTAGGTTGAAGAGATTACAACTACAACTATAATTGCCCTGTTCATTTATATGCCATCCAGAAACTTTACAAAATCCTTACAGAGAATGTTCCAAATGACAAACCATATCAACAAGGCTAAACTGGCATCCATTTTGCTTTGCTGACAATTTCAGCTCCATCTTTGGGAGGTCTGGGGGTTATGTAGGTTAAACAAGTACCAGCATACCTTTCACTTCCAGAGATGACCAGTGCCAAATGAATTATGCATCTCTCGCCTGCAGAGTTCATATGCAAATTTCTATCACTCACACTCTTTGCCTACTCAAGAGCAACACTGCTTGATCTCTGACCCCTGCTTTGCCAATACTTAAAGCCCTTGACCATCTACAGTATTTCTGTGGCATACATCTTTAGGTTACCACTCTCAGAAAGAACATTTCTGTTGTCTAAAATAATTTCATCTGTCATTGTAAGCTATTAAACGAAGGGTGGGTTTTATTTACCTCCTCTTACTCTTACATTGTATAAATACAACTTCATGCATACATCCGCTTCAGAAGCACAAGTTTTGCACTGATCAAGAATAAAACATAGCATGACTACTAAGGTAACTATGAGCTAGCCAAAATGCAACAGAGATAACAAAGGAAGGTTATGTAATGATCAAAGATTGACTCCATCATCCAGTGTTTAACATGGAGTGCAAGCAAAGAAAGAGTGATTGCTCTGCTCCAACTCTACTTTTTTGTATTCAAAAAGCAAATTTTTTAGTTTTTTTCATGTTTTTTTTTAGCATTTCTCTTTGCTTCTAAAAAGTTTAAGTGGTAAAAGCTCACAAAGTATCCTGTGACTCTAACCAGCAAAAAACAGGAAAAGAAAAGGGATGGCAAATGCCCTGTGTCCTTATTTGTCAGAATAAACCCACTTTAAATGTCACCTTCATACAATAGATAATCATTTCAGCCCAATTCCTGTCTACTTTTGACAAACTGATCTTACAGTTTAGTGCCTTTTTAATGCAGCAGCCATATTACTCTGCCCTAATTAGATTCCGTTTAAGCTCAAGATTAAAAAGCCCTGGAAAGCCTGTGGAGGTGGTATTGTTAGATACAGATGGCTCATGATTTTGAAGGTCACATGAAACTCTGTCTCTGTGGAGCAGTGCTGATTGTGCTAAGCTCGGTCACCTTGCAGACCTCCGAGATGCTGACCGACCAACGTGGTGTGATCGTGTGAACAGATCAGAATACATGACTATAGAAATCATAGGGAGATATGAAATCTATACCTACTTTTTAATTAGTCAGTTCAGGTCCTGAGCTCTGCATATAAAACTCACTTCCTTGATCTCAAGGAACAAGAGGAGTGATATTTCTTGTACAACATTGAAACGCATGCCTCTCTCTTTTAATGTTTTGAATGGAATGTTGAATCCAAAAATGTTAAAAGATTTCCACATATTCCAAAAAAGCCTAATTGACTTTTACATTTCATTCTCCAAAAATGTAAGCATTTCTACCATGATTAGTAATTTAGAGCAGCAAGAAGCAACACTAACAGCTTTCAAAAAGCACCACGTTATAAACAGGTATTTTCAACAGCTACACTGGAAAAAAAAAACAAATCTGGTTTTAATCATTGAAAACTTTTTTCTATGCCATTAAACTGTAAAGTGTAAAGTCTTTAAAGGTGCTATTTTGAACCAACCAATAATTGGTTCTTTACATGGAAAGAGTGCTGTAATCAAATGATGCCTGTTTGAGCTCAACTCTTTACACTGCACCAGTTGCATCACGTTGAGGAAGAGTTTAGTATGAACAAGTCACTAAATGAATCATCTGGGAATTGCTACCAAATATGATAAATTAAGTGTATGTGGTTAAGCACCACCATGTTGTAAATAGATTACCAAATATGGTCCTGAAGTTCTAAACACTGCACAGTTTAGTTGCAACCCTGCTCTAACATTCATATTAATATAGTTTCAGACAAGCCAAGAGTGCCTTAATCAGTGCAACAGGTTTGTTTCAACCTAATATGTACATGGCTCCATGTCTCCAAGAACAGATTTGGCGATCCCTGTTCAAAGGACCAAAGATGTGACAAGCTCCACTTGCTCCACGAGTTCATTGTATTTCTATGATGCAAGCATCTTCGAGTTAGTGAGTTGAGGAATTTTTTTCACATGCCCTCATGGAAACACTGATGGGCCCTGCGATCAGATCACAGAAAACTCGATTAAGTTGAAAGCAGACAGCTTCCTACAGAGTGTTTAAATATAGCTAGAAGCATTCAGGCACCTACACATGTCCTTTATACTACTCCTTCTGTCAACTTCTCCCTTTCAATCTATTTCTGCTTGCTTTTTTTCCCATCTCCTCTGACATTTGCAAAAGCGCTACTAGTGATTCAGTCACTGCTTTGATGAACAGAGAACTTGTTTATGTGTGTGTATGTCTGTGGGATGAAGACTGACGGTAAAGTAGCTTTAACTTATGTTCAATTCCTTTCTGACTCAGCTATCGAGTTGTAGCACAAAGCAGAAAAATGAGATTTTACTCTGAGGTTTGACATATAAGCACAGTGCTGATTCAGTGTAACTGAGCAATTGTATGTAGACCGCAAAACTGAGTGTTTGAGTTGTCTAAAACAAGCAACCTCAAGCGCTCCATCTCGATGCACGATAGGAAGGAACTGAACTGTAGTACTCGGCCTCTGGATGAAGGGGTGCATTAGTGAGCAGGTTCTCATTCACTCCAATTTTAAATTTCCCCAATTATCGGTGCTGAAAAAAACATTGGGTTGCAATATTGTTGTTTTTTTATTCAGATCACTAGTTGTGACCTTAATAAATACTCTGAGTAAAGTAATTGTTTTATAGATGTTTTAACATTTAAATCCAACATATTTGCAAGGCTAGTTCCCACCTCTGTTGGCTCATATTCACAAAGGCGATGGCTGGCTACTCCTATTATGAGCCTTCTTTACCATTCATATAAAACCTATAATTTATTTTGTATTTGGTAAGTCCATTTTATAAACAGTCAATGGTCTAAAAATTATCAAAACCTTTTTTGAAACATGTTATTGGCCCACAAGACTGATTAGCAGATTGGTCATAAATTCCTTGTTCTTAGAAATAGAATGCTTTCTTCTGATGAGAGGACAACATTGAGATTTTGATTGGCTTTTTTATAAACTCACTTTTCTGAGAGTTGGAATAAAAATGGTTTGATTACACTGCAAATATATCACTTTTAATTTATAATCAAGGAAAATCTAATTAAAAACTAAAACATATTCAGGACAAAAACACAACTTTCCTTCTTGGATCAGAGGTAGTGTACTGGGTTAAAGCTGTTACAAAGTACCTCTGTGGGTTAATTTGTTATCCAACTACTCAGCCTGCACCCTTTAGATACATCACCCCATCTCCACAGGCACTTTGTACACCTCTTGATTCTTAACCAGTTTTTATAATTTTCCCTTCTTTATACCTCTTTGAGGGCTATTGTTTGATGGATTCGGTTTTCTTGATAACCTTCCTGAGGATTATATAGAAGGCAGTCAGTAAAAATGGATAACTTGGTAAACAATTTCACTTTGTACTTGACCGACAAAATAGCATCAAATTTACTGCCAGTTTTGAGTGTGATTGACAGATGTGTGCTTTAATTGCAGGTATGATGTTAGGGGGTGGATGCGGGAAAGAGCTAGCTCACTGGATCGTTTATGGCCGTCCAGAGAAAGACATGTATGGATATGACATCAGGTATGTTTACTGAAGACAAGTCTCTATTGTCATCTCATTCTTAAGCATTCTGCTTATTCTACCCATGAAAGGAAGTAGAAAGTGATGAACTTATATGGAACACTCATACTGATATTGGTTCATGTCAACATTTGATAAAATCAGAACACTTGCCCCAGCCATATTACCCTGCATTTTACAACTGGTTCCCCAATGAAGTGAAGAAGGTCCGAGCCTAGTTAGTACCAGGATGGGAGACCTCAAGGGAAAAACAGGTTGCTATGAGAGGTGGTGCTTGTAAGCTCAGCAGGGGGTGCTCACCCTATGGTCTCTATGCATCTTAGCTCCTCAGAGCAGCAAAGTCAGGTGTAACCCTCGCATTCCTGGCCAAATTTTCCCATTCCTGTTAATCGCTGTATTCTATTTGGCTATTTTCCACTGATTGGCTCCCTATGTCACCTGTCCAACATTAGCCGGTGTGGTGAGTTTTCTGGCTCAGAATGGCTGCCGTCATGTTATCCAGGTGGATGCTGCACACTGGTGGTAGATTCAGAGACAGCCCCCACCACATGTAAAGCGCTTTGAGTATCTAGAAAAGCACTGTATAAATGTGCCACAAACACCACTTTGTTTTATAATCAATACATAGCGCTTACTGCACATGAGTGTCGCTCACTAGAGACACTAAACAGATATTTTACCAATTACTGACACTAACTCCATTGCCATCACAATTCTTACATGTGCATCTGACCTTTTTGTGTTTTTAAGACGCTTCCACTATTCGCTGACCAACAACAACCGCTGGATCAGAGAGCGAAGTCATGAGTCATACGCCAAAAACTATTCAGTAGTTTTCCCCTATGATGAACCCTTGGCGAGCCGAAACATGAGGAAAGACCCTTTTCACCAGGTTCGGTTCTTCTTCATGTCCCTAATGGAATGTTGCATCTATACTTTCTTTTAGCATGTATTTGATTGAATTTCATTGTTTGTAGAATCATTACCTTAAAAAAAGTGAGTGTCAACTAAAATTAAAAAAAGAGTCAGAGCACATGTCCCAGTGACCCAAAGTCAAAAGAAAACACTACAAAGATTAAAAAAGGGATAATTTAAAGTAGTTATCTTGATTGTCTCTTTGATATTTTCTACGTTTGGGTTTAAGACATGGAACACAAGGGGTGATTTTATTCCTTTAAATGTTAAGTATTGTTTTTACGTCATACAGTAAAAGTTTTTTTTTTTAAATACATATTCTGTTTATACATTTTTGATTATATCACTCTTGTTCCACTATCTATCTTAACCAGAGCGGATCTATTCCTGTTTTTATTCTAATTGATTTGACATGATATGACATGCTCTAGTCATCTACTCTAAAACACAGCCAAGAAGTAAAAAAGCAATGTCTTTAATCACAAAACTGGGAATTCTAGGTTTGTCATGAGATTATGCATGTTTTGCATTGTTAGATCATACACTCTTAATAGAAACCCCAAAGATTTATTGATTTGAATGGGAAAACTGGAATATGCATATGCGTGCAGTTTCGGATTCCGCTCTGATAGAAGTTAATATGAATTAAACTTTGACCTGCGATAACACATCACAAGACCCAACTACAAAGCACTGGATTGGAGAGGTAAGAGAATGAGATCGCTGAAATCTCGTTTTAAATCCAGATTTATTTTTGAAGACTCTTGTGTTTTGCTCTACCTTTAAATATAATTCATCCAACTGCCAACAGTGTTAATTTTGAAATTAACATTTTTAAAAATATATTATATTATAAAAATTAGCATTTTGTGCACTTCTCTGCTGCACTGCACTGGTGATCAGAGTTCTCAAAAGCTAGTACAAGTGGCCCTTATGATTTCAGACAGTGACAAGACAAGGAAGTGATCAGAAAGTCAGGTTTTTGGAGTTTTTGTTGGGAATGGAGTGCCAAATCACTCTTTGGCTGCTTTGGATTTGCTTAAGGAGGCTGTGGTCTTAAGGTGCTGAATCTTCATGTTATGTACACATACTAAGATAAGTGCTTTTAGGTGAGTTGAATGAGTTGATCCCTGACAATTACTCTAAAATACTTTGCACAAATGTTCTCCTTTTAATACAAAATAAATTTTTCTCTTTAGTTTAAACTATTGCTTTTTAAGGTGAAATATGAGAGCTCATTTTAATCCACTGTAAAAGAGCTTCCTGCTGTCAGCTTAATTTGGGTCATTGAGGGAATAATGAAGCGGTGTGCTAATGAAACGTAAATGTCTATTCTACATTTCTCTCTCCGTCTGTGTTCTGGTTTCACATTTATTACCTGTCAGCTTCTGATAGCTTAGAAACGACTACAACTTTTAGCACAAATTACATTAATTAGATGTTGTAGACTGTTGATAACCCATTTATATAAAAATCTGTATCCTACAAGACACATTTTTTAAATTAAGTAGACAAGTTAGCTTAACTGTGGCTAGCCACTGTATGGATGCCAGCATCTTTGGTGCCTCAGACTTGTTGCTAAGCTACTGCTAAAAAGACCATGTTTAAGTGTTTCCAAAAATACCACTTTGTTCTGGCTGGGCTCCAGGCGTGAAGGCGCTCAAGAAGCCTTCATCCTTTTGAATAATAGCCTGCTGAAATATAGATAGCTAGCAATAATAACACTCTGCGTTCATTTAGACCACAGAGCCTCAGTTGGATGACTATAAATTAGACTTTCCTCCTGAATTTTTTATCCCTCTCTAACTTGGAAACCTTTCTCTGTTAATCCTGCTGAGAATGGGATTGAACTAATGCTTTACGTCTAAAAGATTAATGGGTTAGTAATGTGTTCAATTACATTTTTAAAATCAACTTCTTTGGGGTCGTAGATCATTCGCAGTTGTGTACTAAAATGCTTTTTCAAAAGCTTCAGATGATTTTTGAATACAGAGAAGTCTGGGGGTTAAAAGTTTAACACACTGTATCATTATCCAATCACATTCCCATCATTTTAACATGTGAGGTTATGGCTGTTTCACGCACTTATAACAAAGAGACCTGAATAATTAAATTTTTTTGACTTTGTTGCTGACAGAAGTGAGACTTTGTAAAGCAGAAAAATGTTTTGTTTGATATCTAACAGTGTTTGCAACAATCTCTGTTTCACTTTCTTGCTGGATAACACTTTTAACCAAATCAGAGTGCTGTTATCAACCACAGCTCTCATATTCTATGAATTCTTCAGAATCGAATTATTCTACTCAAATTGTATTGCTGAAATTGTATTCAAGATTTATACGGGATATACAAGGTTCTTTTTTTATCAGAGTGTCCCCATTTCAATAACTCACTCTTTACTCTCTTTAAAAGAGCTTAACCTGATCTGATTAAATCATACCTGTGAAGCAGAATGTTGAATAACAAATCCAGTGTTTATTAACTGCATAAAATCTGTTTTTTAGTTTTGTTGTGATAGGTCACCTTTATATCAGGTGTGCATTTTTTTTTTTAACTGCAGAAACAAACATTTCCACGGGTGTTTTTTATTGATTGTCTTGCTACACGATTGCTCCTAATACAGCAGTACGTTTAATGTGCCGTATCATAATAATTGTGCATGAGAAATCAAAGTGCAGCTTGTCATATAAGCTCAATGGGTGAGATTTGACCCCTGATTTTGAACACTGATTTATATGGGAAAGTTACTGGAAATCCTGTACTAAAATAGTAAACTAGAGACCTACGGATTAAACTGGCAAACATCACTTTTAGCAAGAATAGAAAACAAAAAAAAACATGGTTAGGGTTTTAGTGCCTTTGCATATTATACAGCCACAATCTATTTTTTTCCATATGGGGTTTAGAGTTTTGACATTTTTGTTAGTGTTACTAGCTTTAATACCAACTTTGCTGACCAAGTCGGAAATTAGAAGAAAAAAAAGCTGAGAACTGAAATTTTCAAGGTAATGTAATGCAATAGGTTTTTTTTCACATTTGGGGGCTTAAAACAAATAATTCTTAATTATCAGAATAGATGAAATATGGTACAACTTTTGTCTTTTTTTAAAGCTTTTATTGTCTGTGTGAGTTGGTCAAATTAGTTTAATGTTAATTCAAAGTGTACTAAACTGGACTGTTGAGGAACTTGTGGGATGCTTAATGTAGTAGTAAGAGAGTTCTAAAAGTTTTTACTTCTGTTACACTTTAGTTTAAATGGAAAAGGAAAGTGAATGTGACAAGAAAAATGCTGCAGTGCCCCGATATTTCTTTTAGTTTTAGAATACCTGTATGTCAGTTTAAATACAGTGATTATTTGGTAGCTCGACATTAATTCAAATATTGCCAATATTCCCAATTCATTTTTTTAAATACATATAACAAAAACACATTTCAGTTGGATGCTTTTCTGGAAATTTTAACAAGATGAGTATATGATGGAATTAAAGACAGAAATAATTACAGCCACCACTTTGAGCAAGCTTTGACCAATTATAGATCTCCAGCACTTTACATTTAACTGAAGAAACTAATGCTCTATATATTTGTCTCTTTTTGTGACATTTCTATAAAATCCCCCATTACAGCAAAAACATGGACAGTATGTACCTAAACCACTCATTGGCATGGCAACAGCAAATTAATTCCTGCAAATAATATTTTTAGTGGGCATGTAAAAGATGATTATCATCATCAAAACAGTAAATAACTGTGTTTCATGCTCGATCAGACAAGATGTGGTATATGACTCATGGAGCTATCTTCAGCTCATGCTTTAGTTCAAGAATAATGTAAGGATATCATCAGAAACCCTGGAGAAAGAAGCACAATTGCTTAGCAACCGGTGGTTCTCAGACCAGAAAGCTGGAGAATGGAAACGTGGAGGGTGGAGCGATTGTTCCAATTGTTTTTAGCTCAAGACTAGATGGAGAAGTCGTGACAGGCTATTTTGAGAAGATGGCAAAGTAGAGAGCCAGAGAAGGATTTGTGTTTTTATAAACTTGTGAGGATTTTTCCTCGGTCTGATGAGAAGGGGGCAGTTCAAATAGTTTGTAAATATTTGGATAGTTCTCCTATTGTGTTCATTCAGCTGCTAATTATTGAGGTAATTTAATGCTAAGATGTGAGTTCTCATAACATATGATTATAACATTAAAACTGGTTTCATTTTTTTTAAATAATCATATATATTTTTTTTTGACATTTTAACTTTGTTAAATCTCACCACACTTTGACTTGATATTTACAAACAAAACGTCATTAAAACCGTTGTTAAATGTTCTAATATCAGGTCTCCTTCATGCTAACCAGTAGGATTTTGCAGGGTGCTTGATTTTTTTATTTCTGTGTTTTCAAGGAAACTGTTTTGGTTTAGAGTTAGGTGTTTGAAAGACCTTGAAATATTTGTATTTTGTGTCTCTGTGAAAATATTTAAAGGTTTTAAATCTAAAAACTTACTGAATATGAATATTTTTTTTAGAAAATATTTATCCGGACTAGATTGGTCTCCCAGAAATCAGTCAGTGCACTAAAATGGTTACATTTTAGTTTGAAAGATACATAACACATGTATAAAGTAACAAATATTAACCATATCTAAAGACTGTTCATTACTTCCTAAAATTGTTAATTTTAGCAAATAAAAAACTGGTACAGATGTGCATAGTCCACTTCCAACAAATACGTTTTTATTAACAGCATCGTTTTTGTAGAAAAAAAATCAGTTCAAGACACCAGAAGACAACACCACATTCACTGTACCTGCACAAAACAAACATTTGTATTTTTCATTTAATGATACAAAAATCTCTGGTTGTATCATTGTTTTAGCTGATTAAGCACAAAAAAGCAAACAAGGACTGGAAGGACTTATGATTGACAAAATGATTCCTCTGTCCATGATTTAGCTTAATTTATATGGGAACAAGGTGTAATACAAAAGAACAGCAGGTTACCATAGAGTAGCATTTGAATTCATTCAGTTTGTTAAGTGGACATATGATCTGTTTATAGCATGTATTTTTTAGTTTTTGTCTTCATAAACCTAGTTGAACATGCTTAAAAATTGTTGGGTTTTTGTTTTTGTTTTTCTTTTTTTAAGAACAGATTTTGAAGCTGTGAAGAAATTCAGTGTACTGACAAACTTCCATTTTACAAGCACAAGGAAGGATTGTTAAGTAGGAATGGTTCACGCATTTGTGTGTAATTATTTTACAGGTGCTTCAGGAACAGGGCTGTGTGTTTCAAGAGAGACATGGCTGGGAAAGACCCGGCTGGTTCAACCGAAAGGGACCTGCACCTGTGAGAACACAAACACAGTCTTTCTCTCAGCTCTGTGAAGTGTTTGCTTGAGGGCTTTTGTTAACTTTCATTGTTCTTCCCTCAGGTTCTAGACTATGATTACTACGGGGCTTACGATGTTCCCAAGAACACTGTGTACCAGTACAGCGAGATACTGGGCAAAGAATACACGTTTGACTTCCCCCCGCATCATGATGTGGTGAGAATGTCTTTGTGGGCATTTGTAGCATGTGCGTTAGGCTTCTGTATAGCGTTTGAATATATATATATATATATATATATATATATATATATATATATATATATATATATAGCACTATAATATAACATTTTCTTTTGTTTGCTTAATTGTAAGAAGGATGTTATTTTGCATGATTTGCAAAAGAGGATGAATCTGTTTTTGTTTCCACTACCACTGTTTTATCAGTGCATTTTTTTCTGTTGGTTTTTTTATTAATCATAGCTTTTTTTACTGATATATTGTTGTGTTTTTCCATTGTTTTGTTTTTGTTTTTTTGTTTATACTTATTATGTCAGGATTATGAAGTGTGCTTTTAAGTGTGTTTAAATTTCATACAAATTGCATTTTGTTTGTTTAAAAAAATGTTGCTGTTTTTTATTCTAGATTCGTGATGAATGTCTCACTTGTAGAAATTCTGTAGCTGTGTTTAATATGTCCTACTTTGGTAAGTTTTACCTGACTGGGCCTGATGCAAAGAAGGCAGCTGATTGGCTATTCACAGCTGATGTCAACAAAGCTCCTGGTGAGTATTTTTATTTAATTACATTTTTTATAGAACACAAGTAATTGACAATCATACTATGCAAATGTACAGTTTCTCTTTTGTTCTCACCTATGCCCTCGTCTAACATTTAGGGGGCGTGTTTAGCACCCCAAGCAAATTACTTAAAGTAACATGTCTAAAACAAGATTTTTAAATACTTTGAACAGCATAACTGTTCTCAAAATCATTCAAAGATTTGTACAAGACATTAAAATATGTTTTATCTTAAGTTCTCAAAAATCTTCAATGAACTATCTGTTGTGAATTTTTATTTCATGTCTAGGGTATAATCATAAAATGTAGGTTTTGTGAATTTAAAATGATTTTAACATTAAAAAAAAACTTTTCTGTAGAAGCAACTCTGCAGTGACGCAACAGGGAGTTTACTCAGAATTATTATTTTTTTATGAATGGGCCCCTTTTAGACAATATCTTTGTATTTTGTCCAGTGAAAGAGCTATGACAGCAGAGAGAAAGGTTTCTCTTGCCTCCAAATCCAGATTTGGCTGGAAACCTGACAAATAATGACCTTATTTCAGGAACATACAGCAAAAGAGTTGAGGTTCTATCATGAATCAAAGCATTATTAATACAATAAAAAAAATTGTGAAATTTTTATTGCAAAATCCCACAAAACCACACATTTGTGTGATCTTATGGACAGACATGCTTCTGCTGTCATCAGACCAGTCGTTAAGTAGTAGCTAACAAAGACAATACATAATTTCTAACAGATTGAAACTGACTGCAATTTATCCTTAAAAAAACATGAACATGTAAATAATTCCATAGTAAATTTTAATGTTTGAACTCTGTTGAGCAGCTGATTTATTCCTCTTTTTCCAGTGTCTAGTCTGACTAAGGGCTCTCTCTTTCAGGCTCAACCGTCTACACCTGCATGCTAAATCAGAAGGGCGGAGTTGAGTCGGACCTCACAGTCAGTCGTCTGGAGCCAAGCCCTGCCCTTCTCCCTCTGACTCCCGAATCTAATGGTAACCAGTCCACGTATGATTCATCCTGTTCAGGGTCGCAGAACTGATGTGTATTCCCGAGCATCTCATCAGCATCTTAAGAAGGTTGTGTAGAGTTTACATTCGCCTCACTCGCTCCCTTCTCTGTGTGTCTGTGCTCAAGGTGATGCATATTACCTGGCTATCGGAGGTGGTGTGGCACAGCATAACTGGAGCCACATTGAGTCTGTGCTGCAGGACAAGGGCTTCCAGTGCTCACTAATAGACCACACAGAGGACATGGGCATGATCAGCATACAAGGGCCCAAAAGGTTAGCACAGAAACACATAAACTCATTACTTTTTTTCTAAAACTATACACGGAAGTGTTTTTGTTCACTGACAAGATTTTTTTGTGTGTTTCTGAAGTGTGTGAACCACTACTTCATGGATAGCACAGTGCGAGACAATACAATAATGATACTTATATTTACAATGCATATTACTCAGGAATTAACCAGCTGAGTTTATATGAAAAGAAAATCTATAAAGACCACTGTTGTACTATGAAAGTTTTGCAACTGTTAGGCCAGAACAGAATATAGTCCCTTACAATATCAACTTTCATGAGGGCGCACTTGCAGAAATGAACCTTGATAAAGCAAGCCGAATTTGGCATGTGTAAACACATACCAGGCGAGCTGTCCTCCGTACTAGGGCTTCAGGTTCGAGAAATAATTGAGGCCCGAAGAACCCCCTTAAGTGAGGCGAAGGGGCGGTGGAGGGTTTTTTTGCTATTGTTCGCTCAATGAGACTGGACGAACTGATGCCTTGGCGTAAAGGGAGGAACTCCAGGCCTAATAGGGAGAACGCCCTGCGCTAATTGGCTGTGTGCGCTACTCTCAAAACTTTGTTTGTAAACATCACTTTTTTCTGATTGTATTACACAATGCAACTACAGTACACTTATGGTTTAGATCTAGTTCATTCTGCTGCTATTTTTGGGACTGCAATACTACTGGTGCCATCTCAATCAATGATCTATGCTAAGCTATGATAGAAGGTCTCCTGGGCATATCTGGAGAACACTAGAAAATATTTGAGATGAACGGCAGAGGAAGAGACCGCCAAAGAGGAGAATATAAACTCCCAGAAGCTTGTATTGCTGGTGTCTGACTATAAATAGTTGTTCAAAGAAGCCCTAAAAGATTATAAAACAGCCGGCGTGTGGCTGCTGTCCCTGAGTAATGGAAAGTTTCATTCAACTTGGTGCTTCATTCTTTTGACTCTTGTCAATTTAAGAGAATGATTCATTTGTATCATGCATATCAGGAAAAAAAATCTGATCTAATTGCAAAACGTTACGACAAAGACCCAAAAATAGCGCAAAAAAACACTAATCTGAGTGAATAAGCATGCTTATCAGTGTCTTCTGATTATTAACAGTGTAATCCGAACTTCATCAGAGTTATTACTAAAGAGTTAGATTTCGTCTTTTCACGAATGACACATCACTACACTTGAGCGCCAACCGATGGCAAGGAGCATCACTACAACCACTTTTAACACTGGCTTGCGAAATGCACCCTGCAGAAAAGCCAATTTCGGTTCGGTATTCGGTTAGATGGGAAGGGGGCCTTAAATCTAAAACAAAAAAGTAAAACTAAAGCATAACTGTTGATTAAAACATGACTACAACTAACATTTCCTTTTCCATTACTAAAATTAATTGAAAATGTCTAAATGAACACGGATTCTATGCTTTTTTAATATAACATTTGCAAAAATGTAAAAAAATTCTGCTAGCTTCATAGCTTCTTTCTTTAAAGGGGTTTGTGAAAACTTATCGATTTTACAATGGATAACTTTAACCTGCAGATGAATAGCCTCAAAAGGTTCATTTTCCCTTTACTTTCCTTCTAAATGTCCTGCTAATACAGTAATAAAATCTACTGCAGGGGTTCCGAAACTATTCCAGAAGATGTCTGGCTTGTAAACAGCAGGAAATAAATGGGTAAAAAAGGCCATAAATCAAAGGATGTCAAGCAGTTCTTTGTTATAAAATGTCTGAGAGGTAAAGGAAGGAGATGAAGTGATGAACGCAGGTGGATTGAGAATTCTATTTATTAATCTACACAAATTAAATAGTAATATTTAATAATACTGACATATTATTCAACAAAATAATTTTTATTTTGTGTATTTCATTAAAGGTGCCAGATTATGCCCCTTTTAAATAAAGTATAATAAATATTTGGTCCTTCTAGACTATCACAGTACCCTTACTATTTTTCAGCAGGCACTATTTATCATTAACTTTATCGTAAATTACCTCAAATTGTTGTGTTCCGCCAAATGAGTTGTGTATCTCCTGTTCCTGCCCATTGTCGTGCCTCCACCCCTCTCCTGCTGGATTTTTTATCTTGGCACACAGAAAATCCACCAATTTCTGATAAATACATTCATCCTCTGGCAAGCCAAAAACACTTTTAGCCCGGGACATCTAAAAACAAAAAAATTGGATTACACAAACATGCATGAACCAATCTGAATTTGACACGAGGGAACAATATTAAAACAAGAAATGTCTGAAAAGTCAAGTTTACATACTCCACCTTGCAGGAAGCATGCAGACAATGAATAAGGATCCTTACCTTCTCCAGAATAATTTATGAATATGAATTAAGTTTATTACAAATGAGTGTGTGAATAAAAACGCAAAATAGGAACAATATAAAACATTTTCAAAAGTTCTCAATATTAATTAAGGTACTTAATGCACGTCAATATTTTCCCTGGGTTTCGGTTGAGTGCCTCATCGCTTGTGCTCTGTGGCGAAAAGTGATTTCATTAAGACTCTATCTGATCTTTGCTTAACTGACACCGCTGAAGGAAAGGCAGAGAGCCTAATGAGATTCAAACACACACTCTCTCTGTATAATTAGAGTGGTTGTTGGCCTCTGTGCTTCAGTGAACAGACTGATGTTTGAGTGGGAGGAGGGGAGGAGTCTTCCCTTCATCGCAGCAATGATACACAAGCTCTCGTGTGTAACGCAAGCACAATGTTCTCCTTCTGAAACATGGCATTCCACCATCATCGCCTTCATCCTCATGTATTCCATCTGCTGTACTCTTTCTGCAATCGCTCTTCATTATCATGTTTGTGTGAAGTGGTTGGAGCATGCAACATGCGGCTGAACGCACTCTTGTTCTTCAGAATTACATCCATCAGGCCTTCTGCTTTTGCTAAGCACACATGTAAAACATGCCAAGCTGTTTTTGTCACCACAGATGATACTGTAAGAGTGGGTTCATTGAGTGTGGAGAATAGAGAGCTGCAGGCTATGAATATTTGTGTTGAACAATTTTGTGACCTGATCGACAGGGAAAAAAATATGACTGGCGCTTTTTTTTTTTTTTTTTTTTTGCATTCTTCTAAAAAAAATAGGAGGAACCTTCTTATGTTCGAGGTCACTTACTAACTTTTATTTGTACTATTGTTGTTTAAGATTGAATCATGACAGTAAAATTTATTGTTATTGGCAGACGCTTTGCATTACAAGTATTTTTTTCCCTTGTGCTAGTTGAAGACGTATTAAAGCAGAAACATCAACATAAATGTTTCCAGATCTTAATACTTAGTTGATGATGGACATTAATAGAACAATCAGGAATTCAAAATAAGAATTGCCTAAACTCTTTGTATTTAAACACTTCATTTACTCTTTGTATATTTGAGCTAAATGTCCTTGGTGAATTATGACAAAGCATTTACACAGACAATATAATACACACACAAATATATATATATATATATATATATATATATATATATATATATATATATATATATATATATATATATATATATATAATGGTGGCATATAATGCCCCTTTTAACCCATGCATGGTGTTCAAGTCTGTAGGACAAGTTTTCAGTTTCATCGAAAGAAAATGTATACAAGCAGTTATTATTTGAAACTGATATTCACTGATGAGCCTTGGCTCATTTTCTGTGAAAAACATCTATCAGAACACATTTTTATGACCCCACACTGTATTCACTCTACAAATTCATATTACACACATGGTTTAAATTCTAAATGTGAAGAAATAAATTATATTTGCTGTTTAAATTCACTTGTATTTAACTTGGCTAAAGTAAATACCTGTTAAGTATTTTAACATAAAAGGTACACCAGACCTGCAAACACTGCCTGAGTAATAATACAATAAACACCACACAAGGGTTAAATAATTTATAATATATATTTGACCCCTCTAGACCTTAGATCAGTACTAGAGAATATCTAGTACGTGTTTCATTGAGGCGTATTAGTGGTTGATCTGATTTGTTAAAGGGCATGGCTACGGCCGTCGAGCCATTTTTAGCTCCCAGAAACAGAAGGTAGATTTACACAAAGATGCTATTGTGTAGGAGTAAGCCAGAGCGGGCTCCGGTACCTCATAGGTTTAGTCCAGCACCTATTTGTATGTGTCTGGGACCTCCCTGTCATTCAAAATCCTTAAATAAGCTCTGTGTATCAACTGATTTTCACTTTGTTTTATTTTTATTTAAAGCAAAGCTATACAGACTTTTAGACTTTTGATGTCTTTTCAAAAGCAGCAGGAGCAGGCCACGGGAATCCGAAGAGTCAATTCAGTGACTATGAAAATTGAAAATGGTAGATTCACACTGAAGGCATCCAAACTATGAATTAACACATGTGGAATTGTATACATAACAAAAGAAAGTGTGAAACAGATGAAAATTTGTCATTCTAGCTTCTTCAAAGTAGCCACCTTTTGTTTTTATTACGCTTTGCACACTTTTGGCATTCTCCTGATGATTTTCAAGAGGAGGTCTCCTGAAATGCTCTTCCCTTCAGCGGTGAGCCCTGTCTGGTTTAATTCGTGGGATTTCTTGCCTTTAAAATGGGGTGGGGACCATCAGTTGTATTGTGCAGAAGTCAGATGGATACACAGCTGATAGTCCCACTGAAAAGATTGTTAGAATTTGTATTAATGCGAGAAAAACACAAATAGGTAAAGAAAAACATGTAGCCATCATTACTTTAAGAAATGAAGGTCAGTCAGTGCGAAAAACTTTTTGAGTGAGAAGATGTGTCCAAACCTTTGGCCTGTACTGTATATACCTAAAATATTTCAGTCTATGAATAATGAATGCATATAGTAGACAGTTCACTTTTTGAATGCAATTAAAATAAATCAATGTTTTCATGATATTCTATTTATATGGCCAGCACCTGTTGTGAGAGTAGAATTTAAATAGCTTAACATAACTTTTAAGCAAAATTAGGGTAAGTTAATTTTAATATCTCTTTTACATTGCACTTTTATCTCATAAAGCAGTCGACATATTTGCTTTGTTTTTTCTCAGTTTTTTTTTAACTGAGAGTGCAATTTGTGCTTCAACAGTCGTGAGCTGCTGCAGGAAGTGATGGATGCGGACCTCAGCAATGATGCATTTCCTTTCTCCACGCACAAGATTGTGAACATCGCAGGGCACAAGGTAAAACCTCTCAGATGCTCAGGTTTTCTCTGATTCGGTGGTTGCATCAGGAAAAGCAAGTTTAGTCTTCAGCAAATCCATTTTTCACCAGGTGCAACAGACGATTGCATCACTTTTGATCCTTATTTAGAAGAACCAACTCTCAAAATTGTTTAAATTTGCATTAACTGAATTTTTAGTTGTTGTTAAAAAACATGCAGTTTTAAAGGGATGAGAATATGAAAGTAGTTAAGATAAGGTGTTATACAGATAGTGGATCCAGAAAACCCCATGAAACACACAAATGCTTTATTTCCAGCAGAACTGATAAAAAACATGCGCTCTGACTCAGATAGTGAAACTGCTTAAAGCTGCTTATCGGATTGTGATGCCACAAGCTTTGGCTGAATGTTCATTTGGCCCTCTGTGAACAGTCTGCAAATGGGGAGGGTGGTGCAATGTGGGAAACAAACTATAGGCCAGGTAAATACAGATGGACCTCAAAAAATAACATAGACTAAAAGATTAAATTAGAAAAAAAATTTAAAAGTTACTTACATTAATTACTTGTTCCAGTTTGACAGATAACTATCAATAATAAATAACAAAATAAAATACATTTGGATTCCTCTTCTTTTTCTTCTTCTTCCTCTTCTTATCTTTCCTCCTCTTCCTCTTGCTCTTCTTCATCTTTTTTCTCTTCTGCTTCCTTCTTGTTCTTCTTGTCCTTTTTCTTTTTCCTTTTCTTCTTTTGCCTTTTCTTGTTCTTCTTCCTTCTTTTTCTTACTTTTCTTTATTCTTCATGTTTATTATTACTCCTCTTCTTCTTCTTCTTCTAGTTGTTCTTTTTCATCTTCTTCCTCTTCTTGATTTCCAGCCTTTATTCCTGCCACAATTAAGCTGTTCTGTTGAAAAAAAACCCCACATATTTTTAGCCTACTCAATGCTCTAGAGAGTATCTATACTATTTGGTGCTACTCTGGACATGATTTTTAACAGTGATGGGTCTCTGATTGAATGCTGTGTTAAGAAACAGTTTTTTTTCTGAAATATTAAAATGGAGAGTTGATTTTCCTAAAGGCTGAAGGCATCTAAAGGTAGTTAGATAATACAGTACTGTGCTAGCAGCATTGCTCAAAGTGTTCTCTCGCAGGTGAGGGCCATGCGGCTTTCTTTCGTGGGCGAGATGGGGTGGGAGCTTCACATCCCTAAAGAGTCATGTCTTACCGTCTACCACACCGTCATGGCCGCCGGTGTCAAGTATGGGGTCTGTAATGCTGGTTACCGAGCCATTGACTCCTTAAGCATTGAAAAAGGTTTGTTTAAATCCTAATCTGTCAATTGTGTTCTGAATTGGACCTGCCACAGAGTTTAACGATTGTGACCGTGCCAATTTTTCTTTCAAAAATATTTTTGGGATACTGACAAAAATGTATACTTTGGACTAATGTAAAAAATTTTAGATGTAAGATCTAAATGCAATCACAAATGCTACAATACATTTGTCTGATTGCAGATGAAGCAGCAAATCCTTTTTTAATCTATTAATGAGCTTTTTACATTGTACTGCCTCTAAAATAATTAAATTTCACAGCTTCAGTGATATTTTTTTTAATGTTTTTTTAAAATGTTTACAAAAGGAAGGTTTTTTACCAATAAGCCTGGAGACAAATGTGCTTTTAGTGTGTTATCTTCTATTAAGATCATTTTATTTATTAAGTTAATGTTATGTTTTAGCTCTAAGACTGGTCCTATATGCATTCTTTAGAAAACATGGTGATCTCATTTCCTTTAACGAGAAGGTAATCCCATACAGTAAAAGGTTATAAATAAATCAATCTTGGGGTTAAAGCCAGCTTGAAACGCAGCAGTTTTTGCTCTGGTCAAGCATGCTGCGAACGGACACATGCTTCTGGTGCTTGGGAGATCTGTAATTCTTCAGACACATTGAGGAATGGCACTCTTTGTGTCTCTGGTGTGTTCAGCTCTTTGTGGAATTAACAAGCAATGTAGAGAGAGGGGCATGATAAAGAATCATTACTGCAACTGTCCACTTCAGCACTTCTGCTGCACACTTTACACTCAAGTCTTCCTCTCCTAGTGTGTTTAGATGCTGAAAGTGAGTGGAGTGGATGAAAACATATAAACGTGAGATTCTAATAGAAAAGCCCAATGTCAGAATCAGAACTTATATGTCTGCAGACTCAAAGGAATCAAAGACATTTTTCATAAGTATAAAGTATCGGCGAGTACGAAATTCTACTGTCACCCCTATCTAGCAGCGCTAACTCATGCTGAATGCTTGTCTTTATGAAGGAGGTCTGCTTGAAGATGATGGTTTTGATTAAAATTTTACATCTCTTAACAAGCATTTTGATGGATAGTCGGAAAAATTCCAAACACATAAGCTACAGTAAGATGTTTTCATGTAAAGATGTTTCTCATAAGCTGTTTTTCAATAAATCAACAAAAGTAATCTGACTTTTAAGTACATTACATGATTTTACTTATAGACAGGCATGTAAATGCAGGTGTTGGTCTCCTGTGTTGAGCGGATGATAGAACGTTAAAGTTTTAGCTTCATCAAGATAGTGTTCATTGACATATATATAAATATAATGATAATGATGTCACCGAAAAACTCAAAATATGATCTGCTGAAGATGTGTTCCAGTATTTTTGCCTCAATAAAAATTTACAAGATGGATTTGACAAGGTCCCATCCTTTCACGTCGCCCTTGACATTTTGTTGACTTGCACATATAAAGTGTAACATTACCACAACTGAATATAATACAATATATAGAGAATATATAGAGAATGTTGTATTAACTATAGAAACAGATTAAACAGGAACCTGTTTGCTTATGGTGGCTGTGGGTAAAGTGGTGTTTTGTTGGCTTTGGACAAACTTGTCAGCATAACAAAAACACTTTTGTCTGTAGTTTATAAAGCTGTCCTTGATGAAGTGCCACCAGATCAGTTGATCGCTACTTGATTTAACTTTCAACCAATCAGTCAATCAGATTTTTATATAGCTCTTTTTTAGCAGTTGCTTTCAAAGCAGCTTTACAAAGTCCTAGTGTGGGTCAGGTAGGGTAAATAGGAGTTCCCTCTGTGAGGTCCCTGGGAGCCTCGCTGACTGAGGAAGGTGCTAGTCACCTCCCCAGCATAAAGAATATACAGACTTAATATCTATTGATGGAAGGTTCTGTAGACAACACCTGCAAAAACAAAACAAAACAAAAAACAAATGAAGACAAAACAGAAACTAACAAACAAAAACAATGGTTAGAAAAATTTAATGGACAACAAACAGGCGATCGGCATCAGCTGCAGGATGAGTGATAAATGATGGGGATAAGTTAGGTAGACATTGTTTTTTTTTCAACAGTTTGTATGTTTATAGCACTCAGACACCATATTTGTTTTGACAAATCCCAAGAGTCAATCATTCGAATGCTAGATTAAACAGATATGTTTCTAATTTATTTTTGAACTCTCTGAGCGTAGCTGAGCTCCGGAGTTTGTTCCAGAGCCTCGGTGCTCTATATGAGAATGCTCTTCCCCCTCTGGTGGATTTACTAATCTTCGGAATAATCAATAGTCCTGCTTCTTGTGATCGGAGAGAGCGAGCTGGAATATATTGTGAAAGTAGACTGCTCTGGTAGACCGGAGCCAAGCCATTCAACTCCTTAAAGGCAAGGAGCAGTATCTAATAGTGAATGAGATATTTTACAGGAAGCCAATGAAGAGAGCAGAGAACCAGTGTAATGTGATCATATTTCTTTGTTTTTCTGAGAACTCTAGCTGCTGCGTTCGAAAGTCTACCTATAATTTATGTAGTGCAGTGTTTAAGCATGAAAGCATGAGCTAATTTTTCTGCATTTACAATAGACAGCATGTTCTGTACTTTAGCAATGTTTCTGAGGTGAAAGAAGGCGGTCTTGGTAACATTAGAGATATGGTTCTTAAACGTCAGTGCACTATCTATAATAACGCCAAGATTTTTAACTGTAGTGGAGAAATGTACAGTGTGTCCTGCCAACTCCATTTTTAAAGCTGAAAGATTCTGTAATTGATTTTTAGAACAAATAAGTAATATTTCTGTTTTATCAGGATTCACCATAAGGAAATTTTAATTCATCCAGTCATTGATATCAGCGACACATTCTGAGATCTTATTTAGCTTTGAAAGGTCATTAGGGTGAGTTGATTTGTTTTGTTTTTTGGAAAGTCACTTTTTTTTTTACAATAAACTATACAGAAATATATATATATATATATATATATATATATATATATATATATATATATATATATATATATATATATAGTTAGTTTGAATATTATTTTATTTATGGATAGAGTAAAAAGAACACATTAATAACAAAGAAAGTGTCCATGGTCTTTCAGGTTTTAAGATTAGAGACAGTCACTTATTTATTTGCACAGTTACAGAACAGAGATTTGTCTAAACTGTTATCCTCTTTTTTATTTTGTTGATATTTTCTGTTCTAACCGATATATGTTTTTAACTTATTTGTTTTATTGATTCAATCCATGATTAATCTTTGCATAAATGTGTACACTAGTGACTTCTTCTTCTTCTTTCGGCTGTTCCCAGTTTAGGGGTCGCAACAGCAAATCATCTGTTTCCACCTAACTCTGGCTTCAGTATCCTCTACTCTTGCACCAATTACCTTCATGTCCTCCTTCAGCACCCCCATATAACTTGTCTTTGGCCTTCCTCTCGCCCTCTTGCCTGGCAGCTCCATCTCCAACATCCTTCTACCAATATAACTGCTATCCCTTCTCTGCACATGCCCAAACCATCTCAATCTGGCTTCTCTGACTTTGTCTCCAAAACAACCAACCTGAGCTGTTCCTCTGATGTGCTCGTTCCTAATCTTGTCCATCCTTGTCACTCCTAAACTGAACCTCAACATCCTCATCTCTGCTACTTCCATCTCTGCCTCGTGTCTCTTCCTCACTGCTACAGTCTCTAACCCATACATCATAGCTGGTCTCACTACTGTTCTGTACACCTTTCCTTTGATTCTTGCTGTCACACAACACCCCTGACACTTTTCTCCACCCACTCCAACCTGCCTGCACTCGCCTCTTCACCTCCTTTCCACACTCCCCGTCACACTGGACTGTTGACCCCAAATATCAATCAATCAATCAATCAGTTTTTTATATAGCGCTTCTTTAGCAATTGCTTTCAAAGCAGCTTCACAAAGTCCCCATGAGGATCAGGCAGAGCAGACAGGAGTTCCCTCTGAGAGGGGACTCCCGCTGACTGAGGTAGGCGCTAATCACCTCCCCAGCATAAAGAACATACAAACTAAAAATCCATCGATGAACGGTTTGCCGGACAGGACCTGAAAAACAAAAAACAAACAAAACAAACAAAGACAAAACAGGAACTAAGAAATGGAGAAAACGGTTAGTAAACTGTAACATAGACAACAAACAAGTGATCAGCATCAGCTGCAGGAGGAGAGATAAATAATGAGGATAGGTTAGAGAGGAACATTGAACCACATTGTTTTTTCAAACAGTTTGTATGTATATGGTGCTCAGGCACCATATCTGTTTAGACGAATACCAAGAGATAATTATTGGAATGCCAGTTTAAACAGATATGTTTTTAATTTAGTTTTGAAATCTGTGAGCGTAGTTGAGCTGCGGACAACATCCAGTAGTTTATTCCAGAGCTTCGGGGCTCTATATGAGAACGCTCTTCCACCTCTTGTGGATTTACTAACCTTTGGTACAATCAATAGTCCTGCTTCTTTTGATCGGAGAGAGCGAGCTGGAATATATCGTGATATTAGACTGCTCAGGTAGGCTGGAGCCAAGCCATTCAGTGCCTTAAAGGCAAGGAGCAGAATCTTGTAGTCAATGCGATATTGTACAGGAAGCCAATGAAGAGAGCACAAAACCGGTGTAATGTGATCATATTTCTTTGTTCTTGTGAGAACTCTAGCTGCTGCGTTCTGGACTAACTGTAATTTTTGTAGCGTGGTGGCTGGACAGCCGGCTAACAGAGCATTACAATAATCCATTCTGGAGGTCATGAAAGCATGCACTAATTTTTCTGCATCTATGATAGACAGCATGTTCCGCACTTTAGCAATATTCCTGAGGTGAAAGAAAGCAGTCTTAGTAACATAAGAGATATGATTCTTAAACGTCAGTTCACTATATCTATAATAACGCCAAGATTTTTAACTGTAGTGGAAAAATTAACAGAATGTCCCCCCAGTTCCATATTTAAAGCAGAGAGATTCTGTAATTGCTTTTTAGAGCCAATAAGTAATATTTCTGTTTTATCTGGATTTAGCATAAGAAAATTTTCATTCATCCAATCATTGATATCAGCGACACATTCTGAGATCTTATTTAGCTTTAAAGGGTCGTTAGGTTTTGCTGATATATAGAGCTGGGTGTCGTCTGCATAGCAATGGAAACTAACACCATGTCTTCTAATAATTTTGCCAAGGGGCAGCATGTATATTGAGAATAGGATTGGTCCCAAAACGGATCCTTGAGGAACTCCATACTCTACTGCTATTGTGTCCGATGAGTCTACATTTACATGAACAAACTGACTCCGGTCAGAGAGGTAAGAGTTAATCCATCTTAGAGCCTGGCCCTGGATGCCTGCATCGTTTTCTAGTCTCTCGAGGAGAATCCTGTGATCTATCGTATCGAAGGCTGCACTGAGATCTAGCAGAACTAGAAGAGAGATATTTCCTTGATCCCAATCAAGTAATAGATCATTTGAAATTTTAACCAGCGTAGTCTCTGTGCTGTGATGCGCTCTGAATCCAGATTGAAGTTCTTCATAACAGTTGCTCTTTTGTAAGAAGGAGCTAAGCTGTGCTATAACAACTTTCTCTAATATTTTTGACAAGAACTGAAGGTTAGAGATTGGCCTATAGTTGGATAACTCAGTAGGATCCAGGTGCGTTTTCTTGATTAGTGGTTTAATTACTGCATGTTTTAGCTGTTTGGGAACGTAACCTAGCGTTAGAGGTGAGTTTATAATATTTAGAAATGGTTCTTGAGCTATTTGTAGCAATTCTTTCAGTAATTTTGTTGGTACAGGATCTAGAGAGCATGTTGATGATTTAGATGCTGTGATTATTTTTAGCAGTTCTTTCAGGTCAATATTTGAAAAATTCTGCAGTGAGTGAGTCAAAGGTATAGGGTTTGAGTTAAACTGCTTTGATTGAATATGAGTTTTAATAATTTTGCATCTGATAGAGATAGCTAAATTTTTTAGCTGCATTTGAATCTGTCGATGTTTGACTGTTTAGTAAATTAGCCATTGTTTCAAATAAGAGGCGTGGGTTATTTTGATTTGTTTCTATTAACTTGTGAAAGTAGTTAGTTCTTGCAGTTTTTAGTGCTAGTCTATATTTAGACATGCTCTCATTCCAGGCAATTTTGAATACTTCCAATCTAGTTTTTTTCCATTTACGCTCATAGTTTCTGGTTTGTCTTTTTAGCACCTTTGTATTATCATCAGACCACAGAGTGGCCTGTCTATCTCTGACTTGTTTTAATTTAAGCGGGGCTACAGTGTCTAGGGTGTTAGCGAGAATATTATTCAAACTGTAGGTGATCGTTTCAAGTTCATTTTCATCTGCAGGTACACTAGAAAGTTGAGTAATATCTGGTAGGTTTCTTATAAATGCTTCTTTAGTATTTTGGTTTATATTTCTCCCTAGTTGGTAGCGTTGAATGCTACTGCTAATGTTTATAGTCTGCATAGCACAAGATACAAGATAGTGGTCTGAGATGTCCTCACTTTGAGGCGATATAACAATGTCACTTTGGTCAATGCCATGGGATAGAACCAAATCTAGAGTGTGGTTTAGACGGTGAGTTGCGCCGACCACATTTTGCTTAAACCCACATGAATTTAGGAGGTCTGTAAAGGCAATACCCAACAAGTCTTTTTTGTCATCGATATGGATGTTAAAGTCTCCAAAAATAAGTATTTTATCTGCTTCGACCAAAAGATGTGCGACAAAATCAGCAAATTCTTGAAGAAAGCTAGAATTGTGTTTTGGTGGCCTGTAGACAACAGCTAATGTTACAGAGAATGCACATCTTTGTTTTGATTCTGCCGTTGTAATATGGAGCACAAGTACTTCGAAGGATTTAAATTTATGTTCTGTCTTTTTGGTTGTGTTTAGGGTATTTCTATATATTGTGGCAACACCTCCACCACGACCAGTTGAGCGCGGTTCATGATTGTAATGGTAATTTTTGGGTGTCGCTTCATTCAATCCAAAATAATCGTTTGGAGTGAGCCATGTTTCAGTTAGGCACAGTATGTCAAGGTTCAGTTCTGAGATTAATTCATTTATGATTACAGCTTTTGGTGTAAGAGATCTAATGTTTAGGAGACCAAATTTTAGAGAGTATGTTTGCGAGTTGTATAATTTGTAGTCTAATTTTATATTGATCAGATTATTGGTGTTAAGTAATTTGTTGTTTATAGTTATTTTCTGTTTTCGTGGTATGGACACTGTTTCGATAGCAAATGTTAGGTTTTGACAGGTTTTAGGTCGGTTTCTGGGGCAGTGTTCAAAGGTGTTATATTTGGCATTATTTAGTCAGATGCTAATAAGGGCCCTAGTGATGTTATCTGACAGAAGTTTAGAGCCTAGCTTGCTTGGATGGAGGCCGTCAGGACGGAAGAGATTAGAGCACTCCCAGAAGAGATTCCAGTTGTCAACAAACAATAACTGCTCTTCTCGACAGAAGGTGGTGAGCCACTCTCTGAGCGCAAAAAGTCTGCTGAATTTATCGGTTCCCCTTCGATACGTTGGCAGAGGGCCAGAGACGATAATTTGGGTCGCGGGTGACAGGCGGCGAGCAGTGCGGATCAGTTTACTGTAATCCGCTTTTAGCACCTCTGACTGACGACGAGACGTATCATTAGAGCCGACGTGCAGGACCACAGCCTTGATGTTGCCATCAGGCTTCAGGATTGCAGGTAAACGTGCGGCTAAATCAAGAACCCTAGCACCGGGGAAGCAGTGCGTACGTGCTTTGTTCGTACCGACAGTCACTTGGACGTGTCGGACGATGGAACTGCCAATCACCAGAGTGTTCATCTCAGGTTCGCGGAGAACTGTGAACCGGTTCTGGGTGCGGATCTGAAAACTTGGTTGCGCGGGAGGAGTGAAGGCCCCCCGGGGACGGGTTTGCCTTCTCCTCTTCTGATCACAAAACAAGAAAGTGGGACTGTGATGGTCCAATGCTGGCGTGCAGTTTACTGCAGCAGCATCTGTCCTTCTGTGCACAGACGCTGAATTAATATTAGAATTTTTATGAGCGGAGATTGCCACACATTGTTCCTTGAGCTTGGATCTTTTGGCCTGTAAGAGGCTGATCTGAAGCTCAATATCTGCTAATTCGGATTTGATGACGCTGAGATCGAATGACTCCTGATCTTCGCAATTTGGTGAGGAACAGTGTGGTGAGGCCATATTATGTAGAGTAATATCTATCTGCTTTATCAATATTGTTTAGGTTATTTATTTAATTAGACTGTAGTTTAAAAGTTTTTAGCTGCACTAAACTATAAACTACACTAACACTGTTGTTTAATGGGGCACGGTAAAAATAAATAAAAGCGAGCTTCGCAGCCAAATTTGCTTGGTGTTTAACTAGGTTATAGGTTTAAGGAATCAATTTATTTGTTTATTTCTTTATATAAATCTTAATATTGATTATTTTATTTATAGAGTTTCAAGATAACTAACAAAAAATAAATATATATATTTTTTTCCTCTAGAGTTTGTTATAACTTATTGAGCTTATTTTTCAGTTTAGCCTACTATGGATTGAACAGCCTTGTGCAGGTCAGTCATTCACAAAGACAGCTGAAACCGTAGCTAAAACTATCTTTTCAGTTTAGCCTTCTATGGATAGATCGGCCTTTAACAGAACCGTCAGTCACAAGGGAAGCTGAACCGAAAGAGCCAAATTTGTGTACTAGTTGTATTAATGAGTATTTCGTCTAATTAATTATTTGAGAACGATGGGTTGCACTCCTCCAAGCAGAACTAGGTTGTTATTAATTGTATTACTAATTTGATTTTTTTTTATTTTATGAATTGAATATTTTTGTATTATTTTTTAATTTAAAATTATGTCTAACTGTTAGACAAGACTAGTCAATGAGTTGTTTTGGTTAGACTAGTTGTGCGATTGCAATCTTAAAAGAGCTAAGTCCGAGGAATTAGTTTTATGTGATTTAAAGTAGGTTTAGCAAAAGTTAAAGTGGCCAAAAAAAAGCTAGGAGCAACAGAGATCCAACTGAATTATCCAACGGCTAGTGTGTTAGTTTGTAACGTAGTCGATTTGTTTAAAAACCTGTATAAAGAATAGAGTGCACAAAAAAGCTCAAGAACTGCGTGTGTTTTAGCTTTTAGCCTGTCAAGGAAAGAACCGTTTGGGTTGAGATGTTCTTTCAGTTGTTTATATAAGTTTACGTTAACTTTCTATTGTTATATAATGGTTTACGGTACGTTTAGCGGAGCAAAGACGTCGACTGACTTTCGTTTTCGGGGTTTAAAGTTGGCCGCGAGCGGGTGCTGCTACCGCGGAAGTTAGCTTTAGCCCCGCGGGCTAAGCGCGTTTCAGCGGCGCCTAGAGTGGTGGAAATCGGTAGCGATTGTGCAGAAAAAACAAGTGGTTCAATGTATTATGAATATTAGAGAAATGTGAGCCTGTTTTAGCCGAATAGTCGTAGGTGATGCTTGAAGTAGGCGCTTGCTTCCACTTTAGAGAGCGCAGGGAGGCTTGGATACAGCAGAGGACAGGATGTCAATACCTAAACTCCTCCACCTTCTTGACCTCAGCCCCCTGTAACCTCACTGTTCTTCTTTCCTCCCTCTCGTTCAAACACATGTATTATGTCTTACTACGACTGACTTTCATTCCTCTTCTTTCTAGAGCAGACCTCCAACTTTCCAGGTGTCCCTCCACCTGCTCTCTACTCTCACTACAGATTACAATGTCATCTGCAAACATCATTGTCCATGGAGATTCCTGTCTGACCTCATCTGTCAACCTGTCCATCACCATAGCAAACAAGAAGGGACTCAAAGCCGATCCTTGATGTAGCCCCACCTCCACCTTGAACTCCTCCATCTGACCTGCAGCACATCTCACTGTTGTCATACTCCTCTCATACATATCCTGAACTACTCTGACGTACTTCTCTGCCACTCCTGACATCCTCATACAGGACCATAGCTCCTCTCTCGGCACCCTGTCATACGCTTTCTCTAAGTCCACAAAGACGCAGTGCAGCTCCTTCTGACCATCTCTGTACTTCTCCATTAGCATTCTCAGAGCAAAAATTGCATCAGTAGTGCTCTTCCTGGGCATGAAGCCATACTGCTGCTCGCAAATATCCACTTCCCTTTCTTAGCCTAGCTTCCACTACTCTTTCCCAGAGTTTCATTGTGTGGCTCATCAACTTTATACCTCTGTAGTTGTTACAACTCTGCACACCACCCTTGTTCTTAAAGATTGGCACTAGGACACTTCTCCTCCATTCCTCAGGCATCTTCTCACTCTCTAGAATCCTGTTGAATAACCTAGATAGGAACTCCACTGCTGTCTCTCCTAGACACTTCCACACCTCCACAGGGATGTCATCTGGACCAACAGCCTTTCCACTCTTCATTCTCCTCAGAGCCTTCCTCACCTCATCCTTTCTAATCTTTTCAACTTCCTGCTCTACAATGTTCACCTCTTCCCCCCTTCTTTCCCTCTCATTCTCCTCATTCATCAATTCCTCAAAATACTCCTTCCATCTTCTCTGCACACTCTCCTCACTCATTAGAACCCTTCCATCTCTATCTTTAATCACTCTTATCTGTTGCACATCCTTCCCGTCTCTGTCTCTCTGTCTCGCTAATCTGTACAATTCCTTCTCACCTTCCCTCGTGTCTAACCTGGCATACAACTCATCATATGCCTTCTGTTTGGCCTTTGCCACCTCCTTCTTCACCCTGCGCTGTGATTCATTGTAGTCCTGTCTACTTTCTTCAGTCCTCTCGATGTCCCACTTCTTTTTAGCTAGCCTCTTCCTCTGGATAATGTCCTGTACTTCCTCATTCCACCACCATGTTTCCTTATCTTCTTTCCTTCTTCCTGCTGACACACCTAGCACCTTCCTACCTGTCTCCCTGATCACTTCTGCTGTAGATTCCCAGTCCTCTGGAAGCTCTTCCTGACCACCCAAAGCCTGTCTCAGCTTCTGTCTAAATTCCTCACAACCGTCTTCCTTTTTCAACTTCCACCACTTGGTCTTCTTTTCCATCTTTCCTCCCCTCTTCTTCCTGACCACCAGAAACATCCTCCACATCACCATCCGATGCTGTCTGGCTACACGCTCTCCTACCACTACTTTGCAGTCAGTGATCTCTCTCAGATTGGCTCGTCTACTTAGGATGTAGTCCACCTGCGTACTCCTACCACCACTCTTGTAGGTAACTCTATGTTCCTCCCTCTTCTGGAAGTAAGTGTTAACTACAGCCATTTCCATCCTTTTGGCAAAGTCCACCACCATCTGTCCTTCTGGGTTCCTTTCCTTAACACCAAACCTGCCCATCACTTCCTCATCACCTCTGTTGCCCTCGCCAACAGGACCGTTGAGGTCTGCTCCCACCACTACTCTCTTCCCTCTGGGAATACTCTCCATCACCTCATCTAACTCACTCCAGAATCTCTCCTTTTCTTCCAGCTTACAGCCTACTTGTGGAGCATAACCACTCACTACATTCCACATCACCCCTTCAATCTCTAACTTCAAACTGATCACCCTGTCAGACACTCTTTTCACCTCTAAAACATTCCTCACAAACTCCTCCTTCAGGATCACTCCTACCCCATTTCTCTTCCTATCCTCACCATAGTAAAATAGTTTGTATCCCCCTCCAATACTACGCGCTTTGCTACCCTTCCACCTGGTCTCCTGCACACACAGAATATCTACCTTCCTTCTCTCCATCATGTCCGCCAGCTCTCTACCTTTCCCGGTCATTGTACCAACGTTGAGAGTCCTTATTCTCAGACCTATACGCTTGCCTTTCCTCTTCTCTCTCTGCCTACGAATCCTTCTCCCTCCTCTCCTTCTTTGACCAACAGTAGTCCAATTTCCACCGGCACCCTGTAGGTCAACAGCACCGGTGACGGTCGTTGTTAACCCGGGCCTCGACCGATCCGGTATGGAAATCGAATTGATGACTTGCATATTTGGTTTTGGCATGTTTTACGCCGGATGCCCTTCCTGATGCAACCCTCTCTATTTATCCGGGCTTGAAACCCCTGTGGCTAGATTGTGTACACTAGTGACTACTATTGCAAAACAAATATGAACCAGTGGGATGGAGTCAAGTATTCAAGCATGCATATTCAGAAATAAAATAAAAACTCTTCTCTTCCATTAGCACTTAAAATCAAAATGTAAATAATAACTCTAGCATTTTTTCAAATTATTCATTTAATCAGAGCACTTCTTTGTTCAGGTAGACTTTCTTAACCAACTGCATCATCTCTCCTTCTGCTGCAAGTCGCTTTGGATAAATGTGTCCACTAAATGCATAAATGCACTGCATTTGTCATCAGCCAATGACTAGTTCTTAAGATGCTAAATAATTTAGGATTTTTCAGAATTTCTTTTACTTTAAAACTTGAAGTTGTCTATTTTATTAAAATTTCATAAAGCATACGTATACTTCTTGAGATCTATCTCAAAATGCAACTGTCATTGATTAAAGTACAGTTTTTATTATATTAGTTTGTTTCTTTATTGAATGTTAGGGAAAACTATGTGTTCAATAGCTGAAATGGCCTTCCCTAAATGTATTTGTATAATGTTATTTGTTTGTAAAAGAGATATACACTCCTCAAATGAACCGTTCTTCTCTTTCAGGTTACAGGCATTGGCACGCAGATCTGCGCCCTGATGATACTCCGCTGGAGGCAGGGCTCGCCTTCACGTGTAAGCTGAAATCTTCTATCCCTTTCCTAGGACGCACAGCTCTGGAGGCCCAAAAGTCCAATGGTCTCCACAGGCGCATCGTTTGCTTCACAGTTGATGAGTGAGCACCATTCCACCAGACAAAATGTTAATTTAAAAAGATATATTTTATTTTCTCTTTAGGTTATTTGGAGATCTTTGTTTGCTCCCATCTTATAAGTTGTTTGTGTTTTACTCAGGAAAGTGCCCATGTTTGGATTAGAAGCTATTTTTCGTAACGGTGTTCCTGTTGGTCACATACGGCGCTCGGAGTTTGGATTTGCTATTGACAAAACCATTGCCTATGGTTACATTCGCAACCCAGACGGCGGTGTGGTGAGTAACACACAGGGACCTTCTTTCTAAAAATTGCAAGCTGTTTACTTAAAGGCTTGCTGTTCTTTGTTTCATATAACAAAATAAGAGTTTTTTTCTACACACCTACTACGACACCCTCTAACCACCGCATGCACTTGTTCACCCTCACCACTCTTTCTTTTTCTTTCTTTCACATTGTATTTGATGTTCAGACTCAGAGTCAGAGCATGCTTATGTAAGAAAGAGAAGCACTCTTGAACATGGGAATAAATGGCTTTTTATTTACTTTGTTATTTTTAAAATTTTGAATCCTCTTTGAAGTGTCGATAGACAGTATAACAAAAATCTACACCTTTGGGGTAAACAAAAGTGATTGCTTTACCACAGTGTTTGATAAACCAGTCATTGCACGTTACAAGTACAAGCTGTGTCCACTTTATCTTCCCGAGTCAGGACCGGTGAAATTAGTTAAACACTAAAATAGTTGTGCCTTACAAACTGATTTGACTTTGAAGCTAAATATAGGAGTAGTTTCAACTAAATGTAGTATTGAGCAACTAAAAAAAACTCTTCTGACAATACCTTTTGATTTAATGACCAGATTAAATTCAGTTTATGGTTGGAAAACCTGCTATGAATTAGTTTAGATTTTTTGCTGTGTTTGACATGAAAGGGAAGTGTGTGCGTGCGTGTGGAATAATGCTTGAACACAGTAGTGTTTCTAGGTGCTCTGTGCTCAAGGGAAGTGAAGCCTGGCGAGTGTGTGTACGCGTTTGTGTGTATGTATGCTTGATCCTAACTGACAGAGAACTAGACGAGGGGAGACAGAATGAATCAAGCGCTGATCTGATCAGACCTTAACTTTCTCTGCTCACTGCAGAACACACAGCACAAATCAACACCAAACACTGAAACTTGTCTGGCACATACATTCCCTTTTATTGCACTAACATCACTAGGTTGGGTTATTTTTGAGTAAGGTTTCTTTAGAGTTTTATGCCCAGTCTAGGGGTTTGGAATATAACACAAATGAGTGTTCCAAAGGAACAGGAGGAAAAAGAGGGAAAGGAAAAACTTTGCAGTAAAAAGGATTTTTTTACAATGTGAGATATATAAAAGATTAAGTATTGCACGACGGTGTCAAATCCAAAGAGACAAGCAATATCGTAATCGAAGAAACCTATTGCGAAGCAAAGTCCTATCACAAAAATTACAAATATTGTTACGAGATATAAATGTTACGAGATGTGCCGAGACTTCAAAGCGTGTGTCAAGTAATGAAGGGGGTAATACTGCAAAGTGCGTATCAAGGCTTGCTTCATTTGGGAGAGGAGTCAAAATGATGAGGTTTGAAGCTTCACTGGCCGGCTGAATCACGTGAATGCTTTGGGAACATAAGTGTAAGGAATGTCTGGTGCTCAACCATGGTGCACCCCCTCTTTGCAAACCTAGAGGCTGCTATCTCTTGGAACATTCCGTCAGCCTATGGTAACTGGTACCGCCAGATCCCAGGAGGATTTATTATCCGTACTCCCTCCGAAGAGACGGGAGATGACGTTAACCAGGGTCAGTTAACCGACTAAGACCTCAAACTCACTTCGCTAGGTCAAAAGGGCTCTCGAACACACGATCCTGCCAAACCTTCCCCCGGACACACTGAGCTTGCCAGCGAGAGACCAATGGAGTCTGAGAAGAATTCATGTGGATATCTTACACGAACACGTATCAATACAGAGGACACAGAGACTTATGCGCTGAATCAACTCATTGGATTCCCGACCTTCTCAACACGGTCTTTGGAACTCCAGTGAAACTCTGCTCGGACCCTCAGCGACTCTAAGAGTTCAAGTGAATCTTCTCATTATTCTACACGGACATGCCAGAAACCGCATCGATTCCCTGAACTCTCCGACTATGGTAGAAAGTGAAATTTATCACTTGCTGGCTGGTGGAATGATCTCAGAACAAACTTGTGGACGCTATTTTAAGATAACTGTGTGCTGAGATTCATAATTGAGGTTTATTCATTGGGCGTGAGTGTATGTGATTAGCATCCTAGGTAGAATAGTTTGTGTTGTGTAGTATAGAAATAAACATCTTAAACGCATTTACCTTGTCCGCGACTTATATATGTTGATATCGTTCCCTGAGATACGATTTTGTGCTAAGGGTCATACTTCAGTAAAGGTCAGTATTAATTGCGATATGGTTTTCTGGTGTACAGATTAACTATTCAACTATAAGCTGTGAATTTCTGATCTGGTTCAGTCTCATCTCATGTGATTCGACTCTCAAGAGCCGACTCCTCGCCTATTCCCCAAAGTTGGTCATCGCAGCGCTGAGGTAATTAATCGTACTTTTAGTGAATGTTTAAAAGCTTAATTGCTACATAAGTCACAAAAATTCACTACATCACACTGGTTCAGATACTATTATACGCTTGGCCAGTAGGTTGTTTCGTGTGCACATGAAGCTTCAAGAAATTAACCCTTTCTCGAACCAATTGTCCCAAGTGGGTCAATGCTACATGAGGCATCATCTCACCGTCACTAATTACAATCAAACAAGCAAAATGCACAAAGTCCCAAAGTAGAAGCTAGATGAGGGATCAACCATTGAAGAGCCTTCTCATAGGGCGTGGTGATTAGCTCCAGGAGGTTGCAATCAGCTCTTGAACCAATTAGGTGTGCCTGCAGGTGATCCTCGTTGGTGTGATTAACAGACCAAAACACACACACACACACACACACATTTTTAAACCAAAGGGGTTCGTAACAATAGCAGTAGTGCAAAAACCACCTCAACTCACAGTTGTTCCCTTTTCTTTGAAATCTTTGCAGTAGGAATCTTTAAATGAAACAGTTTTTCTGTTGCTACTTACTGGTTGGTTCTGTTGTAGCTGCTGACTGAAATAGAATCTTGTTTGTGTAGAAGGACTTTGAAACTCTTGTTTTAACAATCTTGGTAATTAGTAAAGCAGTCCGTAAGCATCATTGTGTGCTTTAGTTGTTTCCACAGCCGGATGTCTGTGTCCATTATGACAGTTTTGAGGTCAGGCTAGTTTTACCCTGTCTTGATCTGGACTCCAAAGGGCAAAGCCTGCAGCTTCTTCAGATTTAATTAAAAAGAGAAGCAACTTCAACTGAGAGTAGACAGAAGGAGAGAGAACTAGAGGGTGAAATTAGGAGGAGAATTATATAGTGCAACTAAGATTTCAATGACAAATAGTTGAGTTGATTAAACACATTTGAATCATTTAAAATTAGGCACACTGTATAAAATGACTCCGAAATGAATCACATTCAGAAGGAAAGATACATAAAAAATAAAAAAGCAGAGGTAATATTACAAGTAGATACGTTTTATTTAGAATTAGATGCTCTAAAATGGTCAAGTATCATCAATAGGATCACACGTTTTGAAATTAATTTTAGTTTCAATTTTTGTTTCCTAAAACTGTCATATTATTGTTATAATTGTTCTAGATAAATGAGCTTTAACACAACCAGCTACCTAAAATTGACAGAAAAATACCTAAATCTGCTATTCATCAACAAACTGCAGAAGGGAGTCGACCCTGGTGCTATTTAGCAAATGACTATATTGTCAAAACATTTATTAACTACTTTAATAAAAATCAAACACATTTAATGACATCCTGAACAGGATATAGGTTTTGTAAATTGATAATCATTTATGCGGCCTAAATCCAGAAAGCTATTATCAGTTTTTGGTTATTCTCAGTTGCTGTATACAGACTGATTTTCTAGAAGTTTCTAGAAAACTCCTAATATAAAAATGTCATTCTTAATTTCACAGCCCTCTATAAAAATCTGATGCAAATTTACTTGTCATATTTCCAGTTCAATTGGCATTCCTCTGTTCTGCTCTTCTGAAGGACACTGTTGACTATAATTATTTATCATTTATGCTGAAAAAATGTTCTTACCATCAGTTGAAGAAAAATCGGTAAAAAAATGTCATGAAGTATAATCATAAAAATCCAAAGCAGCTTCACAAGCAAGGGTCCTAAAATACATTCAAATAATATTAAAGCTCATATTAGATTGTTGGGAGATGATATAGTTTCATAGTGGGATGTTAGTTTAAGTATGATAGAAATTAGGAAACTTATTTGTTCTTGTTGAGTCGTATTTTGTGTCAGGTGTGGGTACTGTAGAATGAAGAGTTTTTAAGAACATAAGTAGGTAAGTGAACATAATTATTTATTTTCAGGCAAAAAAAAATAAAGAGCCATACAACACTACACATGCAAAAAAGAATACAAAAGGAAAACGGATGAAAAGTAAAGAAAGCGCAATCAAAAGTATTTGTGGTAAAAAGGAGTTGTTTAAGTACTTTGAGAAATTAGCTAGACTGCAAAACAATCAGTAATCAGAAGATTGTGAATGTGTGGGAGTTTGGCTTTGGAGCGATGAAACTGCTGATGTTACAGGGGGCCAATAATCTTTGAGCAATGTAGAGTAACTGTTCACTTATTTGCCTGTTTTAAAAATTTATATTTTTGTCTTAAATTCCACATTCTACCTACATGACAACTTTGAGAGTGTGAATTATTACAATTCTTGCTTATTTATAGCATATTTAGCCCTATGTAAGCGATAACATGATCAACAGAATAGCAGCTGTAGGTTATTACTGTTCAGGACATGTTTAGATTGTTCTCTCACAGGCTGTTTTCTATCTGCTTTGTTTGTGATGTCACAAACCTTTTTGACACACATTTATTTTTTTTAATATCCCTATACAATCAAATGAAGTGGTCGCCTGATGAACTCTTTTTGAAAAAAAAAAAAAAAAGAATTGTAAGCTAATGTTTCAAGCAGTTAAAAATCACATTTGGGTGAATTGATTTGAGAATGGCCGGAAACCCTTCTCAGACTTGTATGCTGTGTGTTACCAGGTGAGCCCGGATTTTGTGCGCAGCGGAAAGTTCACTCTGGAGAGGATGGGAGTCTCATACAAGGCAACCGCACACCTGAAATCCCCCTTTGATCCAGAGAACAAGCGTGTCAAAGGCATCTATGGCACAGCATAGACTGTAATTGACTCAGTTCAGGAAAACACAGGTAGATGTTTACAGGTCTTTATTCAACACACAAACTCCAGCATTCCAGGACTGAAAAAACACAGAAATACATCTACGGTCTTAATGAAATCAATCACTGTTATCCTATGGGTAGGAAGAAAGGATCCTATGGGGAGGATATGGAATGAAAATGCTTGATTCTGTTTAACAGTATTAGTTTTATGTCTTGTGCCTTAAAAATCATCTATTTCAGGAAGAAGGTTATACTATTTTAGTACATATCACAAGCTTTTCCTAATAGTTGTAATTTGTGTCGTTGCGATTGCTAATCATAATAAATGTTTTGTTTACACAGTACTAATGATCATTAGCTGTGTGTCGAGACTGAATTATGCAAACAGAATTTATTTTCTGAGTGCCGGCCATTTAAATAATTCCCTCACTTATGTACTGTGGCAAGCTATTATTGTACCAGATTTACAGCTAGACTCATTGTAAATAAGTCTGGGTTTTAGGATGTCTTCTTTTTAAGTCTTATGTAAATGTAAAAAGTGCAACTTAGCTAAACTGTGATGAATAAAAATGATTTTATATTGTGAAAGCCGTTCATGCTTTTTGGAATATTTCAGTTAAAAGCTTCTGTAATGCTGTGTACATACCAAGCACAAAGGATCCGGGAAGAGAGAATTTTAATGTAGTCTATGTAAAGACACAATAAGGCACCCCCGGCGCGAAGGGTCTGGACCACGCATTGCGGAGAACGTGAATGCCGCAAGGCACGTGGTGCGAGGGACAAGGTGCGGCAAACGGGACCGATCAGTCTAGTAGACAAATGTTCAACTCATACAAAGTGTGTGTGTGTGTGCGGGACAACCAATCAAGGACTTGCTCTTGTAGTGACCTGATTTTTTTTTTATCAAGTGAGAACACTTGCAACAACAATGGAAGAGAAAAATATCACAGTTTGTGGCGATCCAGAACTGAATGACTATTATTATCCTTGTGGAAACAAAAAGGATCTTGCTTGGAATTAAGTGAGTGAGGAGGTCACTGAATCTGGTAAGTTATACCTTTATCAATCAAGGTGATATATATTGGTATTGTGCTGATGTTAGCTAAAGCTAAGCATGCGATTTAATTTATTTATCAGAGGGAGTTTGCAAGAAGAGATTAAAAGAGTTGAAGGACATGTTTTTGAAGGAGAGGAGAAAGGAATAGTGGAGAAAGTTTGCTCCATTCTAGTCACTCCTGTGCCTCTCCTGGCAAGCTTGCCCTGAGATCCGCGCAGTTCTCGGGTTTAAAGCACCCGAGAACACCGGGTTTAAAGCGGTCACATAGGTGTGGGAGACGCTTTCTGTCCGTGTTTGGCACTTGGTGTGAACGCTGTGTAAGAACAACAAGGATTAATATGAAGACTTCTTGCAGAGAGAGGAATTAAGTGGACTTTTAAAGTGTTTAAATGCCATTCAATCGAAGTATGTCAGCGCCGTGATGTCGCAAGAGCCAATAATAAACTTTAAGAATTTATTTAAACATAATCATAGGCAGCAGAGTAGATAAACCAGGGATGAAGATGGATGAATGGATGGATAGATAGATAGATTTTTTTATTTGATGATAAGTTATCTTAAAGCATGTTAATCAAATGGCATTTTTTACCATTATTAATGCTTATGTTTTACTGTTGCACTTAGATAGTATCTCATTACTTGTGCCTCATAAATGATCCTTTTGTATTTGATTACTATGAAATGCAGTAAGATAACTAGTCAAATGAGAGTTGTTGTACTTACTTTATGTTTACGTTTTACTGTTGCAAAAATAAACTAGGTAGTAGGTAATAGGAACAATTCCTTGTGATATTTCTTCATTTATTGTTTTTGGAACTGTTTGATATTTAGCTTTGGACATTTTTTTATATTTCAATGTTTCTTTACACCATATTAAATAGCAGTACTTTCTTTAATGTGATGACTGTTAAATAGTTCTCCAGTTCATGGATCAGGTCCTCATCTCTGTCTGGAGATCACCCGCTGATGTTCGCTTGGACCTCTGTTGGTTTGTCATTAGGAGAAGCTGTTCTCCGGTTTAGTTCACAGGGGTACGGGGCTCTCTGAAGCTCTGCAGTCACTCGCGGGATCTCCTGCTTTTCCCATTCACCCTGACAGAAAACAAACCTAGATGTGATGGGACTTTTAGCTCCAATGTTGTTCTTGTTAATTCATCTTATATTTGATTACAAAAAATATTAGGTGTGAAATGTATGCTTTTTTAATATAATTGATTGTTTATGACCTTAAAAGGATTGAAGAAATGTTCCTCTTATGCTGATTTTTTCTCCTCAGAAGCCCACATTGGTTCAATTTTGTAACATACTGAAAATGTATCAGGAAAGCTAATCCAATTCACCAAGAAATTTGCGCTTTTGTTCACTTATTACTGTACAGTGCAACCTGAAATTTTTTTTACGGCATGTCATAGCATTATATTAAAGGGAAGTCTATATTTTTATTTTTAACCCATTAGTATAATAAAAAAACTTGTATGTAGGCATCGTATTAAGCAGTTGTGTGTAGAAGTTTTAGGTGGAATCAATTTTAAATCATATAAAAAGCGCTCTTATATTTGGCACTTACAGGAAAGAGCTGCGCTGTGGATTGGTTGCAGTGCATTGAGATTGGAGCTGTGATATAAAGCGAGTTGAGCACCTCTGAGCTGAATCTGTCCCAGGACAGAGAGGCAAACTGCTCCTCCACAGATGTCTGAGGGCAGCTGCAGCTCTCACGACCTTGAAACCTAAAACACAAAAAAACTTTCAGGCATCATTATCATACTATATGATAACCACCTCAAAATGTCTCAAGAGTTGATTATTTATTTCCACAGCCACCAAAGAGGTGGTGATTTTCAGTTACATGTTAAAGAAATTGCTGCAGTTAGTCACGGCCAAATAAGTAATACTAATGTGATTGGCTTTTGTTTCTACACTGAAGAAATAAACTTCTGCTTTCATTCAAAGCTAGACATGTTTGATTGTTTGCTTTGTGACCCGATTCAAGGTTTGCTCTCACTGTGAGCTCATTTGCATCTGTGAGACATTAGACAGCATGCAAGAAGGTCATGTTTTTATGTTTGGCTTCTTTGGTTTGTGTTTTTGAACCGATTGTAAATGTTCCTGATAACCAACTCATGTAGGACTCTTAAAAACCAAGAATTATTGCTGTAAAAATAATGTTTTACCTTGTTCTGTCTAGAAAACAAGGAAAAAAAGACCTGTTGATAAGACTGAAGAATTTTTGCAGGTGTTCAGGGTCAACATGGCTCTTGCACAGCTCCAGTTGAGTCCGGGGGTAATAATGAACATAATTCACGCACATCTCCTCCATGATCCCAAAACCACCCTGCAAAGAGAGAAATGATGCACGAGAACTTTTTACCAAGTTTAATTGTTGTTCCCTCATCAAACACATCTCTATTGTTCTAAAAGAACATGATTAATATCTTATTACATTATCTTTGTAAGTAATTAGCTTCCGTACATGCACTTTAAGAGTCGTGCAATTGTTAAAGATAAAGTAGTGACAGATACTGGTCCTAGCTGTCACATTTCCTGTTCTAAACTGCCGACCACAACTCTTACTAATCACCTTCTAATTAGCGGCAAGTCGTTCATCTGGATTTCTTATAATGTAGGAAGAATACACAGAGCTTGCTTTTGCCAAATTTTTTGTTACTCTCACAGGGAACACATACGAACCAGCCTGCTGGTCCGTTGGATTTGCTGCCTAATTTTGTCCTGAAAATGGCCAAACCTTCTCTGGAATTTGCCTTAAAAGTACTGTATTTATTTTTAATGCAATATTTAACACCCGAAACTTGTGAAAATAGTGCTAAATAGCTCACTTTCTCTTTGCTGTAACGATAAATCAGTAACGATTGTTGCCTGGCTTGACCTCTTCAGATCCAGCATAAAGTCCAATGACCCTGCATTACGTCTGTTTTTTTACTTCTTTTGGAAATTTTATCTCAAACTAAATAAAAAATTATTGACATTGGATGTTTTTTATTGTAATGAAAGCTCAACCTTTGGTGATCTGAAAAACACAGCGTTTTGTAAATGGAGTGAACATAATGGTTTATATAACAACTTTGTAGAAATAGTTTGAGTTTGTTATTAATAAAAAAACCTTGACTTAAGACAAAACATTTATGTTTTGAATTTTTGAGACCTAAAAAATAATTGAGGTCTGAAGGGGTTAATTTAGTCTAAACACATTTTGAGACAAAGAGGACTCAAGCTTGAAGTCCTTATAAACTACCGCCACCTTGACCATATTCTTCATCTTCTGCCCTATCCTGATGAGCACAGAATCCAAGCTGTGTGCGAAGCTTAATGAGCTTCACAGCTTGCCAAGTTTCCAAAAACTGCCAGTTAGGCATAGAAAAAAATCTTTAATAAAACAATACATCAAAAGCTCTTTTTCCCATTTTTGATAACAAGAATTCACAATGTTTTATTGTAGTTAGCATCATGCTTATATTACCATTACATAACAACTTTTTTATTTTGAGATCTATAATTTTTTGGAATGCTTATTAGAAGTGGTCCAAATTCTTGTTGAGCACATTTTTCATCGCTTTCCAGACTCTCGATGTTCTTTACCAATGTACAGTATTTAAGAGCTAATGTCAACGAATTTCATAGAATTTTCCCTAATGCCATCTTTCAGACTTACCACGGTAACTTTCCTCCTGTCGTCTGTGTTAAACTTGCACTTTGTGATGAGAGCGTCACCCTGTGAGCAACGCACAAACATACAGAAGTCATCCAGAAGGGTTTTAGCGCTGGGCTATTTGTAGAAGCTAGCAATGAATGTCTGTTGGCAGGTTGGCATTAAATTGGCAGCTCTGGTGGTGTGTGTGGGAGCTGCTATTGACAGTGTGAATGCAGCTGATCTGTAGGCTTTTCCTGTCACGTCTGCAGCTTTGCTTTCTCTGGGTGAAATATGTTTCAGCTTTACTTGTGAGAAGAGCTACTCACCGGCTGAACGGTCACCATCCTCTTTAAAACACGAATCGTCTGCACAACAACAAAAAGATTAATGCTATTAATTAACTTAAACAGTTTAAGCATTTGTATTTAAACACAATAGTGTTAAAAAAAACTTTGTGAAAGACAAATAAAAAATTTCAGCAATAAAATGCCAGCATGGTAGCAACAATATTCTAATGTAACTCCTATTATCATTATTGGTTGGACTATTCATCCATCTATCCATTTTCATGTCGGTTGTCTTCCCTTGCAGGGTCGCCACAGCGGAATGAACCGCCAACTCCTCTGGCTTTTTTTTTTGCGGCGGATGCCCTTCCAGCCGCAACCCATCACTGGGAAACATTCACACACACCTATTCACACTTTAACACTATGGACAATCAATCTTACTCAATTCACTTATACCGCATGTCTTTGGACTTGTGGGGAAACCGGAGCACCCGGAGAAAACCCACGCGATCACGGGGAGAACATGCTAACTCCACACAGAAATGCCAACCGACCCAGCCGAGGTTCGAACCAGCGACCTTCTTTCTGTGAGATGACCGTGCTACCCACTGTGCCACCGTGACGCCTTGGTTGGACTATTCCAGAAATATTAATGACAGATTAGAAATCAACCTTTGAGTGTCCCTCAAACACAATTGTACCTGGTAATGCGTGCTAAAGTGTTTGTCTTCCTGGACCACCTCCAGCTCTCGACCTCCTCGAACTAGAACCGTTCTGACTGCCAGACCAGCCAGATGTGTGTGTAACTGGGATGCAAAGATGTGAATTCCCCCCACAGGAAGAGCCTGTAGGATGCACACCAGCATGTTAATGTCACATTTTCAGCAAGGAGACTATTATATGGAGATCTATTTGAGTATATTAGTGAATTGGAAGTCATTGTTTGTCCCTCTGGAACTTTTCCTGACTTCTAACTCTCTTCACATTGGGGTTGTAAAATGAGGACCAGAAGGTGCCTGATTTTTTTTCCTTGAATAAAAGAAATGTATAAGCGTTTATTTTAAGAAGTTTTAGCATTGTCACTACATCTATCCACCCCCTCTTCTCCATAGTGTTTTGTCATTAACTCACCTCTGCTTTCTCTCGCATTGATCAAGATATTCTTAAAATGACCTTGAGGAGTAGATACACGTTAATTGTTTGTTCTTAAAAAGAACAGATGGATGTCAATGAGAGCATTAAAAAAAAAACTCAAGTTAAATGCCATTCCCATAATAATCTTGGGATTAACACCAAACAAGATTTAAGCAACACTGCTACTTTATTTCAGGATCTAATTCCCAAAATAAGACCCATCAGCATCAACAGTGAAAAGCAACCAAAAGATGGAGTTTATCAGAGCTAGCTTACCTCAGTGCTGACTCCTTTTTGATCGAGCAGCGATCCAATGTTTTGTTTTCTAAACAACTGTTGTTGAAGGATGAATCTTGTCCACAATCTTCGATTTCCATTCACTACTAGAATTAAGTTTAAAACAGCTTTCTCTGTGTCTCTGATTTCATCTTGAATAGAGTGTGGGAAGCTATTTATACTCTTTCAGTAAATACAAAGATTATGTTTAGAGGTCTCTGACTCACTTTTATACTAGTATAGTTGAAATTGCAAATGTCCCTGAATGCCTGTTATTTATAGCTTTAATAATTTTATTGATAGTCAGGTCACCTGTTAAATGTAAACAAAACTTGTCATAATGGCAAGCTGTTTTTCATTCATCTTAACTTCATTCCATCTGGAACGTGGATAAAACCACTCTGTTTGTTCACTCACAGTAAAGTACCGTTTTAACAAACTATTTAAAAAGATCTGAAAAGTTCTGTTTTATCTGAAGTGAAACTTGTCACTTTTAGGAGAGACATTAAATAAAAACTTAAAGCATGTAATAAGGGCATAATATTCATCTTTTGGATGAAAAAAATGCAACATAATTTTCCCCTTTAAAAAGTTGGAATACAATTGTTCCTGATGCCTTTAACTTCTACTTAAGTAGATTTTTCTTTGCGTTGAATAATAAAACAGCTTAATTTCTAAGTTTTTGTTCCCAGTAGCTCCATTATTAAACCTTTAGTATATGCTAATCAATGTGTTCGTAATCTTTGGTGGAAAACCTCCTGAGAGTTTGTGGCGCTCTTCATCTGTTATCAGGATACCATTTATGGTGTTGAAACCAAGGCCTCAACAGTGTCCTGAACCATGCATAATGCTCTAAAATGCATTTATCTTCAGGTCAGTCAAAAGGAGTGTAACACAGGGTTTGTAGATTGCAAGAGGTTGAGACCTTCTGTGTGCATTTATCAGTGCAGTATCCACTGAGATGGAAGGCTGGCTGGTGAGGGGGAATGGCCATGATTGGAGTATAGACCAAGCCCAGCTCCATGATGCCTGCATCAAACTTCCTTAGAGATGGAGAGAACCACAATCGAATACCAGAGGAGTCCTTACGTCCTTCCAAGACAAAACAGGACATGAATAACTCAACAGTCAAGCATTTTCATTAAACCAAGATGTTGCAAACCAGTGTTAAATCTACAATTAGTGTGTTTTGATATTACCTGATATTAAAAGAGGATTGTGGTAATGCACTTCAAGGCGAAGGAACCGAGAGGAACCTTCTCCTCCAATTGGTAATCCAGCATCAGCAGGGTAGTAGAAAGACTGTACAGACAACCACACAAATGTTTTTTGTATCGATTGCTTCCAATGTATGTCTTTAAAGAAACTTCCCAACTCTGTCTCACTCTGAGCCTGATTGATTCATGACAATTCACACCAATCATCTTACACTTTGAACCACCGTGAACTCAAAGCTTAAAACCCCTTTTTCTGTCAACTTCTTTTTTAAAATGTGAGCGAGACCACTTTATGTAACTGTCCTATTTCCACCTCCAGTTTCTCACCCCATTCCCATTTCTTTCTTCATCACACTCTCCTGGTTCTCACCCACTCCCCCTCCTTCTCTCACAAAGCATTAAACAAGATGCTGGGAAAAATGAAGAAGAAACACGTCTACATTTCGCCACGTAATCTCATCTCTCCAGCTTGACATTGGCAGCTAGCAGAACACATGATTTGCGTTCGTTTTACTCCCATGTAATCTTGTTGGAGGCCTCTTGCTTCATTCTTTTCTCGGCCTGTGCTCAGCATCAGCCCATAACTGATTTATCAGGACGCCTCTGCTTTCAGATCAGCTCACAGCTCTGCTTAAAACCATGATGGGCACCTACCTAGAGTGGGCGTACTGGCATAGACAAAGCCCATCTGTATGTTTGCCTCCTAAAATGGATGTGTACTAAGATGTTCTGTTTTTAGCTCCCAAACTTGGAAAGATGGAGACACTGATATAGAAACTGAGCTCTGGATGTGCTTCATGATGAAACGCTGTGAAATTCTGGCATCCATGAGAGGTGAGCGCACAATTTCAAGGCTGCTTGAAACGGCAACTTTTACTCGGCCTGTAGAGGCCAGGGGAGTGAGTTAGACCTGTACAATTGTACACACGACTTCCTTTGCCTCTGGTTCTTCCTTTCCCTCCCAAGAAAGGATTAGAAATCAAATTTTTTCAGTGCAATATGTGCATGGAGCAACTTTTTATTTGGTTCTTGATGGGCCAAAGCTTTATGGAATACTGGGTAAGTTGAAGACAGAAAATAGAAAGAAATTGAGTGAACAGTCAGTTTGAGCATGCAGAAGATCTTGTAACATACCTCTGCACCCATAGCCCAGGCTGCTAGAACATGTCGGCAGTAATTGATCTTGCTCGGCTTCATCTTTGAATCACAGGGACCGCTATACTGAGGAATAGACTCCATTTCAGGGGAGCATTCAAAGACTTCTATGTGGTGAACGATGGCTTCATTACCAGGAGTGATCACTGACTCATACTGGAAAAAAGAACAGATTACAAAATAGATACAAACTATAAAAGAACCCATCTACAAAAGAAGCCGTCAGCTCCATATTTTCTAAATATTCATTTATAGTAGGATATAGTAGATATCAGGAACAAAGTAAGAATTGTAGTCCAGAGAAGCATTGTGTTAGCTTAGTATATATTCCTTAAAGCAGTAAAGTTTCATTTGGGATTCATTTGTGCTCTCAGAAGAAGATACAAACAAGACTCTTCTGATGCAGAGTAAAAAATTATAATAAAAAAGACTTCCAAACATTTTTCTTCTGTTCCCTTTAGTGCAGTAATCTGCAAACCTCTGTCTGAACTCCTGCAACCTTTGCAAAGACACATCTTCTACAGGCACTTTCTCAGCCCACGATCTTGTGCTATTAAACCCACACACTTCCACCACCTCCTAAATATCCCCAGACTCTGTTTTCATCACACCGCTAAAAGCATTTTACTAAAGAGCGTAATAATTGGCCAAAGTACCTCGAACGCTCCAATCATAACAACAAGATCTTAGAAAGATCATGTAAAGAGGCTCTTGAGTTACCATGACGATGTGATTCTTGGGCATGTTTGGCGGGAGCTCATAGATGTGGCACCAGTAAGTGGTCTCCTGTGTAGGGATGATGACCGTTGGGGCCAGGACCTCCAGGCTGCGCACGTCTCTGGGTAGAGGAGTCGCTGGGCTGTCTGGACGCAGGAGCAGGACTCGCTGCACCCCAACTTGGAGATGGGAAATGTTTAGCTCTTGCAATGATTGGATCGGGTGCTCCAGCATTGCATAGATAATGTGGACCGTGCCCTCCTGGAGAAAAAGTGAATAGGTTTTTAGTTACACATTGTTGAATAATTTCAGTTTGAAATAATCTAAAGGAATGCTTTGGATGAGATAGATTAAAACTAGCTCTGCATTCAGTAGTCAACCGAGGACAAAATCCCAATAAACAATTCAGTCTGATTTAGTTTTGGTGTGCTTATTGATGACAGACCATTTGTTTGTTTCTAAAATTTTGCAGAATAAAGGGGTGCAGTGACATGGAAGCAAAGTTTGAGTGTTTTATTTAGAAACTAAATGACAGACCTGTGTAGCTTCAAAATTCATCCCATTTGTATCATCATGGTTAGCGCAGTTTATTGCAATCTAATAATGAGGATGTTTGGTGTGCCATGGGATGGGCAATTAGTCCACTTTTTGTAACTCTCGTTCTAGTGTTGCTTAGTCAAGAAAGGTCGGGTGGGGGTTTTGACTAAAACCCACTCAGGAAGACGTGTGACAGACATCTCAAATGCTATTTCACTTCACATAGTTGTGTTTCAGGACATAAAAGAGACGCCAACAATAATTAACCGATATGTGACAAATTATTCAATGTTTGTGCATTCCCATTATACACGATAGCTCTTTTCCTTGATCGTATGGATAAAAAATAGTTTCCCAGCGAATGAAAATAAATATAACAATCGATTCTTCTGGAAATCTGGAAGTGGCTACTCTCACTCTGACTGTTACTCGTTAAAATGGATTGAATTAATGATTGTTGTCAATTACTGGTGAGTCCAACGCTATAGTGGTATAGTGGTTGTTTCACTCTCAGAGGAAATTTTTTTTAATTTATTTATGACATGCCCACACACTTTCCCCAAATGCTGCTCTTGCCCCTGGAATTCAAGGTTTTAAAGTAAAAATGAATGGGATGTTCACTCTGCTTAATGAACAATTCAGTTTCTCCATTTATCGACAGTATATTATTTAGCCTTTGCCTGAGAAAGATAAATCATCTAATGACACTACCTGCTATATAATGCATGTGATGAATGTTTTCAGCTGTTTCAGCAAGCATATGAATCAAAAGTAGAGATCTTCTTTTAATCCTTGCAAACTGAAGAATTTTCAAAATTACCTAATATTTGAAAAGACTACTATGACCCTAAATATTCATGTATGATATGTAATATATCTCAAAAACATGTTTTTTGTTGTAAGTATAAAATGTATTCATGTTTACTGCAAAATCCAACACAGCCCCTCAATGGGCGTTTGCCTTGCTCTTGCTTTCTTTGTAACAGAATTGAATGCTTCATAGACCTTACCACGTTGTCATCATCTAATTGAAAATTTGAAAAGCTTTTCTCTTTAAGCGAATGCAAAAAAGTTATTGAGTGGGTAAAAATGGGTTATGTAGTAAGGAGAAGTTGCAAACATAGAATTGGCCTTTAACGACCTCTTGTGATTTACTCTTTCTTTACTTTACATTGCTTTGTGTAAAGTAGTATTGGATTCTTTGGGCTTTAAATTTGTTTCTATTAGTAATTATGATGGTGTTAGCAAAACGTTATTCCAAGGTTTTTTTCTGCACAAAAGAACACTGGGCAGATAAAAGTACAAAAAAAAATCAAAAGTATGATTATTTCAGATGACCAAAAAGAGGTCATATCAAATTTGGTGTAAGTCCTGTATTTCGTTTGAGTTTGGGAGATGACAAATGAGTGTATCTTTTACTATGTCAACCCACGAAAGAATGTGAAATGAAATCAAACTTGCCTTTATCTGTTTTTTTTTCCATCTTGAGGGAATGTGTCTCACCTACAAAGTCTCTTGTCCATTATTGTTTGTAGTGGCTTTAAAGTCAAGTGAGCAGAAGATCAGTCAATTCAAAAATGTTCGTAGCGCCATTATTTTGTTCACATTTATTAATTAGGTTGGCACAAATCACTAAAGCTTTTGCAATTCAAATCAAATCAGGGTTATTGAAAAGCCAACACTCAGCCCAGCCATAGCTGAATGTGTTTGAGAGCGTGTCTCTTCCTCCCATGGTCTCTGCAAATTAATTGGGAAAACTTTCCAATAAAATACATTTCATTCTAATCTCTTACAGTTGAAATCCTTTCCTCAAGATAAAAAAAAAACAGATAAAGGTTGGTTTGGTCACTTGTCACATTCCTTTGGGAGCTGACATCGTAAAAGCCAATTTATTTCAGCATCTACCAAAATCATTGAAAAAACATGGACTAACACCAAATTTGAAATGAGCTCTTTTTGGTAAAAGAAAGGTGAGTAAATGAGTTTTCCCTCATAAATAATGCATGGACTCTAAAAAAGGATGCTATAATAATTGATTTCAAAATATGTCCAACTTCAAGTCTCATAATCTGTTTAATTCTTCTGTGAGGTTTTGAAACATGCCTCTATGATGTAGTCGTGTGGGTCACAGGTGCTGAAGGGCCTCCTGAATAGCAGAAAGAAGCCTTCGGTGGAGCGATGAGTGTCCAACAGCTGATAGTCCTGCTGAGAGTCCAGCAGCACTCTACCTTCAGCATCACTCCAGGCATCCTGAGGATTTCAAGTCAGCCAAGACAACTTTAATAATATGTCACAGAAACCACTCAATACATAGCGAAATGCTCAAATGCCAGTCAAAACATGTTTAAATATAAAATCATACATGAAAATATATGTTTTTTCAATCCTGTTGAGATGGCTTGATGGACTTTGTGGCATGGCACTGCCCCTTTTGTTATTTTTTGTGCATATACATTTTGTCACATGCTTGTAATAAATTAAATAGCAATAAATCAATATTTTCTTTGCATGTACTGTACAACAATCAAATGGACCAACACTGAAATTGGGTTAAATGCCATGGAAAACCGGTTGGTTTTAAGTACTGATTTAAATGTAAGCTGTTAAGTTTCCTGTTGAATTTGTTGGGGCAACGCTTTTCAATCAGTAAGATGAAAATGACTTAAAACATGTTTAAATAAAAGTATAGATAAATGCATAATTATAGCAGACACAATAAAAACATTTTAAATAATACATGTATTTAGAAATACATTCATGCCTTAATAAAATAATAATTTTTAGAGATTTTAGAGACATTCTCCATTTTTTTATTTATGTATACTTAACATGTTTGTCATTCTCCATATTTTAAAACTTACAACAGCCAACCCCTCCCCCCACCCTCCCATAGTAATCTCAACTCTATCATCATGCTCTTTAGAGGAGTGGTTTATTTACACAAGTTGAAATCTACTTCTAAAGATGAATAATCAGAAGATGCAAAACATGTTCAGAACAAAACTCAGCTTCGGGTTAATCTAATTTTGTTGTGACTTACAATGCTGTTCGTTCTCACTGAACTCTGAGCAAAAAATATATGGGAACTTACCTTGACCATAGGCAGTGTGCAATTTTTTATTAAAAAAATTCTTTTTGGATGAATCATTTTTTGTAATATTATTTATAAAGACCGCCTTATGTTGCTCATAATACAGTAAGTGATTACTCGTATTTTTATAGTAGCCAAGTACAGCTCCACTAAGTCACCAATGAAACCACGATTTACCACAATATTTACCTTCAAATAAAATTCTATGTTATAATAATAATGTTTTTTTTCTTTTATTCTGGAGCATTTTACAATTTAAATAGTTTTGGGGGTGTTAAACAAGGCTCTAGTATGCTTCTCGAGTATCAGAACATTTCGGGCGGAACTGTCTGTATGAATATTTAAAATGGTTGGCCTATCAGAGCAGTAAAAGATTTGTGCAGACAAAACACTTACAGAAACTCAAAAGATAAGATAGTAAGTGTCAATTATAAAGTTATTGGATCGTTCAGTTTTTTTACCTACAAGCTTTTCCAATGTGCCTGCAGCTATTTTTCAGGTTAATCTTCATGTCTGGTGCTTTTCTTATTGAAGGACTGTGTGCAGCCAGACATGCAACATTTATTCCCAACTCTGCCAACCAAAGGTAAAATATTGAAAGTTATCATGCATATTGAATGAAGACGGGTCGAGACATGCGTCTGACCTTCTGCTTTTCAGCCATTTTATTTGGGGCACAAACAAGCAACCTAGACGAGAACCATTCTTCAGAATGAGAGGAGCTGTTACGCTCTACAGCTGAGCGTGGGGGTGTTTACTGAAATCCAGCCATCAGAACCATACTCAAAGCAAGACTCTTCACACTCAAGAGGAACAGAGAAGAGCTCTTCTCGCACAGAGGTGAGGCAGTTTTTATAAAACAATTAATTTTAAGCAGTTTATCTGTTGGATCTATAATTTCTTTGTCTGCGACCAATCATTCACAAGAATCAAGTACTTAATTCGCTCACTGTTTCTTTAGTAAACCACAACTTTTATTTTTAAATATTAATTATTATTTTTAGACTTAAACAAATGGTCAAAATGTTAAATGCAATTTTAAACTTTCTGCTACACATTTTAATTTGTTTTGATGAGATTTCTATTATCCTATACTATCACTTTCAAGCATATGCTATATATTAAAGCATACTTGTTAGTCATTGTTAAATCTATATAATAATTATAATATATAATAATTATAATTTTACTTGCTTGGCTTTAATGTAGACCATTTTAAAATAATTAAATCAGTCATGCTATTTCTAAACATTAATTTATCCCAAGAAATTGTTACAAAACGTTTGGGGTTTTTTTTCTCTTAAATTTGATAACTTTCTCTTAAATTTAATAAACTTTTCCCATACAAAATATATGTCTCTTATTTGTCATATTTAAAATTCAGTTACTAACTAAATCAGTTATGCCTTTATCCAGATCAAACCTACACAGATGCTTATCACTCTTTTAATTGTTCTTACATGTATACAATAAGTTTTATTCATGATTTGTAACATGATTTAACATGAAGATGTTTAACAATCTGATTTAGTGACGTCATCTACAATAAAGTTTGAAATTGACCATCTAAATGACCATAGTTTGACCTTTGTCAGAAATAGCTCATTTGATTCATTTGTTTTTAAATCATGAAAAAAAAAATCCCAAGATTGCGTACGAGAAAAATTTGAGAAGACAAAATAATCCCTGTGTTTTTGAATGGGAAAATATCATTCAGGTGATTAGAAAACCACTCTTAAGATGTAAATTGCTGCGAGTGTCCACAAAAAATTCAAATATAAATTGTTTTAGTATTAAATAAGAAACATTAATATTTAAGAGTTGTAGATGAAAATGTGGCAAAATTGTCTGTTTTAAATGTGATATGGGTTCACCAAAATTCATGTAATTTAAATATACTAGTCATACAGATGCTCCGTAACCCACTTAAATCGCACAGATTTCAACTATTTATTTTCTCAGGTAGATAAAACCAAGTTCATTCAATTTCTTTCAGGCATTTAATTCATTTCAGGCATCAAAATAATGTTTGTTTTTGACCACAAAACAGTGGACAGTAAAGAAAGATATTGAATCATCAATAACAATTAATCAATTAATCAAACTTTTTATATATATATATATATATATATATATATATATATATATATATATATATATATATATATATATATATATATATATATATATATATATATATATATATAAAGGCTATTCCCTGACTCAGATTTAACTCGAAGAGCATGAACAATTCTTACCCCAAAGTACGATTTGTGACCATCCTCCCACAGCACAACCAAGTCGGCGTTGGTGGGCTCTCCACGGTCCGACAGTCCTAGAACCAGGCCATGCTGGAGATCTTTGACCCTTAGCTCAAGATAGACCTCCTGTGTGGAGTAGCTGATGTTCCAGGACAGTTCCATCTCTCCAGCTGGGTCCAGAGGGACATGGAATGCTAGAGGGACTCTACTCTGTGCCATGGTAGCCTGGTACGAGGCTACCAGAAGCACAACCACTGTGGCTAAAATCGTGAGATACATGAGCGAAACGTCTTGAAGACGTAGATCTCTGCTCAGCAGACGCATCACGACCGAGCTGCTTTCTTAAGAAGATCGCTCATCTCAGGTTGTCCAAAAAACTAGATTTTTTTTTCTTCCACAGACTTCTTAGGTGTAGTTGGTGTTCACTTGCTTTGGTTTTATCCACGTCTGGTTGGCTGTGGACTCTCTGTGGCTTTTAAGAGCTGAAGTCCGTGACAGCGTCTGCCTATTTAATATCATTAGTTGCTTAAGCTAAATTCAATTGTTTAGTTTGCCCTCCAGTCAAACTTCTTTGCAACATCTGCTTCTTTTTTTGTGAGTAAAGAGCCGGTGTCTGGCTCTGTTTCAATTGTGATATGAATATTGTGGAAATAAAGTACACAGAAGTCAGAAGTCAACACATGTAGTCTTTTTAATTGTAATTAATGTAAAGTTATAATGAAGGAAAATCAGTATTGTAGAATTTAAAGGCACTGCATATATTTTCTTGAAACTAAAGCTTAGTTTTGATAGAGATATTTTATGTGGTGTCTTACGATCAGTAGATGCAGTTTTTTCACTGCTAGAGTTAAGGAAGTGTTGTTTGAATCCAGATAACAAGTAAATCTTCTCATCCTTCATATTTGAGGTCATATCCTCAGAGAAGTCAGTTTGCATTCCCTGAAAGGTTTTTTTTCTGTCATGGAAAATAAAAGGCTGCACATTAGAGAGCATAAATGTCAGGTTGTTATGGGTAATGGAAACAAAAACACTAATTAACCTCTAAACGAATGTTCTATTTACTGCCTTCATCTCTTTCAGCATCTCTGATGACACAAGGGAGAGCTTTGGCTAGACAGAGAATCAATTTTCATTTAAGCATTTGTTTATTCTTTTAGAAATGGTTTATTGTGAGGTGATACCAGGAGAGAGTGTCAAGTTATGATAATAATAATATTAACAAATTTAATTTTATAAAGCATCTTTAAAGCGATGATTCACAAAGCACTGGACAGAAGCCGTACAGAATCAAAATAAAACCAATAAATGCAAATAAAAGAATAAATCAATACAGGTGCAATAAAAAAATCAATAAGTTACTGTAAAACAATAAAATAATACAACTCTATAAATCATCAAGAGTCACAAGGCAGTTAAAAAGGTTTTTAAGATTAGAAATTTAAAAATGACACAACTTTGTGCGTTCATGATCTCACATGGAAAAGTGTTCCACATGTCAGTGCATAGACAGAAAAAGCTCTGTAGTGCTCATCTGTGATACAGACAGAAGATTTTACTGAGTGGAGCAGAGTGAACGGTTCGGGGAGTATGCGGTTAAAAGGGACAGCATTTTGCTGAAGCAAGGTCATGGAGAGCTTTGTATGTGAGGGTTAACATTTTAAAATCAACACAGAAACAAAATGGGAGCCAGTGCAATAATTTAAGAACAGATAAAATGTGTTCATTTTTTCTGGTCTACGAGACTCATAAATGTAAAAAAAGGTAAATGTTATTTAATGGTTGCCAGGGATTAAGAAAATGCTCCTAAACGTTCAACTTGGTAAAAGGCGTGGTTAGGGTTGCCAGAGTTTGCGAAAACCTTTGTAAATGCACAAAAAAAAAACACAAAAGTGATGGTCAGATCTTAAATTTTAGCTCATGAAACCTGCAGAAGCCCTGATTTTTCTGTTAGTCTTTAATGGCAAGCCATCAAGCGAAACACAACAGGACCCAGATATAACACACCCTATTTGATGTCAGGAACTGATCCGCATTACTTTAGTTTTGCCATTATGCAGGCAAAGGAAGTTTACATTCATCCATGCCTAAATTATAAAGATAATTTTTGAGGTGTAGTTAAAATGTGGGTCTTTGCCGGATTTGGAGTGAATGTAAATTGGGTTGTAAACTGAGCCCTGAAGAACACAATTGACAACAAATCATGAAAATGATAGTTGTGAAAAAGTTTAGCATATCTGTGAGAATAATTGTCTGGATTAAGTTAAGCAAGTCCGTGTTTGAGGAAGGAGCCTCTTCTTGGTTTAACAATAAAGACACGGAGATTAAACTGCTGAAACTGTAATGTATTTAACAGAAAGGCTCAAAGACCCTGGAGCCAGAATCATGCACCACATCTGCTGCCAATTGGGTTGTTGCAATGAAGAAACATGAGGCCCTTGCTGGAGAATAAAGGTTATAGGCGAGTCGGTGTGAGATGGGAACATGCACTTCTAATGAAATGAAGGTTTTAGTGCCATCGGGGCTTTCGAGGTCTTTAAGGACCCTGAAGACGTGACTCCTGTGTGAGATACAGATCGGTGTAAGCTCTAGCAGGATCTGTGTGGGACAATACAGACAACATAAATGTATTTTGATGATCCTAAAAGCTACATTTTTTTTTTGCTGTTGTTAAGAAGAAACTCTGATTTAGCTGTTAGCCACTTCAAGGTACCTCTCTAGTTTATGTAAATTTCAACAAAACAAGAAAACAGTAACATTACAACATATTATAAGCCTACAGTCTGTAACTTTTAGTATTGTATAGTCCGTTTGAGAGATTTTACTTTACTTTTAGTCTTCCTGAATTTGACACAATTAAAAATATTTTCATTTCATTGTATTCTTATACTTTATTAAACTCTACTGGCTTTAATCTGTGGACTGCATGTGTGTCTGTCTTATTGTAGGCTGTCCTAAACTGTACTGCCTGCTTGTTTTAAAGCTTAACTGTATTGTGCCCCTCCCTTTTGTTGTCCAGCACTTTGGTCAACTGAAGTTGTTATGATATGTGTCTCATAAATAGATTGTAAATGTCTTAGTATACAAATACATTTTTACTATTCTTTAGATAGGGCGAAGTGAGAGAGGAAGAGAGAATGATAGAGAGAAATGGACACAGAAATGGAGAGAGAGAGAGAGAGAGAGAGAGACAGAGGGAGAGATTATATATATAGAGAGAGATGGTTGGAGGGACATAGAGATATGGAGAGAGAGAGAGAGAGAGAGAGAGAGAGAGAGAGAGAGAGAGAGAGAGAGAGAGAGAGAGAGAGAAGAGGAGGAAAAGACTCTGGATTAGAATTCAGGATGCAGCTGCACCTTTCATGCCCTGCTCATTTACTATATCAGTGTGCAGAATGACATTAATTTAACGTAAATAAATATTTACCTACTGAAATACTTCCATCATGCAACACATTTTTAGATAAGAAAGCCTCTGTTCATATCAGAGGGTTTGTTGCACTCCACTCAAGAGTGCCATGTGAAAAATCAAAGGCTGTAAAATATCTAGCTTTAAAAATCAGTCACATGGTGGAGATATATTGCTGGACAAATAAGACCTGAGACATCTTCCTGTTTAAAAATATGTCCTGCAGGGGCAGTGTTTTCAGCTTTCAAATGCACTCTTGTGTATCAGATTGTTCTCTTTGATCTAGGCCTCTCACTATTCCAGTTTGAAGCATCGCCTTTGCTTACATTTTTAGCCTTAAGGGTTATACACAAGAACTTTTTTTCTTATTAACCCATCTCAATTTACTTGTACAAGCCTTGGATTGTATTTATTTTTATTCAGCTTACCTCGACATACTAGCAACATATTGTGATGTTCAGCCAGGCTAGCATAGTACCTAAGGTTGTATCGATTAACAAGAATTCTGCTGGGTTTAATTCCAGGAACAAACCGTTTTTAAGACTTTTTATCGTTACACCATGTTTGCATGGCTTTTGTACCAGATTCACCAGTTTCCTCCAGAGCTCAAAATTCATACAGTGGATATCAGGTTTAATGGTGGCTCCAAATTGTCTGGAGGAGTTATGATCTGCACAGATGATGCAGCAGCTCGTTTTAATGGTCAGAGTGTGTCCATCAGTTACAGTGCATATCTGTAGATCGCATACACACACAAATAGCGCAGACACACACAGCCGTCACAAAGGAGTCAGATGGCCTGAGGGATACTTTGACATTCTCCAGCGTGGAGGAATCAGTCAGTCATTATTAGCTCTTACACAAAGCGAGTCTTGTTTTTCATAGTCTCTGGAGAAACAGACTCATGAGCAGAGCTGGAGCACAGAGGACAGCTTCATGCCCCTGTCACTTGTTATTTTTCAGTGCACGCACTTCCAGTGTAAAGCGATTTTGCATTACATTAGATGTGTGAGATGTCTGGTCTTATGTTCTTTTTTTGCTTTACTATGAAGAGAAAGTGATACTTCAAGAAATTATATCTAAAAATCTATTTGACTCCTGGCTTTGTGGAAAGACCTCCGCCTGCAAGCTCCAACCAGCCACACCCTTAAAAGAAAGGGCCGAACAACACCCTTGAACAAGATCCAAACCTGAGCCCCAGCGACTCTCCTTCTCAGAAAGACATTCAATATTCCCTATGCTCTCATCTTAAATACAGAAAACCCAAAGACTGACTTTCAGAAGCTTCTAAACAGGAATGTTGGATTAGAATTTATCTGTGTGTTCAATAGAGACAGGAGAGGACATGAAATTCAAAATCCTTTTACTACACAAATTTGTGGACAACTCAATTACAGATATCTAGGTCTCAAAGCTGATTACACAAAACCAAAACTTTGTCTCCATCACTCAAAAGCATTAAAGACCAAGGTCCTCCCTTGTGGCATTGCCTTAAACAACTTCAGATGATGCTACATTCTTTGAGGTGGAATTTCCGATGGTCCACTACGCCAGTCAATACCTGATTGGCTCCAAGTGTGTGTGTTAGTGTTGTGGTTAAACAGGTCCTTGAAATGAAGGTTCTCCTTTGGTCTCTGAACAAGGGAAAAAAAGGACAACAAGGGTATGATCGGACACACCCTGTTTGTCCATGTTGAAAGGAAAACAAACTAACATACAGTGAGAATAATAAGGAATTCTCATATTATACTCTGTGTCCTTGTGAGACTCTCTGTGCGGTAAATGTGACTAGAATAACCTGTGTTTTATTTATGCAACTGCCACAGTCCATCTTCTCCTGAAATTCTCCTGCACACCATATGTTTTGGGGACAGGTGGTTGAAACTCTGACTATTCTTGTGTGTCCTGACCACCCCTCTCTTTGAGAGTATATAAGGAGACTTAAAACTCTGTGTTAGTAGAAGTCTTTGTTTGAATATACTCAAAAAGCTTCTCCGAAGGCTACGGGGATCCGCTGGTGATGTTGCTCAAATAAAATAAATCCTACACGTACTAATAAAAACAGGTCAACACAAAAAAAAACTCCTAGTTTGCTGCCGCAAATCTCTATATGAACACTGCGTGGTGCCCATCATAGACACTCCTAGAATACTGCTAGCCATTGACTTAACACATGAATTCGTAACCACCTAAATTTCTTTTTTTGTGTTATTGCCTGGTCACTTAATTTGCTGCAAGTTTGTCTGTGACCTTTTCCAGCTAACAGTGAACTCCTCGTAGTCGGAGAATACTCAGTACAGATTTTTAAATATATTTGATTAGATTGCAAAAGCTTTTATCACCACCATTAATGTTCAAATATTTGCAGTCCACAGAAATTTTTTACACCTCTTAGGCAAGTTTGTACGACTGATTTCATGCCATCTTAAACGCGCACTGGTGTTGTACTGCTCTGGAGCACGGAATTCGTTTGGAATCAGTGCATCTCTTCATGCACCTTGTCCGAATGCAAGATTCCTGTAGGCTTGTGAAGGTAGACATTGGCGGATGCAGAGACTGTTTTGTAAGCACGCAACAGCAATGTGACGTTACCACGAGCTGCGATGGGGAACCATTTAAGAGAGAAATGCTACTTTTGGAATCTCTCGGTAGTATAGAATGGAATGGAGAGACAATCTTTGTCTATTGTTGTCTAAGAAAGAGGAGATAAAATAAAATACTCCACTCCGTATAGCCCCTGCCTCTGTAGACTGCATTTTTGAATGAAACTTTTCTCCTTTTGGAGTTCTTCAGTTTGTCTTGAAAATGCTTGTCTTGAATTAATTTGGTTATTGTTTTATGCACCTTGAGCCAGGAGCATGAAGGCTTGTGTGGATCCTACGCTCATTATCATGTTGGCCAGAATCAATGAGCAGGCCTGCTGCTTATCTTGGCCGTCATCCAGCTCCAGTGGCCAGCTCTTTTGTTTTGTCTCCAGAACAACCTTACGCCCAGACATCAGCAGATCAGGAGCTGAAGAAATCAGCCGCTGACATGACATGATCATCTACACAGCGCGTCAACATTTGGTGCTAGAGAAGTGCGTGAGGGTGTAATTCTTAATGCTCATCGCTCAAGCAAAGAATTATATGCACTGTTGACTATAAACAGCCACTGGTTCCATCAAATTGCAAATCAGGAATAGCAATCAATGAGAAATGGAAATATGACTTGCACACAGGTTTTATCGCACTTCACAACAGCTGGCTAGGGCCTCGGTGATGGCTATCAAGAAAATCAAGATGTAAAACACTGCATGTGCAAATGATGACATGCCGACATGCTTGCTGTTGAATCTATCATGAATGTAATTAAAATTTGTATTGAGAACAAGGCAGTCATGCTCAAAGAGCACACAAGGTGCCAAGGAGATATATTTTGGTAACCCTACTTATTTGAAACAACTTAGGCATAGTGGCGCAGTGGTGGTGTTCATCATGCTTTTACTGAGGGTTTGCGGTTTGATCTCCACCAGGTCCATCTGCTGTTGTGGCCTTGGACAAGCCACTTCACCCACATCGCCCTGAACTGTGAGAACTATTGTTTATTATAAGCTATATAATAGCAAGTGAACTCTGAACAGTTAAAAAATAGCTAAGCTACATTTTTATATCTTGTAAGCAACAGCTTGCAGGGCAGACTCCTGGTGTGTCTCACATGTCCTAGTGCTTGATTTCTCAGTTCCGCAACCCCTTACCTGAGTATGGCTGCACAAAAAATTGAGGTGTGGGTAAGATTAACAGCTACACTGAACCAATCAGTGTACTGCACTGGCTGTCATTACGTCATGAGAGAAGATAATTTATGCTGTCTATAATCACACTCGGGCGTCACGGTGGCGCAGTGGATAGCACGATCGTCTCACAGCAAGAAGGTCGCTGGTTCTAGCTGGGGCAGGTGGCATTTCTGTGTGGAGTTAGCATGTTCTCCCCGTGATCGCGTGGGTTTTCTCCGGGTGCTCCGGTTTCCCCCACAAGTCCAAATACATGCGGTATAAGTGAATTGAGTAAGAACGATTGTCCATAGTGTTAAAGAGTGAATGTCTGTGTGAATGTTTCCCAGCGATGGGTTGTGGCTGGAAGGGCATCCGCCGCATAAAACATATGCCAGAGGAGTTGGCGGTTCATTCCGCTGTGGCGACCCCGAAAGGGAAGAAAGCCGACATGAAGATGAATGAATGAATGAATAATCACACTCAGTCAAATCTTCTTCAAATACTTGTTCCTTCTTTGAAAATAAGCCGTTAAGCTTTAAACTACCCTCAAAGTTTCGAGAAGTGTTTTTTCCAGCAAATCAAATTTGACAATTAAGACACAAATTTGAGTTGAGACCTAGCCATGCTATGAAAAAGAAAATACTCGTTAGCTTACAGTTGCTACTTCAGTTGCGCTTTAATAAATTTACCGTGCGTAAATGGGAATAATGAGCGTGAGCTGAGCTAGGAAAAATATGTCACCGCCCTTTTTTCTTCTAAATCACTTTTGCGCATGTTCAGTATCTGTCTGTCTAGACTAACCTAAACTATAAAAATCCAACTACTTAAAGTTTGTTGATTACATTTCTTCAAAAGGCCCAATTCTTACTTGGCTCAATTTTTATGGAGGTGTTGACTGAATTCATATTTTCTAATCAAGTCCAGATTCTCAGTGGTTGTTGTTGACTGGGTTTTTAAAAAGTATGTTCAGTCAACTGTTGTCAGAGTGTGTCGTTGAGACGATTAAAACATGTTCATCAAGGTAATTTTGGAGAGATAAAATTGACTCAGCATACAATTTATATAAAACTTTTTGCAAAACAATTGTTGAGTGAAGTAAATTATTTAGTGTGCTATGAGTTCCTAATATAAACGTAATATCGTATTTAAGTAGTCATAATGTGTTTGGTGCTGCTTCTTCACACCTCTGATGCTCTCACGAATTTACGGTATTTTCCGGGCTTGGTTGAACTCGCATCACGGTTCCTGATAGCGGCAGATCGTCAGTCAGTGGCTGGAACTGTAAAAGCGTCTCTTCCCACGCGGGCAGATTTACAGCGCACTTCAGCTGCACGAGACAAACGGCAGCAATCATCTCGCGGGAGAACAACCGGACACACCGCTAACGGCCATCGCGAGCTCCGAGAACAAACAAGACGAGTCTCATTTCTGCCAGTTGTAGGAAAGCTAGAAACACCGAAGATTTTTTTCATCTGGTGTTTGTGAAGCTTGAGGCGCATAGTAATGGAGTGGCGAAGGTTTGTGGACGCTTGAAGGAACACTTATTTTTAAGAACAGAAAAGGGGGCATTTGACGGAGATTTCTTCAAACTGCAGCGGGTTTCAAAGGACTTTGGTTCTCTCCGCTATTGTTGGCTCTTTGAGTTAAAAAGTCCTCCAAAGCGTCGATGAATGGATGAAAATACTGACAATTGACGCCGTTGAAATCTTGCGCTGTTACCTTCATGAGACTTTCGCGCCAAAAATTGAATATTAGACTTAACGGTCGAAAGGAGGATTCCGTTACAGTCTGGTTGAAACTCGCTCTCTAAGCCTGTTCCCGGTTCGCTTGAGCATCGTCATTTCTGCGGATGTGCTCTGGGTCAGTTTTAACCATTGTGTAGGTAAGATTTCCACCGTTCTTGATGCTGTGGGATTGATTTTCCTTTCCATTGTAAATACATTTCAACATTACATTTCTTTATTTTAGAGTGGAGTTATACAACAACTTAAACAACAACACTATTATTTTCAGGTACCAAACGTTTAGTGGGGAATTATTGTTAAATTCCACATTCAGAAACACGATGGTTGGCTGAATACATTAAAATTAATTGTGACAAGTATGGAGGACGTAAAAGATATTTGTCCAGTCAACATTGAGAAGATTGAAAATTGAATACACTGGAAAAAAGTAGTAGCTAAAAAGTATTTGTTGAAGTTTCTTAGGACAGAATGTGCCCGTTTGTCCCAACTGCCTTGCAGATATCATTTTAAGATATGTTGTGATGGATCAAATCTTCCTATTCAGCTGTCCCTATATAAAGGCAGCACTTCACTGTCCATGGTGCTGAATTTATGCAAAGTGGACCTACAGAACTTGAACCTAAATATATACATTTTGAAAAAGCTCTTTACCGTTTCTTTTACAATTTCCACTTGAAGTTTGTTACATATGTAAGGCAGTGTCTGTTAATAAACTGTTTAATAAACATTAGTTTGTTTAACAAGTAAATCTGCCACTTAAAGGTATCATGCAAATCATGTAAAGTTGGCGTTTTAGTTTTGTTCCCTCGTCAAAGACATGCCTCTAGTTACAATCAGATAGGTTCCTGCATGTTTGTGTTTTCCTATTAAAATTTTCTGGGAGCTGAAAACGGCTTGATCAATGTAGCTAAGCCAGTTGACAAAAGCACAGCCCACAAACCAATCAGATGAACTGGTAGTGCATCTCAATGAAGAACACATGCGCTGACTGACCCGGAAGTGTAACCGTGTAGAACTGTGTCCATAAATAATGAAAAAAGTATATTTTTTGATGTGCTAGGCCAATAAATCTTTTTGGCTTACCTAAAAAAATAATGTAATAGTCGGAAATGAGTTCATTTTCTGTGTGCTAGCAAGCACAATCATTTTAAGGTGATTCAAAGATTTTTTTGATAAATACTGCCTTTTGAAGGTTATTACGAGTGCTATAAGGTCAAATATGTATTATTATTTATTTAAAAAATATTCAAAAAAATTCATATTATGAAGCACTTTAATATTTTTCACAATACATGTGGTGCAAATAATAGCACTTCGACATTAGGATACATCCTGCACCTCCTTGAAACTTGCAAAATGCTTTTTTTTTTTGGCAATGCTGAGAGACAGTATTTAAATATTTGTCCCTGTTGGGAGAATATGAAACACATTTCCTACTTTAGAAAGTTCTGAGATAATTTTCACCTCTTGTCTTGTCTAAATGATAAAGCCGTTTTTCTTCTGCATGCTTTTTGTAAATTGCATCACATCTGACCTCTTTTGGCTACTGTAAATACATAGAAGCAGCTAAACCATTTAAAGCCTAGACCACTGCTTGGTTTTCACGATGTTTGTCCATCTAAAGAGAAAAGCATTTGGATGCAGTTTAATTAAATTAGGTTACTACTACAATGTTTTCGTCCGATATCCAGTACTTCTGTCAAACGAGTTTAATATGTTCCCAAACATCAGCAGCTCTTGAACCTTGCTGAGTTTCTGTTTCCTTTTAGTTTGAGGGTTTGATTTCACATGACCTATGACCCCTGTATAGATGCAAGGCTTCTCACCTAGCCATGAGATGGGACACTGGGACACACAGGGGGATGGGCCTTTCTAACGTAATAATGTTAAAGATTTCCCTCCTCCCCCAGCCATGACCGATCCTCAATCCTTTACCCTCCCCCGTCACTGCTCTGTCTCTGTCACACACACACGCACGCACGCGCACACACATATTAATTGCCCCCATTCTAATGAATAATGGAACCATAGCATCTTCGAAGCAGGGAAAATTTTGAGCACTTAAAAATAACAGTGCTGGTTCTGAGACAAAAGAGTATATTTCCAAGGCTTCTTTGGATTGTTAATTATTTAAGGTTTGTTACATTTATATATTTGGCCAATTGTTGAAAGAAACAGTACTTTTATGCATTAGAATTTCAAGTTTTTTAAACATTGATTTGAAATGCTTCTAAAATATTTCAACACAGCTTACTTCCTTTTTCCAGCCATCTCTTGCATAAATATATTAGAGGTTCTGTTCCAGAGGGGAATTACTCTCATGTCTCAATCATCTACTTTTTCATTTGAAGAAAACAATCAGAACTGAATTGTAGCGGTGTCAAGCTAACATTTATTGTCTTGTGTTTGTACTCTACAAATGAACTACATTTTTGTTTGCACCAGCGTAAAGATAAACACTGAAATAGGTTGATTTTTGAGACACTTTAAAAGAGCTGTACTCAAAATTTATGAGATGTTGACATGTGAATTCTCCAAACCAAACCCTCCCATAGAACAAAATCACTTTTTTTCCTTGATATTTTGTTGGCTCCTGCTGACTGGCTACAAGTTTGTTTTTGCATCCATCAGTCCTTCCGCCGACGTTTCCATACACATTTGTGAAAATGTTAACCTCCACACGTGCAGATTTCAAAACAAAGCATTTTAGAAATGCTTAAAACCATTTTAAAGCTGTTATTTGCTCACAATTTTCTGCTTCTGACACTTGTGTGTTTACTTAAAAAAAACAGAGACAGTGTGCAGTAAGAGGGAAAAGGTCAAATGTACAGAGAAATTGTAGAGGGTGCCAATATTTATTCTAATGACTTTGAAAAGATGTATTTGTGCCCCTTTAAAACCTAATTTTAAGAGTGTAGCCACAGTGCCAATGTGTTTCAAACTACACTAATAGACCAATTTACTCTTTATTCCAATGTACCAGTCTGTGGATCGAATAGTACTGGGCCACCCCAAAAATAAAAAATTTTCCCCCTCTATTTATTATCTCTGTTACAACTCAGACTCATACTTATATTAAATTGTTGCCTCAATGTTTTTAACATGTTTATTGTTATATTCACAATATAAACACCCCGGTCGGGGGTAAAATCATCAAGGTTTGACCAGTCCATGGTGATAAAAAGGTTGGGAACCACTGCGCTAAAGTATAATGGCCTAATCCCATGTCTCAAATGGCTATGTGCAAATTTCAAGTAAATCACTCACAAAATGTGTACAGTAATTTTAAAGAAATCATTGTTCTCTGTACTTATTTTTGTTTAGTTTTAAACTGGACTAGAAGTTGCAGTAATGGAACCTTGGCTTGTCTTTGCTCTATTTATTTATTTGAATTATTAAATGTTGTATTCCTTAACTGAGCCAAAATTAAGTTAGTCTTGTTTCCAAGTTAAAGCAAGTAATCTGTATAACAGTATTGGTAAATCTCAAAATACTTTTAAACACATCAAGTTTTTGTTTGTTTGTTTGTTTAATCAATCATTCTTTAAACTCTGGACCTAGTTTTATGGAATTTTTATTTGTTTATTTATTTTACACCAAAAATGTAAATAGCTTTAAAATAAAAATAGAATAGAAGGTTTCATTTGTTTCTTTGTAAGGTTAAGGATGAGTATGGTTACCAGTTGTTCAGACATTGGTCAAACTCCTTAACACTCCAATTAGAGTTTCCTGTTATTAATAAAACCATCAGCAACTTTTTGGTGTTTTTTTTAACAACCTTGTTTTTTGACCAAAGAATTACATCGAATGAATAAACTCACAATCAAAAGAATTGTTTTCCAATTACTGCAGATGATCTTTAATACAATTTTGGCAATGCTCAACTAAACTGAATGTGTTTAGATGAGTCTTTATAAGCGTATAGTCTTTGTAAACATAACGGTTATAGAATAATATAAATGTTTCTGTATAAGCTCACCGCTTCTAGTGGAGTTAAATTAATTACTCTTCTTGCTGCAAGGCTTTATCATAAATGTATAACCTCAAAGTCTTCACTTAAATTTAAAGAATATCTGTAAGTCATGTGCTGTGGAAAATTATGTTGAAATGTTTTTGGAACATTTCATAAGAACTAATTCAAGCATTTCTAGTTTCACTACTATTTTTAGAATTTAACATTTGAAGCTAATGTAATTTTTCTTGAGTCCAGAGACATTCAGTGATTTGTGTGTCTCCCTCAACTCTGTTCTCCCAGAACCTTCAATCTGCCTTTCACAGCAGATCTCCTGATACTCCTTCACTTGCATCCTTTACTGTCCACCCTTCACTCTCCTCCCCATCCCCTTCTCCACACCCCACTCTCTCAGAGACGGTTGCCATGTCTGCTGCCACAAGGCCATGTCACTTCCTGTGACCGCAGACACCAACATGAGCTTGCAACAGGGAAAAGCCTCCCTAAGGGAAAACATGCTCATAGATGAAAAAAATAGCGGAATCGCTTTAAATAGAACTGGAAGCTGGTGCTGCCACATCTCCAAAGAGCTGGATCTCAACTGGAAAGCAATGAAGGTCCCAGAGCAGTGATAAAATGGATTACATCTCAAGCGTTTTTGGCATGGAGAGATGTTTGCGCTGAAAACTTCTCTCCTCTAGAAGGGATCGTAAAGATTGTTGGTCGTTCAAAGCAGAAGGGTTTTTGAAGCACATGGTGCTTCTGTTCAAAGAATGGCTGCTTGTCAACCGGTCAAGCAGAGATATAAAAAGATTAGGTTAGGAAGAAAGAAAAAAAAATTGTAGGTCTACATGGCCCTAAAGGAAAAGCTCTGAATCCACACATGTTATCCCACATAAGAGCATTTTTATGTAACTCCTGTAAACACTTTTATCTTTGTGGTGATGGAAGAAGGCTGGAGGTTGTGTATATAGATTGCTTAAAAAGAATGGTTGAGTCATGTGCTTTCTGTGTCCCTTTAATGCACACACAGTCAGGGACCCCCGAGGCTCAAGAAGAGTGAACTCACAGTTAAACTGAGGACAAGTCCCTATAGCAAATAGGAGTGCTGTAATTTCCTTCATTTCATCAGTACAACTTTGGATGCAGGAAACTTGTTTGATTGAGAGTAAAATGGTTGTTTTATTGGCATAAAGTCACCAAACAATGAAAATGGAATCTTGTCTGGGTGGGAATAGTTTGTAAAATCATTGGTTTACAGGGTGTGTCGGATGGTTTGCTTATTATTTGGCATCATACGTGATGTATGCTATGCTATTGTGTAGCCAGACCTTCAGAGGAGGTCTGGTGTGTTTGGCAGCTTTCTTTGGCTGAGACCCGCCCAGGACGCTGTTTGAGTGATATGTCTTGAGTGATATGTCAAACAACCAATCCCATGACGTTTAGCATAGCACCATGTTGCCGGGTATGACAATGTCACCACAACAAAAGACGATTCGTAACAAGTTAGCTAATGAAAATAGGTGAGAGATAACATGAAGTTAGAAGAATTGAACCACAATCTTTCATAATTGATAAGGATAAGATAAGATATGTGGCTCTGCAACCTTTCGACCTTTCTGTCCAAGCAGAAAAGTCAAAGTGAAAGGGAATAATAATGAATGGTTGGATTTTCTAATCATTGAGACAAATGTAATCATATAAACATAAACATGTTGAATATGCTTTTTATGCCGTCAGAACATCAACTTGTATACTATTAAAAATTTTAAATGTATTATAATAATACAAAAATTGGATGTTCTGGAGTAACAAGAAAAAATAATAAAAACTCAAAGCTGCAGATTTTCATGTATTTCAATTATGTTATCCCAAAAAAACTGATTTAAATTAGCTGATTTAGCTATGCTAAACAAATATACACTTAAAAATACTTCAAATATGTTAATTGTGTTTTTTCATTTACATTTCATTATTCGTATGAGCACAAATCATTGATTTATCAAGCCTGCTCGCAATTATGGTGACAAGATGCCTCACCAAATACACATCAAGTGTTTCATCATCAAAGATTTGAATGGTAAAACAATGGCTTTGGGAGTGGAGACCTACTGTATTTTACAACTTGACATGTTCACTGCAACTTCTTCCAAAATGATAAAAAAAAAAAAAATCCAGTGAAATGAATTTAAAAAATCCCATGCAGGCATTGAAGGGTACGTTCAGACTGCAGGTCTTCAGGCCCAATCGGGCAATTTTTTTTTTTGGTCCATTCGTTCAATACATCTTTGGGCTCTTTCGTAATTATTTCAGTACAAGAACATCTTCTCCAGGGACTCATATCTGTGAGAAACTGGGTTTAAGTTGAGCTCGATGAGATAAAATTTAAAGACATATGACCTGGCTGTTCAAACTGAGGTCGCATGGCAAAAAATCACATCTGTATCGGATTCAGGACCACATATGAAAGCGACCAGGGTTGGATTTAAAAAAATTCTGAATTGAGCTGTTCAGACTGTCCTGAAAATATCTGATACAGGTACCATATGGGCAAAAATGTAGGAATTTTGGGCTGAAATCTGAACTTAGCCCAGGTTGCTGCTGCACATTAGATGACCTGGGAGCTTGTGATACCCTCTCCCCTGCTTCCCGTCATTGTCTTTTCTTAGTAAAGGCACAAATTTCCCCTAAAATATCTTTAAAAACAAATGTGATCACATATATGATATAATTTAATCTTAAATGTTTTTTTTTGCAATGATGAAAATGTGAACACAACACTATGAATTTCTGATTTGTAGTGAACTGTGTCAACACTGAGCAGCTATTATAATATGATGATATGTGAACCTGCAGACCGCAGTCAACGAGCTAGCATGAAAGCAAAGTAATTAAAGGAGGTGCATCTGTGCACTGACCTTGAGCTCGTTGATGCTTTCTTCCTTTCATAGTCGCCACTAAAAACCTGAAATTAATATTTTCACCCTTTCAAATTTCTTTTATATGCTTGAAAAAAAAAACCTCTGCAAATCTCTAATGCTATTACCTGTACGTTCACTGTATGATTCTGTGAGAACAGAATAACAATTGCGTGCACGGATTGCTTTGGTGCATAAATCTCAGCCATAAATCTGCTCCGTTAGCTGTTTATGGTATGAGCCTGCCTTTAATTGCGTTCCTATGTTAACATGCGCCAGATTAGATTCATCTGTCTAATGTATCACATTTTTTAAGTGCAAAACCCAGTTCTATGTGATCTTCACATCATTCCTGCCACTCAAAAGTTAAAAAGTGAGCTTCTAGACAGCACACTAAAAGCATTTCTGTTCTACAGTGGGATGAAGTGAGCTCCTCTGTGTTTAAATGGCAGTTTCTTACTGCTGCATCATGTGTGAAGATTGTCAGCTTTTCAAAATGAAAGTTTCTTTGCTCTCTTGATTGGTGTTTTCCCATAATATAAAAAAGTGGCACCTTGCAGCACAACATAAAAGTGCTACAGTATATCGCAGACATGTGAGAACATTCAAGTGTGTTAGTTTTTCATGGTGTGCATTTCTGCATATTCAATGCAATTCAAACCTAAGCTGTCCACAGCAATCAGCATGCTTCCTGTATGCCGGTGTTTGTGATGGCAAATATATCCTCCACATTACGAAAGGGAATACTTCTCCCGCCTGTCTTGTGTATTAGGATCAATGAGGATTTAACATCAGTCCTTTATAGACTCTTGCGACATGTGAGGAAGTATATGTGTGTGTTTGGCAGCTCAACGTTAGTGAGGCAATGAATCGTCTAATAGCAAATATGCATGCTCTTTCCTTCAATAGGCCTGGGCAGGGGTTGCCAAGGGTAACGCTTTATTTGTCACACACCACAAATAGAATGGTTATGCAGTGTACTTATATTAGTGCCACGTTTCGTAGTGTTCATCTTCAAGTGCTTCTGCTCAAGTAACTGAATTTTATATCCTTTTTATTCTCATAGAAGTTTTCACAGGAAGGAAAAGATGGGGCTTGATTGAATGGAGGTTCCACAGTTAGACTCAAAGATGCCCTATCGTGATCCTTTTAAATCATTTATAATAAATATTTGACTCCTCTAGACAATAAAATAGATTGTCTATATATAAAATATATAAATGTATCAAATATATATCAAAATAGAATGCTCAAAATCCTGTGTTGTTCTTTAACAACGTCTTTGTATCACCTCAAATGGCTGTGCTTAGCAAAACAAACTGTGTACTTTCTATTCCTCTCCCTGACATGCTTCTACCAAACCATGGGTTTTGCTCGTGGCACACAGAAAATACACTCATTTTCGAAGCCAAAAAACAAATCCAAAACCACTTTTTTTCTTTTTATTGTTTATTGATGCTGTTCAACAGGGTCAGTCACCACATACGTTCTTCATTGAGATGAGCTGCATTAGTGGTTCATCTCATTGTTTAGTAGGTGAGGCTATGACCAATGGGCTTGGAAAATTTATAAACTAAGTAGTATATAAAATCTTTTTCACTTGTTGTGGTTAAAGTGAGCTAAATTAATTTAAAAGGAACCTGCTAGTATCAAGCTTTATACATGTTTTCTCTGCTGAGATGTAGCATGGAGTGTGTTAGTGATCGGCTCTCCTTTAGAATCAGCCTCAAAAGTCTGATTTGATCAATTGAATAACTATATTGTAGTTTTAGTTTCTTTCATGTGCTGCATCAGACAAACTTATCATATAGTTCACTTTTCATTTGTAAATCCTGCTAATGCACCTAGTGATTAGGATTCAATGTTATCCTGTTCACATTCTTTAAACGATACGCAATATATATATATATATATATATATATATATATATATATTTTTTTTTTTTTTTTCAATTCCTTTAAAGCAGCTTCATAAACAAGAGGGCTAATGTAGATTAACATACTATTAATACAATATATATATAATTAATAGTATAAATAGAATGTAAAAAATATAGTTACCTTCACAGCCAAAGCATTTGTAAGGTCTTTTTGCTGTCTCATCTGCTTGTTAAGCTTGTTACAGCTCAACCTCTGTCACTGGTCCTCGTCTCCATTGGTCATCTGCTCTATCAGTCTCAGCTGCACCTCGTCCCACTCATGACTTTGGTACTTAAGCCCTCGGTGTCTCTTATCTTTGTGAGTTATTATTCAGCTATTATTCATAGCAGACCTCCAACATGGCCTCTCTCTTTTCCCATTGAGAAGATTGTTACAAACCTCTGGAGAGGTTTTGTGATGGTATTTTAGACTATTTCTTTTAGTCATCCTGTTCTGTTGAACAGTTGTTGTAAGTTAGTTCTGCACATCTGGGTCCATCTCTCAAACATACACCATCACATTTACATACACCATTATTCTACCATGAGGACCAGATTAATGATAGTATGAAAGAGTGATTAAATTGTTCTATAACTCTAGTTTTGCACATTTTGACCTTATTGTTGTGTAATATAGAGTATCCAATTAACTTATTTTCATGTTTTATGTTGAGGGAGGAAAACACCCTACACAAGTAAATTAGAACAAGAACTCCCCCTCAACAAGACAACCCTGTGTAACCTCACAAAAGGTAGCTGGACTGAGCTGGTCTGGTGCTAATCACCTTGTCACCATGCCATCCATTGAACATGTACAATAAATCTTACTAACGTTATACTAATAAGTTGCTACCTCTACTGTAAACAGAAAATATCTACCTGAACCAGTCTGAGCAGAAGCATGTATTTTGGTCTTGTCAGCTGGTTTGCACATCTAAACATTTACATTTATGCATTTGTGTAACGCAAACAATCGGATCATTTGGATGCAAGTGATCAATCAACGATTGAAGGAAGGAAAAAAAACAATAAAGAAAGAGAAGTTTTTTTTTTCTTTAAATGAAGATTTAAAGTGTTAAATATTTAAATGTTCTCGTACATACAGTCAAGAATTGACTCGCAATCTATTTGCATTTGAAGGAGCGGTTGACCACAAAGCCGTCGACTCACTATCTTATCACATATGCAGAAATGATTGACCTTTGTTGCAAGTGTATGTTTGTACAGTGTTTCTCTGTCAGCTTGTGTTATAATCCTGTCACATGAATGGACTCGCTCGGGCTAACCTACCATGCTTCACTGGAAAAATGCCTTCACCATTATTTCCCATGACACACTACAAAAAATGTCAAGACTTGTTAAGTCTCACTCGCATGATTGGCAGACAGAGTTCAGTTCACCTCTGGCCTCCTGCTACAGAGTAGACCAAACCTGTCTTTGATTTTACAATAAGCTCAAGCAAGAAAACTATGTATAAGACCTTTTCAGACAGTATAAACCTATTGAACATTTTTACGTTAAGTGGCAAATTCAAGTGAAAATGTATGAGTGTGCATAGTTTTTGTACATTTAGGCTGCATTCTGCAAAGTTAATTTACGTCAGAACAAAGGGGCGAAGGGGTGTATGCCAATCCAATCGAAGGGTTCGTGAAACCCACACATCAAACTGAGTGCCAAAGATGGATTTCCCAACTTGGTTTCAAGAATAAATTTGTACTGGGCCACCAAATAAATAATTTATTTAAAAAAAAATGCTGGATTCTCCCAGTTACATCTGGTTGTTGTTGTTCACGTGTCCACATATGAGCACAGCTTGAATGTGGAGAGAGAGCCAGGCTGTGCTCAGGACTTCTTTCATGGTTGGATCGGGCTAAAATCTGCTGGTAAGGGGGTAAAAGTACACCCTGGATTGAGCGCCACCATTTGTAAGCTGATCACATGCTACATTCTGCGGAAGTAAAATACTTCTGCAGAGTTATGTGATACAACTTGAGCCCTTTAGATGAATATACATTGTATACGTACTTCCGCTAAAATCACAAGACGTTGTGTTATAATTTGTCACATTTCAATTTAGGTTAGATCCATACTTTTCTTCAAGATAAGGATACACGTGTAAAATTCCATGGTGATCTCATCCAATGAAGTGAATGGAAAATCAGCATCCGGCACTGAGTTGAGGAACAACTGAAATGAAACGTGGAAGCAGTCCTGCATAGTTCATTCCCCTTATATGCCAAAAACATAGGCATTCCATACATACAACACTTTTTTAGCTCCTGGCAACATTTTAAATAAAGCATATCCCTGGTCAACAATAACACTTTCAACATTACTTTCACTAGGATTAAGTGAAACCACTGCATTAATTAGCAGTACAATAACGCTCTATAATGAGCTGAGTGTATCTGTGTTTGCTGTAGTTAAAGCTACATGTGAGCAAAATGTAGTGATATGGCATCATTCTCCATACTGTGTGATCTAATTTAACCATGCCCAAGGGAAGTTTGAGACACAGACTGGGCCTCACTAATGGAGGCTTGTTTTCATTGAATTATAGCAACGTGTGCACATGAGCAATGTGCGTAGATGCTGCTTTTTACGTAAGCTCTACACTTCTCTGCTCATGATTTGAAAGCTATTGTCTGGGACCAAGTATTCAATATTGGAAACATTTTCTATATGTTTAATGATTGTGAAAATGTAGGTTTTCAGTAAATTATATGCACAGTGGTCAAATTAAGAACCTGTATTTATTACATTTACATGCCGCAGGCCATGTGTTTAAATTCAATTATTCTTGTTAAAATATTTCATGTATCCACCACCACTGTGTCTCTAAGAATATAAAATGCAAATATTATATATAATAAAATATATTGCAATATAAAATGCAAAATTTTCAGTTCAAGTGAATCCAACTAGTCGCAGCATAACAAACCATGCAACAATGTAATTGTTATTTTAAAGTTATTGTACGAGCAAAAGCTCGTACAATAACCTTAAAATTCTGAGGGCTCTGGAGACTTTAGACCAGAGAGTTCAAACTCGCCTCCCAGAGGGGCGCAGCCCTGGATAGCTTTGCTCCAGCCTTAACTGAACACACCTGAATTCACTGATTAAGCTCCTTTGAGTTTGGTTGAAGCTACTGATGTGTCTCTTAAAAGAGGGTTGGAACAAAAACCTCTGCAGAATACTAAGAAAATAATGTCCAAGTCACTGATCATCAGGATCATTGCGGTCACCTCAGTGATCCAGACAGCCTGCAGCAGCACTTCAGCACCACAGTTTGTTTCAAGGACACTTGTACCCAGTGAACGTCCAGCTCTTAAAGAGTACTGGTATAAATCAAAGGTGCTAATTGCTTGATTAACGTTAATGAACAATGTTACCAGAATTCTAAATCTACGATGACACAGTATACAACACCATTGATTTAACCTTAATATTTAAATGCACAAGGGAACATGTACACTTTTTTTAATTGCAAAGAAGGCTTTTTAACAATGTAAAAACAGTACAAAATCTTTTCACTAAATGTTCTGGTTGAGATTATGCCACTGGAATCAATTATAGAGAAGCTCAAAGTTGGCTATCAATTTAATACAGATGACCTACAACTTTATCTTCATGTTCCTTTATCTTCCTGTTAATTACGAAGGCACTAGACTCGCCTAATGAAGGTATCCGATAACTTTCTCCACTTAAAAAGGGGCAGAAAAATTATTCAGTGGTGGAGTTAGTCGTAAGGGTGGTTGTTCGATCCCCACCAGGTTCATTCTGCCATTATGGCCCTGGGCAAGCCAATTCACCCGCATTGCCCGGTACGTATGTATGTATGTATATATGTATGTATGTGTGTTTGTGACTGCTGGGGTGTGTTTAGGAGTGGTCAGGAGGCCGTAGGCGCAGAATGGCAGACACGTCTTGTAGGGTAGCTTATCACCACCAGAGTGTGAATGTGGAGTGAAAGAATAATGCTCTGATAATTGTAAAGCATCTTTGAGTGTCTAGAAAATACATATAAATCATATAAATCAAAGGTATTATTATTAAAGGAGAATTACACATGGCATTCGGTACAGTACACAACCACTGCACAGCAGCCTTTTTAATCACAAAGCAGCAAAATTATAACGCTCCCACTGCTTGTAAGTTGCTAAAAAGACAAGAGAAGTTGGCAACTCAGTGCTAGATGGCTTGTTTCATCTGTTGATCCCTTTTCCCTTTTTAAAATTTACTCTATAATTAAAGTACATAAAAAAATAGACAAAGAAGCATCTCTTTTAATGCCGATAAAATGAGGAGAAAACCCAGATAAAATTAGATTTCAGGCCATATATAGATTTGGAAGGTCCCGTATCCAAACAAACCAGTCCCGGTCCCAACCTTAAAGACTTTCTCTGGTACAAATGAATTGCTGATTATGCCAACCAGTACTGTTTACATCATCTGCAATTGGTCTAAAATACACACCCTTGTTTGTTGACAAACACGCAATGCTTTAGGAACACCAATCTTGTTTTATCTTCTCTGACTTGGATTCCTGTTAATTTCAGAGTTGAGTTGAAGATTTTTTGTTTTTGTTTTTAAAGCCATACATAGACTAGCTACAAGCTATCTTCTCTATCAGTAAACTTTTACAATCTAATCAACCCTAAGAGATCTTTGAGATCAGAGAACCACCTTCTCCTTATTGTCCATAGGAGTAATTACAAGGTTTGGTGAGAACTCTTTCAGTGTAGCTTGTGCTAGACTCAGGAACAAACTTCCAGTATATATGACGATTATTTCCCCTAAAGTTTGGACCCTAGAGTCACTCCTGTTTTGAGGTCAAAGTAACGATCCAGAAGTATAATTTGTACTCTTTTATGTATTACAAGAAAAAGGTTTCATCTTGTTATCGACCAAAGGTGTCCAGCTACTCCTCAGCCTAGTATCACAAATGAGCTGTGACGCAGTATTGACGTGCTCTTCTCATAGCCTTTTTCCCAATCAAATGAAAAGCAACAGGACTGTTTCATTTCCAACCCAGATCGATTGATTGCCTTCGACCACTAGGCGAATCCGATTACAAAAGCCTAACTCGATTTCTGAGGGCAGGTACCAAGTACCCGAGGACAGCTTTGCGGATTGGTTGAGCAACAGCCCTTCCAAAAATGAATCAAGTAAAACATGATGTTAGTCGAAATGGAAATGATCCCCCATGTTTTCTCTTTTTGATTGGACTTTATGATAAGACAAGAGCACAAGAACTAGTAATCAGTTTTCCTCCCTCAGCATCAGGACAAAATGTTTCCGTTCTCATCTGCTTTCGTCTTAATAGTCTTGGAGCTAAATTCAACTGAGTTTGATGGAGCTCCGTGGCTGAAGAGCACTTATTGAGGAAAAGAAGATAGATGACGTTCATTATACTCCGTTGGCAATGCACGGGATTGTGCTTACACACCTCTAGTGTGAGACTTATTGCTGTTTAAACTGTTTACTTTACACATGTGGTTTTTTCCAAACCTATCAATATTAATGCACTGAAATGTAAAAAATAGTAGAATCAAACATTATCATTGCAAGGCCTGTAAAACACATCTTTCGAAAACAAGGTAAAAAGTGTGACACTGGTAGTTACCATGGATTTACAAAAAGTTATAGTATTCCTGTCAAACTAGGGTTGTATAGAGTTTATGTTAACTTATATCTTATAATATTTGTTTTAAAAACTTAATTCAGACAATTTAAGTGTAATTTTTACTAAATATCCAGAATGACTTTCTTTAACTAGTATGTATAAATAATATAAAACCAGTAAATAATTGTTTTTCTTTTGTAAATTTCTTCAAACAATACAGCCTTAGTTTGTTGAGAAAATTGTCTTCTACTTAAAAAAAATTAAATTAACTAATCACCTATTTTTGTTATATTTATTTTACAGGTTAATAAAGCTCAGTGAAGCATTGCTTTTGTCTAAATTTAGGATGCTAAATCTTAAGTAAAATCAGAAGCAGTAAAATTAACAACACATTTTTTTCAATATTGAATTAAATGGTTTAAGCTTACAAGCTTAAATTAACCACAGAATTATATTTTAAACGACTTTTTCAAGATCTTGGTTGTTTTCAATTTTGACCTTTTTAATCAGACATCCAAGTTATCTCTGGTTCGCTTCCTTTGTATGGATGTGTCCTCACTAGAATCTGTTTGTTTTTTTTGGCATTTTCCTCTAATTCGCATTCCTCTAGTGTGCTGATGATTTTAGCATTCAAAGCACAGTAGCAGGGAAACATTTATCATGGTGGACCATCCGTAAAGTCCTTCCAACACGTTTAGGTGGGACTAATGGAGTTCAGTTGCAGACGGATTGTTAGAAGACTACCCTTGATTGGAAGCATCTGTTCCAGGCTTTTTTTTTTGGAACCTAATCCCTGTTGTCTTTTCCTCTTTCCATAGGGTGTTGATGGAGAGCCTTTCGAATGACAGCCGGGACAGTGGTTATCACAGGTGGAATTCTAGCTACAGTAATCTTACTGTGCATTATCGCTGTACTGTGTTACTGTAGGCTGCAGGTGAGATTCTTTTCTTTTTAATAATGGTCATAGACCATTGAGAGAGAGAGAGAGAGGAGAGAGAGAGAGAGAGAGAGAAGAGAGAGAAGGAGAGAGAGAGAGAGAAGAGAGAGAGAGAGCGAGCAGAGAGGAGGAGAAGCTATATCGACTCTGCTCTAGCTCTCTGCTCTCGACTCTCTCTCTCTGCTATGCATCGAGAGTATCTTTCCATATACCTTTCAATAAGAAAACTGTTTTAGTGTCTAGGCAAGTATCATATATTATTATTATAGATTTACATTATAGAAGTTCTTGGAAAACACCTCAGATGTGTTTTATATAAAATTAAGATATAATTTAACTTATTGTTCATTGTTTATATCTAAAGGTGCTGTTGCTGTTTTTATTTCTCTTTAAACATGGTTTCTCCAGGGTCTTAAAAAGTCTAAAATTTAAAACCCAAATGTTCTGAATGTATGGAACAGATTATTATGTGGAAAACATTATAAATGCACATTTTTAACACTATGGTTGTTTCTGCCAGTACTATTGCTGTAAGAAGGAGGAGTCGGAGTCAGAGGAGGAGGAGCCTGACTTCGCAGTCACATCCCGTATGCCTCCAGTGCACTCCAACCACAACATCCTGGCGGCTACTGTTCCTACGGCAACCACCCCCAATGGCCCTGCCTACTTCACACCCCCACCGGCCCGAAAACTGACTCGCTCGCAGACCTACTGCCCGTCTTGCACACACTACGATCTACCATTTTACCTGCCGCAGCCAGAAGGCCTACGGAATGGGGGCGAGCGCATTAGCTACCGTGGCATGCACCAAAAAGATTTGGGGCTGCCTGCTCCACTGCCTGTGCAGTTACCCACACCGGTACCTATGCCATTCCCCTCCCAGCTGCCCACACCACTCCCCAACTACCACAAACTTAACCTCAGCCGCTCTGTCACCATGAGGGAGATGTTCACACGGAGCTGCAGCATTAGCACTGATGTCTAGTGAACAGGTTTCACTGGCTTACAAAAACTTCCTCAGAGTGCCAAACTTTCAGAAAGACTGTGAAGGCTCCTAACTGGAAAATATAACAAGAAAATGGGAGCTTGTCCTCTCGAATGAATCACTTTTTGTGTATTTTCAGAAACTGGAAAGCAGACTGAGAAGGTAGTCTTGAAGCATTTCTCACATATTTCTAAAGGGATGCATTGAATCTTGGGAAGACTGGTAACTTTTTCAATATATAGTCAGAAATGAAACTTTTCTATTAGTCATGTAGCTGGAATATTAAGTGATTTAGCATACAGTTGTTGATGAAAAGCCCCCTAGTGGGCTTGCAATAAGACTGCTGCAAGTGTAACAGCAGATGTAAGCATTTGAATATGAGGCAAGATAAGGCATTTTTATAACAAGAAAAGATATCGAGTTGCATATTTGATTATAAATATTAGGCCATAATTTTAGCTGTTTGAAATCATACTTTTAAATGTTTTTAATGTTTTCTATTGTTTTGCTTACCACTTCTGATTTTCAGTTGAGTTTCCAAACCACAATTTGACTATGATTCGAGGGTTGTGGATTCCTAAATCAAGGGCTACGTTTGCTCTTTCTAAAAGCTGCTTGTTGGGCATGCAGAGAGAACATCATCTGCCAGAAATGTTTCCTTTTTTTCTCTTCATTCGTGCAGCCATATAGCCTAATATATCATGTGTTGTTTATTTGAAAACGGATTTCTTCTGTTGCTGGCTGCACATTACTGGTGATGTTGTGATCGCCATGTGGTTGTGTTGTGATTTCAGGTTGCTCTTCTCTTCTTTTTCTCATTGGCACCCTTTTAATCTCTCTTGTGCACACATAAAACGTTTCAGTGCCTGTTTTAATCAGTCTATTTATATTGTTATTATTTTTCTGTCACTGCATAATCATAGTAATTTATTGGAAATGGCGATTAATTATATTGTTTCTTGCTCTTAAGTGATGCCAAAATGTTCTTGTAACTGATAATGCAACTAAGAATATAATGTGGATGGATAATAAATCTGACTGAAAAGTTTTTAATGTTCCTGTTGCTTGTTAAAGTTCATGTTTAGCTGTGAGTTTTAGCATTTATTTGCTCACACTACTTGGTACAGTCTTATATGCATAACTTAGGTGATGGATAACATTTTTGGTCTATCGGGACTTTAAAATGTTAAACCTGCACGTTTGAACCTGATATGGGAAATAACTTATTTATTTTCTTAAAGCTTATGCACTTGTTTAACACTAGATAGCACACAGTTCTTGTTTATTTTTTCGGGGTTGACTCTTGTTAGACCGTCCCTAAGTGCTCCGCTCACAGCCACTTGCTCATAAAGACCAATGTGTTTTGTCTGCTAACACGAAAAAACAGTGTAATTCATGACCCTGAGCATGAAGCAATAGATTAAATTTCGTGACTAAATCATAAACTGATGTCAGACTGGGTTGTATGGCTAACAAATGGCTCGCATTAAAGGTTAACTACCACAACGCTCTCATTTTAGGCTAGCTAGCACATGGCTCATGTTTAAGGCTAACTAGCACATGGCTCATGTTTAAGGCTAACTAGCACATGGCTCTTGTTTAAGGCCGTCTAGGACATGCCCCTTGTTTATGGCTAGCTAGCACAAAGCTTTTGTTTGGGACCAGCAAGCACATGCCTTTAAAGTAGGGTTAGCTAGCACGTGACTCATTTAGGCTAGCAACCCTGTGGCTCTTATTTAAGGCAACGTAACACATGGATTGTTTGAAGCTTGCTTGCACAAGGTTTTAGTTTAAGGCTAACTAGCACATGGCTCTCGTTTAAGGTTAGCTAGCAAAGGGACAACCCTCCGCTCTCCCTGCTTTTGTGCAATAGGAATTGCTGAACTGTAGCAACTAAACCTGCCGCAAGGTGGCGGTGTCAGAAGTGAGCATGTTCTCATTCAATGCTAAAAATACTTGGTAATGTACTGTTTCTTCTTTCTTTTTTTCCAGATTGGTAACTTTCATGAACACTCTGAGGGGGTAAAATATTTTTAAATCCTTTAAGTCCTGCCTCTCTGGACCATTTCTGGTTACCTGGTAGTGATACATCCTTTTTTTTACGGCTCTCCCATTCACACGAAACATTGTGCATGCTACGTCCATGTTAATTGCAGCCTATGTAGCTAGCACATGGCTCTAGTTTAAGATTAGCTAGCACATGGCTAATGTTTAAGGCTAGCTTGCGCATGACTACACTTAAAGTTTTGCTTACATGTTAATCTAACATTTTTGACACATACATGTATTGTTTTTATACAGTACAGTACAATTGTGCTGTGCTAGTATTGTTGAAATACAAAGAATAGGCTTTATAGTAAATAACTATATTTTAGGTCTGTGTTTACATTGTTGACCAGGCTGAATTTCCAGGAAAATGAAGGCGTTTCCACTGAATTATTTAGGGCTGTAATGTATCGCAGCATGCAGCAGTGCTGGCCAGAACGATGGAGGAGTATTGATGTTTTATGACATGCCTTGAATTATCCTCCCGCAGATGAAGCTCATTCCCTTTGCCAGTGATCTCTCTGCCCCTCTCCATTCCCTAAGTCTCTGTGAAGGCAGTCTATGTTTTACAATCCTTGACAGTCAGACGTGGGAAGAGCTGCTATAGGATCAACTGTGGGCGGCTATATGAATTAAAACTTGATGAAATGCAAATAAACTGCTCTTTCTCTGCCACCACTTTATTTCGAGATGGATTGTGTTATGAGTGTTGAACTCTTTCGAAACAGGCTTACAGGCACCTTGTTAAATGGTATCTTCACACCGATGTTTGATGGTTAAGATGGATATTTCAAACCAAATGTCACAGTGAGTCTTCCAGTATTAACGGTACTTCTATTTCCTACAATGACTAAGTTCTTACAATGGAATTAAATTTGTGCCACTAAAATGAAAGCAATTTCAGATAAAACAATCAAAAATACAATTTTGCCAAAACATAAAAAAAAAACACTGAAAACAAAAATAATCAACAAATTTTCAGAAAATGTTAAATAAACTGATTATTATGTTGTTTTCACTTTTGTCTACGATTTCGTTACTCAAAATTTTGGTTGCACTCTCAACATTTCCTTTTTCGCTTTCTAAGTTTGGTTTGCGCTCTTGAAATTTACATTTGACATTCTGGCACACATCACTCATAGAGCTGGGCATTAAAATGATTTGCAAAATTTTTCAACTTTCTCTACAGTTTAGTTTCCATTCCCAAAAATAAAGACATCCTTCCCAATCGGGGTACTAATCAGCACACTATCCATACTTTAAAGTGTGCAAAATGTGAGTGAGTGTCCCAAACTTTAGTATAAATAAAATTGTGAACCTTATTAAAACACCGTATGAAATGTGCTTGCATTGTCGCTGACATCTAATCCTCATGTTTGTATACTTTCTATGCTCTATAAAACCACTATTGAATGTAATCAAAGCTAGCATCTGGGAACTTCCTTTCCTGCCGTGATCATGTGACCTCTTGCAACAGTTGTTGGCTGATGACACATGAAGCAAAAACAATTCCACACTGCTGTTCATATAAACTATACAAATTCTCGTGCAAATATATCACATAGTGCACCTTTAAATCAGGAGATAATGTTTTCATGAGAGTGAATAGGTCGCATCTACTAGGATCAAGGGTTTAACTAATAGAATATTCACAGTATCCCATCTAACTGGAGCACTTTGTGGCTTATAAAAATGTGCTTTTTGTCTCTCACACGTGTATTTGTGATGGTCTTTGGGTGAGACTTGAGTCATCATTTTGATGTAAACACCCTTGAAAGCTTTTCCTACTATCTTGTTTCAGTGCTTTTGTGTTTCTTGAGATGTAAGAGACACTTTGATAGCAATGTTTTGCATTATTTATTTGGTGTGATAAAAGAAAGGCCACCTTCGGGTTGGTACTTTTAATCTGGGACGAGGAAAGACTTTTCTGACACATTCTCTCTCTCTCTTTCTCTCACACACTCTCACTCTCTCTCTCTCTTTCTCTCTTCCTCTCTATCTCTTTTAATCTCTCGTTCTCTATCTTCTTCGTTTTTCTGTTGCTTTCTTTCGTTTTCTCTCTCACTTTCTCTCTTTTTTTTGTTTGTTTTTTACATGTCCCAAAGTGCTTCAATTAAAATGTCCCTTCGAGAGACTCTTACTCTGCAGAGGTGATGGTGAGGAAGTTCAACCGTTTCCCAGATAAGAACATCTAACCTCACTTCATTCATTCATTCATTCATTCATCTTCATGTCGGCTTTATTCCCTTTCGGGGTCGCCACAGCGGAATGAACCGCCAACTCTCTGGCATATGTTTTACGCAGCGGATGCCCTTCCCTGCCGCAACCTCACTTCAAGAAAGAAAATTCTTAACCAGTCACAGACTTCAGGTCTCCATTCACTGAAGGCACTTTTAATCTCTAAACTCATTGACATCCTCACCAAAACTCAGTGTGGTGAGTTCAGATCATTGTAATCAATTATTTTCTCATTCTTAGTTGCTATATATAAGGTTTTATTCTGATCCTTCTTCTAGCATTATATACAGTTTGTTGTAACGAAAGAATACTGAGATTGTGTGCAGAAAATTGGAGAGTATGTTTACAACATGAGAATGGAACTCAGTTTACTATCATACTTATTTCAGGTCAATGCAATAGGATGTATAACTTTTTTTTCTATGGTTGTAATTAAATTACCCGTTGCACTATGCCTTTTTGTACTTGAATGAATCAAATAGTTTTACATCTAAATGCATTTATTGAAGTATATACAACTATTTTTATTTGTTCATTTTAGCTGGATAATTTAAGGGATCATAGCTTGTTAAATGCAAAATCTAAACAATCTATTTTGTGCAGACCTGTTATGACTGTTATGATCAAAACTTTTGAAATGCCGCCATCTACTGTTGAAACATAAATACATCAGAAGTTTGCTACTGGTCGATAATAATCTCTTCGTCTTTTTTCAGGCTCACAAAAACAACTATTGATCATAAAAGTTAGTCAAGGCTGTAGCAGTTTACAAATAACTAAAGTACTGCTATTACTACTAACGTGGTGTTAACACACTTGAGCAAATATTACTCTAATATTTTAATATTGAAATAAATATATTTATATAAATAGAGTAAATATATTTGGTGAATTAAAAAATATAGAAAATAACTTGCTATAAAAAGGGTTAAAATGACACATGGAAGTATTGCAAAGAAAATTGAAAGGGGAAAACACTAATAATAATTTTAAAACCCACCATCTAAAGTTGTACCGCCCCGGATAGTGGCGGTAATGCGCCAACGAAGTATACAAAAAACATTAGAAGAAGAAAATTGAGGCGGGAAATTTCTTATCTGACAGAATTCTAGAGCTTTCCACAACACTAGCGCCTATAAAACATCGTTAACGCTTTTTCGTCACGTGACATTTTTTCATAGTTTCGTATCACACAACTGTAATCAATCTAAAATACAACGTTTGAAGTAGAATGAACGAGATCGTAGAGCAAGAATCGATTCCCACAGCTACTCCTGAGGTCAAATTGACGCCACGACAAGGGGGCGCGACTTCAAGAAGAAGGTAAACATAGATGAACCCTGAATAACTGCACATGTATCGTTTAACGTTATAGATTCACGTTGAGTCGTACCCCTTTTCTTTTCTGTGTAGACCTCTAGAGTCAAGAAACAACAGAAGCGTTAATTCAAGTTTTAAATCTCCTGTGAGTAAAAACTGTCACGTTTTCCTGAAACGTTAACTTAAATTGATGTGCAGTAACGTTAATCTGGGACATCTTAAACATAGAAACCACATTACATTATTTAAAAAATATTCAGTATTTTAATGTACAGAATAAAATAACTATCCAATATAAACTACTTGTTTATCCAAGTAAAGCAGTTTTGACTCAGTCGATGCTCTGTGTAATAAGGTATGCTTTCTTTGTTGTAGGTATTAAAGACCCCTGTGGTAAAGTCCTCTGTGTGCCCTGAAGAAGAGGTTAAAGAGCTCCAGAAAACACTCGATGAGCTGAATTTAGAGATCACTTTGTTGGAAAATGAGTATGTTGAGATTGTGGGAAATGTATTTTTGTTATGGCATAAATTAAAAAAATGCATCTCCCTCTTTCAGGAAAAACGATATCCGTAAAGCTGCTATATTGTGTTTCCAGTCTAGTCATGTTCAGATTGTTAATGCTAATTGTGTGATCCTATTTTCTTTTTCTGGGAGCTCAAAATCATTGACTGTATATAACATGGACTGGATGTTTGTGACATCACTCATAGGCTTCTGGCAAAGTCAACATGGGCATAGCCAGTACTCGAAATCACATCCTTGGAGGCTAAACATGGCTGTAGTGAAGGCATCTGATTGGCTGAAGGTTTAAATTGTATATATCTTAAACAAACTAAATTGAAAGTAATTATGTTCCCTCAGAGTGTTCGTGAAGGTTAAAACTAACGATCTGAATCAACAAACCTAATGGAGCCAGGGGTGGAAACATTTTTTCAGCTCCAAAGTTGGTCCTTTTTAACATAGGCTTGAATGAGATCTTGCTCCCTTTTGGAGTCGGCCTCAAGCAGCCGCTCGGGGCACTACAGTTAAGTCACTTCCTATCACGCATTAAGAGGGAAAGGAAGAGGTTGCCCCTTGCTCAAAACGTCTCTATAGGAGTCGCCAGTACCTTTGTTACAGTTACATTTTCACTTTTCACAATAGCAAAAGCCCAATGTCTTTCTGTTTCCCAGGTAAAGTCAATTAAAAATAAAGTTCAACTTGCTTTGAACAAATCATCTACACATTGATTTTAAATAGGGGTATAAAAAATGTATGCAATTTAAAAGTGTACAGAGATGTGGGTAGGATTTTATGGTTTGTGACATTACAAAAAAGCAACCAGAGAACATTTTTTTCTGGCTAACTAAAATTCTCTTTTCGTGATTTTACAGAGGTTTTATGGTGGAAGAGTTGGATCAGCACATAGACTTGCTGCATGAATATAATGATATCAAAGACATCGGACAAACACTACTGGGCAAATTAGGTAAGACTTGGTGTGTGTTTAACTTCATTGCACCATAGCCTCCTTGTGTCCCACACATCACTGCCCGACCCACTCATGTGTGTGGGTTACAGCCTCAGTAAACTCATCACTTCTCCATTGTTTCAGGAATATGATAATAGCATCCTCTAGTGTCACTGTTGGACCCTGTATTATATAATGGAGCCTTTCAGTTCACAGCATGCAGAGTTTCTCTTCACACTTTGACTTCAGCTGGTCCGAGGGCCAGCGGGGGTCTGTAACGCGTCATTTTGCCCATGTGACCATTTTCAAATACAACTGTGGCTCTGTGTCTCTTGCAGCCAGCCTGCGTGGAGTGACCACTAGAGACTTGTACAGTGACTTTGGCCTTGAACTGGATGACTGAGAAGACTGAACAGCAAGAAAGCCTTGTGAGACGTTTAGGGTGTGTATATATACAGAAAGCGCAAGTGAAATTGATAGTTGTGTTCTATTTTTATCTTTGGAACATGCAAATTAGAGATTTTTTGTGGAATCGGATTTAAAAGAAAAAAAAAGTAAACATCTGCACAGATGTTTGTTCTGTTGTTGTAGTGTTATTGTGATTCTGGAATTGCTTATTAAATTTTTTTTGAAATAAGAACTCTGAGTTAGAGAAGGATTTGTTTAAAGATAGCATTCAGTCTAAGGAAATATAAATGTGAATTCAATGCAAATTGTGGCAAGTTCATTGTGCAAACACAGATTTTATGCTTAACTAAAGTCATTTAGGTTTAGCCTAACATGTATAAGCCCAAAATGTAAAAGCCCAAACTCACTGTTCTAGATATTAAATCATTTTTATTAGCTCTTATTTTTCAGATGACCATGTAAAGCTCATTTGGGATGTTTTTCCCTGCTGTTACTTGGGGTTGCCAGAGATTGAGTAAATGCTCCTAAATGCCAAAAAAAGTATGAATTATTGTTAGGGTTGCCATAGACTGACAAAATGTTCATAAATGCTCAAAAAAACAAAAAAGTGACTTTTAGCCATGTCAGAGTTTGAGAAAAGGCTCATATACACTCAAACCCATAAAAGAAAGGGTTAGGTTTGCCAGACTTTGGTAAAACGTATATGTACAAATGCTCAAATCTTAAAAGTGATTGTAAGAAATGGCAGATATTGACATGAGACTCAAATGTAAAAAAGTAAATGTTATTGTAAGGTTTGCTAGAGATGGAAAAAATGCTTCCAACTGTTAAAAAATTATAAAATGAAATGACTGTTAGTGTTACCAGAGGTTTATAAAATGCTCATAAACACTCAACTTTGTAAAAGGCAAACTATTCATAGATTTTTGATGAGTTTACATTAGTATTTAATTTTTGCAGGTTGATTGTGTGATTATAACCATTAATGTTCAGCTAAACTTTGTTCCGGTTTATATGGTAGTTATGATAAGTAAAAGTAATTTAAAGAAAGAAAAACTAAACTAAGTTTTTAACCATTTACAATTGTGTGCAGCTAAATGTTTAGTATGCAGTGGCTTGAGGGATTTTTGTGTATTGACAAGTCTTCTCACATAATGGAAATACTTGCTGACCTCCAATATCTCCCAGTTAGACAGTAAGTTGAGTTTAAAGTTTTACTACTGGCATATAAATCCCTGGAAAATCTTGCTCCTCCATATCTGCTTGACTTCATCTCACCTCGTATTGCACTCAGCTTCTTCTGTCTGGTTGGATCCTCTTCTTCCTCCTAAAGTCATTATGGGGAGGAGAGCCTTCTGCCCTGTAGGTCCTTTGCTCTGGAACAAGCTCCCAGAGCACTTTTGGAACAGTTCTACTCTGTCTAGTTGTAAATTCAAACTTAAAACCTTCCTCTTTAAACAGCTATGTAACATGACCACTAGAGACTTGTACAGTGACTTTGGCCTTGAACTGGATGACTGAGAAGACTGAACAGCAAGAATGCCTTGTGAGACGTTTAGGGTGTGTATATATACAGAAAGCGCAAGTGAAATTGATAGTTGTGTTCTATTTTTATCTTTGGAACATGCAAATTAGAGATTTTTTGTGGAATCGGATTTAAAAGAAAAAAAAAGTAAACATCTGCACAGATGGTTGTGCTGTTGTCGTAGTGTTATTGTGTTTCTGGAATTGCTTATTAAATTTTTTTTGAAATAAGAACTCTGAGTTAGAGAAGGATTTGTTTAAAGATAGCATTCAGTCTAAGGAAATATAAATGTGAATTCAATGCAAATTGTGGCAAGTTCATTGTGCAAACACAGATTTTATGCTTAACTAAAGTCATTTAGGTTTAGCCTAACATGTATAAGCCCAAAATGTAAAAGCCCAAACTCACTGTTCTAGATATTAAATCATTTTTAATAGCTCTTATTTTTCAGATGACCATGTAAAGCTAGTTTGGGATGTTTTTCCCTGCTGTTACTTGGGGTTGCCAGAGATTGAGTAAATGCTCCTAAATGCCAAAAAAAGTATGAATTATTGTTAGGGTTGCCATAGACTGACAAAATGTTCATAAATGCTCAAAAAAACAAAAAAGTGACTTTTAGCCATGTCAGAGTTTGAGAAAAGGCTCATATACACTCAAACCCATAAAAGAAAGGGTTAGGTTTGCCAGACTTTGGTAAAACGTATATGTACAAATGCTCAAAATCTTAAAAGTGATTGTTAAGAAATGGCAGATATTGACATGAGACTCAAATGTAAAAAAGTAAATGTTATTGTAAGGTTTGCTAGAGATGGAAAAAATGCTTCCAACTGTTAAAAAATTATAAAATGAAATGACTGTTAGTGTTACCAGAGGTTTATAAAATGCTCATAAACACTCAACTTTGTAAAAGGCAAACTATTCATAGATTTTTGATGAGTTTACATTAGTATTTAATTTTTGCAGGTTGATTGTGTGATTATAACCATTAATGTTCAGCTAAACTTTGTTCCGGTTTATATGGTAGTTATGATAAGTAAAAGTAATTTAAAGAAAGAAAAACTAAACTAAGTTTTTAACCATTTACAATTGTGTGCAGCTAAATGTTTAGTATGCAGTGGCTTGAGGGATTTTTGTGTATTGACAAGTCTTCTCACATAATGGATATACTTGCTGACCTCCAATATCTCCCAGTTAGACAGTAAGTTGAGTTTAAAGTTTTACTACTGGCATATAAATCCCTGTAAAATCTTGCTCCTCCATATCTGCTTGACTTCATCTCACCTCGTATTGCACTCAGCTTCTTCTGTCTGGTTGGATCCTCTTCTTCCTCCTAAAGTCATTATGGGGAGGAGAGCCTTCTGCCCTGTAGGTCCTTTGCTCTGGAACAAGCTCCCAGAGCACTTTTGGAACAGTTCTACTCTGTCTAGTTGTAAATTCAAACTTAAAACCTTCCTCTTTAAACAGCTATGTAACATGAGGGTGGACGTTTCATTCTTTTTTTTAATTGGTGAGTTATTCGCTGTTGTTTTTCATATTTATTCAGCAAGATAGCTCATTGTTTTCTTGTGATTTTTTTATTCTAGCTGCATGGTGACATTGAGAGTCTCGAAAGACACCTGGAATTAAAAATATTATTATTAATAAAGAATCAAAGAAAAATAACACTAGTAAATTTCTTGGCTCCTTAGTTTTCTAATAAATCATTCTGTAACTAATTTCAAGTTCTACTCCTGGTTTATAATCTAACAAAACAGTAGTTGTTTTTTTCCAGGCACATGAATTAGGCTTGATAATGTAAAAATACACTTGAACTCTATTTATTAATTTATTTATTTCCAGTAACACTTTTTAAACTGCTTTCACAATTTTTTCAACTGCTAACTTGTCACAATTGTTTGGCTTGATTTATTTAACTTAATTTATTTGGCTTTATTTGTTTTACTAATTCAGAGTTTTACTCTGGTGTTATAATCTAGTAAATTATATTTATTCATTCTTTTTTGTATTTATTTTTTAATTAGCTTTTATTGTAACCCAACAAGAGGCTGGCCCTGGAAACAGGCTTGACAATGTAAGCATTCGCCTCAACACTATTTTTCTATTTATATACTTTTTTCGGTAAGGCTCTTATTTAACTGCTTTCACTAAACGTTAATGATAACTTGTTACAATTGCATGCCATATTTTCCACTTGGCAAAGTAGTAGCCTGTCTCATTATAAATGTGTAATATATATGAACGAGTGTTTATGCTAGCTCTGTGGCCTGCAGATATTTGACAATTGCCCTGCTTTTCCTCCTCCATCACGCCTCATGGTCCCGCAGAGCTGCTTCACAACTACCGGATGGAAACTGCCGCGATGATTCGCTGGCTGCGCCACATTTCCTTGACAGGACTCTAAGTCCCGTCCTCCCTTGATGAAATAGCCCATGTCAGAGACGCGGATTGGTTCAAGGAGCCGTCAGTCAACGCGTAAACACGGCAACGGCGAATTGCAGAAAGGCGGGCGCAAGTAACAAAATGATAAGGTCATTGGAATTACCAGCGCTACGACCACCCTCACAATGAAGCGATAAAAGATATGAGAGGAAAATGAAATAAAAGGGGGCAAAGTCTACACTAACGTCCCCGGGATATAGGTAAAAGGCGGATGAGAGGCTGTTACACCGGCGCGTGTGTATCAGCGCAGGTAAACGCGGTGGAGGTTTCGCTTAAGCCGATCAAGGTGGTTTCGTACGGAGCGGTTTCCCCTTCTACCAAAACACACATTTTGTGACAGCGGAGTCAGAAATACAGGTATTTTCCGGATCTTAAACAGCTAATTCTTGAATAATTCAACCATTCTCCATTTCGGAAATCTCCTGCATCATTAACGTTAATCGTTAAGGCAGCATAAACCATTTAAAGGTGCCTTCTGTTGGCTCTCAAGAACACCAACGTGTTTAGTGATCTGGGTTATTCTTGCAGATGGATGCCACGTCATTAAAATAAAACGCTTATTCCAGATGTAAGCAAATTGATTCAAGACATTAGAGCCGATTTCTAAATAGGTACAATAAGTGAGACATAGCGAATGTGACAGATTTTATTTACTCATAGTGTAACGTTATTAAGTCTCCTTACTGTGAAATCACTATATCTTGTGATTTTATTGTTATTGTTAGTGAAGCTCAGTCTACTGCAGTGCTATAGATGGTCTATTCTTCAACGAATCATTTGACTCGGATCTCTTCAACAAACAAAGTGAGCCGACCTGCATTTTGATTCGTTTATAAGCAAATCTAATTGTTCACTGAATTAAATTTTATTTGTTCGTTTCAAGTGATAACTCTTTTTATCAGAGTAATATCAAAACATTAATACGTGTTTAGTATATGTCATATTTCATTTTCAAGGATAAACCGCCACCGCGTGAAACGTTATGACGTCAGTGGTTGGAATAGCTATTCCGAGTGAACGATTTGTAAGAGCCGACTCAAATGAATCATGTTTAACTTCCAATGTGCTCACTACGATTTCCGGACTTGAGCAACAAATTGTGGCTATGCGGCAGTAAACACGCGTCTCAAGATGAGAGTGATGCCTTTTCAGCATTTCTATCTGAAGTCTGTTATGTTGGGTTCATTGGCATACGGTTGAAACAGACGTTACTCCGTAGGGCGGTTTATTTTCCCATCATCCCTCAGCAAGTTAGGACAGAGCCGCTTTGGGTTTCCCTGCTGCAGTGAAATCACTTGATGATGAAAATGATGATGCCATGACCTTCTGGGAACTAGACAGGAAGATGGGTGATTTAAAACAGCTATTAACATCAATTGGAATATTTCCATAATGAATCACTGCAGAATGCAGATGATTGCATTTCATACATCACACTTTTGCAGGTAAATATTAGTCAAACCACACAGATAGTCAATGAAGTTTCAGATAAACTGCTGCACAAGACTCACACTGCTGCTTATTATTAAGTTTTCCGACATAAGTTAAATTCTTCCTCAATGTTATTACAATGGGTGAAATCGATGTTGTTGTATTAACATAAAAACCAGTTCAAGATGTTTAAAAGGTGTACTTAATGTTAAACTATTCTGATATTTGATCAAAATCATAAAAGACAATAGAAGAAAGACTTTAACGACTAGACAAATGCCTGTGCCATCTTTTTGTTGATGTCTGAATTGAAGTGATGGGCAAATTGCTCATTACATCAAAACTGAGTAACGATACTTGTGTAACTCAAGTTCAAGTTTATTACTTGGCATGCACACTTTACATTGTGAAAAATAATTGAATTTCACGAGAAATATACACATTAAGAAGCATTAGAGAGAAAATGCTCAGTAATACAATAAAATCAACTCTCTCCTTTCCTCTCAGAGCAGCCAAACCCAGTATTTGGTTCTTTTTAACTATATTATTATTTCATTTTAGCTGCACAGAGCCTGCTCTCATATTTAGGAAGTGTAAACTGGATTTTGTGGTGTCTACCAACTACTGGACAGTTCATTACTTTTGGTCGTTCACCTTCCACTACCCCAAATACCTTAGCTGACTCCTCAGACAGTTAACCGCTGGGTACAAACTTTCAGATTTGCCTATTCACATTTAAAACTCCGAAGCAGGTGGTCTTACTAGTACACATTTCTATGTATCGGAGACTACAAGTCTGAGCTATCCAGACCTCAGCTAGTCCAGAATTTTGCAGTTTGATTTCTCTTTCAGGCCCAGAAACATGACCATATTACACCAGTTTTCTGTTCACGACACTGGCTGCCACTGTGCTAATTACACACAAATCTATAAATGGTCCTGCTTCTTTATACCTCAGTGATCTCCTATTAGAGCATAACCCCCAAGAGCTCTCAGATGATCAGAATAGAGACTTTTAATGATTCCAAGATCCAGATTAGAATGTAGAGGTAACCATGAATTCTCTCTGGACCTGAGCTAGAGGAACAGTCTTCCACCAGCTATATGATCAACCTTTTTAGTGTCTGCATGGAAACCAAACTAAAAATCCACTCTTTTTTGATGAAGCTTTTAACAATTTGAACATGGTCTTCTATAATGTGTACATTTTGATAAACAGGCATAAAAATGTTAAGAAAAGTTATCATATTCTTTTATGCTCTTTGTTCTTTGTGCAGAACTTTGATCAGTTGTTTTAATAGTACTGCAGAAATAAATTTAAATTTATGTAATGCAAACACCACATTTTCAGTGATTCATCACAAATTCAATACTCTTTATTCTCACACCTTTCTATATGTTTATACTAAGTCGCAGAAGCAATTCTCATCAGCAATTTCACTTCGAAACTGTCTGTAATTCAGAGAAGGTAGATATCTACTGCAATCAGCTCAGCTGTCAGAGAGCATAGTACAGATCAAGTAACTCTGTAGCCTTCCGACTCTGATACCCAATCCACTCTAGCTACATTACGGTAGTTTTAGTAGCTTTAATCTTAGCTTTAATCAAAGAATAACTTTAGAGGGATCTTAAAGAAAAACGTGTGTTATTTAATAATCATTATAATTAATCTCTATCAGATTATAATAATGTTTCATGTTTAATTTTGCCATATAATTCTCTTATCAGTGTTTAAAAAATAAAGAACATACCTCTCCTTTGAACTCAACCTTTAACATGTGTACAAGGTCAAAGATCAGTTTTTTTAACAGCTTCAATATCGATGCGATTACAAACTCAGATAATCCCAGAGTTTGTCAGATTAATGCAAGAGTTTAACACATTAACCTTTGTATTTTCTGATTTATTGAGGATATTTTACAACTTTTATCGGTGACTGACAGTCCTCTATTACACGGGACCAGTGCAATCATAATAGAGTAATCAGCAGATGTTGAAACCTAGAGATGAAGCTGACTGAATGATTGACAGACGTCTCTCTCTGTTTCAGAATGTTGCGCTTGGCATGCTCCACGGCCCTCCTCTTCCTCCTCAGGCCGCTCCTGGGTCTCCCCTGGTTCCAGGTTTTACCCTCCATTTTGATTTTTTATGTGGGTTCTGGAGGATGGACGTCCTTGCGTGTGTTTACAATGACGATCTACCGCGATTTGCAGTGAGTTTGCCACTTGCACTAACAAAAATGATATATATGGGTTTTTAGCAAGATGCTAGTTGAATGATGAAACACCCCAGTTTCTCTTCTGGACCATAGACCCTGTAGTAGACCATAGAATGTTTTTCAAACACATTCCCCCACACCACTACATATTTATACAATTTCACAGACATTTACCCAGACTTTGGTTAATATACTGGTTTCTGGTATATTTTAGGGTTTGTTTTTTAAGGTTTTAAATGGATTTTGCCCCAGTTTACTTCACAAAACTGATTCAGATTTATATAGATGTACTTTGAGATTGGCTTCAGCTGATGGTTCCAAAGTAAAAATAAAATAAAGTGCATTTTCTATTTCTCCTATTAAAACCAATTGGATGTGTGTATCATTATATTGGATTTTATTTTGTTGTGTTGTATCTGTTTTAGTCAGTTTTGAATTTTATATTTTTTTATTCGATTAGAAATAAAGTTATCCCAATTTATCCTAAATTGCTAGTCTTCTCAAGCAATTTTACTCAAACAAGTGCTTTTGTGATTAATAATGAAATGAAAGATTAATCTTGAAGGAATGCGTTTAACAAATACCACCACTCATTCCGGTATTACAAGCAAGGTTTTTGTTCAAAGGGCATTCGTCTGGGTTTCTGGGTTGTACTGGGCAGGTTTAACTTGTTTTCTTCAGAGAGCAGGTTTAGAAATCTCAATTGAGCAACTTTCATCAACAATGATGTTTGATGTGAGAAAGCAATTTTTTTTCAGTCACAGATGGTTTTGGTGCTTGGGTTGCAAAAGTCAGTTTCTACTTCAGGCTCTTGAGCTGTGGATGTGCCGCTTCAGCTTCATAGATTGCTCTTTAAGTGGCTGGATTGCAGGATATGGGCTTTTAGGATTGTTCTTAATGGACATGGGAACTCTTATGGGTTAGGGATAACTGCTTTTAGAAGTGGGACTATGTTTGTGTATGCTCAAACACCATTTTAACTACTTCCTGGCACTTAGAGATTTGTTTGTTGTTATATAGCATGACGTTAATGAAGACATAATGAGCTTTATTCGTATGAAGTTTAACCTATGAAGTTGATTCAAAATGAGCATTTTTCTTTGTTTAAAGATGAATGAAATATATGTGTTGTTAAAATGGGACCTTGAATGACAACTTTTCAAGCATTTGAAAATAAATGTGGCTTAATAGTGTGTATTCAATCATCCCTAAAAGCATCAAAGTCTGGAGTTTTTTTGTTAATCACGACAAATCTTAACTATCCATTAAAATCAATTAATTTTTAGATTTCTGTGTTTGAGACATCACAAATCTTAGTATTCCTCCCACAACAGCATCAGCCTGCTCTCACTTACATTGATCACCCACAACTGTTTTTGCAAGGAGTTGCACAGTTATGGGGATTTTTAAAGTTGGGCTGGGTTTTCGGAGCGGCTGGGTCTCTGCTGAATTGTGTGTTGTAGCTTGTTAAGTGTGCTTGGAGTCATGAGAAACCATTGCCTCCTCACGACCAGCTTCTGTCCTGAGATTGTATGATGGCAAGAAAATTCATCTGCTTTGAAATCCTGGGTGCTCCTCGTGATGGTATCGCACCATTGAAGCAGCACCATGAGCTGATTTAATTAAACATCTCACTCTCCTCATGCAAAAATACCTGTACTGGATGTGAAGGTACATTTTAAGGGAAAGTTATTGGCCCATAAGCTTAATTGAGCTAATGTTATTGCTCCTTACATCCAGTTTCAGTTGTAGTATTGATGGATCATAAACATCGCCAGCCATTTATTTGCCCATACACTTGTGTAAGCGTCACGGTGGCGCAGTGGGTAGCACGGTTGTCTCACAGCAAGAAGGTCGCTGGTTCTAGGCTCGGCTGGGGCAGGTGGCATTTCTGTGTTGAGTTTGCATGTTCTCCTCGTGATCGTGTGGGTTTTCTCCGGGTGCTCCGGTTTCCCCACAAGTCCAAAGACATGCGGTATAAGTGAATTGAGTAAGAACGATTGTCCATAGTGTTAAAAGAGTGAATGTGTGTGTGAATGTTTCCCAGCGATGGGTTGCGGCAGGAAGGGCATCCGCTGCGTAAAACACATGCCAGAGAGTTGACGGTTCATTCCGCTGTGGCGATGCCGAAAGGGAAGAAAGCCGACATGAAGATGAATGAATGAATGTTTATGGTGTGCATTCTAAATTTAGTAATTCGTGTCATTCCCATTTCAATCTTTCTGTTCTGCGAACAAGGGTGAACTCTCTTGTTTGGGTGATATACAGTTTAAACTGCTAGGTTGTATCTAAGCATCCGGCAGTACAGTTTAAGATCACGGATCGTGTGCTTTGAACTTTTAACCGCTGCAATTTTCTTGGGCAGTTTAAGTAGTAGCAGAATCATGCAACTGAAAGAAATCTTAGTTTCTGTTTTTGGAAATTGGCCCTCATATTACTCTTCAAAAGATAATGTTGTGGGTAGCTGTAGTTTAGATTATAATTAGGTCAAACTGTTTTTAAGCTGAATATTCTGTTAATAATGTTAATGCATGCCTTAATCCAGGTGTCCGTTAAAAGAAAGTTTGTAAGCGAAGAATTTGCTGTTCTGTAACCGAAGGTAAAAGTTAATTTGCAGTGGTTAAAGTAGTAAAATGCTGACTTAATTAGGGCCCGAGCACGCCAGCGAAGCTGTGCGGCGAAGCCCTATTGTATCTGTTAGGATTATTATTATTATTCTTACGCTTCCTAAATCGCAAATTTCACCATCTAGACGTGCTCGAAAACTCACCAAAATCGGCAATAATTTAAAGCTTGGTGGAAATTGCGATCTGACACAGTCGGCGTGATCGTAGCATAAAAAATGGCTCTTCAGCGCCCCCTGGAAAAATCGGGGTCCGGTTCGACCTACAGTCACGAAAATCGGCACACATATGTACCACCTCTAGCCAAGTAGAAAAGTCTCTTTCAGGTTTTCGCCAAATCGTACAGGAAGTCGGCCATTTTGAAAAAAACCCACAATTTTGAAAAAACATCATCTTGCACTTTGACGAACTCCTCCTAGGAAAATTGCCAGATCGAGCTGAAAATTGGTGTGGTTACTCGGGAGACATTTGGGATGAAAAGTTATCAAAAACGCAGCAGTTTGTAAAACGGTCTTTGGGTGGCGCCCCCACGAATTTCACCATTCAAAAATGTGCCTAAAATTGACATATTTTTGAGTATATCTCCGTTGTAGTTTATCCGTTGTCCACGAAAACGGCCTGACATGATGAGCTTGGAAGGCTGAATAAAATGATAGGCCGCAATGTGACACCACTCTTAGAGTAGCTCTACAGCGCCCCCCTGAATGTTACTAAAATAGATGTTTTAGCTGTTTTGACACCTTAAACATGTTAGAAACCCCACCAAATTTCGGCTAAACCTCAGCCTCAATAAATATAGTAATCTGACACTGTTTCTACAACTTTACTTTGGACGACAGCGCTGCAGCGCCATCTAGTATGCGAAAACAGCTCATCTCGCATTTTAACAAACTCCTCCTAGGAAAATTGCCAGATCGAGCTGAAAATTTGTCTGGTGACTCTTCAGACAGTATGAACCAAAAGTTATCAAAAACGCAGAAGTTCGTCGCACGGTCTTTCTGTGGCACCGCTTCGAATTTGAGCCTTCTCAAATGTATGGGGATAATGGTACTTGTTACTGTACCTCTCACATCCTTCATCCAATCAATGAAAAAAATGTATGGAATGATGAGCTCACCCCTCAGAACAATTAGATATGCTTACTTGATGATACACTCATAGCGCCTCCTGCTGGCTGTATGAATTCCAAGGGATACTAATGTATTTGTTGCTTTATCTCTTACAAATTTAACTCAATGTACATGACAAAAAATTTGCATGATGAGCTGGTAATTCTAAATGGAATAATATGCTCATGGCATGAGACTGTTATAGCGCCACCTGGAGGCTTTCTGAAATGTGTTTAAAATAGCTGTTGTCATTAGGCAGTGAATGTAAAAAATGTATGGAATGATGAGCTTACCCCTCAGAACAAGTAGATATGCTTACTTGATGATACAATCATAGCGCCTCCTGCTGGCTGTATGAATTCCAAGGGAAATTAATGTATTTGTTGCTGTATCTCTTACAAATTTAACTTAATGTACATGACAAAAAAAATGTAAGACCAGGGGGCGGCATCTTTGGATCCCGCGGATGCATCGTGCGAGGGCCCGTCCATCGCTGCTTGCAGCTTTAATTTAAATTTGATTTTTCTTTTTAATGTAAATGTTAAAAATGTATTAAGGCAACATGGGAAACAGCCCAACAAAATATAGTAACAATCCAGGGTCTCGCTTTTTTTGTAGCTTGTTACTGAATAGCAAATTCGGTATTCACTAAAATTGATATTTTTTTAGGGAAACCTGGACTATTACTTTCATTTTGGTTATTGACTGACACGGAAACAAAGTTTTTTTGATTTTATAATCACAGTTACAGTCAATCTATCATTATCTCTCAGTGATTGAGAGGAGAGTGACTCACTGTAACTGCCAATGTAAGTCACAACTAAACATTCCCATAAAGGCAGTTTTTGGTGAAAAACGTCTGGAGAGGGTGGGGGCAGCAGGACCGTTTAAAGAGCTAGAAGCCAATCCAGGTCATTTTCGCCAAAACTGCATGAATTTGTGAGAAATATATATGTGATGTCCCCTTTGCTGTTTTATTATTTAAGATAAAATATTAGGATTTATCGTGAATATCCTCATCTGGAAAATGTTATAGTTTGGAGATTTGTTGCAAAATTAATTCAAAATATCAAACTCATCTTAAATCATGATAGGAGACCCTTATGTGCTCCTCCTGAACCATGTTTGGTTAAATATGTCTATTGTTTTTCAATGATTGCATTTCTTCTGTTTTTTTTTTCCAATAGTGCAGCCAGCGTGTTGCTAAGGGTTAAACTGAACGTCAAAAGGAACTTACGTGAGCGCAACACTGTTCCTAAACTTTTTGCCAAGTCTGTCAAGAAATATGGAGACAAGACAGCCCTGATTTTCGAAGGAACGGATGAGAAATGGACCTTCAAGGAGCTTGATGACTACTCCAATCAAGTGGGGAACTTCTTTTTGCAAAGAGGCTTCAAGGAGGGTGATGTGGTGGCTCTTTTCATGGAGAACCGACATCAGTACGTTGGGCTCTGGCTGGGCATGGCGAAGGTTGGCATTGAGGCAGCACTCATCAACTTCAACCTCAGGCTGGAGGCTTTGGTTCACTGCGTCAATATCTCCAGTGCCAAAGCTGTAGTGTTTGGCAGCGAACTGACAGATGGTGAGAAGAGCTGTTTCATTTTCACTTTACTTTCCTTATTAATCAGTGTTTAAGTTTGCGTCCATGAGGCCTCTGTATAATTTAGGGAAGATTACTTTAATGGCCAATTCTTGAAAGTTGTTTGTGTTGTAGATGTAGAGCTCTTGTCTGTTAGGAATGATTGAAAGACTTCAGTTTTAATGCCCTGTCTTAATGATCGGTTAAAAACAAGGGAAATAACATGTTTGGTTGTTTCCTCAAAAAGTAATGAAATGCAGCAGCTTTATCTAATAGAATGCCATCTCGGGACTATGAAGGATTATCCGTTTTTAAATTTAGGCAAGAATGTGTTTTTTAAATGATTCTGCTGGGATAGAACACTATGGGTTCAATTAAACAATTTATCTATTAATTAAATTTGTCATGGTTAATTTAGCATAAAAGCCTAACAAGTATTGTTCCCACTTTAGAAAAATATATTCACCTGATTGTTAAATTATTTGCCAGAATAATTTGATAAATGACAGTTCCTGTATTATGACAGAGATTTAGATATTGTTTATATTAAAATACTTCTGAAGTGGATTTTTGTTTGTCGTATTATTATTTTCAAGCTGTATTTAGTTTAAAACTTTAAAATATAAAGTTTTCCTGTGATTTTCTAAACAAATGTATTATTAACTAATGATTTAATATAATCTACCAACCAAAATATATAATCTAACAACACATGGTGAGCTACAAAAAGCAAAGAAGGAAGTTGCAAGCGTATGTTCTCTAGAGAATCAGGTGGGTGTGCTACACAGGGACAGATTTATGATGGTCCGCACCGACACACACACTGAGTCACATGGTTTGCATCAGAGCACAGGCCATGGACTGCACGAGCCCATATGAAGCCACACTTTAAGTTTTGTCTTAAGTAATTGGAGACTGACTCAGAAAGCACTGGAGGTTGAGTCAGCTTCCACTCATTGATTTAACATTACCAGTCCAGGCTTTTTACTGAGGATTTTATAGATTTCTTCTATCCATATACTCTGAATGTAGATTGACTAGTAAATGGCAAGATTTGGCTTTCAACATGGGCTATTTTTTTATCATCACAAGTCACGACAGACTAATGCAACAACTCTTAAAAAAAGCCCCAAGATGCCTGGATCCTAACATAGAAGGAGTTAGTCTCTTTTTTTGTCCTTGTTAAGAGTTCAGAACATTCTTGAAAATGAATAAAGAATATTCAATGCAGGGACAGAATGAAGTACTGTTATGCTGAAGTAAATCACCTTTAAAGTACACCAACCAAATATCTGGACATAAAGTTCCTCTAGGCATACATGGTACACATCTAACATGCTACACAATGGTCTAAACCCAGCACAATCTAAAAGTGACCCTGCTACAAATTTTGAGAGAAGCAAAAAGTGATTCGTTGTCCAGTATGTTCATAGCATTCTTTTTGAAAACAATAATCATATTGTTTAACTTGTTATAAAATAGCAGAAAAAATGTAAAATAAACTGTGAATTTAGACCAGTACCTGAAGTTACATAATTTGCGAGTTTTACATGCTGCTAAGTCAATGGGTTGGTGTGAACTTGAATACTTGCAGAGAAGGGGAAGCGGGTACTGCATACTGTGTACTGGATAGTGCAGCACATTGATGTGATGAGCACTGAATTGGGCATTGATGGAGAAGATGTTACATTTTTCTCCCAAAACTTCAGGGCCACACCAACAAATCAGAGGCTTCCTAGAGTTGTCTTGTGAGGAAAACCGAGAAACCAACAGTGATGTAGGGTATAGTTTTCCTATGGAAAAGCAAGTGAGTAGACAATTGTGTTCCTTAAGTTCACCCATTCCTCTCTCCCTTTAAATCCTTCAGCAATGTGCGAGGTGCACAGTTCCATGGGAAAGACTGTGAATCTCTACTGCTCTGGCGAGTGGGACCCAAAAAGAGTTCCGGGAGGAACTGAGCAGCTGGAGCCACTGCTTGAGGCAACCAGCAAAAGCGCACCCAAACAACCAGACCGCAGCTTCACAGGTAAGAGACATTAACGTATCGATTTAGTTGCCATAGTCCTCAAGGTAAATGGGTGCAGGTTGAGTGTAATGAAGATTAGTGATAAGAATAATTCAACTCTAATAAAAATCTTATGGGCTTGCTTGACTTTAGGTATACTTGACACCCTGTCTTACTTTTTTAAAAGAATGTTATACTTGCTGGTGCAGCTAACGCTTGATAATAAAACCTTACAATCTTACACTCAAATTCAGGGTTTGAAACTTTGATAATCAATATTTGAAGAATTTTAATGACTGCAGCCTTGTCACAGTTAACTCAGACAACCACTAGATTATCTACAAGTCTGCTGCCAGAGTAACACTGCTAGATAAATCTACACTAGGTGCTTTTCTGAAGAACACTTAATTTCAAAATTAATGTATTTTCATTTGTTTAAAGATGCAATGGAAAGGTCAGATATGTATTGTAAAAGTCAGCTATTGACAGAGGAGGCTCTAGTGTGCAACCCATGAGCTTGGCATGCTTTGAACATCGACATGGACAGCATATGGAGCAGAAGCCAATGAACTCTTTAGTCTAGACTGCTTCATAAGAGGTATAAAAGATGAAGACAGTTTGCAACCGGATGAGGGAAGATGCTGAAGCTCGCCTCCGGCGGCACAGAAGCAGCTGATGATGAACGACCAGAACTTTGAACGGAAAGAAGATTTATGCTTTGAGAACCAACAACAAACTTTTATTGTTCATTGGTTGAGTACTATTTTACTTTAGGAAGAATGTTATGTTTCGTATTATATATAAAAATCGATTTATTAAAAGAAATGTAATTCATTGCAATTATTGAGTTCTTTATTTAAAATGTTTTAAAACTTTGATATACAAAAGCTTTGAGAGAACAGATCACTAAGGAGATTTCTGACCAAATGTGTAAGGACTTAGGGCCAATTCAACTTACTTCACCTAACCTGAGAAAAATAAATAAAAATGTGTATATATTTATATATATTATATTTATCCATGATCAGTTAGTGTCTCTGGCAGAGACAAGAGCCTAAGCTCATTTTGTCTGAATACTGACTGTTTGTTTACTTTAGAATAGGGATCATGATCTGTGCTTAGGCTGCAGCAATTTGGAGACAATATAAAGTCTAGTTATCTTGTGAATTTTGCACAATCTGAACTATGGATTTGATTTATTTGTAATTAATAGCTACTGCAGTATTTTTGGTGAAAGTCCTGTAAAAGTGAGCTATAAACACGCCCAAATGGAGTCTGCACCCACAGATTTCCACAGAATCTCGCGGAATGTAGTGCCAAGGGATGAATAGTAGTACAAATATAAGATACTGATGTAGCTCAGGGGCTGAATCAGAATAATTGGAGTGTTGATGAGCTTTAAATGTCTCAATTCTCCTATCAGACCTTGAATTATTAAAAGACTGGAGAATTCCAGTTAATTTACCAAAAGTTCTTCACAGAAATCACCTGCAGATTCCGTCTGACCCTGTCTGCAACCCATAAAGGTTTATCAATAAAGAGATTATTGATGAACAAATAAATAACTATTACCCTGTCATTAATGCTCTAATAATGCATTCACTACGAGCTAATTGCTGATCCTAAAATAAAGTAAGATCGTCTTGTTTATGTTCTGCTCTAGATCGGCTCTTTTACATTTACACCTCCGGAACCACCGGAATGCCAAAAGCTGCGATTGTCGTACACAGTCGGTAAGCGTGTGACCAAGAGGTTCATTGATGCTTTTCTGTTATTTTTTGTTTGGCTTTGAGAATTTTTTCTTTTCTCTTTTCTCAGGTATTACCGCATGGCTGCCCTTGTGTACTATGGTTTCCGGATGAGACCTGAAGATGTGCTTTATGACTGTTTACCCCTTTACCACTCAGCAGGTACCTGTCCCAGAGCCCTCCCCACGTCGCTGCTTTTGGGAACAGACTAAGCTGATAGCATGCTACAGTAGGAATGTGTTCTGAGGATTTTGTTTTCTCTGACAGGAAACATTGTTGGAGTTGGTCAGGGTCTGATCCATGGAATGACTGTGGTGATCAGGAAGAAGTTCAGCGCATCCAAGTTCTGGGACGACTGCATCAAATACAACTGCACTGTAAGCAAAACCCTATATACTTTAAAATAGGTGTCAAAATGCCCTTTTCTAAAAAAGGACATTTTCCTGTGCGGGTTCAGAAATTTTTGACTGCACTGCTGCAGTCTAAATATATTATATATTTTAACATAATCTTTATTTAACAATTTCTGTTACTATTTTGCTGTGAATTGTGTATATAAAGACACTTATATAACACTACGCACAATTATTACCTTTGAACATTTAATGCATAGCATTGCTAATGCCACAAGATAAATATCTCCTTTCATTTAGAAGAAAAAATATTTTAAATTGTTATTGAAACAGTTTTTAGTATGTTTTTTGAAACATAGTCACATTATTCTTGTGACTCATAGTTGTTTTTAGAAGAGTGAAAATGTTTAGAGTATAAATTTGTTCATTTTAAAAAGTTACAAGTAATGTCTCTCAAACTTGCCTGCCTTAACTTTCAATTCTTGCTTGGTTTTAATAGCTTTTGTTTAATAAAGAATCAATGTTGTTTTTACATTTTGAATTGAATGTTCTACAAATACAGCAATAATAAAATTGAGTTAATCAAATTAATGCAACCTAGCCTCCTATATTTAATAAAATCATGTTACATTTTAACATGTATATAATAACAAGTCGACAAGTACGATGGTAAAAAACAGCACAGAGAACAAAAAACCATGACATCCATTTAAAAACTTTACTGTGTAACTGAATATTTAACTATTAATACTTTTAAAGGGATCAGAGCTTTATGTTCATAAACCATATCTTTTTCTATCCACTTCACAGATTGTGCAGTACATTGGTGAGATCTGCCGCTACCTGCTGAACCAGTCTCAGAAGCCCAGCGAGCGGCAGCACCGAGTGCGCATGGCCCTGGGGAATGGTCTCCGCCAGTCCATCTGGGAGGAGTTCACCAGCCGCTTTAACGTGTCACAGATTGCAGAGTTCTATGGCGCCACTGAGTGCAACTGCAGCCTGGGAAACTTTGATAACAAGGTTAGTTTATACACAGACTCACACTCAAGACAGAGTATCTGTAAACCAATTTTTTGTAAACCTCTACAGTCAGGGATAATGAAAAAGGAGACACATTTTTTTTCTGTTTTATGAGGCCATCTGCAAGGGAGAGGTCACTAAAAGGTTCCTTTCTATACATGTTGGATATGATTTCTAGGTGAAACTAAGCCGCAGTTAATAGCTTTCAACAATATCGACGTAATCTTTTAGTTGCTTTCCATATAAGTTCCATGTCTCTCCCTTGGCCTTAACCCTTAACGATTAGGCCTTCCCCTTTCCTTTGATAAATAGTGCTAAACCGAACGACTGGAAAATGTGTTAATTGGGACACCAAAAGTAAAAAAAAAAATCAGTCAAGTTTTTATATAGTGCTCTTTTAGTAGTTGCTTTCAAAGCAGCTTCACAAAGTCCTAGTGAGGATCAGGTAGAGTAAATGGGAGTTCCCTCTGTGAGGTCCCTTGGAGCCTCGGTGACTGAGGCAGGTGCTTGTCACCTCCCCAGCATAAAGCAATTGGGACTTAAAAATCGATCGACGAACAGCTCTCCGGACAGCACCTGAAAAAAAGAATTAATAAAAGATGTAAGAACAATGTAACAAAAATGACAAAAAGTGTCTGCTAAATGCATAAATGTAAATTTTATTTTGCACAGGATTTCACGATTAACTGGTTTATCAAAGGTTTTTTTTTTTTTTCAACGATTTTATATCAAGTAACTTTTTAATTTACAAACAATTGATGTAACTGCAATTTATGCCTAAACATAACATTTTGCTTTATAGGGTGGAATATTGCATTTAAAAGCTTTAGTTCAAAGTTTAATGTAATACTATTTTAAATGAACTTGCTAATCAAACAGCTAATTTGTAAATGAGTATAAATCTGGACTTTATTTGTTCCCCAAATCGCTCTGCCCTTGCTGAAGATGAATTATATATATTTTGGCAACCACCTAATAGTTTTTCCAGTCTGAGATGAGTTAATAGCAACTCGTGATTTTTGAATCCAGACAGGCGCCTGTGGATTCAACAGCCGAATCCTACCCTACGTCTACCCCATTAGGCTGGTTAAGGTGGACGAGGAGACTATGGAGCTCATCCGAGGGCCTGATGGCGTGTGTATTCCATGTGGTCCAGGTAGGACTCGCTCATGCACACCATCTCAAACACTTCACATTAGGTATAAAACAGTAGTCACTAGGGCTGTAATGAAACTATATGATGAAAAAATGCAACAAAATGCATCTTGGCTAGGTAGTGATAGTTTCACAACACAAGTCATTTATTCCCATAGGATGCACTGCAAAAACATGACCCACTTCAGTACTTTCACCTAAGTTACAAGAATCTCTTGAACTAATAAGAATACTAATAAGAATAATAAGAATACTGAATGTTAACAGCATTTTTTCAACTAGAAAATCAAAATTGAGAAGGCTCCCATCTCCTCCACTTACATGTCATCTGACAGATTTTGGTTTCCCGGTCACTGACTTGAGAGACGGATGGTAAAAACTAATTGTAGACCAGACATAAACTGTATATAAACACTGTAAAACTCTGATATACACAACCTTGAACACTACGGATATGGTTCACAATTTAAAGCGGCATCATGATGAAAAGGTTGTGAAAGAGAGTTCCAGACTGCCAAATGACAATTAATTAATTTGAGCATTAATCACAAAAAGTGTATATATTTTTAAATGGTATGTGAACTATGTGTTAATGTTATATTTACAAAAGATTTTAAGATGAAATCAATGTTTAACATTAACAAAATCCATAGCCTTTTTTAACCATAAGCCAACCATAAAAACACAAAAAAAGAGTGCTTCAGTTATGTAAATGTGAATGTTAAACTAGAAGTTTGAGCATTTAAAAAAAGTAGTAGCAATGACAATTTATTTATAAAGCCCAATTAATAACAGCATTTTGTTTACCAATGTGCTGAACAAATTCGTAAAGGCACATGGACAGAGAGACTAGAACACTAGAGTATTAAACACAGTAAAGACATAAGTGAAATTAAGTAATTAAAACAAATACTTACATAATATAAATAGTATAAAATAAAACTTACAGACTGTAGACTTAGGTGAACAGCAGAGTTTTGAGTTTGGACTTAAAAACAAATAATGATGATGATAATCTGATGTGATGCAGGGAGCATATGACAGCTATATTTGTAATTTAATATTGGTTTAAAAGTGTTGATTGACTAATATTTTGATGTTGGGTTTGGCAAACTGTTAACACAGAGAACTATTTAACAATAACTGAGGTCTGTTTTGTAGATGTAAAAGGAATTTGAATGTTTTTCATGCGTCATAAAAATGTTATTATATTAACAGTTGTTAAAGGTCTTATTTGGTTCTACTTGTATTGACTGCTGTAGAAAAATCACAACGCATGTGTTTTATTTGTGTTTAAGGAGAACCAGGTCAGCTGGTTGGTCGGATCATCCAGAACGACCCACTCAGACGATTCGACGGTTATGTCAATCAATCAGCCACTAACAAGAAGATTGCTAGCGATGTCTTCAAAAAGGGAGACAGCGCCTATCTGTCAGGTACGATCATCTCAGAAGCACGGCTAACTTCGAAAGACGATAGCTAACAGTCCCTCGGCTCTCCAGGAGACGTGCTGGTGATGGACGAGTATGGATACATGTACTTTAGAGACCGCACCGGAGACACTTTCCGCTGGAAAGGAGAGAACGTCTCCACTACCGAGGTGGAGGGAACGCTGAGTCGTCTGCTGGATATGAAAGACGTGGTGGTGTATGGAGTCGAGGTGCCAGGTAATCATTCTTTTTGAGCTTTTCGAGCAGTATTTAACCCTTTAATGCCGGATCTGTTGCCGTTGACACAATAGTGACTTGCACACTTTAAACTACCGTAGCTCCGGTTATTTTCGCACTATTGAAAATGTTTTAACAGATCCTGAAAGCTGAGAAACGGCTCTTTTGATATTACATTAATTATGATAATGACAGCATTATTTGTGTTCCAGGGGCAGGAAGTTTGTGTAAAAGAGCGGTGACAGATGAGTGATTGATTACATATGAATGACTTTAGCAATACTTTAGCTGTGTTTGAGGCGATTTCATTTTAAATATTATATTTGTATTGTATATAATAGTATAGGCATTGTTTTCGTTGTAGTTATAGGTTTGTTAGTGTTAGATTGTACTGTTCTTTTACTGTGTTTGCGTCCGTGATTCTGCCGCGTCCCCATCATCAACTGTGCCTTTTGTTTTACTGTTTACCTTTATTCTATCATCCATCTACAGTGTTATTGTTAAAAACTAGTTCACTAGTCCAGGTTCTGGTTTTGCTTACACTGCTGTATGTCTATAAAGGATTGTTGGTAGACTGCCAAATATAGCTCGGTACTCTTGACACGAATGAATGAAAAATTAACTTTTTAAATATTATGTCCAGCAGCAGCTTTGAGGCTGCACAACTTTGATTCAACCCTAGATAAATCTAGCCCTATATTTTAACTTCATTTTGATTTTAGGATGGAGTATTGCTTTAACAGGATAAATGAATTTAATATATGCTTAGTGCAACGATTGATGTTTTTGTACGAGTGACTCATGATTACCCAGTCAGTGATCTGCTTAGTCCGTTTATTTCAGTTAATGACTTTAAAGTGTGTCTTTGTGCTTCTGGGTTCAGTAAAGACCTTGAGCTTGTCCTTGTTTGATGTGAGCGGCGTTTTTCTCTTCAGGGTCTGAAGGTAAGGCAGGGATGGCAGCCATCGCCGATCCGGATCACAGCACAGACCTGGCTCAGTTCAGCAGAGACCTGGAGAAAGCTCTCCCACCTTACGCCCGTCCAATTTTCCTGCGCTTTCTGCCTGAGGTCAACAAAACAGGTATGTGAAAGTTTTTAATGTCGTGGAAGTGAGCAAAAACTAGTTTTGAAAATTTTGGGTTCGTGTGAACTAGAACTGTTAAAAAACATTTATGACCAAAAGTTTTGAAGATAGTGTATTCCTGTTAGAACTATTTAATATATACAAAAAATGTAAAACAAAAATTTTGAAGATGGTGGTATTGTGTAAAATCTAGATCTGTAAAATAAAAAAGTAACAAAATAATTAATCTTGCTATTAGATTTGTAAGAAACTGAATTATGCCTTACTGTGATCTGCTCGAAAAGATCTAGCTATTTGCATTAAACACAGGAACCAACAAAGACTGCCACCTTTTCCCCAAATAATCCTGTTTTTCCTTTCAATGTTTAGTAAAACTCCTTTAAAAATGTCTGCAGCAGGGATCATTATTTACATTGAAACTGATTTTTTTGCTCATGTTTTTTCATGTTTGCTTATATTACAGGAACATTCAAATTTCAAAAGACAGACATGCGACGAGAAGGATTCGACCCTAAACTCGTCTCGGACAGACTCTACTTTCTGGACTCCAGTAAGGGACAGTTTGTGGAACTGAGCGAAGAGCTACATCACAACATCATCTCAGGAAAGCAGAAAGTATGAGAGCACCCTCACCCCTCAGACTCTGCCCCTCATTACCTCAACAAACACAGTGATGGGCCACACCATGCTTTCTAACCAACACAGATTCATTTCCACAGCGCATGTCTCTATAGCAAGAGACAGGACCCTGTTGTGTCTAGTCCAGTGAAAACCACAAAAAGCAATTTATAACATGTGAATAGAACAGAAGGAACTAATGGAAAATCTTGATTGGTTTGCACAGCAAATGTTTTTAAGTTTTAGTCTAGCACATCAAATCAAACAGCATCTCAGAGCTGCTGCTGCGTCTCTTTTTAGCATCCAGATGCTTGCAACGTCATATCAGCAGGAAGTTTCCACTCGAAAGTTTGCTGTGTTTTGTTCATCTGAGAGGAAGCATATGATCGTAGATATTGAGAGAAAATGAGAATGAACGGAATAAGCTACAAGTGTTTTTTCTTCAGAGATGTAGTATATCGTTCCGCAGCATGAATGATGGTTGCAAACAGAGCACTGTGCCTTATCGTCCACTCTCCTCATAGTGTTCTAGCTTTCGTCCCTCATGAGCCTGGACGTCTCTTTAATGGCTAGCTTTTTTTCTTGAAAGCTTCCATCAAGCACAGCATCTTTTCTGTTCCATGTACATATAGCTTTACCCTTGTGTTCTCTAAATGACAGGATTTATTTAATTTGTAGGAAGTATTGTGCTTGTGGGCGTGAGTTTATGATGTTCTGCATCAACAAATCGTTACTCATAACCGGACCATACTGGTAATGAAATAGGAAACACAAAACTCTGCTGACTTTATATTGGTATAACCAATTCTATCTAATGAACATTGGCCTGACTCCACAACTAAATTATCCAAAAGTATGAAAGACTCCAATGAGACTCCAATCTTTCCAACTCCAAAGATTCTAATGTGAAGTTATTTATATAGGAAGTTCTACTTTTTTGTTAATAAATTAATTCTTAAATACTCTTTGAGATAATAGAGTGTTTCAGAATCTATTCTGCTGTTTTCCGGTTCTGATAGTAGAACTTTATTTGTTTTAAAGATTATTTTAAGGGGCCTTTATTAGGATAGGACAGTGAGTGGAAGGGGGTAGAGAGAGGGGGTGGGGCCTAAAAAAGAACCCCAGGCTCAAGATTTCAACCCAGGTCGCCTGATGCACACCTCTAACAGCTAACCACTATACCAATGTACATAGATCATTGATTGATTAGACCAGAAACATTTCAGTTATAAATTAAGATATATTTTTTTTATTTACACAATTTTTTTAAGTACAACTCTCTTATTTAAATGACAGAATTATTGAAAACTATACTCACATTCTCCAGTACTAAAATACTTCAAGCTGGTCATAGGAAGTTACCTAACAGTACATTTTCTGTCGGAGTTACTAGATAAAGTCCAGTCTAACTCTAAAAAGTTAAAATTGTTATTAGCAAACCCTGCAGAAAATATTCAAAACTATTGTGAAACAAAACTTACTACCTTAGAGAGTTGAAGATCTAACTTTTACCCCCAAAATAAGCGCTCCTTAAAAATCCATTTAATTACTGTAAATTATATAGTTATGAAAACCTAGTTATTCATGACTCACCTCACATGCCCTGGATACACAAAAGCAGACAATCAGCTAAAAAAATTGGAAAATACAGCTACTAAATTTTTCAGGGTTTCTACCGATGCTTGAACTACTTGAAAATGCTTGCTATGCTGTTATTTTAAAGTTTGAAAATAAACATTTATTTCAAAAAAGAAAGTGAAACTAGGGTTATGGACTATCGCTCAATTGCCATCTATTCCCCCTTAAACACCAAACGATAATTAAATCGTTAAAGTGACTTTAATTACATCGAAATGCTTCAAATTAAGTTTTCCCCCACTCAAACATTCAGAATTTGTCCCACAATTTGTGAGTTAATGAATTTGCTAAAGTAAGCCTGATCCATATCTTGCTGTTTAAAATTTTAACCAAGTTAAACAAAAGTTAACCAAAGCAAAACTCCCATTGCAGGAAAAAGTTAAGAATTTGGCTATATAAAAGATTTCTTTTTTTTTATTAAACTGTAAAAAGTTTTCCTCGAGTGATAGAAAGAGGCTTTCTACAGATACTTAAAAAAGTGAAATAAATCTTTTAAAATGGGTGGAAAACCTAAAAATCTCGTATTAGCAAAAAAAAAAACACCTTTTTGAAAATAAAGTCTAAAATCTATGACTGTCACACAAAGCAGGATTTCATTATTTCTAAGGGTGCTTTCACACATTTCTGCAAGTCTGCTAGGCGAGCAGGCTACTAGGTGAACTGTTTGAAGCGAATCACTGGGTTTAGGAGAGCCGTTTCTGTTGACAGCTGTAGCATCTGTTCACTTATACATTGGGTTGAGTTGATACTTAGAGGCTCTGACGACGGATCAAGCAGCTAATTATCCAAAAAGCTCTTTTGGAAATCTGTTTTAAAACATCAAATGGACTTACAAAAATACATCAGTAGTCACAGACATTACTCTTCGAGGTATGTGGTGTAAATCTTCCGAGAGGGATCAAATGTAAATATTTTAAAACGTGGATCGGTAAAATCTTTTAAATTGTTAAAGTTGCAGTCTGTAGATTTTTGGTTAAACGTGGGGCAACAACAACAACAAAAAAACAAAAAGAAATGGCTGAGCGCCGCAAGTGTTACAAATGGTTTATTTAGTGATAATTACGAATTATCCTAAAGGCTTTAAATTAATACAATTTGCTTAAAGGTTTGGAGGTTCAGTGCCTCTTGGATATAACTGTAAACTGTTCATGGCCTGCGCCGTTCACACAATCTGGCAACGACATTTATGTCTCTGAGATTGGAATACTTGAGGGAGGAAATACATTGGGTGTCAACTGTAAACACAAACACACAAAGATCATGCACCGTCAATATAACACTAATAGCTCTACATAGTAAAAATTACTTTTTCAATTGAATGATTCTAGAAAAGTGAATAAGTTAAAGTTGGATGTGCTGGAATTTCTACATTTGAAACTTGTAGGAACCCTGAAATTTGCCTTAGAATTAAACACTTTATGCTGTCAAACTTAAAGTAAAAGATGCTCTAGTGATGAAACAATTCTGCAATAATATCCTCCTCACTGTAATAAACCCCCCTAGTGAGCGTTATCCAATTTGATCTCGTTAGTCTAATCCCTTTGAATTTATTATCATCACTATAATAAAAATATCCTCACGAAACATTTACATCTTGTGAAATGTACTTATAATAGTTGTATTAATCATTAAAAAGTACTTTTTATTTTGTACTGAAGCAAACCCATCCACACTCGTTCTAGGCAGAGGTGCAGAAGTGATTTCATTGATCGTTCAGGCAGTACCTTCACCAGGATTGATCTGCAGTTCGTCTGTTATCTCTTACATTTCTTTAGAATTTTACTTTTGTAAATTAATCTTAATTGGTTGTGTTTGTTTCTCAGTTAAGCTTGAGTGAGGAAAAACACATCATATGCACTGAGTTTTCTATTTGAGATGTTTGTACTGTATCGAGGTTCACTCAACAAATGTTTCTTTTGTGATGTTTGTTTGCGCGCGCGTGCGTGTGTGTGTGTGTGTGTGCGTGTGTGTGTCCTATGACAGCAAAGCTAAAATTTTGCTGAGGCACCTCTCGTTGATTTCTCAAGAACGAAAGTCTGTCATCATTTCCTCTCTCAGATGATGACACCTCACCATGAAATCTCTTGTCTCGATGATGCACAGAAACCACCTTCACTTGCTATGAAACTCAGATTTATTGTTTATTTATGATCGTTTTTGACATGTAACAGCATCAACCATGTAATTTAGGGCAGAGCTATGTTATATTTATCTATTTATTTAATTGTTTACATTACTTTAGAGATTTTTTTTTACATAAAACATAAGGAAAACAGTTCGTACAACACAGTTGCTATTTGGTTAATATTGTTTAGTACTGATTATGGCCGTTAGGATGTGCTGTTTCCTTTAGGAAGACAAATGCCTCCAAAGGATAACTTACAACCAAAATTCTCCATGCACCAAATTATTTTGCTTTATTGTTTCAACCTTTAAAGGTCCACTTGCAAGCAATAGAATGTTTATTGTTTTTGTGCACCAAAGCTAATGAAGGTGATATTTGTTTGAGAGGACGAGGAGCTTTTTGTGTCAGCCCTCTGAAAACATGACGGCCAGTTTTAATCATGGAACAATATTTAGTTTTAATTTTTTTCTTCTTCTATAGATTCTCTTTGGCTCTACACAGATAGTAACTATTGAAAATTGACATGAAAAATCTTTTATACAGAGTACTTTGCAATGGATTAATTTGTTCAAAAGTATTTATTTTACTCCAAAAGGTAAATTGAAAAAAAATAAAGTGCTACTTAATTGCAGATTTTTTAGCTTGTAAATGCTCTGAGAGTATTAACTGTCAAAAGCAAAACTTTTGGCTCTTGTCTGCAAAATAGCAAGAATTGTAAAACTTGTTCCCTTGAAGTGTTATAAACAGACTTTGTATATGTTATTGAATTCCTGGAAAATTGTGAAATTGTACTTTGACAAAATGCTTGAATTAGAGAATGAATGCTTGAAATTAGTCAAATAGTTGAAAACAGACTTTTCTAAATAAATTAAAAGTAGGTTAAGAGCTTGAAATTTTAACCAACTCAACCTAAAATCAAACCAAATTTAAATCTTTGTTTGGTGAAAATATGATGCGTTGTTGATTGTTTATCTACGTATTATTCTGTAAAGTCAGGTCTGTAAACCTCAGAAACAATAGCCCTTCATGCAAATTAATAACCCTACATTCAAATCTGTTAGTATAGTATGGGTGTATTTTATAGGAATGCTGAAGGTGCTGGAAAAGCCTTAAAAGTGCAGAAATGTTGATCTTCTACAGGTGTAGGAACCCTGTATAAGGTTGAAAATACATCGTAAAACTGGTTAGATTTAACACTGTTTTGCTTTTGTTTTCCCTGGTGAAAACAAGCATTCCATAACGGCTAAAGAAAGTGTGTTTGGTCTGGTCTGGTCTGTTTCTGTTCGACGACTAGAGAGGGAATCCTGTGATGAAGCTACCGGTGTGTGTGTGTGCGTGCGTACGTGTGTGTGTTTATAGAGGAGGTGTGTGAGGTGTGTCGTGTCACACTGAAGTCCTCTTGTCTCAAAGACTAGCTGTAAATCCTGCTCTTTCAAAACAATGGTATCCAGATCAATATTAATAAAAAAACAAGCTATAAATCGTCTGGTGTATTTTTTTATTCTAGTTATTTTTAAGCCACCCTGCAACTGGCTGAAGCAGGTTTGAGCTTCGTTCGTACAGGTATGCTGTGGGAAGTGGTGCTGGTGAAGCCAGCAGGGGGTGCTCTCTCTGTGGGTCTTTTTAAAAGAAGGGTTACCAACAGTATTACTTTTTTATTTTGTTTGTTTTACTGCATAGATTAACAAAACATTCTCAGTCTGAATTCCAAACATGTCTCTTTCTCCCTTTCTCTCTCTTTCTGTTCTCATCCCTCTCTCTCTTTCTCTCTCTCTCTCTCTCTTTCTATTTCTCTATTGCTCTTTCTTTTTCTCTATTTCTCTCTCATTCTCTATTAATCTCTTTCTCCATGCATCTCTTGTAGTCTTTGTTTCTCTATCCATCTCTCTTTTGCTTTCTTTTTATTTCTCCATTCCTCTATCTTTCTCTATGCATCTCTCATTCTCTATTCATCTTTCTCTCCCTCTTTCTCTATTCATAACTCTCTTGCTACACTGATGTACTTAAAAAATTTGATGTTTTTTTGCATGAATTTTTTATGTAGCACCAACACATTTTTTGTGTTCATTCTTTGACATTATAGATTTTAAACTTGTTTTTTTATTTCCATTGCACACATCTTAAGTAAGATTTACTTAGGTTTTCCAAATAAAACGACAGCGGTTCCCATTTGGATCTACAGAACCCTTAGTAAATTAAGTGGAATAGTCAATAATGTCCAAGACGGTACCAGGATATCCTTTCACAGACTTGTTATGTACTCACCTGAATTCTACCTCTATTACATAGTGAAGTGCAAGATAAGCAACAACTCAATAATGGTAACCCCAAATGATCCACAACGCAACCTGTGCCTCAAACAGAGGCACTAGTCGCTTTAATGTAAAATAAATAATCACAGAATTACAAAAAAGTTGACCAGTTTTATTGTCTTCTAACTCAGCACTTTCAACTGTGCATAATTAATTCCTAAATCAAAATAAATGAACACATTCATAGTGAAAAAAAGCATTGCACAGGGAATAAGTGTATCTCGTTTAATGTAGCTACCTATGCAAAATTTGTTAAAGAATAAAGTTTGTTTGATAACTTTAATATTTTGCTCATTTAATCAGGCCTCCTGCGCTTCAAGGATTGAAATGCAAGCGAGTTTTCCTTATTAAAACACCTACAAAATACCTATCAAATACCTACGTTGTGTTAATAAAACAAGCTTTCTGTTTGTTACGTGATTGATGATTCATTAGGATTACATCTAAAATGTTTGTAAAGGAAAACACAAAATGTCTTGTGTTTTCGACAAATGTGGAGTAATCGAGAACTAGACATAATCATGTAAACTTTTCAATGTAACAGTGGGTTGTTAATACTACAGAGTTTATTAATATTTACAAACGCTCAGAATCTTTTTTCTCTGTGTGTCTGTTTCTGTCTTCATCTGTCTTTTTCTGTCTTTCTATTTCACCATTCATCTTTCTTGCTCTATCTCTGTTTTTCCATTCATCTCTCTCTATATGTCTCCATTCCTGTCTCGCTCTCTATTATCTCTCTTTTGATTTCTCCCTTCCCCTCTTTTGCTCTATTTCTTTATTTTTTCGATTCATCTCTTTATATTCCTCCATTCCTCTCACTCTCTCTCCATCTCTATTTCTCCATTCCTCTGTTTGCTAAAGCTCTTTTGTATATTTTTCTATGTTTTCCTCTGTAATACACTTCTATTCTACGTAAGTATATATGTTTATATATATCTGTTAGGCAGATTTGATTTGTAGGTGATCTATTGAAGGAAGTTTGGCCAGCCACATTGGTTTGGCGTTGTTTGTAGTTGTCATGGCCACGCGCAGTCCCTGGCGACCGCCAAGAATCCACGCAGGCGCAGAATTGACAGAGTGAAGGATTGTGGGATAGAAAGCTATCGTCAGGGCAACCGCAGAGTTTAGCGAGCGGAAATCTGCTGCTAGCTCGTCAGCGACGGTGATAAATAACAAAAGTAGCAGCTTTCATTAATAAACCACCTTTGTATTGGTGCCATGAACGAGTCCGTGACCAAAAAGACTCAGGAGTCTCTGGGGAAAGTGATAAAGAAGCCGCCTCTGACAGAAAAACTGCTAAACAAACCACCGTTTAGATACCTGCACGACATCTTCAGCGAGGTGAGTATCCGGAATCACTTCACCACAATTATAATATAAATGTTTTCAGCATTTTCACCGATACATCTTTCTCAATTGCAATGTCCAGTCTGTAATATTGTCTTAGCGCGCTAGCTTGCTAATGTAACTTAGCCGTGGTGACGTTAAAGGCTTTATATTTTGTTAGATAACGTTAAAGCCGATTCTTTCCTATGTGGTGAATTTTAAACGTTTATTATTAGCATGTACTTTTTTTTTCATTGTCTGTCAACTTTGTAGTGTTTAAAGAGACGATGGTATTTTAGGTATAACGAGTAAAATATTGTGGAGACAATCACAAATGGCCAAAAACGACGCTTGCTAAAGTCACTGCTCGAGACGGTTGATTTTAAGGTAATGGAGCTTTGAATTTACAAAAAGTTGGCAATTATGTGTTTTCCTGATCCCTAGGCATGTCTCTTTAAACAGTTGTGCAGGTAAATCATCACCATACGGTAAACCATGAGCGATTTTAGGATCCAAACTTTTAATTTTAGCTTGTCGCGCAGGTGTATTGAAATGAAATGTTGTTTGTAATCTAGATAAATGTGTCAGTACGTGTATTTGGTCCATGTTTTTTTCATTGCCTTCAAATGTTTCGGTTTCAAGATTCAAATTTATAGTTTTGGACATGGATTGTAATTGTCACTTTCATGCTAGATAATAGACATTTTGAAGATGAGATGCATGTTTGTATCCATAGATATACTCCAGTTTGTGAGCCTGGCTAAGTTTAGCACTCTTCAACTGAAAGGTCACACTGTCTTCACTCTGTGCATCATAGGAGTTAGTCTTTGCTCATCAATGTCTTACTTGGTGTGTGGTTTTGTTTAATTTTCAAGCACTGTTGTACGTAATATCTTTGAAAATTTCAAAACGGTAAATATAATAATAGTCATAATAATACAATTTATTTCATACAGTGCTTTTAAAGCTGGCTTTCCAAAGTGCTGACAAAAAAAATTATATGACAACAAAGATAAATGAATAAAACAAGATACTTTAGTTAGACAAAGTCAAATCAAGGGCTAAAGATTAAAGCAATACAAAGTATAAAATGTCAACAATCATCAGCCAGTAAAACATAAACAAGGTCTCTTATAGTGTTGTTAGGATAAATGTGATAATTAAGACAGAGTGAGTGGAGAAGTTATCCTAGTTCAGACAGATTTTAAAAAGTAGAGGTCCCAGAACAGAGCCCAGAGGGACACCAGTAAGAACAGATCTCATGTCAGATTTAAAACCATAAAATCAAACTGTGATATGTCTGTAAAACATGCCTGATCATTTCAAATGCTGCCCATGTCCTTGATGCCAAACTCATTTTAGTCTCTTAAGTAAAATCGAGTTTCTAAAATGAATTATTAAATAGTCAACCCTTTAAAAAGGACTGTTTGAAACACTCTGTCAGGTTATAAGACTACTGAACTTATTACTTGCATTGATTTATTATTTTTGTAAGCATTGCAAATGAAATTGTCCTCACATGCCCTATAAAAAGTTAATAGGATTCAAGATTATGTTTAAAACGCTAACTTAATATTTTTTTTTCCCTAGGTTATACGAACCACAGGCTTCATGAAAGGACTCTATGGAGAGGCAGAAATGAAGTCTGATAATGTGAAGGTAACACTCCCCTCTTCCCACCTAATGCTTTTAAAGGAATGTTTTTGTTCGGTTTTACTTGTGCTCTAAATTTAAGATATTCAATTTGAAAAAGGAAAGAAATATAAGGCAAATCTACTTTTCACGATTAGATTCTCAACTGGCTGATATTATCCACAATTCACTACAATCGGGCGGAAGGAGTTTTCTCTGGAACCCAAACAAACGAACACTCTGTAATAGGACACATTTTTAAATTAGAAGCACATAAATAAATAATATCAATATAGAGAGTGTTATTTTTATTATTAGAATATTTTTTAATTAAGTAATGCAAAAGGAGTTTAGTTCTCGCTCACATCGTGACGGTTTTGTGCGTCCCAGATCGTGCACACTCTCGTCTCGCCCACTAAAAAGCATATACGTATTCAGATTGGGATGCAGTACTGGACTTAGTAGGGCCAAAAACATATTTATAGACCAAAAATTTACTACAAAGGACCTAAATAAATAGGCTCAAATAAATAGTCTCAGGAGAAAAAAAATTCTAGGATAAAAAGGATAGTCAAAATTAAATTGAAATAAAACTTACCAACTATGCTTTCAGAGGCCAATTTAAAAAATGGCTAATATTATGTGTAAAGAAATCTTGAGTTAGGCATTGATTGCCAGAGAAAATAAGATTTAAATGGATAATGAAGTTAAGTGTTTTGAATTTGTTATAAACTGACAAAGAACATTAGTTCATTCATCAATTACATTCTTAAGTAATGAATCCCAGTCATTACTTACTAAAAAACCTCCACCTTAAAAAGGAACCTTCAACCATGAACCTGCCATTAATATATCTATCTGATTTTATTCTGCATTAAGTCTGGTGTTCCATCGACTGTTCAGATGTCGACATTGATCAGATAACAGAGTGTAATCCAAGATTCTCCACTTAATTAGTATGCTAACCTCGCGCCATATCATTGGATGAGGACTCTCCCCTGTAATAGCCTGGAGACTTTAACTCTCTTTACCTGGATCAGTGTCTCTGTGAACGATGCAGGTGATTTGCTAACTTTAGCACACTGTGTGGGAAATGATGAGGTCATGTCCTTCTCCAAACTCTGTGGCCTTTGATGCTCGCGTTCATAATGAATGAGTGCCCCTCATCTGTGTCAAGCACAACGAGTCGTGTCCGTATTACATGACAGTTGGATGTTTTGATGCTGCCACACTTTTAAGGTGTTTGTGTAGCTTGTTTTAGATACCAAATAGGAAGATTGTTTTACTGTTTTGAACTTGCGGTATGTGTACTTTATGTGAGGCATTAGTATAGACTCTTTAAGAACCCCAAAAAATATAAAAATTATAAAATTCTAAATTCTATTTAGAATTCATTACTTAATTGTCTATAATGTTGAGTTCTGCTAAATTTATATTTCTTTATTTGCAATTAGCATTTGTTCTGCATTTGCTAACATAAAATGTAAACAAGTAAGCTATTTGTTATTTTTAAAGGAGCAATATCATGTGCTTTTGTTGTTTCTTGGGGTTGCCAGAGATTGAGAAAATACTCCTGAATACAAAAATAATGTTTAGGGTTTCCATAGTCTGAGAAAATATGCCTAAACACTCTAAAACATTAAAGCCATCGTTAGGGCTGCCAGAGTTTGAGAAAACTCATAAATCCTCAAAAAACATGCGGTTGCCATAGTTTGAAAAAAGGCTCATATTAACCTAAAGTCATAAAAGTGATGGTTAGAGTTGCCAGAGTTTTAAAAAAGGCAAATGTATATAGAAGAATGTTCAGCATCAAGGCTTTTGTCTTCTTTGGATTGCTTGAAAATCGCTGCGTTTTCTTCAAATTATCGGGTATTTTATTGGAATGGATTGTGGCGCTTTTACCTCTGCTTGGAAAACCAGCTCTTATCTCGTCAACCCACAAGGTTTTGTGCCCCTGGGACCTCATTAGGAACCTCGGAGAACCATTAGGAGAATGACAGCTTTAAATAGCAATATGGACAGTTGCATTTCATCATAACCAGCAAAGCAGAAATATGGACAAAGAGGTTTAATGGAGTGGATACAGAATGCAGTTTTTACTGTAGTATTCAAATGAAGCTTATTCTGGGGCACTGTAGACAAGACAGGACTAGTTCCTATAAACTATCATAGTTTTTTTACTATTTTTTTTTGCATCGTTTTTTAAAAGTATCGTTGTTCAATTCTAGGTTTTTGTACTCGTAATGGATCGTGAATGAAATTTGACATTAAATTTCACAGACTGTTTCTAAAACAAACACAATCTGCTTTGTAAGAAGCTCCGCTCACAAAACAATCTGAAAATAATTTGCAAAAACAAAATTTACTGTTGTGTTGCTAACTTGAATATTACCACATTATTTTCTTGAAAAAAATTATGACTTCATTTTGCCTCAAAGCCTTTACAATTTTCAGCATAATACAAGGCAAGATCAATGTACGAATGTGGTTACTTTGTGACAGCAGAGGGTGCTAATGTGTCAATTTAAATTTTTAATGGGAAAAGTAAGTAATACAGTTTTTTTCAATAATTTAATACCAATTGTTATTTGTCACTGACCATCAAACGAGACTCACACATGGTCCCTTACTTAAAGGAGAAGAACCACCTTTGTGTTCTCATTGTCAATACCATCTCTTAGTAAAGCTGGACTGTTTTCATTTAAATTTAATGAGGAACTTATTTGTTTTAAATGAATAAAATCTAAGTTATCACCGTGCTCCCTCTGGTTTCTTCACTTAACACATTTTTTTTTATTCTCAAGCGTTGTAGAAGTTGTAGAATCATGGTATAGACGAGGATTCCCCAAACCTGGTCCTCGAGGGCCTCGAAGGATAGTCAAAATTAAATTGAAATAAAACTTACCAACTATGCTTTCAGAGGCCAATTTAAAAAATGGCTAATATTATGTGTAAAGAAATCTTGAGTTAGGCATTGATTGCCAGAGAAAATAAGATTTAAATGGATAATGAAGTTAAGTGTTTTGAATTTGTTATAAACTGACAAAGAACATTAGTTCATTCATCAATAACATTCTTAAGTAATGAATTCCAGTCATTACTTACTAAAAAAACCTCCACCTTAAAAAGGAACCTTCAACCATGAACCTGCCATTAATATATCTATCTGATTTTATTCTTCATTAAGTCTGGTGTTCCATCAGTGCAATATCTCAGAGCTCCACTCGACTGTTCAGATGTCGACATTGATCAAATAACAGAGTGTAATCCAAGATTCTCCACTTAATTAGTATGCTAACCTCGCGCCATATCATTGGATGAGGACTCTCCCCTGTAATAGCCTGGAGACTTTAACTCTCTTTACCTGGATCAGTGTCTCTGTGAACGATGCAGGTGACTTGCTAACTTTAGCACACTGTGTGGGAAATGATGGCCGCAGCTCTGCTTATTTTAGTTGCAACCCTCCTGTAGTATGTATATTTCTCTAGCTTCAGCCAATCAGAGGACCCTAATTAGTGCCACTGGTGTGTTTTATGATGGTTGAACCAAAACTTTGCAGGGCTCCGGCCCTCCAGGACCAGGTTTAGAGACCCCGTTTATAGACCATTAAGTAATGTTTTAAAGCAGACCTTATCCTTGAAGTTCTCAGTTGGTAATCAGCCTTCATGCTTTGCTCAGGACAAGGACTCAAAAATAGCATTTCTTCAGAAAGCCATTGACGTGGTGATGCTAGTAAGTGGAGAGCCCTTGGCTGCCAAACCAGCACGGATTGTCGCCGGACACGAACCAGAGAAAACCAATGAGCTTCTGCAGGTCATTGCAAAGTGCTGCCTCAACAAGGTTAGTCCTGCTATTACAGAGAACTCCAATATACCTCTATAGGATTCACTCTGACAATGATGTAACACTGATTGAGATAATTTAATTGCTTCTTCAAATATTTTACACAAGGGTTCAAATTATCAATCAATCAATCAATCAAAATGTTGTTATATAGTGCCTTTTTAGCAGTTACTTCAGAGCAGCTTCATAAAGACCTAGTGTGGATGAAGAGATATGAATTCGATAATTCAATGAGGTTGAAATATAGTTTTTGTAAATGCTACCTTAGTAATTGTAAAGTAACATTTATATGAATGAGGAACTGTTTTTTAAAAGCTGACCAGTAATTTCTGACTTATTATAAAAGCCTGGTTTAAACCTATTTTGTGGTGAAAGAAAACAGCCAAAACACTTATTTTGTAATTGATTGGGGGGAAAAAAACCCCGGAAAACCCGGAGTAAAACACCCACACACACGCAGAGGAAAGCTCTCCCCCAGTGAGGAACCCCTCTGTGAGGTTCACAGGGAGACTGTTTCTGCTAATCACCTCCCGTGGATAAAGACTATTTGAACTTAAGATCAATCAACAAACAGATCGCCGGACAGCACCTGAGAAAACGACAACAAAAAAGGCTAAAAGCTAAACAGAAACAAACAGGTGATCAGAATCACCTTAAACATGTGTGATAAATAACCACATAGTTTTTTTTTCAGCAGTTTGCATGTTTATAGCACCCAGACACCATATCAGTTTGAACACATACCAGGAGCCAGTGATTTAAATGCTAGATTAAATAGACATGTTTTTAATTTAGTTTTGAACTCAGTGAGCGTAGCGTAGCTCTGGACACAATCTGGGAGTTTGTTCCAGAGCTTTGAAGCGAGCGAGATGAAATATGTGTAATGATGGGAGACTGCTCGGGTAGGCTGATAATGTACAGAAAGCCAATGAAGGGAGGACTGAACCAGTGTAATGTGATCATATTTCTCTGTTCTAGTGAGAACTCAAACTACAATTAGTTCAGAACGCAATGTTCCTGAGGTGAAAGAAGGCGCTCTTAGTAATGTAGGAATTATGGTTCTTCAAAGTCAGTTTGTTATCTATAATAACACAGAGATTGTTAACTGTAGGGGAAAATTGTGTGTGTCATTTAACATCGAATCATTTTCATGCCTCTGATTTTAAGAATTTGCTTTCTTAAACCTCTTGTTTGGTCTTTGTTACTAGCTCTCCAGTGATGAGGCTGTTAAGCGGGTTTTAGGAGGAGACAAGTTGGATCTGAAAGGCAAACCCAGCACATCCAGATCCCAGGACAAGGAGAACAGAGAGGGCAGAGACCACCAACGAGAACGAGAGGTGAAGCTGTGTTTTCTGTATTGACGCTGTGACTGAAATGGCTAATTTGTTATTTTATATCAGCTGTTGGAGGTTTCTTATGGTCAATTTCTTTTGCTCTAAAGGAATTTACACAGTGTGTTATTAAACAAGCAAGATGTTATCAGTTATTGGTCAGGGGTTTTTGAAATAAATGAAAGGGTGACTATTATGGCCATTGATGTACTTCAGCAGACGCTGAACCTGCAAGTGCTGTTTTTTTTATCTTTTTATTTTGCCTTCTTTTATTTATTTATTTTTGTGTGAGTAAACATTATTTCATTATGAAAAATTTGAATATTCTATTTCACATCAACTTTTTTGTCCAAAAAAATCTAATTGACTAAATAAAACCGAAGTTTGTTTTCCTTTTTTATTTGGACCACTGAGAATGCTTGAACCGAACTCGAGTGTACAACAAAAGCAGACTAAATGCATAGGCCTGATCAAAGAGTTGGTCCTAACAAGCCCAGACCAGGAACCCCAGAGCACATAATTCGGACAAGACTGGCCATTGAGGGATGTGCGTATCGAATGGTTGTATTTTGGTTTGAGTCGGGGTGGTGAGAAAAGTGACCAAAACAGCAGACAAATACTAACATGAGAACTAGAGATGTTACAACATCCTAATATATGATCTCAGACAGTTTCCAAGCAGGAGAGGTGTCTTAGTGTTAAATTTAATTAACGGTTAGAGCAGCATATTATGTCTTTTTTTACTATTTCCATTGTTTTTAGCGTTTCTCTTTTTTTCAGGGGAAAAAAGGAGTCAAAGAGAGCAGTGGAAGTCGTGAAAAGAAAGACACAGATCAGCTTAAAGATCCTGAGAGCAAAAGGGACGATAAGGAGCGCAGACGAGATGCTGAGAGGTCTGACAAAGCACATGAACGTGAGCGGACGAAAGACAGAGACCGAGAGAAGGACAAGAGCCGGGATCGAGACAAAGATAAGACTAGAGAGAAGGAGCCTGAACGAGAGAAGGATCGCAACAGGGACAAGGAGAGAGAACGGGACAAAGATCGAGAAAAGAAAAGAGAACGCGAACCTCACAAAGAACGGGAAGGAGACAAAGATCGTGAGCGGGAGAAAAGACGAGAGAGAGAAAAAGAGAAGGAACGGCACAAAGAAACAGATGAGAAACTGAAGGACAGGAGTGATTTGAAGGTTTGTTCTGAGGAATTTATAACTTATCCTTCTAAGAATTTGATATAAATTGATAGAATTGGAAATATTTTTTGAGAAAGTGCCATACAAATACCAATACATAAAACAAAAACAATTAACGTAAAAAAGCAAATGCATACACTTTGATAAAAAGAAGAAATTTAAAGTCAGTCAAAATAAATGACATCACTTGTTTCTATAGTTGACCTTTAAATCAATGACAAAAAGGTTCAGACACCGGATCCAAGTTTTTAACAATAGATTAAACAAGTTAAATTAAATTGCTTTATTCAGAACACTTTACACTGAATGGTAATAGATTCCACAGTTTTATGGCATTATGTATAAATTTGTTTAGTCCCTGTGATTTAACTCTAGGTAAGCTGATTCTATGTAGTGGAATACTATTGACTTATCAGTTGAATATCACACAAAAAACTTGTGGTAGTTTGATTTACAATAGCGTACATGTGGTTTAAACTGAAATAATCCATTCTAGCCTTAAAACTCAGTCAGCCCAGCTCACTGATACGATACCTGCTGTCCTTCCCCAAAAAATCTGAATTATTTTATTTTGACGGATTTGTAACTTGCTTTTAAACTTAATTTAAGACCTTTGTTTTAGCTGTAAGGGCATTTGGGGTCTGGTGGATAAAGAGATCGACTTGTGATCAGAAGGTTGCTGGTTCCACCGATCCACCGAGTTGAAGGTGGTGTGAGTGGTAAATCACTTGCTCTCCATTTTCAGCAAGCACAGCTGTGGTGCTCTTGAGCAAGGCACCAGTTTCCCAAATGTTTTCATGGCTGCCCACTGCTCTCGGTGTGTGTTCACGGTGTGTTTGTTCACTGCTGTGTGTGTACACTGTGATGAGTTACATGCAGAGCACAAATTCCGGATATGGGTCACTCAATATCTGGCCAACTGGTCATTTTACAGACTTGATGAACATAATAGAATAAATAATGAACATAATGTTTTTATATCACTGATATTAAAAAAAATATCTTTTTCTGTAGAGAAATGTAAGTTTTGTATTAATTTTTTGATCACTTCAGTACCAATACTACAACCAGATTTTATTTATCTAAAATTTGGCCTAAATATTTGACTTTATCTTCTGCCAGTACAGAAACATTATTGCTTCAATTGTAGATGAACAAATGTTTGGATGGAGATGTGTGGAGGTAGCATGCTTTGGATGGAGCTAAATTTCCTCTTGGTCATCATTCAGCTCGCATTAAAACCATATTTTACTCATGTTTCCCTCAGAGCAAGACTGAAGAGGAGATTAGCAAATCCAAGCCTCATCCACAGACTGTGAATAAAACTCAAGAAGCTGTTACAGGGGCGGTAAGTTCTCTCAATAGCAGCAAACATGTGATGGCCTGGCACAATCGTTTGGCACAATGTTGCTCAAAGTTCTTTATTTTCCTGTTTGTTTCTTTGAATTGAAGGCTGAGGGCGGGGAGCTGGAGGTACAAGTCTTGTGTTTTTTGTCCCTGCTTTGCTTTGCCATGCTATAGTTTTTTTTTTTTTTGAAAGAACAACAGGATTTTACATAGTTTGAGACCTCTCAGGTCACAAGTTTTTACTTTGTAGTGCAGTGATGCAAAAGTAAACTCGCATTTGGAGCATGATTGGCTTTAAATCAGGTAAAAACAAGTTTCAACATTCTAATGAGATAGAATTTATGGAAGCAAAATTACCTACCATGTTCTGACAAATAAGACTTTTTGTAAATTAACATGTTTTTTCAGGATTATTTAATATATTGTTTTGCTATTCAAGGAAATTAAAAGTTAAAAAAAATGTGACTACCTAAAAGTTATAAAATGTAAGATTGAAAGTTCTATATTGGTTAATACATTGTAGCCAAATGTGTGTAGTTATAAAATTAAAATGTTTAATATTTCAATAGTTAATTAACTATTATAATATTATATATTATTATAATTAAATATTATAATAAATATTGCTAGAATTTTACATGCCCCCTGAGCATAAAGCAAGTAAATACTAAAACAAAATTGTCTTCATTAAAAAAAATCATACTGCTTCAAAGCATCTTATACCATTTTTTCTTTTGTTGTTAGTATTGCTTTAATTGTTTTATTTGACTCTCATGGTCCCAAGTGTTTTGCTTTAGCTTTGTTATATAAGCACACTCCATTAGCTGTTTATTGTGTCTCAAAGCTGCAGTGGTTTTTGTTGCTCTGTGTCACTGTGCTTGTACTGCTTTCATAGACAAAACTAATTTATTTATTAAAAAACAAATTTTCTTTTAGCCAAAGGACCTCAATGAAATCCAGGTAAATTTAGTTAGTCGCAGTTAAAAGTGAATATGTGGCTAGAATCGAGTGTTTTATCCGAGTTGAAAAGAAAAAGGCAGCTGCTCTTAGTGATCACTCAGCAGGAGAGCATGTAAATGGAAATGAAAGTGTTTCCTCGTTCCTTTCAGGCTGAGAGTCCCTCCCGGATACCCAGACCATCATCGGCTAAAGGACAGCGACGGTGGCACAAAACAGGAGCTCAAGGTGTGATGAATGTTGTCTTTTAATATTTAACCAAGAGAATGACTTATAATAATTTGCCATTTAATATTATTATTATTAATACTCTCTCTCATTTGAAGACATAAAGCCTTTAAAATCTCTCACTTTTTCAGTTTTGTTATCCTAAGTTAATATTTGAAATCTCCTAAACAAAAACCCCATAGAACAAATGTACCATGTCTATATTTTAATTAATTCTCCTGATTGGCTACAAGTTTATTCTGGTACTCGCCAGGTCAACACAATCAAACTTCTTTAAGCCATTTTTTCCATGCTACATCTTTACGTTTGTTCAGAAAATACTTTTATTTTGAACTGAGTGCAGAACATGTTGGAGATGTTTACTGTTTTACATGATTGCTACAGTTTAAAAGCTGTAGCACACCTAGACAAGATTTTGTTGTTAATGTGCCTCGGGACAAAGCAATGGCCCCCATCAAGTTCACACGTTAGGCTGAGTGATGAGAATGAGCAAAAAGAAATGTTTGGCAAGTCGGCACTTTGATCACGTGTTAAGGGGCTTAAAAAAAGAAACTGGGTGGTGCTCAGTACACACTCTCGCATCAACCTCACGACAGGAAACGACCAAGAACAACGTGAAAATTAGCTGGAGAATAAAACGCGAAAGAGGAGAATATGAACGATCAGAAGCTTTTTTGAAAAAGGCCAGAAAGATTATAAAATGGCCTGCCATGTCACTGTTGCCTCCTGAGCGCCATCCAAAGGCAAGGAGGGGTACTACTTCCTAATTCAGCAGATCAAAGCCATCTGAGTGAGCGAATTACACTTCATCTGTGTGTGGTGGCCTAAAGCCTCCCGTTTTAAGACGAGAGGTTTTATACTTACTCTGGTCATAACATACTCTGGAACTAACATTTTTTGCTGTAAAAAAATAACAATGCTCCTATATTTCTCTTTCAGATGAGAGCGACAGTGAAGGAGGTGTGTAGGCTTGAGTTTTTTTTTTTTTTTTTTTTTTTTAACAAATGTTTTCCTTCACCTGCCAGTAAATTATTTTTATTAATATATGTTTTTGTTCTGTGAATGACTGAAAAAATATTTCCATTAGTTTACGCTGTCAATCCAGCAATGATAACATTTATTTAAAGTATTTTATAAACTTGATATGATATATTTATAAAATGTGTATATATAAAATGTATCTCAATGGGAAAAATTGTTTGTGTTATAAAATGAGATGATCTTCATAAAGTACTGTTTACTAATTATTAACTTAAGAGTCGAACGATAGTTTACGCTTAATCATTAAAGAACATAACAGTAAACACATTTTTTGTAAGATTGAAGTCATTTTCAAGTTTTATCCTAATGTCATGTTGACTTAAATATTTGTTAATTTTTTATACACGTTTCTGTGGTTTTTGCTAGAGATGTTGATTCTGTTGTAAAATTATACTTTCCACTAATTCCAGACTTTCTTTTGATAATTCATTAAATTTTTCCAGATGGGAATGCCCCCCCGGCAGAGAAACCGCTTCCTGTTGAGAATGGAGACATTTTTGATTCTTCTGCACAACAAACAAACAGGTTTCTCTTTTTTTAATTAGTACTGATGATCTCAGAAAATAAAGATCTTGCATCCAGTAACAGCAGTCAGCTCAGTGTGATAATGTGCTGAGCTTGTTGTGGGTGAATGGAGGGTACCATGTGTGTTCTCATGAGAGACGTCTTAGAGTGGAAGCCGGTGAAGCAAGGCCCTACTTTTGCAACACTTTACCACAAGATCAAACCACAAGATAGCACTCTCTTCCGCATCATTACTCTCATTCTCAGGACTGTTTTTGTGAGACTTTTGCCATGCTGGATCTTGCCTTCAATAAACTTCCCATTTAAATAACTAAAATGGCATTAAAAATCTCTCAGTTTACAAGAAGCTTGTATGTTTGCAGTATTTTACCCCAAACAAATGAGTTTTTGTTTGTTTTTTTTACTTAAATTGCAAGGAAATGCTTCTTGTTTCATGTTTTGCACCAGATAAAGAAAAATATAATGGCACAATAATGGAAAAAAATTCTGCCAAAACTTCAAAAAGCAAATAAATGAATTGTTGTATTTGTGCAATGGAGGAGATTCCAAAGGGAGCACCATCAATTGCAAATACATTTTAGCAATATCATGGAAGTGAGTCAACAAATGGTCCACATAGGTGTTTCAAAAGGCGTGTTCAACTAAAGGTTTAAACCTTAATTTTAACATGGGAGTTAATGAGGACCTGCTCACTTCACGAGGTACTATAGTTCAGTCACTTCCTATTGCGCATCAGCAGGGAGTGTTAGACGTTGCGCTTGACTGAGACAAATTCATTCTGTTTCTTTTCGCAGACGATTAGCACGTCCCAGCAGCGCTCGACCAGCAGCCCCACGCGTTAAGAAACAGGAGAGCTATACAGACGCAACCCCAGCTGAGAGGTGAGGGAGCATTCTTCACAGTCTTTGGTTCACTCCAGTACAAAAAGTTTGCATTACTTTTCGCTTGAAAATTGTAGTTTATCTATAGCTGAAAGTAGCATTTTTCTCTCAGTTAGGGATTTTAGAATCGTAATTGCATCAATGGTTCCTTATCACAGTCTCGTTGCTTAAACTTTTTTCAGGCTTGGAAGTGGAAACACCCCATCAACGGTAATTTTGGATGGAAAGAAACTCTCAGAGGATGAAGATGAAGAGGATGGGCAGTTTGTGGTGGAAGAGACCGCTCCTGCTCCATCTGATGTACCTGAAATCGAGGTATCTGTTTAGTCTAAAATCTAAACCTTTCTGTCTGAATTCTACAAAATCAGTAATCAAGCACATTCTCGTTTCAGACTAATTCATTAGAGCTGCGAGGGGATGACAAGCATGGTGAGTTATGTGCAATTGTGCTAAAAAATAACACGAAATACTAAAAATGTTTAAAAGAGTCCTGATCAAAAGAGAAGCCTGATAATTAAACTAGTTAAAGTTGAACTAGTATTGCAAGGTGGGTCACCATCTGGTAATCCTAATTTGATTAAAATACTCGGGACTAAGGGTGGCCACATTTTGTTTTCCGAAATAAGGGATGCTAGAGTGACGGTAGATAAAAGGTTTTGAATATTTCGGTACATTGGTTTATCTTTTTAAGAGTAATTCCAAATGTCTGGTTATTGTTGAACACGAGGTTGACTGAGCTGTTCCTCTGTTTCTAGGTGGTCTTGTGAAGAAAATCTTGGAGACAAAGAAAGACTATGAATCTCCATCCAAGTCAAAAGAACAGGTATGAGAGTTTATTCAGGCCTTCATCATTGCCACTAGGTGGCATTGCTGGTCTATCTTATTTTCTTCAACTTTCTCTCTTAATGAAAATAAATCCTAAATATTGAGTGAATACTGTTTAGAAAGAATCAGCATTTTTTTGCATGTTTGCCTTAGGGAATTTTCTCTCTTTTCATTTCTAAAAACCTGACCCAGTGCACCGTCAGTTTCCTAAAGAAAGCAACTTAGCAAATTGAGTGGAGAAATGCAATAGTGGTCCCTCGGAGCCACTGAAGTGTTCTGCTCAGTGCAGCGAGAACATAAAAGCCAAACAAGCATAATGGAACCATACAGCTTTTGAATTTCAAGACTTGGTTAACTTATTCCTAGTTATATATTTTTTTGTGATTGTTTTGTATACACATTTAGTTTTTTGACATTTTTTTTCTTTGCTTAATGTCAAATTTACAAGTACAAAGGTTGGTGGTGGTTTGGTGTTAAACCTAGTAATAAATTGTATATGAAGGAAGATAAAGACATTTTTATCTGAAATTATATGGAAAATAATTTGTTTGTATTTGACACAGGTACAGTACATTTCAACGTATTGGTTTGGTTTTTATTTTCTATTATTAAAAAAAATCCATATTTCACCAGAAATTGCATTTTGTTTTACAAAATACAAAAGCTTTGTCAAGAGTACATGTTGTCTTGCTTTAAATGTTGTTGCAAGGTTGTTTTAGAATTGTTTAAATAGACGATTCTTCATCAGTGCCTCTCCTGATCGTCAGCTTCCTTTTGGTGTGAGCTAGGAAAGATGAGAACTGTGTGGTTTTATTGTTGATCCACTAGGTGGTCCACAAGTCCATCACCTGAACTTATTCTCTGACTGCCTGTAACCTGATGGGTGCAGTTTTCTTTCATGCAGAGAACTTTCATACTCTCACTACTTTAAACGGATATTTTACAACCTCTTTTGCCCTGATGTAAAAAATGTAATATTTATATCAGATTTTTTTTGACAAGAGGTTTGGTTGCCAATGCATACTTTTTGGCCTTTTTAATTCCTACGTATACATTTAATAACAGTTTAACATTTAGTGATAAGGGTACACTTGTGTTCTTATAGTCATAAAATGTTTTATTCACGTACCTCTACAAAAATAAAAACTGAGTTTTTATCAGTTAGTTAACAATGAATGGCAATGTCAATGAATTGTTAAAATGTAACTATTACAATTTCACATGATTAATTTCATGTGTAATTTCATGATTAATTTAGAGCTTTCTACAGACTTCACCTTTAACCTATGCAACAAGGCCACACCATTTTCTATGATATAATGAAGACCAGTGCATTAGGAGAGTCTGAAAAAAAAAATTTATTTAATACTTTTTAACAAGTTTTTCTTCTTCTTATTTTTTAGTAAAAACTGACCGAAAGACCAATCCAAGGTTCATGGTCTCTTGCATTCAAACTACTCTTTTGTCATTCTTCTCTGTTTAAATTCACGATAATGAAGACCGAAAGATGATAAATCATCTACAGCGCTGTAAAAATGGAGGACAAATGCCTTGGTAATTTTACAAAATTGCTTTATTTTGATGATTTGATGATTCTTTTCGTTGCATTCCGGGATATTCTGCAGACTGAACAGGTGCCGTTATATCCCAAACATCTTCCAGCTATTATCTTTTTTTTTGTTAGCGGCGAATGTAAAGATTGCACTTATATAATAATATACATGTTTAAATGACGTGTTTGTGTTGATTTGCAAGTTGAACTTGATTGTGTGAGTCTGATGCTTTTTAGTCATTTCTTTAATTAAACTGAGAAACAGTAACTTGTGAACTCGTAAAGTATGTAGTGCACAGGACTAGAGGTCCCGATGTTCATTGATTCCACCTATGACATAGTTATTTTTTTATGAAAATGCTCGTTTTATATTTACAGGGTTTCCACAGCATTTTAAAAAATCTATTTTTTTTAGCCTTTAAAACAAATCTTAAATTCACTGTTCTAGGTCTTAAGTCATTTTTATCTTATTTTTCGGATGTCAATTGAAAGCTTATTTATATATATTTTTTGTTGTTGCTTGTGCTTGCCAAGGAGTGAGAATTATTTTATATGCCTTTTTTTTATAATGGTTAGGCTTGTCAAAGTCTGAGAATTTTCTTAAATCCTCAAAATTTGTTAGGGTTGCCAGATGTTGATGTCAGACTCATTAATGTTAAAAAAAATGTATATGTAGTTTTAAGGGTTGCCAGACAATGAGAAAATTAGCAGAAAAGCTTAAAAAGGGATTGTTGGGGTTGCCAGAGATTGAGAAAAAACACCTAAATGTTTAAAAATGTAAAAACGACCGCTAGGGTTACCAGAGTGTGAGAAAATCCTCATAAATGGTCATATTCGTAAAAGATGTGGTGAGGGTTGCCAGAGTTTGAGAACTAACGTATGTTTTTTTTTGTGCGAAAAAGTTTTGTATGTGTTTGTCTTGTATTTGATTCTAAACGCTCTTAAAACATTTGACAATGTGAAAGCTGCAGAAACCCTGTTATCCTAGTAATTATCTGCAAGTGCTCAATTTTTTCTTTACAGTGTGGGAGAACTTTCAATTTCAACAAATTGTTCTTTGAGAAAGAAGTGAATGTAATGACCAAATATGACCATGAGTGATGTAGCTAAAAAGCCTATCATTAAAAATAAAGTCTCCAAAATATTCATCATGTAGTTCTGGGTGTTAGGTTTACACTCCATCACCACCGTGATCCAGATTTATGTTGAACCTCAGCCTTGTACAGTGAGCTGATCTGTGCTTTCCCGTCCAGCAGTTCTTCATTTCGAAACAATCAAACTAGATTTCCTCTCAATCCCAGATCATCAAATTAGATTTCCCTCATCAAACGTGGGCCGACTCGGGACTGGAACCTGAGCGCTCCACAGCACGCTCCTCAAATTGACTCAATTTAGCTTCATCAGCTCTCCAAATTCTCCATCTTAATTGCATAGCATGAAAAGGCATACGTTTGAGCTGTATGCATGTAAACTGGCACTCTGCGACTCTTGTCTGTTCAGCTGCAAAAGGGGGGAAAAAAACCTGTAATGACTTCCTTCCTGACTTGAAACGGGGTAAGGGTCAGTGCAATAAAGCGGCCGCTCTCCTGTAATCATCCACCGCTAAAAATGTAAATAGTGAGCTTCCTTATCCTCTCTCACCAAAGTCACGGTGTTCGTAACTCCTCAAATATGAGCTTTCAAATCTCTCCGGGGTTCGGAGTTCACAGAGATCCGCATATCAAGTGCCTTGACTAAGCTTTTCAGAAGAGCTAAAGATTGTCATTTACAAATGGTGACCAAGCCAATGACTCATTCATGGAGTTATTAGATTTATATAGATTTAGTGTAGATTTATCTCGCTAGAGCCTGTGGAACTTCATTACGCAAGATTAGGACCACTGTTATTCTTTTTTTTTTCTCTTTGAAACAAACTGGACGCATGCAGAATTTGTCGTACGTTTTTCGCTTGACCTTTTTCTCTGACCTTCGAGATCATGTGCGTATATTGTTGCAAGATACTTCTTGTAGGTCGTCTTTTCTGTTTTGAGAGTGCTGGCCCCTGACAGCAGCTGCGTTTTCACAAGCATTTTTCTCCCTGCTTTCTTTCCTCTTTTTTTGCTCCATCAAATTAGCCTGATGAAGGTTTGCGGTGTATAAATAAACCCTTTGGCACACAAATGGATGGCTGTTGAGTGAACGCCGCACCAGCTCACACTCTGCAGAGCAGGCAGGAAAATAAATAGTCGTGGTTTCAGGCCTGTGTCTTTGTAAACATTACCTTTTTTTGAAAATGCTGAGGAAATTAATCTTGTAGCATTTTTGAGTGTTTGCTCTTGCAGAGAAGAGATTGACATCCTTGTGGATTGAGCTGACTGTTGTGGTGAAGTAAGGTGCAGCTCTCTCCAAAAAATCTTAGTTTTATTGTAGGGTTTTAACTGCATACAAGCTCTTGGATTTTTTTGAAGAGCTGTAAAAAATTTTGACCGTGGTGTCAATGATTATTTTCCTTGAGAGCAGTTTAGATTTTTAAATTTCGTTGTTTTTGGAAATGTGATTTAATAAACCTTTTTTTGAACATAATAATTAATTTCATTTTATTCATATTCTTTTTTTTTATAATGAACAAAATTCTTAGGCTGTGACTAAAGGGAGAGAAAATGTCACTGTTGATTGAAATCTTGCTTCAAGCCTAACTGTCATACACTGCTTAGCATGCAAGTGCATACTGGTGATCTCAGCTGTGACCCCCTTAAGCCCGACTGACCCCTCCATCCTGTGTTCACGACTTCGCCGCTGTGCACTTCACTTCGTCTCAGCTATTTTTATGATGTTGCTGGACGGCCTATGTTTTCCCCAAGGAGCAAACTCTAGAACATTACTAAACAATTAATCTTCCCCTTTGAGTCCACATTAGACCCACCATGAAGATATACAGCAGGCACTCTGAAGAGGATTTTCTGTTGGTTTATTTAGCGTTGGGTCTTATGAATTTTAGGACTCCATGTCAGCAGTGAGTTTCATTTCTGTTGAATATCTATAAGAACAGTGTTGGGTTGTTTTTTAGCGTTTTTAGCGCTGATAGAAACTATGACCAAGCAGCCTAAGTTACTTACAACACTCATTCTAATTGAGCTGTACAATCATTATTTTAGTAGCAAAACCTGTACAGTATTTAGTGTTTTTTTTTTTTTTTTTTTTTTACCATTGTTGACCGTTTTTGGGGATTTAAACCACTGTCCAGTGACATCTTTGAAAGCTTCTTTGATTAATGGAGGAGCTCTTAAAACATCATCCTCCTTGAATTCATAGACCAGAAATATCGTTATACTGAACGCATAACATCAGAAAAGTCTCACTGTGCTCGAATCCTCCCATACATCAAAAGACAAGTTATCCTTTGAATTGGCTGTAAATTGAAATGATCACCCGCTGTTTAAATACTATTTCTAATAATGAGTTATTAAGTTAAACAGCTATTTTAGAACATAAGTAATAAATGGTACTAGTCATCCAAAATAATACATTCTCTTGATCTGAAATTAATTTTATGTCTAATCACCTGAGCCGAATAGAAGAGATTTTGCTGTTCTGCTTTCATTTTTACAAATAGACAAACTAAATATAGCAGGTGATTTCCATGGGATACAGTATTTGTTTTGAAATGTATTGTGAAGGCTTATTCACTATCCAAAAAATCATCAATTAATCTGATCGAAATCTTGAACCTTGAGAGTAAATAAAAAAATACAAATTAACGGAATCTAATAATGTTATCACTTTTGAAATCAAATCCAAGCAACCAAGGCAAGAGGGAGTTTTCCTAGAGCTTTTTTTTTTTTTTTTTACTTCATATGAATTCCATAATCCGGTAATTAAACATAAATTTCTTCTTTAAGGGAACTGGGCTTGTTACAGGGTCTTAAGAAGGCCCAGACCAAATCTGTGGTGGCAGATATCCTCAGAAACCTGAGTACAACCTCCAGATTTTGCCATTTGTAGTGCCCATGGATGAGAAATAATTTAATATACTAGTGTGGCTCAGAAACTGAAATCAGAAGAATTGGAGTGAACTCACTTCTACAATCAGACCTTGAATTATTTGACCCATACATTAAAACCCTTGGACCAAAATGTTGCACCTAATTCACAACAACGTAAAAAGAAAAAGATCCATTTCCTGTTTTGTATGTTTGTTTATCTTGGCTTTGGTAACCGCTTTTAAATTCGTTTGGTTGGAGTTTCATTGTTAGTAAAATGTGTTATTAATAATCTTTATATAGTTTATTTAATTTTGAAATGAAATGGAAAGTAAAGTTCATGTTTTATATTTCAGAACATTCACTTTATAATTTTTAATAACTTTATTTCATCCTTCCATCCTTATCCGCTTATCCGGGGCAGGGTCGCAGGGACTTCAGTTTGAGAAAGAAAACCCAGACCTCCCTCACAAGACACTTGCTCATACTCTATCGGGAGGTATTCCCAGGCTAGTCTGGGCACAGTCTTCCCCGGGGCCTCTTCCCAGCAGGACATGTTTGGAACAACCCTCTAGGGAGACATTTAGAACAAATACCGGAGCCACCTGAGTTGGCTCTACTCCAAACTCCACCCGAGTGATGGAAATTCTCACCCTGTCTCTAAGGGAGCGCCCAATCACCCTGTGGAGGAAACTAATTTCAGCCACTTGTATCGGAGATCTTATTCTTTCAGTCATGGCCACAGGTCAGTGTAGGAACATCAATTTAGAAGTAAATCAAGAGCGTAGCCTTTCGTTTCAGCTACTGCAACCGCTGCATAGATCCTCAAAATCTGTTATTTAACCTGGATTGAGCAACCTCCCCTTTTACCTTTTGAAAACCATGGCCTTGGATTTGGAGATGCTGCTTCTCATCCATGCCAATTCACACTCAGCTGGAAATTTCCCTAGTACCTGCTGTACGTCCTGCCTTGAGAGAGCCAACAGGTCAATTTCATCCAACAGGACAATTTCATCCAAGCAGAGATGAAATCCTGTTGTCCCCAAACTCAACCTCCTCCAGCCCCTGCCTCCATCTAGAAATTCTGTCTATAAATATAATGAACAGAATTGGTGACAGAGGACTGCCTTGCCGGAGTCGAACTTACACCAAGAGCTTAGCTTCAGGGGTAACTCATCTGTCACCTAGTGTTGATCTGGTAATGTACATCGGGAAATTCTTCTGGCACTAACCAGGGATATGTTGGTAAAGAGAATGGATGAACTTTAAGCCTTTCTCCCTTTTGCTAACTTTTTCACGTTTGGATGTCTTTGCACTGGTAAACAATAGAATGGCATTCAGAGAATAACAAACAGATAAAATTGTGGTCATTATTGAGAAAGTATTCAGCCTGTTACCTAGTGCTGCTACATTTCTCATACGACGGGGTTTGTCTGAACTATCTGAATTGCTCATCTATAGCTGGTTTTAATGGCACTTTCCCTAAGCACACCGACTCCTCATCCCTCTTGTGTCACTGTCATAGAGATAATGGGAAAACCTGTCCTCAGCTGCATCATCCAAAACAAATATTTTCCTTTAGTCCTGCAGAAGAGAGACGAAAATGAGAGCCCCCATAAGCGATTGATTTATGTCCTCAGAGACAGAAGGCTGGAGTTTTCTTTTTGCTCTGACTCAGGGCTGTGGTGGAGGAGGACGGCAAACAGAGCAAATCCAGCATGCTCTTCTCGCTCCACCAACACGGAGCTGAATGTGCTGGATGCTGTTTGTGTAGGGGGGTGTTTAGGGGCCAAGAAAACCACCCACATTGCAGACAACTATTACACATTTCAATCCGAACACACTTGTAAACCGCAGAGAGTGAGAGTGAGTGAGGGCAAAAGTGAATTTACTCTTACTTCCCAGGTGTTTGTCAGAGGAAAGCGGCCTAGTTAACCTTTGAAGTGTTTCTAGTACAGTTGCCGAGCTCTGGAAAGCTGTAACAATAAACATTTGGTTTCAAAACATAGATGATTAGAGACTAAATGCTTAAGAAAATATTTTCAGATTTCAAATCCTAATAGTGTATAGCTATCTAGGACTTGATGATCAACGTGAGTAAAGGACTGGGTTGCATCTCATTTGTTTGTGTTAAAAGAACAAGACATTTAAAGATTGTTCTATAATTAAAAAAAAAAATTCTAAGAGACAAAATCTCTTGAGTATACTGAACAAAAATTTATCAGGAAAAGCAAGTCAAATTGTTGGTTAAACACTTTGAAGACAAGTTCACAAGGGTTGTAGTAATTTATCCCACGTCACACTTCTCAGTCACTCTTCAGTGGCTCCTCTGATGGTCTCTCACAGAAGATTGTGTTCAGAAAATTAACTTCATCTTGTGGAACTATTCCGGACCAGAACTTACTCATTCACGTCCTGGACTAGCAGAATAATCTTCCTGACTCCATCAGAAAAACTGTAACTCATACACCTTTACAAGTATCTTATTTTTTTCCATGAGCACTTACAATAACTCGTAAAAAAATCTCTGAAAATTTCTTTCCTCAGAACAGTTCTTTGCCCAGGTGATTACCTGACTCTTTTCTTATGAGAGATACTTGAGATAAACTGTTAATTTTTGTTTCTAATTGCTAATCCTCTCTTCCTCTAATGAGTATCTATAGATAGAAGCACCTGCTTGGATTCTTCTACAATCACCCCTTCTCCTTCAGTCAGAAGTCTTGGAGTGATTTTTGATGAACAGCTGTCCTTTAAAGACCACATCACCGAGACAACTCGAACATGTAGATTTGCACTACACAACGTTCGAAAACTCGTGTCCTTCTCAACTGAGCACGCAACTCAACTCCTGGTTCAGGCTCTGGTTCTCTCCTGTCTGGACTAATGCAATGCTCCTAGCAAGACTTCCAGCAAACTTGCTCAAACCTCTGCAGGTGATCAGAACTCTACAGCTCGTCTTTTCAATCGAAGCGAGCTCATGTTACTCACGTCTTTATCACTCTTCACTGGCTCCCCGTTCAAATTCAAATCACAGATGCTGACTTACAAAACTATCTCCAAATAAGCCCCTGTTTACCTCCACAAACTCATACACTCCTACATGCCCATCCAGAAGCCTGAGCACAGATAAGGAACGATTGGTTCCGTCCCAGAAAGGAGACAATCTCTTAGCAGAACCTTCTCTCTCACTGTCCATGGCTGGTGGAACAAACTCCCTGATCCAGTCAGGAAAGCAGCAACCCTAACTCAAACACTAACTCTAACACAAAACCCACAGGGAACACCTAATTTAAAAAATTAATTAAATAATTGTTTCCTCCTCTGTCTTTATTTTCTTTCTGCTATGGTTATTGATCAGTTTATACAACTTCTATTATGAGCAAGCTGAGATAGATTTTGACTGTGTAACAAATTGCATATTGTCTCTCCCCTTCTGTAAGTCGCTTTGGACAAACACATCTGCCAAATGCATAAATGTAAATGTAAACAAGGTTTAATGTAACATTAAAGCACATTTTATATATATAAAAAAACAAATGCTTAAGTTCTGTAAGAGACAGAAGAGCATTTTAATAAGTTTGTTTGTTGTATATCATGTAATTTTTAAAAGACCTTTAACAAAGCAAATCATAACTATGCTTTTACAAGCAGAAACGCTATTTTAATGCATGATTTTTAATGCATTATAGTTGGCATTCCATGGCCACCCCATACTGGATTTGGTGGGCAGCAGGCTAAGCAGCCGCAAATATGCCTTGTATGGTGTTCTGGGTCTCAGACAAAACCATTCCAGCAAAACCTTCTTAAAGAGATGTCCACAGATGCATGAGCCACCGAAGCTGGCTGCTCTCAATGTGTATGTAAATTAGCAGCACTCTTCATTGTCTGACTGACGAGGAATTTACACAATAATCAAATGCATCAACAGTAAGGCTTTTTTTAGAGTGAAGATTGATCGAAATACTCCTGACAAACAAAACTGGTGGTCATAACTAGACTTCTTATCTTTTATACCTTGAAATCAAAAGTCATCAAAGTATATGAAATTACCCTACATTGTCACCTTCCTAATTTCTTATTACTGTGTTGGTACATAACTCAGCTGTAACCTGAGCCCCCCAGAAAGCGGGTGTGAGATTTAAGCTCGACTTGAGGTAAATGTGAAGTAGTTGTTACCAAATACCCTTGTAAAATAACTTCACTGCCATAGCTTGTTACTAAAATAAACAGACTCAAGTCTCGCGTGAGGGTGATGTGTATGTGGACAGAGGCTGAAAGAATACCGGCTCTTTGGCCTGGTGCCACACACACAGCCTGTGGCCCCAGCTGAGTAAATAGACATAGGCCCGGTGTGCCAGGGGGGCTGAAATGGGTGACTTGGGGGGCCATTCAGGACCCCCCAACCACACAGCACACAGAGGCGGCCTTCTCTAACCACTCAGTCACATCATGGATCCCATGTCTCTTTAATTTTGATCTTTATATACATTCCAAGTTTTGTATAATTCCTGTCTTTAAATTCTAAACATTTGTAGCCTTGATTTTGAAAAGAGCTCAATGCAGACATCTCGCTTGTGCTTTCTTCACTAAAGTATATTGTTGATAGGTATAGGTTTTCTCAAACCTCATTTGTAGCAAGTGCTTCTTAATGGAACTGAATTCATTCTTGACATTTTACAGCATAAATATAAAAACTCTCGCTTTAGTCTCGCTTAGTGAGCCAAGAGGAGATCTTAGGCGCAATCCAAGTAATTTTCTGGGTTGAAAAGCTTTCTTTGTCTTAATATCTGCTGTCAGAAATACTAATTGTCACATAGCATATAAATGATTACACAATTTATGTGGATGTAGTAAAAATGGGTTTTAAAACATGCGTTGGAATACTCCACTTTGAGACTTTTTGATTTGAGGGAGTGTTTTGTATCATCTTTCTATGACTGGAGTGGTCTTGTCATAGAAAAAGCACCGCTCAATTTAAGTCTATTGTTTGGAAGCAGCTGAGCAATTGACCTCTGGCAGCTTGCTGGTGCATAAACTTGAAACAGGTCTGTTATGTGCTGTGAAGCCAGTTCATTTGGAGCCTTAAAAGCAAAGTAAAAATCAACACAAGTATTAAAGCATCTGGTGTAATGTGTTTACTGTTAGTCCTGTTAATTATTTACTGCATCACTCTGAACTTAAATGTATGGCAAAAGTCTGGTTACCTTCTGCTTAATAATTTATTACCAATTGCGCCTACAAAGTTTGACCTGAAAAAGAGACAACAAACATTTTAGGTTGTAAAACAATTATATTTTTTTTCTTGTCAAGAGGTTGTAAGTTTATTACAGAACATTTGTTACTGGATTTTTATTTTATTTATTTGAAATACATGCATGACGTTTTTTTTGTCAACACAGTAGCTTAAAAAAGTAGCAAAATTTGCATATGGCAGTTATAATTATAAACAAAAGAAAAAAAAAATGTTTTGCTTCTAGCTATTACAAAATTAATGTCCAGATGTAGATTTCACCAACATCTCACTAGCAAAAGAAAATATATAAATGCAACTAGTAATGAATTTAATTAAATTAAATATATGGCATTAATGACATTATTTTAATTATCCATGAAGAAAAAGTACTTTACTAACTGAAGACACTTTCTCCTTCAAAATTCACCCACAATGGCTGAATGCTATCTTGTTAGGTGAACTTGTGGCTGGGATGTAGAGGAAATCTTTTGCAAGGTGGCTCTCAGCAGGGACAGATGTGCTGCACAGAAGCACCCCTAAAAAGTAAATTTTACACTCTTCTTTGTTCTGAAAACAGTGAAAAATCTGCTGGTCTTCGTGACTGATTTTTGCCAAATAAAATCAATCTATCTATCAATCAATAAATAAATCAATCAATCAAGTTTTTATATAGCGCTTTTTAGCAGTTGCTTCACAAAGTCCTAGTGTGGATCAGGAAAATAGGAGTTCCCTCTGTGAGGTCCCTTGGAGCCTCGCTGACCGAGGAAGGTGCGAGTCACCTCCCCAGCATAAAGAATATACAAACTTAAGATCCTTACTTAACTTAAGTTCGCCGGACTGCACCTGAAACAAATAAAGTCAAAACAGAAGCTAGCAAACGAAAAACAATGGTTTGAAAAATGTAACAGACAACAAACAGGTGATCAGCATCACAATATCACCATAAATGATGGGGATAGGTTAGAGAGTCACATTGAACCACATTGTTTTTCCAACAGTTTGTATGTTGATAGTGATCAGACACCATACCCGTTTGGACAAATCCCAGGAGCCAATTAATCGAATGCTAGTTTTGAATTCTGTGAGAGTAGTTTGTTCCAGAGTTTTGGGGCTCTATTTGAGAATGCTCTTCCCCCTCTGGTGGATTTACTAATCTTCAGAACACTCAGTAGTCCTGCTTCTTGGGATCGAAGAAAGCAAGCTGGAATATATCGTGATAGGAGACTGCTCAGGTTGGCTGGAGCCAAGCCATTCAGCTCCTTAAAGGCAAGGAGCAGTATCTTTTAGTCAATGCGATATTGTACAGGAAGACAATAAAGAGAGCACAAAACCGCTGTAATGTGGTCATATTTCTTTGTTCTTGTTAGAACTCTAGCTGCTGCGTTCTGGAATAACTAAAATTTTTTGTAGCACGGCGGCTGAGCAGCCAGCTAACAGAGCGTTACAATAATCCATTTTATATGTTATGAAAGCATGAACTAATTGTTCTACATCTACAATAGACAGCATGCTATATATAGTTGGATAACTCGGTAGGATCCAGGTTGTAATGGAAATATTAAATACTCATGAGACATGATTTATGAGCACAATCGCAAACAGCAATTTATTACTTTCCTCAAACATGGATTCAGCTCATACCTTGATATCAACGGAGAATGTGATCACATTGCAAGCAAAATGGAAAGAGAAAGAGAGGAAGGGGGAGAGAGAGAGAAAGGAGGAAAGAAAGAAAGGAGAGAGAAAGAATGAGCAGCCCTTCTCTCAGCAGACACGGGGGCAAGAGACTGAACCCAAGGCTTCCCAGAGACTCCTATCAGTACAAATCCCACCCCTCTACATCACTTCCTGTTCCATCCAAGTAAACTTAAGGACATTCAAACTCAATCTTATTGTTATAGAATATTTAATCATTGTAATTATTTATCCAATAAGATTGAGTTTGAATGTCCTTAAGTTTACTTGGATGGAACAGGAAGTGATGTAGAGGGGTGGGATTTGTACTGATAGGAGTCTCTGGGAAGCCTTGGGTTCAGTCTCTTGCCCCCGTGTCTGCTGAGAGAAGGGCTGCTCATTCTTTCTCTCTCCTTTCTTTCTTTCCTCCTTTCTCTCTCTCTCCCCCTTCCTCTCTTTCTCTTTCCATTTTGCTTGCAATGTGATCACATTCTCCGTTGATATCAAGGTATGAGCTGAATCCATGTTTGAGGAAAGTAATAAATTGCTGTTTGCGATTGTGCTCATAAATCATGTCTCATGAGTATTTAATATTTCCATTACAAGGTGCATCTTCTTCATTAATGGTTTAAAAGTATCATTATCAATATGTGCCTATGCACAGGTCTGATAAGGAGTATATGTTTAGTTAGCATGCTGCAGGATTTCCACTGGGTTTTATAAAGTCTATAATTTAAAAGGCTAAGTTAGTAAATCTTCAAAACCATTTGAGTGACTTAGTGGTCTCATAGTTTGAGAAAAGGCTCATATACATTCAAAAATGTAAATGTGTGAATCAATCAATCAGTCAATCAGTTTTTATATAGCGCTTCTTTAGCAATTGCTTTCAAAGCAGCTTCACAACATGAAAATATGTGAAAACATGCATAAAATCCTAAAATAGTAAAAGTTATTGCTCAGGTTGCCAGAGATTGAGAAAATACCCCTAAATGTTCATTAGGTTTTGAATCTGATTCTTAATGGTCTTAAAAAGTCTTCATTTTGATCTTGTGAAACCTGCAGATGCTAAGGTTGTGGAAGAAAAAGTGTTTGTAGCTACTCAATCATATTCAATAATCTTTGCTGAAAGTGCAATAACTCAATCAAATGAACTACTAAATATCTTCATGAATAATCCTAAAATCTAAAATAATATGTAGTGTTCCTTAAACATGATTGCAGTGCTTCAGTTAGCTGAAAAACTCAAATGATGGAGACAACCAAAATTTAGGTTGTACAACAATTAGTTTTACTTTTAATCTTCTTGTCAAGACGCTGCTATTACAGAACACGTGTTACTGGAGCTTTATCATTTTACCTGATTGGAGTGCTTCAGCTAGCTGCAGTGATTCGACCATGACTTATGCAATGTTATGCTCGTCATGTAAACTTGATTTTTAAGTTAGCAAGTGTTGATTCCTTTACTGTGGATTACTCCCTTTCAGGACCGGTCTCTGGTTGTGGAGGCATCTCGTAGGAAAGAACGGGAACTGGTGGCGAAAGAGATCGAGCGTATGCGATCCTCCATACAGACGGTTTGCCGCAGCGCTCTTCCTCTGGGGAAGATCATGGACTACATTCAGGAGGATGTTGACTCCATGAGGAACGAACTGCAGACATGGTGCAAAGAGAACAAGGAGAATGCACAAGCTCTACTCCAGGAACAAAGGTACTCAATCACGATGTCTAGGGGTGTTTGGTTTGGATAAAACAATTTAAAGTTATTCCATTTCACTTGAATCGACTTCAAAGATTTGAGCGGAAACTTTTCCAAATTCAATGATTTCAGATATTTCAAGACATTTTGTCATGATTAAGTATTTTAAGCAGGCAAAGTGTTGTTTGCATTTTACATTAGAAATGTAACTCTTTCATCAAAAGCTCAATCTATTGTTAAGGTATTTTAATATTTGATTTTAGCACATTTTGACTCTGTCATTAAGTAATTCTGATGTGGAAGTGATTTTTGTCCACATCTCAGAATCACAGACAGTGTCGTGGAGCCTCTGAAGCTGGAGCTCACCGAACTCGAGCAGCTAATCAAAGACCAGCAGGACAAAATCTGTGCGGTCAAGTCAAACATCATAAAAAATGAGGACAAGATCCAGAAGATGGTTTCTAACATTAGCTTCTCCTCGCAAACGTGAGACTCAGCTGCTCCTGAAGGAAAATAAACACATGCCGATAGATCTGGCGTCTCTGGAGAGTGATCACTGAGTTCAGGTACTGTGGGGAGTCAATGCTTCTCAAAACCTCTTCCTGAAAGGTGCCTTCCGTCTGAGTGGGATCTGTGTACAGGGGCACAAACTCAAAACTGTCACAGATTTGCACTTCCCTGAGAGAGAAATATATGTGTGAATGGTCACTTTTTTTAAAAGTAATTTCATGTTGAGCCGTTTCTCTCTTACAGGAGAGATTTCAATGACCTATAAATAATGTGCATAATCAACTCCGTTATTAAAGCAATAGGTTTTCATATATAAATATTAACATTTCCTTAAATAGGCTCAATGTTTGAAGAAAACTAAATGTAATGCACCTTTATTTAAGGGGATCTGTCACTAAAAAGCAATCCTATTCACGTTTATAATCCTTGATTGCAGTTTTTTCCTTTGAAACCCAAGTTAATCATTTAAAAAAACAGCTATCCAGCCATCGACTTCCATTATATTTTCCCAACGTTCTCTGGAGTTATGTTTTTGGAACACACTTTTTTCTGGTGATCTGAATGGTTTTTTTTTTCTGGTCTTATTTTTTGATTTTGCTAACTCAAAGGTTTTTGTGTACTCCTGATGTCAAAAACAAACCTTTTAATGATGTCCTCCTGAACTGATTCATAATAGTCTTATGCGTTTTTATGATGATTGGTGATTCAATTTAAGTTTTGCTAGCAGTCACATTGATGTCAAGTCCATTCACTCTCGAGTCTGTGATCACAGATTTCACCAAACAATTCAGTTACATTTTGATTATTAATGACATCTCTATTGTTTTCTGTCAATGTGAGGTGGACCTAGTTAAACCCAACTAGAGCTTGAAAAGAGAAAGATTTATCTTTACGTTTCTGTCATTTTTGTGTCAGTCAAAATGCTTTGAATTAAATGTCACATTGACGTTCAGTACCTGCTTGATTTCAATAGTAAGCGAAAAAGGGAAGGAAGGCTACACAATCAAAACAAAAAATTATTCAACTTTATTTAGGTGAACTAGTCACTAAAGATATTCGCGATTATAATCCTTAATTGTATTTTTTTCTTTTGAACCCCACATTAATAATAAAAAAAAACTCTAAATGCCACCAGTCATCGACTTTCATTGTATGTTTTTACCATCAATGCTCATGACTTAAATGTCCAGTTTTATTTCCATTCATGGTTTATCAAACACTTGAAGGAGAGTAAATGGTGACTAATTTAAGTCTGCAATTAATTTTTTACCATCATATTCACCCAAAATTCTCCCCTTGAATTATTTTCAAACAAACAATACTTTTTTTCATGTGATCTGAATGCTTTTGGTTATCATATTTTTTATATTATGCTGATTGTTGTGATCACAATGCCAATAACAAACCTTTTATGTTGTCTTCCAGAACTGATTAATAATAATTTTGTGAAATTTAGGGTTTCAGTCACCTTAATGTCGAATCCATTCACTCTCCAGTCTGTGATCACAGATTTCAACAAGCCCTTTAAATAAATCTTGATTATTAATGACATCTTTATTGGTTCTAGTGGACCTAGTTGACCCCAAGAAGAGCTTATATAGATAAAGATGATATTTGCATTTTTTTTGTTATTGTGTCAGTCAAAAGACTTTAATGACACATTGCCGTTCGGTACTCGCTGGGTTACATTAGTAAGTGAAGTGAGAACAAAGAGAAGAATCCAAGTCGGTTCATTAAGTTAAACGCTTCTTTTAATAAACAACCAATGTTTGTATAAATTTGACAGCTTCTATAAAAGCAGTCCGCGCGTGTGTTTTCAACAAAAACAAATAATTTATTTAAAATGATGAATTTAATGAGGCTGATAAACTGTGTTGGATGAAGCAATAACAAGTTCTGTCTGTTGAAGTCCTGGAATGTTTATTTAATAAACCATCATTATTCACTCTGTGGATACCGTGGTAAAGCACCAGTGTTACAACTCAGAAGGTTACAGCGAAGTTCAACTGGAATCTATTATCAGCTTCTTCATACTGATTTTTGAGATGAACTGATTTATAAATCAATAGAATGACCTCTGCATTTATTTGTTAGATTACCATTTACACTGTAAACTTTTTTTAACACATGCTTACTTTATTCTGTACATTTTGTGTATATGTTTGTATCATAGTTAACAAATAAATATACATTTTGTAGTGAATTGTAGTAAACAGTCATGTTTCTGTTAAACAGTAACTTTGGGGCTTGTTTTTTGAAAGAAATATGTAACAAAGTATCTTTTTTATTTAATTTGATGAAAGGTAACATTTAAAAAAGCGGCATTCACACAAGCTCTGAAAAAGCTCTGCCCTCATGATATGCTGAAAAAATGTGAAGAGTAAAAACCACTTCACTAGAGGGCAGCCGACACGTCAACCCTTAAATCATATCAGCCAATGAGAAGCTTTTCTCAGCTTTGAAGCTCACCAGTTCCCTTCGATGCCTAGGACATGGGCATTTTATAAATTAGAACACTTTTAATGAGCTGGAATTTGTTTAGTTTATAATATAAATGTTCTTAGATTCACAAGTTTCAAGAAGATTATTTTATTTAGATTTAATAAATGTTTTCTTTGAATATTTCTCAGAATTTCTCTTATCAAATAAAGATAGCCTTGAGAGTAAACCACTTTTGACCTTCAGAATACTGACTTCACTTTCTGTTTTTTTTGTTTTTCTTCTGAACAACCGTGTAATATTTCCAGTTTCCGATTCAAAAACTGCACACATCACCCCTGAGTAAACATTGGGACATTTTAAAGACTGTTTTGAATTGTGTTTCAGAGCTGCGATAAACATGCCAAGTGAATGTTTTAAAAGAGCTCACTCATCATGCGCTTTGGACGTGTTTAACGGGTCACATGCCTAGAAAACGGACCATGTGGGACATAGCGAAAACACGGAATAACAATTGAAACGCTTATATCACCACATCAGTTTAGATTTTTCTTCTGGCAGAGCTTGAAACAGCTGCTGCGCAGACTCTCACGCACATTCTGCTGCGACTCATGAGTAACTGTTGACCGGGCTGTTTGAAAATCAAGATTTAGAGCCTCTTGAAAGTCTGGGCACCTGCCTGAGACCCCTTCTGTGAGCTTTTGGATTAGGTAAGTGTGTGCCCTACGGGGCTCTTTTGTCTTTTCTCTTTTGTTTGAAGGTTTTCTTGCTATGGGCCCAGGAGAAATACCCGCCAGAGGGTCCTCGGGACTATCAGAAAACATTGTTCTGCTTAAGAAAAAAGAGAGCTTCCACCTGTTTCATGGCTCTTTTTGCTAATGTCCAGTAATTGCTTAATAAATGGATAGGATATCTATAGCCTATTTATGTTCAATGTTAGAAAGATGAGGTGACATGAGGAATCCAAAAGGGTCAGAGCATATAAGAGTTCAATCAATGTTAAAACAATTCAGAGTTTCAAACCTTGAAATTATTTGATTTTCAAATAAAGCTAAGTTTCTTAAAGCCAGCAACAAAGAGTTAAGCTAGGTAGTCACAGTTTTAGTCATGCGACTATTTTGCTGATCATCTCAAGTTTCTGCTGAATTGTGTGTTGTGACTTGTTAAGTGCACCTAGGGTCACAAGAAGAGATTATCAGCCGATGATCTCGTGCTCCTGATCTGAGACCAGATATGGAGTGACCCATACTCTGAATTTTTGCTCTGCATTCAACCCACACCGTGAACACAAACCCGGAGCAGTGGGCAGCCATGGCTGCGACGCCCAGGGAGCAATCGGGGAAATGGTGCCTTGTTCAAGGGCTCCACAGGTGTTATTGTTGATGAAGATGGAGAGCAAGTGTTTCATCACTCAAACCACCTTCAACTCGGTGGATCTGAGGATTGAAAATGCAACCTTCCAATCACAAGTCCTTATCCACCAGACCACACATGCCATGTCACTGCCCAGCACCTCATGCTAATCTAACTCATCTCACTCTGCATATGTCCAAACACCAGCAGTGGAAGTGAACGTTTATGCATAAGATACATGTCAATTGTTTTATAATGTAAAAGTGACTTTTCAGATATTTCTAGCATGTTTAAGTATTGTTCCCTCATCAAAAACATCCCTCGAGTCATATTCAGATTGGATTTCTTTGTGTGTGTGTGTGAGAAATTGATCTGGTCCAGAAACACTCTACAGACTAGGGTAATTTTGTAGACAGGTTTCAGCTAGAGTCCAACATTTGGGTTCATTGGAGTAGACGAAACAACTGATTACATTATGAGACAATCATTATACCGTTTCATATTCACATAGTTTTTCTATACGCTAATTAAAGTAATCGACAAAGATAAAGCAATCTTCTATTTCACAAATGGCTACAGGCATCACTCCCATTGGTCGAATAAGTGTTTTCCTGACCACAGGCCACCTTTATCTGATTCACACCTACAACATACAAGAACTCCTTAAATGGATAAACATGCTGAAAGTACAGGAGGTACAGATGGTCCATCATCACAGAGGTAGACTCAAATTCTCACACATGTTTGTGTAATCTTATTTTCATTTTCTGGGAGCTCAAAACTGCTTAATGGCTGTAGTCATGCCCTTTGGTCATAGCACCGCCCACTAACCAATAAGATGAAGCCCTAATGCAGCTCACCTCAATGAAGAATGTCTGCTGACTAACCTGGAAGAGAAATGTAGCAGAACCGTGTCATTAACAATAAAATAAATATTGTTTTGACCACTGATGCAGAGCAGAAGATTTTTCAGGATTCAGGAACTTTAGCATGGAAATATATATATAAAAAAGTTATTTCTTAACTGTTGCTTGAGTTTTAGCTGTATAGCCTGTCAGCTGAGTGAGGTTCTCAGCCTCACTGACTGACGCTCATGTTTAGAGAGTTGTAGCACCCTGTGGTCCAGTACTCTTTAGAGACTTGTGGGGCAGTCAGCTTCCCTGTTTATTTGGAGAGCCTACAGGCCAGTGTTCATGGTTCAGCTGTCAGCAGGCAGCAACACGCCATGCGTCTGTGGCTCTTCAATATAAACTTCCAACAATTGCTGAGTCGGGTCTGTCACCTACCACAGTTGCAGATATTTGCTGCGTGCTTTCTGCATTTAATTTGCTAGATTGAGCTCCACAGTGGGACAGGATGCTGCAATAGTCAAGGGTCAGTCACTAAACCTAAATGTTAAACATCAGTCTCGGTAGAGTTAAATATGACTAGATGCCAAGTGAATATAAGGCCACTAAATCAATTAATCGCATACAACAATTTTTTGAACAAACAAAGTTTTTTAGCATCTGCATATTAAGAGTTGTGAGAGAAAATTTCTTAAGGCATGTACTATAAAGTGTATTAAAGCGAAGATCACTGGATACTGATGTGAAATTCAGAAAATTACTAAAAGAATTGAGATTTTATTTTTGGTGATCTAATTCCATGCGTTGAGCCTAGATTCTTGTTTCTATACCTCTATATACCTGTACATTGGCCTAAACCTGGAGAAATACTGTCCTGCAGGTAGTGGTGCTGCTGTTAAATGTAAGATGATCCTAGAATTTTGGCTCAAATGCTTAAATTTGATGTATTTTAAGGGTTTAAATAAAAAGGGAATTGAACGTTTATTTAGCAGCAAATAATGTTCGCGTTTTGCAAATCATTCAGTTTAGAATTGCTAGATAGACAGCGTTGCTGGATACATTTATCCTTTGATGATAACTCACAAATTAATGATAATTTAAAAATGATTGATCATTTAAATGAGGTAACATTTAATGACCAGTAAATATACTTTTAACTGTTTCTTTTTTTGTGTGGCCAGAAGTTTTTGAGGTCCTCTCATTAGTGACATCTCATGGACTCAAGACGGCCTTTCTTTAACGAAGAGATCACTAGACAGGTGTGTTTCATTAACAGTTCTTTCAAACTTTTTTGGCATTTTCAGTTGTGAGACAGGTTTGGCTAATTTTTTCCGCGCTTACTGTTTAATAGACAACGCTTCTCATTTTGCATTGAACGTATTATGATGACTCGATGTGACGCATTTAAGGTAAGTTAACGTTAGTCAATTAGAATGAACTAGTAATAATATTGTAGCTGCAAGCTAGTCAAACTAGCTAAGCCAACAAGGGTTTTCAATATAGGAGTTATTCAATGTACTAGCGAAGGAAGAATGCTGATTTTGTGATTTGAAGAACCGTTATCTTAATTTCATTAAAAATTAATCGGAACTGTCACTTTAAGAGTGGAAGGTGAGGACAGCCAACCAGAGAAGCCGTTATTGGGACGTTGAAGTAATTCCACCCATGTTGCTGCTGTTTACAAAAAAAATTGACAGTTCGAATTTGTTATTTAATTAGCCTTATGACGATTACAAATAGGAGTTAAGTTAGGTAGTTATAGATGTAAGGACCTTAAAATGGCTGATTCGGAAATTGTTGAGTCTGGGACTGCTGGTATGTCGCTAACGTTAACTAACGCCTTATAACCTTAACCGTCAAATAACATACGATTAATTTTATATAGACAATTTACATGTCTCTTCGTTTCGCTAGTGCCTTTTACTGAAATAGAAATGGTACAGCAGTCTTATCATAAACATTGAATAAACGGCATAAGTTTTAAACTTAAAGTTTAACTTCTTTCCAGTTTCAACCTGCATCAGGTCATAAACTTTTCCAAAATATTAGAACCAGAGGAACCAGCACGGTTCTGACTGCAATAGCTGATCTTGGATTTTTTTTTATATGCTTTACATTATATATAATATATTTTTAGAGCAGTTTTTTTTTCACTCTTCTTAAAGGCCTCTTCAGACCTGTTTTCTCAGCATCTTCAAAATGTGGCCGTCATTCTTCTAATCATCTGATTCCTAAATGAGTTTCTTAATTTATTCTTAAGATGTGCATATGAGATTAATAATTATGATGAAAAACATTGGTTTAAGAGTCCATGTTTTTCCTGTTGATTCCAGTTGACCTCAAGCCTAAACTTGTACAACTATATACCAATATGAAATTAAATTAAATAGGACAATTTGTTGGTGAATACTTTATTTGTGATGTTAACATTTTTTTTTTTGAACATTTTACTGAACCATCCAATGCAATGCAATAGAATTTTGGGTTTTAATTACGCACACTTTTGTAGCAAAACTGAGACAAGTGCTGAAATGTGATGTCTAATATGACTCATGCAGGGTCTGAAAGGGCTAGCCGGGTTTTTTGGGGTCTATATTTACTATAACAACTAATTTAAGTTGTATTTTCTAAGAGAATACAAAACTTTCACTGCATGGTGGTTTACTTTCAGAAAGCATCAACATGAGTACAAATTCCGTTCATTGTATTTAACGATATGTGTTTCTTTTTAGTTTATTTCACAATTTTGTAACAGTCTGATGTCTGGCTCTCTGCTAGGTCGAAACCTGACAGCATGGCTCCAGGAGCAGTTTGGTAACAGGATGCTGGAGCAGCCGCAGGACACAAGACTTCATAACGCAGCACATTCAGGCGATCTGGAGACTCTCAAGAGCCTCCTGGAGGAAGACAGCTTCAGAAAGTTAGTTTCTCTCTTTTCATTTGTGTTTTGAGGTTTATAATAGTTCAATGGACAGATCCTTAAAATAGTTTTTTTTTCTTAGAGTCTTGTATAGAGGGTTTCAAACTGTAAGTCGGCCATGTTGGAGATACTTACCGGAGAAAATACCATTGAACAGAACGGGGGTCACCCCTTTTTAGTAAGAAAATGGCCGATTGATGTCATTTTTGGCTGTATTTATCAACAAAACCAATTAATCTATATAGAAATAATATTTCATCTTGACAGTCAAAATTATTAACAACATGATATTTGACCATTTTCATCATCACATCAAAGCAGGGTGTCCAGTCATATAGAGTTGCAACTAAAATGTGGTCCTCCATCACCGACTTTGGACACCCCTGACATTCAGTTAGGCAAAGTGAAATGGACGCTTTATAAATAATGCTATTTAGTGATGGTTATTTTTTTTAATCCAACACTAGCCTTTATGCCAGAGTTCCCCAAATTCATCCATCGAGGTCCAGAGCCCTGCATATTTTAATTGCAACCCTGCATTAGCATGCATACTACTCAGCTTCAAACAATCAGAGAAGACATTACTTAGTGCAACAGGTGTGTTTCATAATTGTTGAACCAAAAATGTTTAGGTCTCCGGCCCTCCAGGACCGGATTTGGAGATCCCTGTTTTATAAAAGATTTCGTTTAGGCAAATCAATGAGAAGATGATCTGGTCGTGTGGTTTGCTGCCCTGCACACCTCTGCGCATCGCAGCCATGATGGGTCACACAGAGTGCGTGTCCTTCTTGGTCTCTCGGGGTGCAGAAGTGGACCTGGTGGATGTGAAGGGTCAGACTGCTCTGTACATGGCAGTGGTGAATGGACACCTGGACTGTGTGAAGACCCTTCTCCAGGCCGGTGCAGATCCCAACGGCAGCAGGCATCACAGAAGCACACCCATATACCACTCGGCACAAGTGGGCCGAGCGGACATCATGCAAGAGCTGATCAGGTCTGATGGCGAATCATAAACCTTAGTGTCTGTACACTCTCGTGTCTAAACACACTGTTTAGTTGAGTGAGCATCACCTTTTGTGTAAAATAATAGTATAGATCGGCATTATGAGCAACCGAGTATCTTGGTTTCCTTTTTATAGTTTAGAGTAGTGGCTCTCAAACTCTTTTTCACCACGTACCACCTCAGAAAAAACTTTACACTTTAAGTACCACCATAATGAGCAACATTAAAATGTAGCATATAGCCTCACTGTGTAGACCTTCTATTCAGCTATAGTTAATTACGGTTCAAATAAGAGTCGATGTTATTGACAGCCTGAACATTAAAAGGATCTAATTAACATTACTGATCTAACTTTTCAAAAATATTAAGTTTGATGGCAAAATATTCTTTTTTTTTTTGTAAATTAGGCACATGTAAACTTTATAATATATGTTTAATATTTGTAAATTAGTTCTGCTTTCAGGTGCTCTCAGACTCAATAAAATCACAAGATCTTTCAAGAGTTTTAATATTGTTAGGAGAAGTCTGACCCTTCAGATATTCAACTCAGATGTTTGGTTTCTTCATATCAGCAGAGCCAATATATTAGCAGAACTTAGCTATAACCTCTGCTATAATCATTGCGTAAATCTAATTTAATTTGTGAATTTCTGTGTGTAAAAAAAAACGAATCTTTAAACATAACATCAGCAGCTTCGCTCCTTTATCAAAGACGATCAAACTCAATATCACTACTCCAGAGGGTGAAACGGAAGATTTACTCTGCAGGGCAGGCCCAGTGATTTCATTGGACTAGCCCTGAGTCTTTCAAAAAAAACAAAACATTTTTTTTTCACATCCGGACACACAGTAATGACCGCCACTGGTGTCGTGTACCAACAAGAGGTGTCCATGTACCACCAGTGGTACGCGTATCACAGTTTGAGAACCACTAGTGTAGAGGGTTACAATACTATTTCCAGATGCTACTCAATTTCCTCTCTCTTTCAGGAGATGATCTTTTTGGGTTTTTTGGGTTTTGATTGTCACTGTAAAAAAATAGTTTATTCTTTTGGTTCAACAGTGTTCTAAATTAATCACAAACGTAAATGTATGTCTCATCCTAAAGTTTTTAACATTAAAGAGACGTAACAATATCTTCTACTGAACCTCTTTTGTGTAACCACAGGTTCAATGCTGATGTTGACATCGACCACCGGCTGGACGACAGAACGTTCAACCCCCGCGCGTTAACAACCCTGTCACCCTGTCCACTCTACATCAGTGCTGCTTACCACCATCTTCCCTGCTTCCAGATACTTCTGAAGGCCGGAGCCAACCCGGACTACAATTACAATGGGCCTGTGAACCAGGGAGCGCTGCTTAGGGGCAGAGCCTCCTGCCTGCTGGACGCAGCACTGAAACTAGGATGCAACCCAGGATTTATTGGCTTGCTGCTGGATCACGGGGCTGATCCTGATCTAGTGAGGTGGGAGAAGCTGGATGCTGAGACTGTGATTCGCTTAAAGATCAACACTGACGCCCTGCACACCTATCAGGAGGGAAGACGTAAGCTTCACTCAAACATGATGGAAGGGGTCAAAAAATGTAAAATTCCCAGCGTTTGCTTACCTGCATTCAAAGTAGGGTTGGAAACGTTACCTCTCTCCTCTGATAGGCTTAGCTTAATTGTTGATCGCTATCATTTTACCGTCTCTGTGACAAAACAATTGGATTTACTTTTAATGATTTTGAGACCGTTTAATGAAGATAAGTCGTTTTAGCGGTCTCAAATCTCCTGTCAGTCAGTCCCATAAATTAGTTTAGTTTCTGTAAGTTAAGAATAAATTTAAAGTTTTGCTGTTATATTTTTATACAGTATTACAGCTCTGAAGTTTACGATGCCACAGCTGTAAATATCAGTTAGGTGCCAGGAGCTTAATTTTGAGCTCTTATCCTTTATCATGCATAATTTATCATTATGTTTGAAATAAATACTTTTAGGCCAAATGTAACCTATCTTTCACATTTCTAAGAACAAAATATTAAATGAAAACTGTCATAGAATGAGCTTGTTTTGTAAAACATCTGATGAGTATTAATTCTAACAATTTATCAAATCAATTTTTAACCGAGTCTCTTTAAAATAGATTCAATTACAAAGAGAATTGATTTAAATCAAATCTCTCTATAACACAAGGATATCATTTTTGAATCAAATTGCAACCTGTGTATCTAGATGCAAATCGAATCTTTAATTTATCCCTGAAAGATGTGCAACCCTACTGAAAGTGGTTTTTTTTTCTTAATTCTTGTCTGGTCTAGGCTGATTTATCTCTGTTTTTAAATCAGAAAACCCTCAAAGGCTGATGATCATGTGTCGGATCATCATGCGGAGGATCATAGGCAAGCGGCGTCTGTCTTCTATCTCATCTCTTCCGCTGCCAGAAAGCATCCTCTCCTTTTCTGCGACACGACGACTGATGCTGCTCTGATCGACAAGTCGCTGAACTCCAGGATGCCTGCGACCTCTAGCTTCCTATTGCTGTTAAACATAGAAAGCGTTTCACCTCCCAGAACTGAATGCTGTGCAGGCAAGGTAACGATTAAATCCTGCGTTGATTATTAAGAGGGTAACTTGAGAGGGTAAAAATAAAAAGATAAATGAGCTTGGGCTCATCGTACGTTTATTAAGAAGCACCTATGAGTTTACAAATGTGCCGTTGTGTTGTCGTGTTTTGTTCTATGTAGTCAGTCTGTCCTGATGTTAAACATTGGCCTCCTTTAACAGCCCATAGCACTAATTGTACTGAAAAAATGATTTTGTTAGACTAAGTCTCTCTCTCTCTCTCTCTCTCTCTCTCTCTCTCTCTCTCTCTCTCTCTCTCTCTCTCTCTCTCTCACATAATCATCAACATGTTTAACTTATAAGTGACATAGTAGTAATTAACCTTAATGGTTCACTTCTACCATCATCTAATTAACACTATTTTATATATATATATATATATATATATATATATATATATATATATATTTGTTAACTGTTTATGTGTATTCATTCCCTGTGCTTTAGATAAGATGCTGAAGCATTGAAATTGCTTTTAATGAACTTTGAGGGCATGGTTATGAATGTTGCTGTTGCTTTAAGTCTAAATAATCGCAATAAACCGTGAGACTTAACTTACTTTATCTGTTTATTATTTAGACCCTTAATACAGGCAACGATTCAAAACATGCTTCTTTATATATATATATATATATATATATATATATATATATATATATATATATATATATACACACACACACACACACACACCTTTTTTCATAACTTCTATGTTTGATTTGGTTTACTGAGACTGTATTAGCTCCTCTGGTTTCATTTTGTCGTTTGATCAAAAAATGTAGCCAATGAAGTTCAATTGTGAAGAACCTGGTTATAAGTTTTAAATGTGTGTGTTTGGTCACTTTTATTCTTCAGGCCCTGAAAGTGCTTTGTGAGCAACTTAGAATCAATCCCTTTTAAACAAGCTTAAGATAACAACTCATCCTTTTCAGACTTGCGGCAGATGTTCTTTAAATTCATAAAGCGGAAAAACTCTAAAAATGTTTAACTAGTTTGTACTACAGGTATTATGGGATAGCAAATTATAGATTAAAAGAGTAAATATTATTATATTACGATTACTGGATTTGCTGAGTGAAGGATGGCTCTAGATGGCACTACTGAGTCTCCACATGAACACTTGCTGTCTGATTTGATTTCATCTCGAGAAACAATTGTTTTACCACAATATATTAAAGAAAAAGAAGTTGGGAAATTTTCTGCTTTACTGTCCAATTTCATGATTTATTCGTGTTTGTATTACTACTGTGTATATTATTGAAATTGTGTAGAGAATTAAAAAAAGAAATTATTAAGCAAATCCCTTACACAGGTTCCTTAGATTTTAACTGTTTTATTCAGATTTTCTAAATAAATTGTATTTAGGTGTTTATTTTTGGTAGATGCAGAAATGTTTTTTTAACCCTAGTTAGTTTTCTCACCCTATCAGTTTCCTGTATTTGGAGTTTATATAATATCTGAAACTATTAAATATATGTAAAAAAAAAAATCAAGTTTGCATCCAAATACACAATTTCCGGGTGATTAAAGTTGGTTTGAACTGAAATACAATTAACCACCTAAGGTTTTTATATGAGCTCATAAAAGCACATGTGCGCTTGTGTGTGGATAGCTTTATGCTCTTTTAGCTGCGCAGCTGCATGTTGTTTAGTGCATTTCCATCGCATATCACACTTTCATTTTTTATTATCGCAGCACATTCTTTGGAACAGTGATCTCATATCTCCAACCAGAACTCTCGCTGTGTTTCTCATCTTCTTTTGTTCTGTTGGACATACAAAATAAATAGCCACATTTTTTAAAATAAAAAAAACTTTTTTTAAGCTCAGTTATTTAAGCTCTTCCTGAGCCAACTAGAATTTGTGAAAACATTGAATTGCTTGCAGAATTAATCAGAGCAGTAGTCCTGTTGGAGTTGTCCTCATACAGAACTCATCTGATCTCAGAGCATGGTTTTGTTGTTGGGACCGGAAGCCAACGCTTATATTTGTGGCTCTGTGTCAGGCGGGGAATTTTTTAAAGAGGAAAATAACCAATAAATTCACTTTAATTAGGAAACCAAAATTGCTTAATGCAACTTCAACAGTTTTTTTTTCCAGCAGTGCTGACTGTTGTGTGTTGTGGTGAGCTGCCAGACAGAATCACACGTGAAGGATGTCTATAAATCACATTCTTGTGCACGCTAAAATAGTAAAAGTAATCTGAATGTTACGAGCTGTTAGTTCAAGCTTTAAATGTCTAGATTGAAAACCAAACACTAATTAAACTTAATTATGCAAGTTAAACTGCTACTTGTAATTGATGTTTTGTACTTCACTAATAATTTGCTCAGATATAGTCTTTTAAATTATGTCAGCCTTTAAATCAAAATAATGTAACTACTATTTAGATTGCCTGATATCAGGGGAAAAAAGTGTGTTTTTCAAGATATACAGTTTGCTTTTAGTTCTTCTCATATGTGTCAGCTTTTCATTATAGTCTCTCGTTGAAAAACACAGACATGCTAGTCAATGACTGTTATTGGATATCAACTCTATTCCGATGGTTCAGTGTCTACTCCACCTGTCTGTCCTTGTGAAAATCAGTAGAGGTGCTTTTCTGATCACAGTCAAAAAATGTAAAAGCCCAAATTATAGGTCTTTAAAAAATTAACTTAATTTTACTGTTCTGTCTTAAACTTGTGTAAATGTATTTATGTCAACGTAAAGCTCATCTGATATGTTTTTGTTGTTTGGGGCTGCCAGAAATTGAGAAAACCCTCATACATGATTTCCATTGCCATAGTTTAAGGACTCTTGTGAACACTCATTAATGCTCAGAATCTTAAACCTGATTGGTAGGGCTGCCAGATATTGACATAAAACAAAAACAATTGTTGAAGTTGCCAGAGATTTGAGAAAATACTCCTAAAAGTTGAAAAATGATTGCTGGGGTTGGGGAGTAAATTCTCATAAACCCTCAACTTTGTCTCTACAATCATCCATTATAAAAAGTGTGTCTCCCTTACCAAAACATTAAACTCCATCTATGATTGCCACTAACCCATAAGCAGCACCCTTTCTTACTTCGTTAACATATGAAACCCTATCCTAACTGTAACATTGGAAGCCAAAGCCTCCCAAAAAATTAAGTTGAATTAAGTTTTTTTAAGTTGAAAACTGACATTAGGTAGAAAAATGAAAATGGTAAGGATTTTTTCTCTGTGTGGAACGTTGTGAAACTTTAATGATTCATCAGAAGATTCTCCAAAACGAACAACTAAAGGACTAGGACATCTTACCAGAGTGCAGAAGATATGAGAATAAATAAAGCAAGCCTTTGCTTTGTAAAACTTGAATCATGGTTGACTTTCAGTCTTATTTAAGCTGTTAATTTTGGTCTTGTATGTATTTGACTTGATGCCCCTGTAAATGTGAGCAAGCGAAAAATTTTTTATCAGCAATAGATGCTACTCATACAAATATTCAGCTTTCCAAATGGAGTATCTTTTTGTAGGTTTCCCCCTCCGTGAGACAAATGCCACAGAGTTCCAGCTCTGTAACTGCAGAGGTTTATAATTGATCGTATTCATTGAGCCAAACTAGCCATGGTTAATTGGCTCTGTGAAGCTTTGGCTCTGGGGATCTGCTCCTTTGCTCTTGGCCAGGGAACAAAGCCAACAGCAGAGATGTTTGAGGGTATTTGGGCTTCCTCTGGAAATGAGGGAGGAATTGTCACTCGGCTGACAAACCGCCATCAGACAACAGCATCAGAGGGATCTGTGGAAAAGATGAGGAAAAGAACCACTCTATAGCCGCTCTGGGAATCCTGTGAAATGTGTTTTCCTGTAGCCTGGAATCCCACAGTTACAGGAGTGAAAATGGTCCTTCCTAGAGTGCTCTGAATACAGAGAAGGGTTTGAGGGTTACACTTTCATCAATGCACACGTTCGCTGTGAAAGTGTTTTCTGGAGAACACAACAATATTCCTCTGGCTTCCTTAAGTCACCTGGCTCCATCAAACCCTATTTTAGCATCATTTCTCTTCTGCCAATCCAATTAATTTTCCGCTTCCGTAATTTCATCTTCAGCATTCTTCTGCTGATAATTTCACCATCACTCTTCGGTCTGAATGTGTCCAGGCCACCTTCATCTGGTCTTTCTTGACCGTCTCGATAAAACATTTGACATGAACTACACCTCATGTGCCCCTTTCTGATCCGCACCTCATTCTTGTATATATTCTTGATAAGAAAAGCCATTACTCAAAGGAAAAACAAAAATTCTGAAGATAACTGGAAATGTTGAACCATACGTATTCGTAGAGTAGCAATTTGTAATAAACTACATATTGTCTACTCCCCATTGTAAGTCGCTTTGGACAAAAGTGTCTATCTAAATATAAATGTATGTAAAGAATATGGTGGAGGTGAAACTAAGCCATTTCTAGTGTTCTGTGCGACTTTAAGAACATCAGTGACTGATGTCATTCAGTTAGTTTGAGAGTGAGTAAACCTAAAGTCGATTTATGAAACTCCCATGGGCTTTTGACAAATGGACGCTGCAAACAAAAATAAGCTATAGATACCCAAATAAAATCTAACCAAAATTATGAACAATTGAGAAGTTGAGTGCGTGTCCGTGAAAATATAGTGCAAAACTTGAAATCAGAAACCAAAGTTGAGTTTTTGTTCTTTTCACTCAGTTTCACCAAATTCTTAATCGTAGTCAAGGAATTTCCAAATGCCATTACATGTTTTTGTCAGGATTTATACCCAAAAGAATGGGTTTTTATTATTTAGAGAAGATTTACACCCAACATAAAGCTACATTTCTGTTTAAACTGCTGAAAAAGGGATTTAGCCTGAAAATGTAATCAGGGGGCCTACAAGTCTAACACTTTTTAGACTTAAAATCCTCCCAAACAAACATACATGTTAGCATTGTGTATGCCTGGGTTTTATTGAAAGCTGAGAACCCTAAATATTTTATTTAAATACAAAGAACAAGTTATTTAAAGCAAGGAAAGTCTATTTAATAAAAAAAAAACATTTATCAAACAAATGTACCCTTCCCCCATCTTCAGCTTTGAAACTTAACTTTTTAGTTTACTTGACTCAACGAACAATTGTTAAGCAAAAATTTCCCAAACATTTTTGCAGAGTCAATTTTTGAACACGTTTTAATTGACTGAACGCATCACTTTGACATATCTAGACACGACATTCATTGAACGTTTTTTTTTTTTGTTTTTTTTTTTCAATTCAGTCTACAACTCTTTGAAAAAGATGTTGAGCTGAAAAAAATTTAATTAGCTGAAATTTGCTTTTTGGAAAAATGTTATCAACAAACTTTAATTACTTGGATTTTTCATTTTTGCAGTGTACAACATAGTGATTTAGCTTGAAATGTCTCATCGTTTAATATGATTATTTTCTAATATGATTATTATTTTTAATATGATTCTTTTCTATTTCACAATATGCGTCTAAACTTTGAGTTTTGGTATCTCACAGTTCAGATTTGTTTTCATATTGCATGTTATGTGGGGAAGCAAGCCATCAGATCAGCTGCCTTTCAGACCTCTCCAGAAACCCCCTAAAACCAAATCCAAACACAGCAAGCTGACTCATGCTATTACATAAGTCTGAGGACATTCACAGACTCTGGAAGAAAAGAAGTCTTGTGTTCTGCTATTTGCATCAATCGACCCTGAAGCAAATCCTTGAACAGCGTAGAAGGAGGATACGGGGCGTCTCGTTTGGACAAGGGGGGCCCTGAAGCAATTCTCTAGGCTCTTCCAGATTCTGTGACCCATTTGATGTGAACGGATCCAAGCCCACGTCCCAGCACCAGACCAAATCAACCGTTTCCTCCCCTGATAAGAGTCCAGACGAGATTCCCAGATCTCCAAGAAGAGAGATATTGGAGGATCGGTTCTGGTGGAGGAGAATTTTTCCTGTGGTCTCTTCTTCAGAATAAATCTTTTTATCCCCAATGCTAAAGATTGTTCATATAGTGCAGCTTTGTCCTGTATATGCTGACTAAAAACTGTTAGAAGTGAGAGACATGAGAGGAAAGCTTGCATTTGATCCTAGCAGCATTGCGTGACCGTGGCTTGAGGATCCGGTCCTTGGTGAATTCAAATAGAAAGTGTGTTTCTTTTGCGGTTTTTGCAGTCACGATGAAGCTTGTTGATTTATATTCTCCGATGTCATCCTTCAGAATGATTCCAAGCTCATTCACAATGAGCGTTTCACAGAGAACTTGATTCATTCCCTTTCAAAGCTCTGCGTCTGTTTATTTAGGAGTTATTTGTATCGCGTCTCTTTAAGACTAGTCTTTTTAGTTTGCCATTCCTTTTTCAGTAATTATATTCTTGGGCACTTTTGATATTTGATATAGGAAAGCAAACACTTTTGACTAGAAATTACCAGATGATCTCTTGGAGCTTAACCAACAGGTTTCTGGCATTGACTCTGCTTTTGTATCCATGGACCTTATCCTTCATCAGGTGTCAAGACTCTCAAACTCTGATCACATTCAATGAGGATTTTAAAATAACTGAGTTTTTTTATGTTGTTTTTTGAATATTACAGGGTTTTAATTTTTAGTTTTGACCGCAAAACAAGAAACATATTTATCTTGTTTTTTTTCCTCTGTTTAGATCTCACAAATTTGATATTCACATTCAAGTTCAGTTCAGAATGCACATCAGCTCTTTTATATAAAGGAGCCATATCATAACTATTGTAAATAATTTATAATAAAAATGTACCCCTTTACACTATTAATGCACTCTTAATAACCTTTAAAAACAATCACCTCAAATGGTTGTGCTCTGCAATATTAATACCACACCTCATGTCTCTCCCACTGCCCCAAACTGCTCCTTTTTATGACCTCTGCTGGGTTTTACTTGTTGGCACACAGACGATCCACTCTTTTCTGATTTAATATATTCATCTTTTGGAAAGGCAAAAAATACTTTGAGCCCCAGAACATCCAAAAACACTTTTTGTCATTGTTTGTCGGTTCTGCTACAATTCCCTTCCAGGTCAGTCAAGCGCGTACGTTCTTCATTGAGATGAGCTAAAGATGAGTTGCAGTTCCTCTGATTGGTTACTTGCTCTACTAGTCTACTACACTCTTTTGCTCTACTAGTCATGGCAGAGTCTGACCTCCAAACTGGGTGGTTACAGAACAAGCCGAATGGAAAAATGCCTCTAAAATCCATCTTTGATCTCAGGGACATGCTTGTGATATATTTTTGTTTGATTTTAAATAAATTTAGTAGGTAAACATCATTAAAACTACTCACCCCCTTTAATTCCTCAGGGAAAAAGGTATGTTTTTAAAATGTCATTCATTTAGTAAGTTTTACAGTGAGGTTGCAGAATTATATTTGCTGTTAAATATACCACTTGCACCAGGACGCTTCACTTTTCCTTCCTCAGTTTAATACAATTGTGACACTGAGATTGAAACTGAATAATGTGAGGTACGTTTTCCGACTTTGGTCTGAACCAAGCTTTTGTCATCTATCCGTGCATTTTCTCCAGTCTGGAGCTGGAAGTGTCCCGAGCTGTGGTCTGACTCCTGAACACCTGAACTTTGCATATAAACACTTCGGGCCCTGATGTAGTTTTATTTATCGCCGCACACTTCCACATCCTCTGTGCACGGGTGGGTGGCAGCTTTTTCTGATGAAAGCCTCTCTGTGAGGAAGGCCTTTGCATGCAATGCTCCTTCCACTCTGTTATTCTTCTCACTGTTTGATGGCAGAGACGCTTGCCAGAGACCTAATGTGTGTTTATAGGATATACAATGCGTTCCACATGTACTGTAGGCTTGGGTCTGGTTCTGCGGGTCTCTCTCTCATTCTGAGCTTCTCTGAGCAGACTCGCTTTTCTTCAGCACCTGCTTTGTGCCTCTTGTGTACTTTTACAGTCCATTTCCTACAAGCTTCCATTTGTTAGATGGTTATGCGTTCATTTTCATACTCTGAGCCTCAATGGACAGCTCTGCGTCAGGGAGTTAATGGTGCGGCGTGGATCTTGATGGGATCAGGATGGACAGTTGCAAAGCCTATTCATATGTCATCATTTTGATGATGGTAGATAGCTTTTTTACCGTTTTGTCTTAGCTGGTTTAATTTAGCTGATAGACTTCTGGAAAGAAAGTCATAGAATGTTTAATTAGAAATACCAGATTTAGCTTAAAATTACTTCATAAACTTGCATCTTTCTTTAACACCTTTAAATCTACTCATTTAATATTAGATCATCCAAAACATGGTTTGCTATCGACTCTTTTTGTCATTAACTTTTTTTTACATAATAAATGTAAACTTGTGACATATGTCTTGATTAAATCCTCATATGTGAACACACACTGAGCTCTTCAGGACTACAGAACCTACTTAAGAGCTGATCTACACCCTGCCAAAAACCCTCCAAGGTGCTTCATGTCCGGAGAAGCAGCAGTTTTAAAGCTTCTCCACTTTAGTCAGAGGAGACTGTGGCGTCCTGACAGAATCATAAAGCAGCGCTCCATCAAAGCCTGGAGCCCAGCAGGGCACAATAAAAGCATCATCTCATACCGTTCCTTTCTTTTTTTGACTTCATAGCTCTCTGCAAGCTGTCTGTGGAAATCAAACACCAGCGAATGCCCCACGGTCTCCGTCCCAGACGAAACCTGCTCCTACTTTTCAATTTCACAGGGAGTGCCTGGACGCCAGCCGGACTGCAAGGGTAAATAATGTACGCTTTATATTCTTGCTGCGTGTGTTGATTTGCATATTTAGTCTGTATATTGTCCGGCCGAGCCTCGCTTCCGCTGGGATGATTGTGTTTATGGTGTAATTTGCAACTAAACATGCGCTCACACTCACTGCTCTCACCACTTCCTGTGTTAGAACTCATCACAAACAGCTCCAACACGTGTCAAACAGAAGCATGGACTAAAATGATCCGCTCTTTTAATGAAGAGTTTTCAGTCCTGATTTTGCTGTTAAACCCCCACGGATAGATTGGATTCAGTGGTCTGTCATTGATAGTTTTTTTAAGTGGAGTTTGCTTATCCTCCAGCAACTGTTTAATTGAGCTGGGCACATCGAAGAAGATATTACCAAATAATATTATTGGGAAACTGTAAAAATGTAATTCTCCTCTTCGGCTTGAGTTAAACGAAAGCTCATTGCTGCCACACACATTTTTTTTCCAACTCAATTGTTTTAATAACTTGATATTTTCTTGTAAAAATTACATGTTGTAAAATACGACTTAATTGACGTTTTTAAGAGAAAGGAATTTGTTTTTGCTAGATCCTTATTTTGTATTTACGAGATAATTGAAATAAAAACGTTAATATTAAACTTACCGACAAAGAACTGAGCCTTGAAAAACAGCTCAGATTCTTCTGATAAGTGTCAGAGGTAAAAAGCTTATCTGCCTCTGAGCAGAACGCGGAGAGAAAAGTTCAATCTGCAACAATTTGTGCTGTGATCATTGCAATCACTCAACTTCCAGTTGTCATCACAAATCTTACACCAGGCTGGAATTTCTTATTGTTCTGTTTTTGGCATGACGAAAAAGTTTATAGCAATGGAGCACCCCACAGCAGCTACGAAAACGATCAAATATGCCCGGTTTGTGCTATTCCAGTAAATACACAAAGCCATGTGAGCTCCTCTCTGCACTGGGACGAGTTTATGTTGGTTATATTGCTGACTTTTGGGTAATCTCTGTAGTTCACATTAGCATTAGCAATCGTGTTAAAGTCCAGCTTTGAGGAGCCCATACAGCATCTATCTCTGTTTCAGACATCTCTGACGATTCTTAGACAAGAGGAAAAACTTGCACACATATTCCACCTCTATTTGGACTGCTTCATCATCTAGTTTGTTTACCTTGCTCGTTCACGCTCTGACTAGCAAAGTTGGTGTCTTCCCTCAGCATTCGGTGTTTGATTACATATTTAGTCTTCTTTATTATTTTTAATGACTTCTTTTTAATTGTATTACCTATTTTGCAAGTTTATTACATTTTAAATTCATTCAAACATTTTATGATAATGCAAACATCCCCCTGAGCAGCAATTATACATTTCTTCATACTATATATAATGACAATAAAGGCCTTCTACTTCCTCTTCTGCATTGAGTAAGGTTGATCTGGCAACCCCTTGTCTTGGGAAGAGGAGCAGGTGGATATCACACTCCACAGCAATTTTTATTGTTATTGCAGTACCACTTATAGGCACAATCTTAAATTCTGCTCTTTTAAGATGTCTGTCAGCCAAACTAACCAAGCCACTACTCTGCCAAAAAGAAGCTCATCAATAAATCAAAAGAAATTAAACATCCGATTTTACACAAGCCCCACGTAGAATCAACTGAGAAGCTTTATCAGTCTGCACCTCTCATTGGTGATTGGTTATCCTCCACTCCCTTCGCCTCCTCCAATCCTCTACTGTAATTCAAAGCAGATTTCACAAAGCAGAGTGCGGCTTTGAGAGGGGATGTGGCTAAAACAAATAAAAGAATCATAAAGAACGGATCAAAGCAGGCCTGCAAATCCATTCCTTCTGGCTAAAGAGTCTTTCATAAAAAGAGGGAAGAAATCCCACATCCAGAGCACGGTACATATCTCATGTGAGGGATCACTGGTGAGCGCGTGCCGTCGCTCGATTGATGGAGCAGAGGCTGCTGGCAAGAATCACCCAGCGCCTCCACCAAAAACACATCTCATAACTCTGTGACATCAAACCTTTCACGGGGAAAGTATGTGCCATCATTTTCATCTTTTAGGCATGCTTCCCTCCCCGTTAGTGCTCTATTTTTGTTTCATCTGTTTTATTATCTGTTTCTTTGCCAAATCATTTAATTACATTAAAGAGACACTGAATAGCTGAAAATATTTTAATACTGCAGATTAAACTGGATCACTGATTTCTGCTTGAGGCTGTTGCTAGGCAAACAGTGAGAGTATAGGTCCTCTATAAAGGGTTTCTGCAGGTTTCATGAGTTTAAAACTTTTTAAGACTGTTTAGAATCAAATTTAAGAGCTATATCATAAACACATCCAAAACTTTTTTTGTATATTAAAATGTTTGCTTGAAATGCAGTTTGAAACCATGACTTTTTTTTTGTTTTTGAGCATTTACGTAGGTTTTCGGGCAACCCTAACAATACCTTTAACAAAGTCGAGCATTTAAGAGAGTTTTCTTTAACTCTGGCAACCTGAACAATCATTTATGATTTTAAACATTTATGCACATTTTCACAATATCTGGCAACCCTTACAGTCGCGTACAAATTTTTTTAACATGAATGAGTCTAATGTCAATGCCTGGCAACGTTAAAAATTACCTGGAATAGACGGAAATGCTATACAAAGATGATTAATCTTTTAAGTGAAACAAAAATAATTGTAACGTGCGAATCATATTGAAGCATCTTCATTGTGTAAACCAGGCATATTTAGTTTATTTCCCAAACACCCGGTTCATGTCGAAACACCAAAGACTCCGTGTGTGACAGTTCCCCTACAAAGGCTTTTTGTTTGTAACTAGAACAGAGGACATTCAGTACCCCTGGGGTAAGTCGATAATTCTTCTGGAAAACAAACTCTGATGTCTGTAAATGATCCAAACGCTTTGATTTGGAGCTAAAATTAAACTGGCATTTGGTTTGCAGTCTGTCCACGTCCTCAACCGCACTACTTGCGGATCTTTTGTCTCGCTGTTGACGATCCTAAAAGCAGAGTGGATGAGGAGTTTCTGTTATAATGAAGACAGTGTGCTTGTGCTCAGATATTCAGATCACTTCCACCATGGATTGGTTCTGGGTTTAACTGAGAGAAAAAAATTATTTTTCTGCTTGCAAGGGTTTGTTAATGTGTCCGGTTCCTACGACCATGAAACTGAAAAGAGTGGTTTGATTGGGCTTATACAAATTTGACACTAATCAGGCCATTATGTTTCAAAGGTAGAGCCCCGTGTCTGCAATTGCATTTTTACTACGTGCTATTTTGGGATCTGATAAAAGGCAACTAGGAATGTTTATGCTGTGAAATCATGTGACCTCCTGATTTCAGTTGTCTAATGCTTTGTTCTCTCAAAAGCAGAAAAGCAAGAAGACTACTGGATCCGATATCTGCTTGCTTCTATCAATCAGTTTGTTCTAGACTAGTGACTTGTTTCTGGAGGGGAGGTCTTAACAAAAAAAGTGGGAAAACTTGGTCACTAAGTTTCAATGCATTAGGAATGTAATGACACTCTTAGCTTTAGCCGCTAAAGTAGCATTGTACTGTTGAAGAACTGCTGTATTTTAAGTGTTCTGGAAAGTTCTGTATTTAGCTGAATTCTTTATTTAAAAAATGTAGCACTTAAATTTTCTTTTAAATTTAAAAGGCTCTCTGTTTGGACTGGGCTCATCTACACCAATTCATCAGGAAATACAGCTACGAAACAGATTTGAAACTTTAATGACTGTGGATACTGATCAATCTCAGCCCTTCAGTCAACAATCAGAGCACACACACACTTCAGAAAACAGGGGGTCAAGAAACAAGCAACGTCCAACTCATGTGTCAGTGGAGCCGAAGACTCTGATTATTGGGGATTATACAATCCAGAATCTACGGAGCAAAACTATGGCGACATACTGTCTCCCTCATGCCACTGTGTTAGATATCAACAAAACGATAAGAGATGTTCTGAGCAAGCACAAGACAAAACAACTCATCATTCATGTGGGGAAAAACGATGTAAAGAAAGGACAATCAGAGCTGCTTAAGAAAGACTTTATGGAACTATTTGACACACTTGAAAGTCTCAAAATACAGTGTTTCATAAGTGGTCCGCTTCCAGCAAACGGCACAAATATGTTTTCTCGTTTGCTTGGGCTCAACACATGGCTAGAACACGCCACTTTATCAAGACGTTTCCAATATATTGATAATTTTAATGTGTTCTGGAATCAGCCAGATTTTATCTCATCAGATGGGAGGCAGCTGAACAAATCTGGAGCAAAAATGCTCATGGACAATATACTTTTCTCCCTCCGATATCAGTCTGAAAGACACAAGAGCCATCAAATTAACTGTGGAAACACACAATCAAGGCCTATGTCGCCCACTCTGCAGACGTCACCACCGATTGAGGATTATCTGACCTCCGCTAGACATGATGAGGATCAATACTTGGATAACATGCAAAGCCACCAGGACATCGCTGGACCCACGCAACCACTGAATGAGGATAGCCACACCATCTCAAAGACTACACCACCACCGAATGAGGACGAGGATAACCCCCTGGACAACAACCAGAGTGAACAGAACAACTCCCTAGAGGACACATCAACAATGTCCACATCTTCAGGATCCCCCATCTCAGTTTCCCAGCGCAGCTTGAAAAACTAGTCTCTGCAGGAACTAAGCTGTCCCACTCGTTTACGGCAAGCCCCCGACCATCGCCCCAAAAAAGGCGGGCACCTCTTCCTCCTATAGCAGAAAGAGTTCTGCGATCAAACCGGTTGGGGCAAAATCACCCCCAACCCACCCTTACTCCACCAAACCAGCAGTGAGATAAACAGGACATTCTGCCTCAAGACGGCGACCTTGGGGAATGTTTTCAGAACAGGCAGATGTCCTCAGCCCCTTTAGCTCTTACTTTATTAGCAATACAGATAAGGCCTGCTAGAAATAGACAAAACAAGTGGAAGAAAAGGTCTGCTAGAAATCAGAAATCAAGCAGACCAAACCTGATTAAAATAAACTGTAAGCCAGAGACCATCATACCTGAACCCACAGAAAACAGGGTAAAAATAGCACTTCTAAATGTTAGGTCACTTAGAAACAAGGCACACCTCGTAAATGATTTTATTTTAACACATGACTTAGATTTTATGTTGCTAACTGAAACATGGCTAGATGATAGCTGTAGTGCAACCATATTAAACGAGGCTGCACCAGGAAACTTCTTATATAGACACGCCTCTCGTTCTGATAAAAAAGGAGGCGGAATCGCAAGTATGTACAAGAACATTTTTGAATGCAAACAGGTCAATCTTGGGGATTACACATCTTTTGAATATTTGAGTATAGCTTTAAAAAGTACCAAACGGGTTCTTCTCACCACCTTATACAGGCCTCCAAAATACACTACAGGGTTTAGCGATGATTTCACTGAACTGCTCTCTGCCATCTCTTCAGAGTTTGACTCTTTTATCATCACTGGGGATTTTAATATTCACATGGACAAGCCCGATAATAATGCTGCCAAAGAACTCAACAATATTTTAAACACGTTCGACGTGACTCAACACGTTCAGGGTGTCACACATTGTCACGGTCACACACTGGACTTAGTAATTAGTAAGGGCTTAAATATTTTATCCACCGTTGTGCAAGATGTTGCTCTGTCTGATCACTTCTGTGTTTTTGTTGATGCGGCAATCTCCCACGTCAAAATTGCAAAATCAATTTCTGTTAGAAAAAGACACATAAATGATGACACCAGCGAGATGTTTATGCATGCCATATCTCAAACACCAAGCATCACAGCTGGCACAGCCGACTTCCTTCTTGATGCATTTACTTTAAAAATCAAGTCCGTTATAGATGACATCGCACCTATAACTGTCAAGAAGAAACCTGGGAGACAAAAAACACCCTGGAGAAATTCAACAAAAGTTCAAAGTATGAAAAGACTTTGCAGGAAGGCTGAAAGAAGGTGGAGAAAATCCAAACTTGTCATCCACTACGACCTTTATAAAGAGAGTCTTAGTGCTTTTAATTCAGAATTAATCACAGCTAGGCAAGAGTATTTCTCAAACTTAATTAATAACAACCTCAACAATACACGAACTCTCTTTGCAACAGTAGAGAGGTTAACCAACCCACCAAACCAGACTCCAAATGAGCTTCTGTCTGAAGATAAATGCAATGAGTTTGCTTCATTTTTCATCAATAAAATCATTAACATCAGAAAAGGCATTAGTGCCTCCCCCTGCAGGGCTGGGGATAGACCTCCTCAGCCTCCACTCTCAATGTGCACCTTTAATCTAATCGATAGCAAAACTTTAATAGAGACGGTTGAGAGCCTTAGAACATCAACATGCAGTCTTGACACTCTACCAACAGTCTTTTTTAAAATGGTTCTTAAGAGTCTAGAAAAGGACCTCTTAGAAATTATAAACACCTCCTTGTGCTCCGGCCTTTTCCCCAAATCCCTTAAAACCGCAGTTGTAAAGCCACTACTGAAAAAGACAAACTTAGATAATACTGTACTGAGCAACTACAGGCCCATCTCAAATCTCCCTTTTATTAGTAAAATTATGGAAAAGATTGTGGCAAAACAACTGATTGAATTCCTGACCCAAAATGAATACATGGATTGTTATCAGTCTGGTTTCAGAGCTCATCACAGCACAGAGACAGCTCTACTGAAGATAGTCAATGACATCCGGTTAAACACCGATTCAGGAAAAGTGACTGTCCTGGTTCTACTTGATCTGAGCGCTGCCTTCGACACAGTTGATCACATAATCCTTCTTGATAGACTAGAAAACTATGTTGGTCTTTCAGGAACTGTGATAAAATGGTTCAGATCATACTTAGAAGGAAGAGGCTTCTTTGTAAACATAGGTGATTACATGTCGAAGTGGACTGCAGTGTCGTGTGGAGTCCCTCAAGGTTCAATCCTTGCTCCTTTACTATTTAACCTGTACATGCTTCCACTGGGCCAAATTATGAGAAGGAACCAGATATCATACCATAGTTATGCTGATGATACACAAATTTATCTAGCTATCTCCCCAAATGACTACAACCCCATAAACTCTCTCTGCCAATGTCTTGATGAGATTAAAAACTGGATGGAAAACAACTTTCTTCAATTAAACAAGGACAAAACTGAAGTCATTGCATTCGGAAGCAAAAGCGAGGTTGTTAAGGTTAACACGTATCTCAATGCAAAGGGCCTAACAACTACAAATCAGGTCAGGAATCTTGGAGTGATTCTGGACTCTGATCTTAGTCTAAATAGCCACGTAAAAGCAATGACAAAATCCGCTTATTACCATCTTAGAAACATCACAAGAATCAGATGATTTGTTTCCAGACGAGATTTAGAGAAACTGATTCATGCTTTCATCTCCAGCAGGCTGGACTACTGTAACGGCCTCTTAACCGGTCTTCCCAAAAAGACCATTAAACAGCTCCAGCTCGTTCAGAATGCAGCGGCTCGAATTCTAACCAAAACTAGAAAGTCAGAACACATTTCTCCAGTCCTTAAGTCTCTACACTGGCTGCCGGTCTCCTTCAGAATAGATTTTAAAGTTCTGCTGCTCGTATATAAGTCCAAACATAACTTAGCACCAAATTACTTAACAGACATGATCAGTGAATACACACCAAACAGAGAGCTGAGATCCCACAGATCTAATAAATTAGATCTACTCTGGGTAAATTCCAAACAGGGTAAATCCTCCTTTAGTTACCATGCGGCCCACAGATGGAACCAACTTCCAGAGGAGATCAAGGGTGCCAACACTTTAGTCACGTTTAAATCCAGGCTAAAGACTCTCCTGTTTAGTTGCGCTTTTGTCGACTGAGCACCTACGTCCGAACAACTATTTTACCTCTGTACTTCAAATCTTAATCTTTGTTTTAATCAATGTTTTAAATTTCAGTGTTTTAAATCAGTTTGATTTTATGACTTTTTTATGCTTGATTTTAATGTATGCACTTTCTTTTCACTCTTTATTTCCAATGTAAAGCACTTTGAATTACCCTGTGTACAAAATGTGCTATACAAATAAACTTGCCTTGCCTTGCCTTGCCTTTTAAGGACAAAGAGGTATGGGTTCTCATGAGTATAAGCAAAGCAAATGCAAAAAATATTTTAAAGTTATTTGGTGAGATGGGGACAAAAAAATCTACTAATATAATACTATTTAGCCATTATATAATAATATATAAAGTGTGTAAATGTGGAATGTATCAAACTATCTTTATATCATGGACAATGTCACTTGTTTTTCTGAAAAGTTTTATCTTTAAAAAGATGCTAAAGTGTGTAAATCAAAAGCTAAATGACTTCTACTGGTCATGTGTTTGAAACAGTATCTCAAGACGTTTGACTTCACAAATTCTCTTTTTCATCCTTTCAGACAAGCGTTTATTGCGGAGATCTGGAGGGAGACAGTTTAATGAAAAGCATCAGGGATGAAGAAGCTGATCCAGCCATGGCAGCGCACGGCAGAGAGGTTTCATGCTGAGTGCTGTCGTTGCATAATAAAAGATAGAGTGACCCTCAAACGATGGCGTGCCAAGGCCTCTCCGAGTCCGCGTGGAGTTAACATCCCGGCCTTGAAAAGAAATAGTTCTTAGCTATTAAAATACCTCCAAAAATGGGGTGCTTATCAAATAATATGAACCAGATTGGCCTGTTTTCCCTGCAGACGGGCAAAAACTGCAGTTGAGAAGATATCTACACCTTTCAAGTCGCTTTTGAAGTCGATGACATTATACGCGTCTGGGAATGTTGTGTGGCTATTCAGGCCCGTGAAAGAGAGCAGGCTTTCTCAGGTCGAGCAATGTATGGTTCTTATGAAGCTCATTTTATACACAATGCTTGATTAAGATGATTTTGAGAAACTCTGGGGAGAATTAAACTGTTTTTTTAAGGTGACCATGCAGTTAAATGCTAAATTCTATATAGTAAACACTATTTAGTTTCGTTAAAGAAAGTCAATGAAAAGGTTCAGATGAATTCCAATCCAATCCAAATTATACATTATTGATATATTATAAAAAAAACACCTATCAAATGAGCTTTAAATGGACATCATAAAAATATGTGAGACATTATTTAAGACCTACGGCAGTGAATTTAAGAATTTTTAAGATCTAAAATTTGGGCTTTTGGATTTTAGACTTTTAAGACTAATATGGTAATAAGGGAACCCCGAGAACAAAAATACAATTTTTGGACTAAAATAGATAAAAATGTTTGACTTTTAGTAAACTAAAACTAGACAAAATGCAAAGTAGACGAATTTGACTAAATAAGATTAAAGCTAAAATGATGATGAAGATTGAGACTAAGACAAAATCTAAAAATAGCTGACAAAATCAACACTGCTTACTTCTTTATTTTTTCCTCTACTAACACTGCACTGTCCTTCCATGCTGCTCAGATGCATCTTGAATCCATACTAACAGAGGATCTTTCATGATGCTTCCCAGCACTAAATGATCTGTCAGTTTGAACTCTGCAGAGGCTCTAGCAAGCCTTCGAATCTGCTCTGTCAAAGACACTTAGCATCAGAGGCTGCTCTGCTACTTCAGACGAATATATTTCCACACAAGATCATTCAGGTTAGAAATATGCTCCACGAGAGAGCAAGGTTAGCAGGATTTAAGGAGAAGCAAGGCCAGGCTCAGGTCAGAGCTTTTAATATTCTGCTGTACGAGCGCAAGAGCAAGTGACGCTCACAGGAGACTCTCAGATGACAGTTTCAGCTGGTGTGTGTGCGTGTGCACGCGTGTGTGTGTGCGCGCGTGAGAGAGAGAGTGGGAGTTTGCCTTTTCGTCAGACTGGCTGATTGCAGGAAAAGCTGAGGTTCACATTAAAACTCTTTAGTTTTGAGAAGACGCAAAGATTTTTGGTCTTAATAAGTACACATGATTGGATTGTTAGAGGACTCTGTAAAGAGAGGAGTGTTTAGTTAAGGTAATTCAATAATAGCAGAGCTCTTGGGTAATGGAGCGTAACAGACCTCAGGATCAAAACCAACATGGTGGTGTTGTAGACCTTTGAGTAAACTGTTGGCATTTGTATTTGCCAGAGGTGGAATTAGTACTGTAATTTTGTAAAAGCACTACTATTTCAGTGCAAATGTACGTGGAGCAATTGAGTAGCGAGTAACTTTTTACAGCTGTCTTGCTTTTATTTCTTTTTCAAGCAGTTCGGAGGCATGTCTGCTGTTTCTATTATGCATATTATATGTAGCAAAAATACTTCTCGTTAATAATTAAACATGTCCTAATATTATTGGCTATTGTGCTTATGAACTGTAAGTTCAATTCAAAATATTTCATGTGTTATGACCAAGTAAGCCACAACTTCCCTTATAGCAGATCGGGAGAGGAAGATGCAACTTATCTATACATGCTTTTGCAGGTTTGATGAATAAAATGATCAGATGTTTTGTCTTTGCTTTAAAATCCAAACTCCCTGTTCATGTGATGAAAAAAGTCTGCTTGATTTTTCAGGATTTCATCATAATTTTGCATTCTGGGAAAGGCCTGCTGATTGAACAGATGGCATTAAATCCCAAACACCTGCCAGCTGTCGTTATCTTTTTTTTTTTTGAATAGTGGAGAAGTTAAAGCTTGCACTTACTAAAAAACATAGTAAATTACATGTTTCACTCTTAAATATTGTGTGCTGAGGTGGTAAACTTGTCAGCGTCTGACTAATTATAATCGTTTATTGAATTAAAGTTCATCTCAAATCTTTAAGCCACTACCTAATGCTATAGTTCCGTAGTCTCCAATTCCAGTCCTGGAAGGCCTCAGCCATGCACGTTTTAGCTGAAACTCTGCTCCAAGCATAATACTTTATCTTTTACACAAGCCAAGAGGACTTAAGTTGGTGCGACAGGTATGATTTATGATGGTTGAATAAAAATTAGCAGGATTTGTAGTAGTACGTAGTGTGCTGTACTAGAAATCCCAGCCAAGATATTGTAACACACAATACAAAGATATCCCTTACATTTAAATGACAGATATTTTTGTTTGAAATATATGTAGTTTAAAATATATGTACAGTTTAAAATTTAGGGTAAAAATTTCCAGTCACAGTTTTTAAATTTTCTCCCAGTAATTTTTAGTACAGTGTAACCAATGAAGGTCTTGTTTTTGGCCTCTTAACTTAAATTTTCAACTTCTACGTTTGAGTGTCCACCTTGTGTAAATGGTTAGCAGTTCTTCTCTCCACCAATGTGACATCCTGCCCACGTCACCAATTACGGCATATTTCCCTTGTATTAGATTATTAATGCTTATATAAAGTTTCAACCTTTTGTAATCAAGTAAAGAATGTACATTTAGAAAAGCATTTTACTTCAAATAAAATCTAGTTATGTAAAAGTACAAAAAAAGTTTGTTTTTTTTCAAACCGAATCTACAAAAGCTAAATATGAAAAAAAAATACTTTTGTGTAAAATTAACTACATTTAGTTTTTTAGTGGTGCAAAAATAAAAACATAGTTTGGGTTGCGATCACATTTGGAAGGTAAATCTTTTAAACAAATGTGAATTCAGATGCACAATGGGGCTATTTGAGTCAAGAATTTGTCATTAAAACAAAACCTACTTTTCCACTAGTTCCCATTTGATACATTTACAAAAGGAAATCGTATCTTATTTTATTGTATCTTAAACTCATTTTAAATCCTCCTAAACTACTGACCCTTCTCATAAAGCCTTATTAGGATATCAGGGGTCTGCTGGAGAATATTTTGGTGCGTACACCTCGAGGCCAGAGATACAAACCATCACCCCAGCACCTGTGAAGGACACATTATTTTAACATAGTTAGATGTTATCACTTGAGTTTAAAGAGTCACTCTCAGCAAACAGATGATGATGACAAAAAATTATATATAGTTATCTTAAATGCAGAGGGGAGAGGTCTAAAACGTCGCAGTATATAAACGTTTGCCTACACAAACATATACTGTGATTCTCTTGATTCTGAAGGAGACAGTGAAGAATAGATCTGTACATGGTTGTCAGTGGCTTCCTGTGTTTGACAGACACTGTGGACACTAGAGAAGAGGAATTCTTCATCCGCTAATCAGGTCGAGTAAACATTTCATGGCATGCTTCTGAACGGTTGTGTGTCTTTAACAAATCATTCTTGCTCTCACGGTCATGGTTGCATTCTTTAAGCATGGCTCATTTTCTTCATTTCCAGTCCAAAGACATCTTCCCTCCGCATCCTCTTCAGGAGGAAATAACTTTTCATTGCCCTCAGAAGAGCTGCAGTATGACTTTCCGATCATTACTGATGCATCCTTTGCAGTGGGTTGGCAAGCCCTCAGGAGCACGGACGCCTCATGAAACGGTGAGAAATTTTAGTTTGCGCAAGTATAATCCATGCCTCTCTTTCATATTCTCCTGGGTGCTGTGAGCTGTTTATTTTACAAGGTTCAGAGATGTTTACCATTAATGCCACTTGAGCTGTTTGAAAGAGACCATATTTGTTGGTAATAATGTGAAGTATTTTTAGTTGGTTGTCTCGTTACAAAAAGTACCCTACAGTGTAATTTCAGGAGCAATCTTTGCCCATTTTGCCCATGTGGTTTCTTTTGAAGATCCGCTTGTCCCTCAGTTTCTTGAACCTAAATTATTGTGAACCTCTCATAAATGTCACTATTAAAGTAGCTTAGCCACAGCAAACATCCTCTGCTGACCAGTAAAGCTTGTCATGCTGTGAGAAAAACATGAGACTGATGAGTTTTCAGCCAGGACAGGACTTTGCTAAATTAGGAGAAGAAAAAATATAAATGGTCACCTCAAAAGAGTTTACAATACATCATTGAGTTCATGATACTGGTGGTTCATGAAGGTTTAAGTAAATAGAGCATTGTCCATGTTTCTTAAAATTAAATAATTTTTTTCTAATTTGACACATTTTTTGACAGTCATTCACTTATTTGTAGCATATTACACGTCCAAATCATGTAAAATAAGTATTTGACTATCAATGCATTCTTAACAACCTTCAAATGGCAATATTTATTGTAAAATAAATGGGCTCTATAAAATCTGCTGATTAGTCACGCCCCCTGTTGAGCTATTAGTCTGAATTCTGAGTGAAACATCAATGCTGAACAAAACTTTTAAAATAAGAGATACATTTTATAATTGATAGAAAATGGATATGCGTGATGTAATTGTCCCTTATATGTACAACCCAGAGACTAAGACTTCAGAACTTCGCATCCACCAACGAAACACAAAGATGTCCAAAGAGCCTTTGAGATGTATACGCATGGTAAAAAAATAAGTTATTACTCTTTTACATCCCATGCTGTTTAGTGTAAAGTTGCAATTTTCTAAAATAGTTCAGTTTTATAGGTGTACTTAAATATAAAATGGTGATGTAAGCTAGGGTCAGGGGGTCACAAATATGTAGATGAATGGAAATAACAGTTGGGAAAAGAACAGGACACAAATCAAAACTTTTTCAAAACAACTTTATTAAAAAAAAAAAACACAAATAAAAATAGGGCAAACAAAGTATAACACATGATCCAGGGACAGAAACTAAGGGGTGCCAGGTAAAATAAAACAAACTGGACGGATAATGCTTTCCCCATAAGTTCTAATTTAACTAAATAACAAAGCTTCTAGAGAAGCGGTTAAATAAATTACATTATTTTTTACAATATATTAATACAATAAATAAATCTGGCACACACCGTTAAACTAGTGTGTTTAAAAGAAAATAGTTCTACGTGAAAAATAACAGGTAAAAAAAACCTCAAAACAAAGAACTCCGAACAAAGCTAAACTTAAACACTTACCAACATTGAGCAACGAGATTGAGCCTCTCTCTACACCATCCTTCAACCAAGCAAAAAAATATTCTCCAGAGGCTTCACTCCCAAACTGTGCATGAGGTGTTCTTGTAAAACTACAACTTCTGCCACGGAACTGCAAATGAGGTGAATGTGGTCCACCTCCCAGATGCACATCGGCATTCAGATGGCCATCACAGATGTAACAGTACTTGTGTAAAATGGCAATTTTAAAAGGAAAACGTTTACTGTTTCGGACCCCAAAGATTTGCGTCAGAGTATTTGTGACAATTCAGACTATTTTAGAATCACGTAACATAGAAATACTCAGCTAATGAAACACTAACAGTGGTTTTAAATTACAAACTTATTTGTAGATAATGTTGCATCGTTTTTTGTTAACTTAAGCTTAACAACTGTTCTTACTGTTTGTGGCCCCTCTTCAGAACTGTTGGAAAAGCATCTGTTTTCAGAGGCTGTCTTGTTATAAGTCCTCTATGGAATTCAGTTTTGTTAAAAAACCAGTCTGATGAGACTAACCTACTATTCTTACACTTCCTTGTCAGACAGTGGGTTTGGTTTGCAATGAGATGCTTAGCGGCTCATCTGATTGGTCAGTGTGTGGCGTTGTAACAATGGGTGGAGCTATGATCAAGCCTTTTTGAGCTCCCAGAAAAAAAAATTAAAATGATAAAAAAATCTTTTATATTGGTGTTTAGGATATTGTATTTGATTCCCAAAGTTTGAATAGTAGTGTATTAAAAATGTAAAAATGAGATCTATTGTCACTGTGGATTTGTTTAGATGCACCACACGCTCATCTGAAATTGCAGGGGTGACTGGAAAGAACATTTGACAAGTTTTCTAGGAAAGCTACAGTAAGATTGCTTTCTGAGAGGTTTATTTGTTGTTTTTGCTACATTTGCTTACTGTAATTGTAATAATGTTGGATTAGAGATGTGTTGGTGTTAGTTCTCTGGTATTTCACTTGCTCTCATACAGCAGTTCCCTTTAGATTTAGACTGTTCAGACCGTTACCACACAAATTGACCTTTTCCCAGACCCGAATGTCGTGTTGAGCCATTGTGGTGGGTTTATTTCGTTGTTGATGTTGTTACTGTGCTTTGGTCTGATCTTGAAAAATGTCACTCGTGTGGATAAACTGGTTGTTCCCACTGAAAAGCAAATATAATGAGCATGCAAACTCGTGTTTGGTTTAACGTTGAGGACCGTATGTATTTTATGAGGTTTTGATGATGCTTTTATTTGAATTCAGACTGTGGTAAGGGAAAACTTACATAAAAAAGTATTTAAAGAACGATTTCTGAAAGATCTTAAACAGGCTTGAAACTGACTGTGTCCTACTGAATGACAGGTTTTACCTGATACTGTTTAACAGATAGTCAACTTGGATTGCTTTTGTCAAAAATTTGTCTTATACAGGGTTTCTATTGGGTTTTAAGACTTTTTAAGGCCTAAAAATAATTAAATTAAAATGAAAAATTGTAATTAACTTAAATTATTTTCCACTGCTATTATTTTTCTGATGTCCATTTGAAGCTCATTTAATACTTATTTTTTGTGGTTGCCAGAGATTGAGAAAATGCTTCTAAAGGATTTTTTTTGGTTTCCGTAAATCCTTAAAAACATAAGACAGTTAAGGTTGCCAAAGTTTGAGAAAAGGCGCATATACACTCAACATCATAAAAGTAATTGTTAGGGTTGCCAGATATTGACACAAGTCTCTTAATGCTAAAAAAAAGAAAAAAAAAAACTATTTGAGAAATTGCGCATAAATGCTCAACTGTGTCAAAGGCATGGTTAGGGTTGCCAAAGTTTGAGAAGATGCTCAAAAACATAAAAGTGATTGTTAGGGTTTCAAGCAATGTATATGAAGCATACTTTTTAATATGTAAAACAGTTTTGTATTTGTTTTCGATGGGTCTTAATTTTGATTATTACCATTCTCAAACAGGTCTTAAAAAGTCTAAGTTTAAAACATTATCATTATTAGTGATGTGCATTTTGCACAAATACTATTCTATAGAGGCTCTGCGGTAAACAGCAGCAGACCTGCCACTAACTTCCGCTCGCTTTTCCTTTTTATTCAAACCACCAAATTACTGTCAGATGGCTGTCTGGTATGTGTATATGTTTCTGGGTTGTCCTATGGGATGCAGAATTTCTTAAAATGCTTCAGGAATGTGACGCTTCTAAAAAAAAATGTATTATTCAAAGTAATTGTAAAATGTAGATTTTCCTACAAACATCTATAACTTTTCTTTAGTACTATCTGATGGTAGTATCAATCTTGTTTAACTCTAATGTGTGTATTTTTTCTACTTTATATATCAACTTCCAACTTTAAAAATAACCCAACCAAATAAAACTGATGATTTAAAGCTCTATCTAATAATTTTATTGTTTTTGTTTTGTAGAGGAAATACTGTAAATGTTATGACACAGAACCAAGCAGTGAGTCTTGAATGTGGTTTATTCAAAACATTTGAAGGAACAGTAAGTGTTGAATTAGTTATGGATAAAACTATGAGAACATGGACTACAGGACGAGATTGAACCACAGGAGGTTATGCCAAGGGACACAGATGAGTATTAGTTGAGTACCCACAAGTGTGTTGATGTGATCATCTGCCCTGAGGTGAGGTGAACTGATGAGTGAGGACTTTTATCTGGATGAGAAGAGGAAGGGTTAATGCTCCCCCCCAAAAAGACAAAAAATAAATATTGATCATTAAAAATTGAAAAATTATTACATATATAATTGAAATTTAAAAGGAAGAATATAAACTTTTCTGCTCAATAAATTGGCCCACATCTCAAAAACTGAACTGTTTCACTGTAAATTTGTGGTTTGAGAAGTAAACGGCTTTTTGTAATAAATAGTTTCCACTTTAAACAATGCAAGCTTGTAACACTTTAAAAACATAACAATTATCTAATTCAAACATACATATTTTATAAGAAAAGGAACTCTGGAGTCAAACATCTAGCCTGGTTAAAACCAGCCCCTGCCCTTCATTTCACAAAGAGATTTGTCACTCAGCCATTGAGTTATATTTTCTTACTGTAGGAGGCAAAAAATGTTCCTAGCACCTTCACTATTATTAATAATATTAGGACGTAAACAACATTCATCGTCTTTAAATAGGCTTCTTAAATAATGTTTTTTTTTTTCTTAGAGAACACATTTTCAATGTTACACCTTGGAGAACACCTCTTCAATGTTCAATGGATAACATTTTTGTTTTTGGTCAAAGTCTTTTCCCCCCTCAAAATTGTACAACCTGATGTTATTAAATCATGTCTCAGCTTGATTTTTGGTGTGCACAATGAGATCTAAATATTCATGGTCTCTTCCCAACCAGGAAAAATTTTACCTCAACACAAATGTTATTGACAGAAATATGTACAAGCTTTACATTCTCCACTCAGCAACTAAAAAAGTAAAAATGACTCAAAAGAAATTATAGCTGGCAAAGATTCAGAATATAATGGCACCGGTTCAATCATCCCACAATGTGCTGCAAGTTTCAAAATACAGATAAAACCCTGTAAATCATAAAAATGAACAATACTAATGAACAGGACATTTGTCTATAACTAACGTCTATTTGTTTATTTTTTTACATTCCTAAAATAGCAACTTGTTGAACAATTTGTCTTCTGAAAAAAATTCAAAATTGTATAAATGCCTGGTATTATAAAAGCATCTTCAGACAAAGATTAGCTTGCAATATGATCCATTATAAAACATTAATCCATTTTAATGCATCCCATTTTAAAATGACTAAAGCTATCTTTCTTTAGTAATGCCTTTACCATACCTAAATCATATGTCAAATTTTAAACTTCTCTAAATATAGTATTTTTAAACTTCAGCCATAAATCATGTCTCAACTAGAGGAATGTATTTTTCTGCAGAATATTTGATCCACACAAACAGCGTATTTGCCTCTCAAACAACTTCAAATTAAGAATGCAGCTCCTAACCCTCAACAACCTAATTGAAGTGTTCAATTCATCTATGAATTGACTAGAATACCGAATTCCAAGCTGTAACTATAGGAGTAGAGTCTTTTTTTCTATTTTCATCTAAACTGTTATTCCCTGAAGCATGCTTGTGGAATGTGAGAACACATACTACACTGATTGTCTCGACAGAGTGTTTATTTGCTCTGATGAAGGCGTTTGATCCTGTAGGCCAAACACACACATGTGCTCCACAAACAAATGCTTCGGACAATCAGCTTGCTTGCTTTGCTAATGCGATGAGACGGACTTAATTCCTACAAGTGCAAGACAAAGTGCAAACAATGGCGCACATAATAAATGGCAGACATTCGGACTCATTTTTCTGAATTAGTCATTTCGTCTCATCAAGTAAATATATACCGTGATGATAGAGGTTATCACCCAGCCCTAAGGGGTGGATACCATGTTCCGGGTTTGTGTGTGGATTGGAGCACCAGTTTCAGCTTCAAACTCACATATTCTACCTTTAAATGTGCCATATGATGAAAACGTGAATTTCCTGGCATTCCTGGAATATTGAAGTGTTGTTTTATCATCAAAAACATGCTCCAAGTCGTATTCAGATTAGTTCACACATGTTTGAGTCATCCTTTATTCCTTTTTTCTGAGCTGAAAATGCCCAGTTTCCCCTCATCCTTGTCAATCATATTAATCGCTAGTACAGCCCCTCTCTACGACGAGCAAGAAACACAGTTATACCCGGAAGTGTGAACCCAACAGACCCGCGCTGGCTAAACAATGTCGAAAAAGAACATTGTCAGATGTTCGGTGCCTAAAGTTTTGAAATGGCTCGTGAGAAATGGCTAGATTTTGAGTTTGCCCATCAGACAAAACTTGGAGGAAAGATCACTTTTGTTTGTGAGAAACACTTCACGTTAAACATGTTTGTCAACAAAAAAATATCAGACAAAAGAACGAGGTTGGCTATTACACCAGGCGCTTTTCCAACTGGTTCTGTGTGTTTGTTTGGAAATCCAACTTGTGCTAAGCTTAAATACATTAATGCAATACTCAATTTTACCACTTCATACACATAACTTCTATATTCCTATATGGAAATCTGGTTTCAGCACACATAAGGACACTATTTGCATTTCATCTTTCATCAAATCTTAAACATGCACACGCTACAGGATTCAACAATCATGTGGAACGCACACTACAGGATGTTATTACTGTTACTCTATTTTTTTTTTGACGTGTGAGTATATGACACAATAAAGTTCCTGATCTTCTTTTGGCATTTAACTGCATTTGTCACAAGTTCAAAATGAATAATAAAACAATACACCCACATTAAAATCATACAGTTTAAACACGTCTGTTTCCCCTGCAATTTCTGGTTAATTCTATGGACTCAAACTCTGTCAGACTGTTTAGAGCGTCGCTTGTTGTGTTTGTTTTTGCTGAATTCAGACTAGCAAGAAAGCGCTGGTCAGTAGGGGCCAAAAGTTCGAGGTGATTCAAAGTTATTAACAGTGCTGCGCTAGTATAGAAGGCTCAAATATTTATTTTAAATGGCATAACAAGGGCCTAATATGGAGACGGAGAACTTTCACTCTACTTTGCTCACAATTTGTCACTAATGTTTGTCTGATGGCTGTTATTTCCCAAACAGGATTACCTGGGTTTTGCTGTTGCCAATCCCGCTGATGCCAAACTCTTCAGAAAGAAACCTGGAAATAAAATATCCTGGACCGGTCTTCCCAGCAGAATTTCCTTTCATACCACAGACTCCGATGAGCAAAATGGGAGAAACCTTGTTAGCAAAATTAGCAGCCATTATTTTTCTTTTCTTTTCCTCTATGTAAAATACTGAAATGTGAAAGATATGGGAAAGTAAATAAAAGAGCAGCCATCACTAACAATGTGTAGTGTAACCCAGATCGCTCTTATCTGTAGCGCTCAGCAGACCAGAGACCTCTGAATCGACTCGTTCAGTTGTTCTGCTCTAGCCAAACACTATGGCTTATTAAAAGTGAGAAAAACAAGTAAAGTAAACAAATGCATTGCAGAACTATTAACTGATCATGACCTCGGTCATTTCAAAGCCTACAATCATCCAGCATTGATAAAACGGATTGTTTTGCACGGTTTACCCCGACACACTCCAAGTACAATCATGTCTCGTGGCTTTTAAACACAGCAGAGCGAGTCTGGCATGAGACACGGTCATTAGAGCGCTTATCCGTTCAATCTCACAAGTATGTTAATGTTAACCCTGCTTTACACAAACACATTACTTCTGCTGAATAAATTTTTTTTTATACTGTGCTGTTTGCAAGGTTTTTTTTTAAGCTTAAAAAAACCAACCAGTCAGTGTGAGAGGAATCAACATTACACCTGTTTTAAGAGCCATTTCTTTATGTTAAGGATATTATGGTTATTATTACGGTTTATGGTCTCGTGTTTTGTAAAACATAACTTTAAGTTTGAGGAACACTTTGCTGGAGTTTTAAAACGTAAAGTGTTTTTTGTATTAAAATATTGCTTTAAACCCTGACTCTTTATTCAATCATGAGCAGTTTGATATTGTGTTTATTGGATGTCATTTCTGGCTACGCAATTTATCTAAACACGATCAAAACAGGGCCAGATAGATTTCATTCAGCTGCCCCAGTTGTGGCACGTAGAGGAGGGGTTTATTATGAACAAAACTCAGTTTTTTTTGCGATGAGTATTGTTTTTATTGCTTGTTAAATAATATATGAACTTTTTATGTTTTTGTAAATGAATGAAAGTGGTGGAGCTGGGAGCGAGATTGGAAATGTTTACTCTAGAAATACCCTGCCAATTACTTAATTTCAACTATTTTGTTTATGTTTGCTCATTTGTTTAAAGAACAATAAACTTCATCAACTAAACGTTTTTCATCTCTCTGTGTATATATGGTGTTGAAACACAGACATGAATTATTTGTAAATAGTTAATAATAAGCAACAGTTTATTTATACTGTATAACACAATATATTTATACTAATCATGGTAAATTAATATTGCCACTCTAAAAAAAACGCTGGGATTTTCAATAATGACTCATCCCCGCACTGAGGTACAATAACCTAATGTCAGGTTGGTCAATTTTTGACTTTATTTGACTATTTGACGTTCTTTCCCTTTGACTAGAGAATATTCGTTCAAACGATTCATTTTGCAAAAGGATAATGTATATATATATATATATATATATATATATATATATATATATATATATATATATATATATATATATACACACTTTTTTGCTAAATGAATTGTCTGAATAACGATTGAACGAATATACTGTATATTTCCTATTATTTCTTCTAATCGTTGAGGGGATTTTTGTACAGGCCTACGCTTATCTCTTCATCATTAGCTAAATCTAAACGCGCTTTCTTATTCCGCCGCTCGTTTAGCGATTTAACCAGACGTTTAACGCGTAACGTTTAGAAAGTCCATCTTGAAAAACGGGTGAGTAAGAAATAAAGTTTAGGATTGTAATTTGTAATGAATTGCTATCGGCTAGCTTGCGAGATACAACAGCCGCGGATCGAACGAAACGTGGACCTATGGGGGCTATATATATATCTTTGTTTTATTGTTCGTAAACATTTTAGTTCGCGCCTCCTCAGACAGTGGCGCGTGCGGCTGCAGGCGCTGCTCTCTGCGGCTGACAGCAGCATTCTCCTCGCTGTCAGGCTCCGAGCAGCAGGTTCTGACAGCAAGCCTGGCTCAGGACCCACTTCAGGACTCCTTTCTTCCTCCCTGGACGCTTAATTAAACGTTTAGCGCAAAACAAACGTTTTATTTACTTATTTTTACAAAGCGGACAAAAGGTTTCTGCGCATAAGCTTAACCGAAATAGGCGTGTTAATTCAAGGCGTCTCGAATTAATTAGAAACTATAATGTAAACAATTATTAAAGCAATTAAAACAAAATTGAAGCAAAACTTTTTTGTTTTTCGTCATTTTATGTATAGATAACAGGCTGTGTTAATTACATAAAGAATATTTAATCAAATGTGACGTTAATGATTGAATGAAAATTTTAATCAAATGTTGTACGTTTAAAAATCTTAAAATAATTATGTGCACCTTGAAAGACATCATTTGTTTGCGTAATCTGCAATCACATTTTGATTGAAATAATTAATCAATGATTTTGTACACCTAATTTTAAAATGAAATGTATACATATATATATATATTATATATATATATATATATATATATATATATATATGTATATATAATAATATATGTTTATGTATGTATATATATACATACATAAACAAGAGTTTATTTGTACATAATAAGTTTACATATATAACAAGAGTTTACTTGTACAGTACAAAATGTACAGTACAATTTAAGTTAAAACCAAATAGACAAAAGCAGGAACAAATTTAGACTTGTGTATAGACTTTGCTATGACCCAACTAAATCGTGTTTGTAACAAAAAAAAATAGTATAATGACTTCGTTAAGAATGAAAACTCTTAAGAGCCGGTATTCCTTTTCCGGACAGTCTATAACAAATAAGCTAACTTAATTAAGAAGAAGACTTGTTTTATGAATTACAGAAATGTGTTTATGTTGCTACATCACGTATGACTTAATTTTCGAAAGCAAAAAGAGAAAACCTCATAACAGATAAAGATGGTCCCTGCACGAGCAGGTGTTTCAGACTCTCGCGCTCCAGACTTCTAAACCAACATGTCAAGCTCTTCACAACATGAAGCAAACACTCGAGAGAGTCCGGTTCGGCGAGGGCTTAACCCTGATAGGAAACGGCTCAAGATAACCTCGATTGGACACGCGCTCCGAGCATCCCCCGATGCGTCCTGCGCTTTTCAGAGTCATTAGGAGGAGGCACGCGCCCTAATGAGCTCCCTTTCAAACCTTTTCAATAGAGACAAGCACCCCGCCGAGAGCCCCGGGGCTATTTAATGTCCATTACGCGCAGCGACGCGCAGTTTCCCCTCGCATCCAGTTAGAGCACCATCACTTTCAAAATGGAAGACCTGTTTTTTGACTTTGATGCGCAGGACTCAACCGATTTCCCCTTTTGGGGACAAATGGAGCCTAGCTTCCAGTTTCACTCTCAACTGGACACGCTGCTCTTTGACTGCAGCGCAATGACGGGTCAGCTGTCCCCGTGGTCCTCTTTCGGGAGCCAGACCGTGTTCCCCGAGGCTCAGCTGACCTTCACGGATCTAGACTCGCAGTCTCCGCTGCTGGAGGTCGGTGCTGAAGTGGACAGCTCCGTGTTAGTGGACGAGGCCCACGAGATCAGGAAGCACCATCACCTGCATCAGCAGCGTTTAGCCAGCCACCACCCCTACAAGGTGCAGCGCCACGCCGCCAACATCCGCGAGAGGAAGCGCATGCTCAGTATCAACTCCGCGTTCGAGGAGCTGCGCTGCCACGTGCCCACCTTCCCCTACGAGAAGCGACTCTCTAAGATCGACACCCTGCGGCTGGCCATCGCGTACATTGCCCTGCTCAGGGAAATCCTCATGTCGGGAAGTGATCCCAAATCTTACGTGGATGAATGCATGAAGAGCGGCTACAAGAACCAGACCAACGCCATCTGGAACACGAGCGGTAACTATTCACTCTTGGTCAATGGCTGCCAAATCTAAACTACTTGAGTGGCAAGGTCCACTGAAGTAACTTACAAAACAAACACAATCCAACTTTGGACCCAGAACTAGGTCAGAAATATTAGCACAGAGGCATCAGAGGCCTATCAGCACATTTCCATAAAAAAAAACACTTTAAACAAACACAATTACAGAAAATTCAAACAAGCTTGTGACTTATGGGTAATGCAGTCTATAAAACGAATTAAACTCATTGTTTAGATGTTTTATAACTGTAGTTGATGTATTACCTGTGAAATGACAACCGATTTCAGTTTCATAATCGACTTTTAGAAAATGCGAACGTAATGGTAGCCAATTTGTCTGTTTTAATGGGATTAAGCAAGATTTATGCCGTTACATACATTTAAATTCATGTAAAATGATTATGTTGATTTAAACTCGATTATCTGTGTTTTGGTGGTGGGACACTATGCCATTAATTATGGCATCCTAATACTGTTAAAAACTCCAAGGTAACATAAAATAAACATTAAATTACTGAAATGTAAATGTATACAGCTGCATTTTGCAGTTTGCTACATGCCAGATGTGTTTTTAAAATTGGGGGGAAAACTGCAATTTTACTGGAGTTTGACCATAAAATGGCAGTGTAACTTATTTTTTAATGGAAATGTACTTGAAAATAACTTTCATTATATATATCGATGTTTAGCTTTGCTGCTAGACATTTTACATTTTATTTTGCAAGGATATTTTTAATAGTGTATTTTTTTATACTTGGTTCTTCTCTGAAAAAGAATTTAAAGTCATTATTCTGTGATCTCTGAAAAGGTAAAAAATCGAATTGTTTGGTTAAAATGTAACTCTGAACTGTTCATTTTTTATGAATGCTATTTGAATCTTATTATCATTACATGTATTATTTATACGTGTACCAAATTTTGTGCTGTAAAACATTTTGTATTCATTTAACAGCCACTACTGTAATTTTTACATAATTTTACAGTATTAGCTTTACTGTCTAAATATCTCAATATAATGGAATAATTTAAGCTGAGCAATTCAAAAGCGTAAAACTGAAAAAAACTTTTAGGAGAACATGCATTAAGAGGAATCTGAGGAAAAACTCCAATGTTGCAACTCAGATATGCAGTCATCTAAATAAACAAATATAAAACAACAGAATAATATCTGTCCATATTACCCAAGCAATATAACCCAAAAGAAATAAATGCAGTGCAATAAAACGTGCACAGAACAATCCAATTTGACAGAGATTTTGACATTTGATGTTCATTTCAGAAAACTTGTGTTAAATAAACTTTTGATACTTTCAAGTAAGATGATTATAAGATGTGTAAATGATTTAATGCCAACTCATAAAGATCCAGCAACTAGACTTGTAACAATTAACATACTCTAACTATGGAATACATTATGCTCTATATTTTTTCTGAAGTTAATTCTGTTAATGTCAATTTTAGCAGGTTTTTCAAAGTTTGAATTGATGTTAGACAATAAAAAACATCACATATCTTAAGGGTAATGGGACAAACAGTCAAAAATAACTTATTTTGATAAAGCAAAGTAAATGTAGGATATTAGCAGCAATGAAATTGATGACTAATTAAATGCTATTAAGTCTGAACTCATCTGAAGCCTTTCACTTTCCTCTATAATTTACAATATATTGAATGCCTAAAAAACAACACTAACAACTAAACACCTGGATGTTTTTTTCCTAAACAGTATTCATCAAATGTCTGTTTTGTGATATTAATGCAATCAAATAATCCATCCATCCAAAAAGGAAGAAAGAAATATGTTTATCTAGTCCTCCAAAGCATAACTGATGGCTTTAAAGCAAAAGAAAAAAGTATTTGTGTACAATTCCAAAAATGTATTCCACAGACATGAGTATAAACGTGAAATTGAACAGACTGGAAACCCAGCAGAACACTCTCTTGTGCTTATGAGGCTAATAACTTGTTCATCAGATGTACATATGCAAATGATGTCCTTAATAGGGCTTATGTCACTCAAACATGCGTTTGTTTTACATGATTAAACAGTTGCTATTGTCTATATTGACTGTGCAGTTTATTCCCAGCTGTCCAATCCAGTTGGAAACACTTCCTTTTCTGAGACACAAGCGTTTAGAGCGAGCTGAAAGGGAGCGGGGTGCTTCAGTTAACCACATCCCAGGCTTCAGCCCCTCAAGAGGCAGCTTTTAATGAGAGAAGTGTGCCTTTGAGACCAGCGACTTGTTAAATGGTCATTAAAATGTATCTAACTCCTCGTGTTTGCTCTGCTTTTGTGTTCCTAAAACTCCAGATCTGACAGCTCGGCTCTCGTGGATAAAGTGGGATTAACTAAAGAGTGGTGTGCCAAGAAAGATGCCCAGCTTTCTCACCTTGCTCTTCAGCGAGTCCATGACATCTGCAGACTTCTCATCGTGTCACGACACTTTTATATTAGGGAAGAAACAGGGCCCCTTTTGCTCATCAGACGCATGTTTGTTTTGAATGAGGACAAAGCTGTGCACTTGTTCGTGTTTGGGAGAAGAGAGAATGGCTGCAGAGTGCCAGTTCAATGTGTTTCTTTCTGCCTGGGCATCAACGCTGAAAGCGAACACAATGGTTTGGGCTGATTTGGCGCTGTGCCTTCTCCACACATTTGGATTTGTGTGATTTTTCTACCACTTAGTTTGCAAAAAAGTCTATATAACTATAATTAATTTGGGGAAAAATGTTAATTTATTATTTTGAATGGTGAGCTTTTAGTCATTTAAAAGTGTTAGTGATTGTTATTTAATTGTTTTGGATGATAAAAAGGTAAACGCAAATAAAAATCATACAGATAAAATAATATATATTTTTACGAGGCTGAATTTTTTTGTCCAATTTCCTTTTCTGAATCTTACATTTTGCAAACATGTATGTTTTTATGGACATATGTTTCTACCACATAGATTGCAATGAATTAGATTTTTTTAATTGAACCTATTATTTTTTAATAGTGACCTTCAAGTCATTTAACAATACAGTGAATTTTATATTTACCTTTACATAGAAGGTAAACATGTGACAAAACCATACCAATAAAACAATGAATATATATTTTAATGAGGTTGAATCTTTTTTTTTTGTCCCATTTCAAAAACCCTGGATCCCGTAAATATAGATTTTCTGACTACAATCAACATAATTTGCATACAGTATTTTTCGGCAGATTTTTATTCTAACAATAATTAACTATAACTACAAGTTCTAACTTTTCTGGTCACTCCATTGGTAATTATTTTGAAAAACCTGATGAAATAGTAACAGCATTAATTAAACATTAAAACACAATTTTAACCCCCTGTGTGTATTGTATTTCCATATACCCAAGAATTTGGCTCTGTAATTGTTTGGGAATTTGTCTCCAACTCTTTGCATCTTTATTGATTCATTCGACCTTAAATTGTCAGAGAAAAATTCGAGTGTATAAGAAATACTGTATGCTTCCCACATCCCAAACCTACACACGCACATTTGTTTTTGCCGTTTCCCTTTAGTTTAAACGGGTCTTGAGGGATCTCACAAACTCCAGGCCACTTGCAAACAGCCTTCGTTATGAGTGAACTCATGGTGCGTTTGAGCCATAGATGAGAGAAACAGATTCTACGAGGCTAGCGAGAGAAAGATACCTTACCTTTCAGGTGAGCTCTTTTCTCGACTTCTCGGCTACAATATATTGGGATACGGAAAGGTAGAAGAAAACGATGGTTACCTCAGGCTTTTAAACACATTTTACGCACAAAAACACCTACAGGAATGGCGGCGAACCATAATTCACTTCACTTCCGGTTGTAAGTATATTTGCGCGGGAGAAATTCAGATATTTGCATTATTTGTTTTGTGGAAATGAACACTGTTATATTCTGCAACGTTTGTTATTAGTTATTGACAAATTTGTATAAAATCTTTAACAAACAATACATGAAATGTGTACGTTGTTTTTTTCCATAGAATATAACATGAAGGGCGCTGAGGGACTGTGTTCTAACTGTAATGCTTTTTGAAGATGGGATAGTCTTTACAAAGACGCTGACAATCGAGATATAGTTAAGAGCCTTTATTGTCGAACTCAGCACCATAAGCATGTAATCATCTACACATTCAATTTAACGATCAATGAGAATTGTAAGAACCCGACTTAGTGCAACGGCAATCTCGTAGCCGGTTAGTTCTGGAAGCCCTCATAATAATATGCGTGCAGTGTCCCGCCCTCGTGACGTCACTGCACCAATCCTGAGAACGTCTCAGGTTACGTAGGTAACCAAGGTTCCCTGAGGGAACGAGACGCTGCGTCCAACGCTATGGGGGAACGCTTGCTGCGTTTCCGGCTCTGAACTATGTGTCTAATCTCGTCCAATCGACAGGTGTGACGTCATCCGAGCGTGACGTCGCACCCGGAAGGGTGCAGTATAAACGAGGACGCGATGGAGACGACAACCAGCTTTGAAGCCAGTAAGCGCCGTCAGGACGTGGGCGGAGTGGCCTGGGGACGCAGCGTCTCGTTCCCTCAGGGAACCTTGGTTACCTACGTAACCTGAGACGTTCCCTTTCAGGAACTCGAGCTGCGTCCAACGCTATGGGGAACGAGTGTCAAAACACGCCATGCAGCCCCGGACTGATCTTATGTGACAGCCGAATGAAGGACTGCCGAAGCCGGGGAGTCATCAAGGTCCAAACTATAGGACCGGACGAAAGTCAAAGGCGTGGACCAACCCGCTGCGTTACATATCTCCAGCATAGAAATGCCGGATGAAAGGGCCTTAGAAGCCGCCATACCTCTAGTGGAATGCGCTCTGACCCCAAAGGGGGCCGGGAGACCAGAGGCCGCATAAGCCGAGGCGATAGCGTCCACAATCCATCTGCTCACCGTCTGCGTGTTAGCAGGAGAGCCCTTCTTGTGTGGACCATAGCACACAAAGAGCTGATCCGAGCTCCGAAACTGAGCCGTGCGGCGGACGTACAGGTCCAGGGCCCGCACCGGACAGATGTTATGCAGGAGCTCCTGCACCGAGGACTCAAAAGGAGGAGGAAAGAACGCCCGTAACCTGACCGTGCCCGGGGTGACGGAAGGCACCTTCGGGACATAGCCCGGTTTAGGGTGCAGCAACGCCAACCATCCCAGGGGAAAATTCAAGGCACGAGGGAGCCACAGAAAGTGCGTGCAAGTCCCCTGCCCGTTTAAGGGAAGTGATGGCGAGTAAAAATGCTGTCTTAATAGACAGAAGGCGCAAGGACACGTCACCCAAAGGTTCGAATGGAGGCCTCTTCAGGGCCTCCAAAACGATAGCCAGGTCCCATGCAGGGACTCTAGGACGGTCCAGGGGCCTCAGCCGCCTGGCACCGCGAAGAAAACGAGATATAAGGGGGGACCTGCCCAAGGGAAGCCCATCCATGGGGCCGTGGTAGGCTGAAATGGCCGATACATACACCTTAATGGTAGACGGCGAAAGCCCCTTGGCGAACAGAGCCTGCAGGAAGTCCAGTACTGACCCGACCGGGCAACGAGCTGGATCCAGGGTGTGTTGAACACACCAGGCCGAAAACCGTCGCCATCTCGCGGCGTAACATCTCCTCGTAGAGGGAGCCCTGGAGTGGAGAATGGTCTCGACGACCTCAGCCGAAAGACCTGACTCTAGGAGCTGTGCCCCCTCAGGGGCCACAGACACAGCCTCCATAACTCCGGACGGGGATGGACCACCGTCCCCCCGTATTGAGAGAGAAGATCCCACCTGATCGGGATCTCCCATGGTACGCCATCCAGGAGGGCCAACAGGTCCGCAAACCAAGGTCTCCCTGGCCACCGAGGGGCCACAAGGAGGAGGGATAGGCCCTCTAGACGTACCCTCTCCAGGACTCCTGGAAGCAGCGCTACTGGGGGAAAAGCATACAGGGGAAGCCTCGGCCACTCCTGTGCCATGGCGTCTATCCCCAGAGGCGAGGGAGGACTGAGAGAGAACCAGAGGGGACAGTGCGAGGTCTCCCGAGTCGCAAAAAGGTCCACCTGAGCTCTGTAATACCTCTCCCAGATCAACTCCACCGTCTCCGGGTGGAGACGCCATTCCCCAGGTGTCGGTCCCAGGCGCGACAATGCATCTGCCTCCACGTTCAACCGGCCCGGAATATAAGATGCTCGAAGGGAGCAGAGCTTGTCTTGGGCCCACAGGAGGACACGACCAGCCAATCTGCACAGCCGTTGTGATCGTAGTCCCCCCTTGACGGTTGATGTAGGCCACCACGGACATATTGTCTGAGCGTACCAGCACGTGGTGACCTCTGATCTCTGGCAGGAAGTGCAGAAGAGCACGAAATACGGCCAGCAACTCCAGGCAGTTGATGTGCCACGAGAGATGGGGCCGATCCCACCGACCATGGGTGGCGCGGTTTCCCGAGCACCGCCCCCCAACCGTGCGAGACGCGTCCGTGGGTGATAGTCATCCGACGGTAAGGGCGTCCCCAATACGGGTCCCCTGGGACAGGAACACAGGGTCCCTCCAACGAGAAAGGGCCCGCAGGGCCTGACTCGTGGTCCTGATACGACGAGCGGATTGCCCCGGGGAGAGAACCCTGCACTCCTCAGCCACCACTGAAGGGGCCTCATATGGAGAAGTCCACGCGGAAGAATCGTCGCCGCGGATGCCATGAGGCCAAGCAGTCGTTGAAACTGCCGTACCGACAGTGAATGGCCTAGCCTCGCCCTCCTGGCCGCATGTAGGATCACAGAGATCCTGGTCTGAGACAGACACGCCCGCATAGTGGTGGAGTCCCACACCACACCTAAAAAGGTGGATCTTTGGGTAGGGACCAGCACACTCTTTGGGGGTTCAGCCGAAAACCCAGCACCTTCATGTGAGCGAGAACGACATCTCGATGCCGAACTGCCTCTGGCTCTGAGCGAGCCAACACCAACCAATCGTCGATGTAGTTGAGGATGCGGATACCTTGAAGCCTCAATGGGGCCAGGGCCGCGTCCACACATTTGGTGAAGGTCCTGGGTGAGAGCGAAAGGCCGAAAGGAAAGTACTCGGAACTGATAAGCCGTGCCCCCTACGGCGAACCGAAAGAAACTTCCTGTGAGAAGGAAAAATGGGGACGTGAAAGTAGGCATCTTTGAGGTCGATGGAGACGAACCAATCGCCGTACTTGATCTGCGCCGTGACCCTGTTTTAAGGTAAGCATCTTGAACGGCACCCTCATGATGCGACGGTTCAAGAGCCTTAGGTCGAGAATGGGGCGCAGGCCCCCGTCCTTCTTTGGAACCAGGAAGTAGCGACTGTAAAATCCGGAGTTCCGGTCGTGCAGAGGAACCATCTCGATGGCCCCCTTTGCAGAGCAGTGTGGCCACTTCCTGGTCCATGACCAGAGCTTGCGAGGGATCCACCATAGTAGGCAAAATCCCGGCGAACCGGGGAGCCCTGGATCGAAATTGGATCCTGTAACCCAGTTTCACAACTCGCAAGACCCACTGGGAGATGCCTGGAAGGCTGGACCAGGCCTCCACGTAGCAGCTCAGGGGAGCCAACCTCTCGAGGCCGGCCTCTGGTAACTGGCGGGTGGTGGCTCCTGAGACGGGCATGGGGTTCCATGGAAGCCCTATAGCCCCGGCCACCGAGAGCCTGGGTGGACGCAGGGGCAAGATACACGCTCCCTGAAGCACCGAGGGTGGCAGGGAAAGCGGAATAATAGTTGGGGGGGTCGCCGGCGGAGGATCGCTGACCATCTTGGCGTGCGTCGCTCCAAGAAACCGGGGACTCCCCCAGCCCATCAGGAGCGCTTTGCCTCAGCCCTCTTACGGAAAATGACGGTCCTCAGATCCGCCACTTCCTTGGGCTGAGTCTTGTGTCGCCGCCTCTCGGGAGGGGCACGGGCAGCGACACTCTGCTTCTGGGCCCCCCTGTGCCCAGAAAGCCACAGCCTTAGGGGTCTGCTCCCGCCCGGCAGAACTCCCAGGGCGACGGCGGCGGGGAAGAAACCTCTGGAAGGCCGCGGACTGGGTCCGGGCCTCCTGGAACCTGCCAACTACTGCCGAGACAGCATCGCCAAACAGGCCCGAGGTAACCACTGGGGCGTCGAGGAGGAATGACCTGTCCTTCTCATTAAGTTCGGACAACGTCAGCCATAGGTGGCGATCCACAACCACCATGGCAGCCATTGACCTCCCCAACACGCGAGCAGTCTCCCTTCGTGGCGCGGAGGGCGAGATCTGTCGCCTTTCTCAGCTCCGCCACCACAGGGGAATCCCTCAGACCGAGGTCCCTCAGGAGCTCGGCCTGGTACGCCTGCAATACCGCCATGGTGTGCAGGCAACCGCCCAGCCTGCCCGCTGTAGAATAAGCCTTCCCCACTAAGGCCGATGGTGGCTCTAAGCGGCCTGGTGGGGAGCGCCGGGGGCCTTCAGGAACGATGCCGTGCCAGGGGAGAGATAGCTCGCAAGCGTCTGCTCCACCTTCGGGATCGTTCCGTAACCTCGCTCCTGCAAACCCCTGGATGTTAGAGTAATAGTGCACATCGGGGGAGAAACAGGCGGGTCGAGTAGGGGCGATTCCAAGACCTGGACACCTCAGTGTGCAGGTCTGGAAAAAACGGTAGGCCCCGGCGTGGAGGTTGCGACCGAGGGCGCAGATAGCGTTCGTCCAGTTTGCTCTCTGGACGAGGACCCTGTGCTTCTGGTGGCCAAGAGATATCCAATCTCTCCACCGCACGAGTCACGACCTCCAGCAGCTCCTCAAACTGGAGCGGCTGTGCCGGATCAAGCACCGCGGCTACCAGTGGAGGGATTGACTCGATATCAACCTCCTCAGAGGAAGACAGGAGTAATCCCTCGTCCATTGCGTGGGGGGAAGAAGACGCCGAAAAGCGCGCTTCCCCCCGACGGCAGTAGACCGGAGCTAGCGGGTGAGGTCGGCGATAAGGCTAGGCCCGTCCCCGTACCCTCCGCTAGCTCCACTAGCGAGCCCCAGGACCGAAGCGGCTGCTCTGCCTCGGCAAAAGCAGCGGCGCGGCTCCCGGAGCTGCGAGGGAGAGCATTTTCCTCAAAAAATGCTCTCCGCGAGCGGAGTGTGCGCATCGGCATGCGCTCACAATGCTCACAGCCGACTCCCTCGAGAGCCGACTGGGCATGATCCACTCCCAAACATAACAAGCATAGCGCGTGAGAATCCTCGCCCGAAATAAACCGCGGGCAGGGAGGAAAACACGGCCTGAACGTATGTTTCGCTTTTGAGGAGCGCTTCATTCTCATTCACACACTTTAAATAGCCACCCGTATTCGAAAGACACATAAACAGCGCTTACTGAAAGCAGAAAAGCTGGTTGTCGTCTCCATCGCGTCCTCGTTTATACTGCACCCTTCCGGGTGCGACGTCACGCTCGGATGACGTCACACCTGTCGATTGGACGAGATTAGACACATAGTTCAGAGCCGGAAACGCAGCAAGCGTTCCCCCATAGCGTTGGACGCAGCTCGAGTTCCTGAAAGGGAACGGAGGTTCAACCAGCCGCTACATAACGATTTTTGCAACAGACGAGATTCGCCTACCCTCACTTTGTATTATATTCAATAGTACACGTTTAACATAAAAATCCTGACTAATCACAGCACTGAGTCTCGCTTAATTTGTGTATACTGGTATTAAATGCTCAATTAAATAAAATGTCAAAATAAAAGTTTTAACATTATTTTTTAACATAGCTTTTATTTATTTATTATGGGCCACTTTTGTAATGGAAGAATAACAAAAATAAAACTTGGAAAGTGTTTAAAATGCGTATCCTCCATAAAGTACAGAACAATGTGTAGCATTACCAAGGGTTAGGAGGAACCCTAAAATTTAAATTTTTGCCAGTGCCACCCCGGAATGACCCCCTGGGAGCTACAAACAACCTCAATTATTGCTCAGAGGCATGGACTCGATTAACACATCTTTATTACATTAAAAGTGATCACAATTGGAAGAAACTATTATTAAAAACACTGGTCAAAAGACAGAAGGCATGGGTTTATGGAAAGCAAGATAAAGTAATAAACAACCAAAAAAAATAAACTTATACTATGTTAACCAATATATGAAATCAAAAGAACACCAAATAGAACATTACACAGGGCTGAGAGGCACCGAGGTATCGTCCTGCACTGGTCCTACAAGCAGCACACACACACATACCTTACTGCAATACGAGGATGCTCACAGCACGCAACACCAGTGACCAAGCACACTCAATAAGAGAGGAGTCCCACCACCAGATCACCCATCCAGTGACTCTGAGCTCGTCAGCTGGTGGAAAGGGTGCCCAACGTCCGAAAATGTTGGACCAACGCTCATGAATATGGAAACACGCCCGCTCGCCGGTTATTTATTTATGCTCAGGCTCACGGTTGTAGTGTTGAAACGGTGGACAATATCAGCCCTTGCGATTCCGCCCATCAGTCAACCAGCCTCCAGCCTCCAGCCTCCAGCCTCCAGCCTCCAGCCTCCAGCCTCCAGTCTGAGAAAGGGGGCGGATCTAACCCAAGCCATAACCTGCGCACTACAGTGGTGCTTTAAATACGCGCCCCATGAAATCGTTTTGGTGCATGCAAATTACCCACACCTGGCGCTACAAATGCAAAGAATTATGGTGTGAGAAAATAATAAATTATAGAACGTTTGTGTAAAATCTGAGCAAAAGTCTAACAAAGCTTTTTTGGGATACCAAAGTTTTAACATAAATGTTCTCCAATGTGAGTTGGAGTGAGCCTCAAAGATTAATGACTTACCTACAAACAATATTTTATGAATTCTTATAAAACATTATTTATGACATCACAAACGTTCGTGTCTTGTGCACTCATGAGAGAAACTTCAGAATAGTATGTGAGGAAGTCCATGTAGCAGAATCTAAACCCCTCACAGCCAACCAGCAATTAGGAAGTGTTTTTGCAGATATCAGAACTACAAATGCTCATGGCTACTTATAGATTTTGCAATCAGGCTCGACTAACAAATACCTGCTATGAGCCATAATGCAAAAACTTTCTATGACTGTATAAAAGAAACTAAAAGTAGAATCAATTTACAGGTCTAAACAGCAAAAGCATTTTATTTTCAAACATACTCTCAAGGATCAACTTGTGAGAATGCCCCCTGCTTATACTTATTTCTTCTCTGTCAGTTTTAACAGTTAGATGAGTATACAATATCAATTTCAGAGAAATGAAATAACCTCATTTTGAATGTTAGTTTAGCAATCTTGGGTAGAAAGTTGAAAAGAGTTACAAGCTTTATCTAATTGCGCTTAATCATGTCCATTTGATGTTTTTGATTATTGGCTTCTTTAATCAAGTAAAAAAGGTTAAGAACAAATGCTGATGTACATTGACAGCCAGTTTGTTGTGAATTTCTTTTTCTCAATTAAAAAAACAATAAACTCAGTGATCATGCATGGAACATGTGTTTGAAAATAAAAAGGCCAAACATATAAAAACTCCCCTGTTGTAAATACTGGGAAAGCTACAGTAGGATAAATCTCATATTTAAATAACTACTCACAAGTCTGCAACTTTTTTTTTCAGTACAAGGGTGGTCCTAATGGATTAGGTTCATATTTCTCCACCTGCTATTTTCAGGCCAGACCTGAGATGATCTACACAGCCCTCCACATAAATGGCCTCTAAGGCTGGAGCGCTGCAGTCAGAGCGTTTGGAGATTGGTACTGACTTCATTTCTGCTTTTGGCTGACTCCTCTGTCTAGGGTGATGTTCTTACCAGAGTCCCTGCTCCATCTCTGGAGGGAGGAACAGGTGTGTGATGACGCCCTACATGGGCTTAGGCCATCCATCAGAATAAAACACAAACTAGCTGCTTTATTACAATTCCAGAGGCTTCAATTAAAGCTCTCAGACAGAGTTATGTCCCTTATTATGTTGTACGACCCCAGAAAGTCTGTACTTTGGTGCAATGTAGAGCCTACATGGACTGTACAGGTGGAGATTTGGGTTACACTTGGGACTCTTGGGACTTACTATGTATTACTGTCACACTTGCAAAAGGATGTAGAGAGTCTTGAGCACTGTTTAGAATAAAATATGGGATTGATATAACAAACATTATCAGGTTTATTGCCACCTAGTGGTTAGTTAAAATCTTTTTTTTCTGTCAATGGTTTTCTTAAATTGATTGTCATCTACTCACGTTGTTATTTGTCTTCTTTTTTCAACACAAGCGGTTAAAGAATGTTAATAAAATAAATAATAAGTATTACATTTTTGGGGGATTTTTGAGAGCCATCTCAAAATTGTATGCAAAATTTAATTTTCACTCAAATAAAACCAAAATAGACATTTATCCAAAGATTAAATCAATGAACTGCATTTCGAAGGATCGGTTTTTGAAAAAGCAAAGCTTAAAAAAAAAGGAAACAAGGCCAAATTTGCTCAACATTATGGAAAAGAGAACTTAAAATGATGTTCAATATACGCTTGCATCATGTGGTCATGAATCTTTGCATGTTTCAGCAGCTTCAGGGTTTGTTAAATGTCTGGCTCTCCACTCAAAGTTAGCACTTGTGTCCAAAAGACACGAGGCCGGAGTCTACAGCAGGTGTGTTTATTGAGGATTCACGACTTTAAACATGCTTTTAACAGCTCTTCTTCAGCAAGCAAGCTTAACAAGGATCAAAAACAAGCCTCGTTAGGAAAAGGGATCCATTATGGTGAGCAAATGTTTTTCTGAATGATTAATTTATTGTTGTTGTTTTTTTATTGTTAAAGAGCACTTTGCATACTGTGAGTGTAACAAGTGATTGATGAGTATCCTGTCTGGCACCAACCATCAACCTTGATAAAAGTCACTTAAATACTGTTTCAGTCCCACTGTGATACTAATAATAAGAATAATAATGTGTTCAAATTGTATAGCGCTTTTTCAAACACTCAAAGATGCTTTAGAGTATTATTCACTCCACATTCACACACTGGTGGTGATAAGCTACTTCGGTAGCCCTGGGACATTCTGACAAGATGTGGCTACCTTTTCACACCAGGGCCTCCTGCCCACCCCCAAACACCCCCCACCACTCACACACATCCATACAGGGCAAGGTGGGTGAAGTGGCTTGCCCAAGGCCAGAAGGCAGAATGGACTTAGCGGGGATAAAACCGCCAACCTTCTGGTTACAGAACGACCAACTCCACCACACGCTATCTTTCCGCCACAGGAAAGTAGTCAGTTTGAACACTTTAATACACGAATCCTATTGGTTGATTAGCACCTTGTGTTTAAATTTTTTTCTGCATCTTAAAATGGGCGTTTTGGTAATTTGACAAATGTAATACTTCTGTGATTTACACAACGTTTCTTAATTTATTGGACATTTCTGCAAGTAGCACCCAACTTTGACTTATGCTATTAAAATGATTAAAAGGAGGTTATTAGAAAGACTTGTAAGGATTAAAAGAATTCCAGGGTGTACAGAAACCAAACATCTATGTGACTCTGTCTCATAGAGGTAAGGTTGTATAATAGCGTTCCCTCCAAAAGCTATTATTGTGTCTATCAATATTGTTAGCTCTGTATTTGTGTGTTAGAGTTAGGGTTAGGGTTAGCGAATTTGCTTGTAATTAATCCCTCTAATATCTCTCAAAACTATGTTGTTGACCATCAGACAGTAACTTTGCATACACGCCATGAATAATCACTAACCAATGGGTGATTAACTGGGGAGGGGTTGCAAAGTTTGCGGTTTGAAAATCTCAGCTAATTTCTGGAATAAACCCGTACTAGAAAATGAGGAGATTGAATGCAATGTTAATTAAATAAAGAGACTTTATGAGTAAAAGAATCACACCTCCCATAAAATTAGACCAATGTGAACAACATAAAATAATGTCCCTGACCCTTTAACATAAAAATTCAAAATTGATATTGGAATCTTCACCATGAGTGGGAAGATAAAGCCCTGTAAATCATAAAAATTGGCAGATTCTGTAAAATGAAACTTCCATTTGTGATTTTTTTTGTGTGCTACAATTAGATGTATATAAGTATGCACACTCCAAAAAGTATTCTAGCCAAACGAGTAAGGCTTATATAACTTAATTACATAAAAAATTTCAAATCCATTTGGATGAAATTTTATAACATAATTAAAACAATAAACTTTAAGGGATTTGTATTTGGACGTCTTTTGCAAATAAAGTGTGCAGCTGTAAAAAAAATTAAGTCTTAGTACCAATCATACGCTTGTATTAAATGCACAGGAAATAACATTATGTATTATTACAAAAAGCTGTAAATGCACATTAGAACATTTACATACTGTTGTGATGAATTTAAAATGAATGTAATTTATTGGTACCTGATTAAAAAAATAGGTGGAAATGATATATGCAATCCATAAAAACGAAATATTATTTAACCTAAATATTATAGAATGATGGCTGATGGAGCACTAACAACATAAAAAGAACATCTTAAAAACATTATCTTTTAAAAATCCATTTAATTCCTTCTAATCAACATCATAAAAGAGGATAAAATATCGAAGGCAGTTGTAACCACAGCTCTCAAACACTCACAACTTTACTCTTCTTCAGCAAATTGGAAGAGTTGTTCACCAAGCAAACGTCATTTATTTGCACAGACAAATCTCTCAACCACAGGGCTGCACCAAACTCGCTAACCCAGGGATAGAAGGAGAGGATCGGATGCTACAACAACTCTACGTAAAGGATTGTCTGTGCATTGTGCTGCACTCCCTGCGCTGTGAAACACATTTCAAACGCCCCGTCTGCTTTGCTCATTAGCACAGGCCCCTCGAGGCCCCTGACACACACTGAGATTGTGACTCAGATTTCCTAAGTGGGTCGATACGCATTTCTCCTCAGAAGACATTTCGGGAATGTCAAGGTTTGCTTGTCTGTCTCTGGGGATATACTGTGGCTTCAGGATACTCAGCCATTCTTGCTCAAAGCTGTCTACAGCAGGCTTGATATTCAACAAGCTTTTCAAAACTCATTTAGGACACCTGTTTGTATTATAGAATGAATTAAATGTGACTCAGTGAATAAATCTCTTGACATGTATACTCTTCTGCAATCGTCTGTGTGTAAAATCAATCATAGAAATCATTTTACATCCTCAATCTTGAGTTTTTTTAGTAAATCAGACCCTTTGGAAGCCACCGCTCAAAAAACTTAAGCGTTCTAAACGAATCGAAACTGAGACCTCCTGGCTGAAGCTTCGGAAGTGAAGCAGGTCGCCTAAAATATCAACAAATTTGAAAACTACTAAAATTCTCTTAATTTCTTCAGATGTTGATTCTATTCTAGATCTCAGAAAAAGTCTGAGATGTTCTTAAGGCAAGATTTAAGATTATTGACAATATCGAATACTTTTTTTTTGCATTTCTTTAACATAAATGTGTTCACTGAAAGAAAATGTGTTCAATTTGAGCAAAAAAATCTAATACATGAAATCAAAACCATTGCGTAGGCTTTATTTTTGTTTGTGGAACTTTTTCTTTGAGAAATATCTTTCCTGATATTTCATAAACAAACAAACAAACAAACAAAAAACCCATGTAAAATGATTTGAGTTTTCTGTTTTAGAATTTAGTTTTGCTGAATATTCTACTATATTCTACACAAAATACTATATTTTAATTATTATTTAATATATATTTAGTAATCTCTTTTTGCACTTTGTTCAGTGCACTGGTCTGTTTTGTTGTTGTGTGGCGCTATATTTATCTGTGTATTTCACTATCTTAATCCATGTCTTAATTTTCCATTTTTAATCAATATGCTTTAAAAAAAAATTAAAAATGTAAAAAACTTAACCTGTGTACAAAATATGCTATACAAATAAACTTTCTTTACCTTGTCTTTCCTGTATAAATAAACATTGAATTGAATTGAATTACTTTCAGTGAAATTTTCCCAAATTAACAAACACCAAAGAAATGTGGTGTGCACTGAAATGGACGCGGGGTCACAATTTCACCCAAATCTAGGATTTCATTAAGAAAATGTGATTCCTATCAGTGGAAAACTAGACTCTAATAATTTACTTCCAAAACTCTCTAACACTTTACTTAAGGTCACATTTTCAAAACTAACAGGAAACATTGTTTACCTCACCTGCAGGGGGGCGCAGTGAATGTCGACCAATAAAATAGGACTAGACATTTAAAGACTACATTATATGTCAAATGGTGATAATGATAAAGAAAGCAGCGTGCTGAAGAACTTGTTAAGATCTGACAATGCTTCCAGATTACAAACAATGTGTTAAAAACAACTTCTTCCTTCAATTGCAGCCACTGATAGAGCTAGCACAGTTCCAGTCTTAAATTTTATCAAACAGAAATTACAGATATATAATTGGCCAAGGAAATATGAATCAATTCATTTGAACGTAAATCAAATTTCAGATTTGAATGATTTTAGATTATTTTTAAGTATCTGAATTGCATATAATTTCCCCACTGCATTTCTGATTCTTAACACTTCTTTAAAGTGACAGTGTACTGTAAATGTACTTGTGGTGTTTACATCAATCTTGACCGAGTCTACGCTTCAGGCTCATCACGAGAGCAAACAGGCCATTGTTTTCGCAAGCTCAGAGCTCTTAGATGGCCACCTGTGACCACAAGCCCCTGTGAACCTGAAAGTAACCTTAGCACCAGCATCCCAACTGCGGAGCTCATTACCTTCAGTCAGTGTTTGAGCAAGAGTTGGGGGGAGGTAGCAACTGCAACACTGACTGCATGAGCATTTGGACTCTTTTTGGAACCATAAAAAAAAACCCGGTGCTAATTCGCTATGATTATGTATATTAACACTGGATAAAAGCAACTCTGAACTGTGTTTTTGTAGGTTGACCATGTTTTAAGATCCTAAAATCATACAAGTGTAGCCTACTTTGGTTGCTTCATAAATTAAGTATACAGGGAAAAACTCAAGCAGGCTTGTTTTTTTCACACATTTTTAAATTTATTTTGGTGCCTACGCTTATCTACAATTTGACCACACCTCCTTCCTTTTAAGAAAAATGATGAGTGCTAAAAATGAAAAACAACAATAGAGATAAAGAAGGCTCTTTCCAGAACACTTTAACAACTGTTGACACCTGGGTCACATGGGTTCTTATGAGTAAGTTTTAAACTTTAACCTGCAGCTGAGACTAGGGGTTGTTAAAATTCCTTTTAAAATGGAGCTAGATTTTTTTTACTTACAAAATATTATGACCAATCCCAAGCCCATAAAAGCATCTTTGCAGTTTGGCTCCCAGTTCTAGCATCCCGACAATTCTCTATAAATCTGAGACAATCTGCATTCTATAAAACATTATAAATACTCAGCTTTTGCAAACACAATTTTAATTTTTCACAAGATTTGTTAAATGAAGAATTATTTTTAACGTCTATCTAAAAAAATGCATCATACTTTAGAACAGCACTACTTCACAAAAAAGACCTTGTGTACTTCCCGTGGGTTCACTTACTTTTACACATGCAATAATATGCAATATTTGTTATTCTGTTAGTTTTTAGGCAGATGCAGTTGATCCACATACAAATTCATCTGACATTTATTTTATTTAAAAATAAGCAGCTGATTAAACAAGAATATCATGGTAAATTAACTGAGAACTTACAGCACATTTAAAAGTCCATGTAATGCCCCTTTTAAATCATTTATAATAAATATTTGACCCCTCTAGCCTCTCATGGCACCTTTAAAATGCAGTATTCATTGTAAATAATGTCTTTGAATCACCTCAAATAGTTTTGCTTCAATAGACAAGCCGTGTACCATGTGCTCCTCTCACTGCCATGCTTCTGACACGCCCCCTGCTGGGTATTTCTTTTGGGAAGACAGAAAATCTTTCCATTACCGACAAATGGATTAATCTAAGCCAAAGTAAGCCAAAATTGTAAGCCATTGTCTATCAACGCAGTTCTGCTACGGTTAAACTTCTGAGTCAGTCGTACATTCTTCATTGAGATGCAATAGCACTTCATCTGATCGGTTAGTGGGCGGGTTATGGCCAGTGGGCTTGGCTACGGTCATCGAGCCATTTTGAGCTCTCAGCAAAATAAAATTTATGTATAATCTTATAAGAATAAGATTACGCAAACATGCAGGAACCAATCCGAATATGACTCGAGGAATGCTTTTGATGAAGAAACAATATTTAAACATGCATGAAATGTCTGAAAAGTCGAGTTTACATGATACGCCTCATTTAAGCATCATAGATGTTGCTTTTTATTCCTTAAATGTCCTAATAATTCATTTTATGCTTCAAAAAGCCTCATGCCATCATTATGTATCTAAAACAATGCTATGTGACAGTGAGGCCATTTTCAATAGCAACTACTAAAACAAAACAGCACTTGCCTGTCAAAGTCCTGCAGAATGGTGCATATCATAGACTTCATGTGCTTTGCTCCATTTGCTTTCCCTCAGCTGAAATCAAAGCCTCAGACCAATGCAGGGAACAATCCGAACCCGTCCTGAAAGAAGCAGGAGGGTATGATTAAACAGTCTGCATCGTATTAAAACAACCTAAATATTCCAAGCTGCTACATTTCTGCCTAATGAAACATTTATGAATGAGCTTTAATGCAATTTTCCAAACACCTTGTAACCTGGGCTGCTTTAAAACACAGGCATCTGGAGGAACAGGGGCCAGATGGAATACAGTGTGAGTTTATGCTGCAGGGGATCAGAACTCATTCTTATACAGGAAAGCGTTAACGTGGCTGGATAACGTGCTATTTTTATTTCATGTCTTCGGGAACTAATGTTACTCCTTAAAAGTTATTGAAGTTAACTTTGAATGTACTTGGAAAAATGCCGAATGAAATAAATATGAGCAACACTACCAAATACAAACACATTTTTTTTTCACTAATTAAATGTATTAAGTCAATTAAGAAAAATTACTTTAATAACTGTGCGTCTCAAATATCAGGTTATATTCCCTTTTTTAACATTTACCCTCCACAATGGCTAGTATGGCATTTTAGCAAAACCTAGGAAACTTCAGAAATCAATTGACCATAATCTAGTTTTGACTAAAGCAATAATTAGCTCAATATGGCACAAAGATCTGAGATATGAAGATGGCACCTTCATCAAGCTATAGTTATTGACAGGTTTTCAATGTAAATTTTTGTGTTATTTTTTTACAAGCTCTCCAATTATTCAACTCTGCCATCTGAATGCTTAAACTGTAATTCTCAATCAACAACTAGCCATCAAACATTCAACACAAGCAAGCATTTTTGTTTCACTTGCCAAACCTGGTACAACAGCCTGCAACAGAACCGCTCTCAAACCTCTCAAACCTCGAAAAAAAAGTTTTTCCTTGAAGAAACCTTCAACAGAACCAAAGAACTTGTGTATGCCGCACTCGTACAAACACAAATCCCTCATTAGCATCACAAGACTTCCTCGTCTCTTTTCAGTTTGTTTCTAAGTCAACAATCAGTCTGCAAACATCTGCGACTGGCTGCTGCAGAAAGGACTTGAGCTTATTAAAGAGTTCCAGGCCATGTGGAGATGGTTTGGACGTGTCAGAGAGATATAAACACGTCATCTAAGCCCAGTGAAATATAGCCCTGGGTATCTTTGATCTGATGTGGGTCAGCTCCAAAATCTGCCAGCTGGGTCAGATGTTACCAGACCTGCTCCTGCAGAGGTCTTTACAGAAATCTAGATGCTCTTCTGGTATAAATATGAATATATCTACCTGTAAGTCATGAGCACACGGTCCGCGGAGATGTTGGGCCATATGGAGTCGATCTGAAACCCTGGTGTTGATGGAGCGGGTCAGGCCAGGGGGAAACAGGCTTCAAAGTTGAGCACATGTCAACGTCTCTCTTATCCTTTCACTATGAATTACAGGACAGAAGATTTTCATTCTTCTCAATCGCCCGATCCTTCATGCTGCTGGAAGGTTCTAAAAAGAGAAAAGGGTTTATTAAAAGCAGAATGGCTAACACACATAAAATCGGCTCATGTTTGCTCACCTTTATGTCCTTCCAGATCCACACGAGACACAGAAGGGTCACTTATGAGAAAAGAATGGTTTAATAAACCACAAAGAGAGAAGCTCCTGGCAATACTCTAATTAAAAGTTATGGGTAGAATTATGGACCAAAATATACTCTGAATAGAGTACAGTACAAATTACTTTCAAACCAACTCCTAAATGTTGTTGGGACGTTTGGTCTACTCTGATGGACTCAGATTTTGAGTCTTAATTTGGCTAGAACTCTTTGTGTTCCAGAAAATTGAATTGTTTTTCAGTGAAAAATGGCATTTTACACATATAATAGAAGAATTGCAAAAGTAACAGTTATCTTAATTCAGGATTTTAACTCGCTAATTGTTACATTTATATACTGTATGATGTCGCTAATTTAAGGAAAACGCAACATTACTTATTTTCAAGATGAAAGGTAATTATAAACTGGATTTTTTTTATCTTGCAATTGTTAAAGATAAGTAAGAACATTGACTTTCAACATTTTTTTATGCAGCATCAGATTCAAATCTTTTTCTCCTTCATTTACTCCTAGTGTCCCACTGACTTCCATTATAACCACGTTTTTTATGGCAACACCATGACACTAGTCATGCATTCTCTGTTGATGATGCTTTTCTTAAAATGTAAATTAAAAACACAGGTTTTAACAGGACCATCAGTGCATCAAATAATCCGTTTTTATCCAAATGTTTTGTCTGTATTTCGAAAGACAGCAGGTGCAAAAATACACTCGTTCTGTTTTAATGTACACCCTTTAGTTGTATTTTACTTTATAAGGGTTTTACTTCTTAGAACCAGGGACAAAACTAACATTAGAAAATGCATGAGTTTGGTCCCATGGTCTACGCATCAAAAAATGCGGTTATAATAGAAGTCAATGCTTGTGGTAAATATTCTGTCTGATGGTGCATAAAGAAGAATAAAACTAAGATGAAAAAGAAGAAGTTAAAAAAAGATAGTGAAGATTAAAAAGAAGATAACAAAGAAGAAGATGAAGATAACAAAGAAGAATATGGCAGAGGATGAACCCTTTATTAGCAAACAAGTATAAAATGAAATTTAGTAGTGCTGCTTTGGGTATTGTTTGCATCCTCATAAAACATTTAATTATTTTATAAAAGCTAAAAATGGATGAAAGCCAATCTTTCGCATGGTCAATATCAACAACAAAGGTTGAAAAAATCCAGTTTACAGTTACCTTTTATATCGAAAATACTTTACTTTTCCTGACTTTATTTATAAATGTGTTATTTTAAGAGTTAAACTCACAACACCTGATACTTTTGGTTATTACTAAGCTTAATTAAAAGATTTATGCAAAAAAAATAAACAAATATTTATCTGATACGGGTTTACAGCAGTTGATATTAGTGGATGTTTTAACCCCTAATATAACAAAGATAATCAATTTAAACAATGGTCGATCTGCAATTCTCTCTATAATCATCTAATGACACAATTTTTCACCAAAATACATATTTGTATTCCACTATAAGAAATGAAGTGAGTAAAAAAACTTTAAACTTCATCCCTTTTCAAAGTACAAGATGAGAGGCTCAGTATTAATTTAACTCTGTACAGAGAAGGACTTTATAGATTCAGAATGATTTAACTCTAGATTTTACTGTTTAAAGACTGAGTTGTATGCATTGAAGTAATATATAACTAATTATGCCCTAACTGTTGATTTACTTAAGGTTAGTCTTTGGCATCTTAAACTGTGTTGATGATCAAATAATATTTTGAGCAGAAGCTCGTGTGGGCAGCTCAGATGAGATTTTGAACTGTCCCTGAACTGATGATTGGTCAATCTTTCTAATCTGAACCAACGCAATTAAAAAAGAAGGTGTGCAAACACTAAAAGTGAACCATACCATTTTATACGCACCACTGGACTTGTTTAGTGCGCACCTTGTCTTTTGCCAAACTGCAATCTGAAGACCAAAAGTAAACAGATCTAGAAGATGGGTGGGTGTGTATTGTAACTTGTCGAACTCTTAATTGCTTCAAATTCTTCAATATGGAGGCTTTTATAGAATCTCTGTGTCCAGGAACACCCATGAAGTAAAAAAGCTTTCAGAAGATGATCTGAGCATCCTCGATGCTTCCGCCCTTGTGTCCTCCTCCGTTCCCATCTGGAGCCAAATAATATAGTAGAAAAATTAAATCTTTTATTGGAATAAAGTTCCATTTCCAATTGAATCCCTGACTAAAGTGCTGCCTTATACAAAACAAGCCAGAACTGTGCTTGAACACTGGACACTGGTAAAAGAAATCTGACATGTATTATTATTGTCTCATTCAGAGAGATGATCCAGGCTCGGTGTTCGAGAGAGAAATCGTCTGAGGCTTCGCCAGACGTTCGTCTCAACTTGACTGACTCCTACATGTGTTTAGGGTATTGGGAAACTTTGGACGTATTCTGGAAAACAATAGGAGATTTCTTTCATCTGACTTGAAAGGATTCGGACACGTCTGCGAGGAAATTCATCTACTGTTCACCACATATGAAAGAAATGAGATGCCTGCTGTGACAGCCTAAACTGACAAAAGGATGAAGGAAGAGTGAAGGTAAATTTCAAGAATAATGTACGCAGATCAGAGCACACATGCAAAAGCAAACTCTAGGGTTGTTGGCTTGCAGGAAAGATTTACTCACTTTGTTTTTGGAATCTTTGTCATTGCACTCAAACTTTGGAATAACACTCCAATTGTCCTGTTATATTGTCCTGTCCTATATATATATATATATATATATATATATATATATATATATATATATATATATATATATATATATGCTAAAAGTATAAAAAATATTGAGAATATTAACATGTTAAAAATATTAAGATTGTTAATATTATCAACGGGGCAACTGGAGCATGGTAAAGAATTCCAAAGTTTGAGTGCAATGACAAATATTTTAACAATAAAGTGCTATACTTTGAGAGAGTAAATCTTCTCTACAAGCTTTTCCTGTATACTCAAAACCCTTCAGGATGTTTTCCTCTGATTTGCTCAACTGACCTCCATGTTTAATGCATTTACTAAAATTGTTTTGTGCTCCATGTGACATTTGTGTTATGTTTTTCCGTATATATACACATTAAAATCAAATACACTCTGAATAGAGTAAAAAAGAACACTCAAATGGAGTTAACATATCAATGAGATTATCATCAAAACCATTGATTCTTCTTGCACGTAAAACTTATACTAAGAGATAATCTGTATTTTACTTTGATAAAAAAATGGTTTACTTTAACCTTAAGTTAAGGGCTCGTTATTAAGTTAAGTTAGGACCAAATACAGTCTCTGACTCTCTCTCTCTCTCTCTCTCTCTCTCTCTCTCTCTCTCTCTCTCTCTCTCTCTCTCTCTATATATATATATATATATATATATATATATATATATATACACACACACACACTCACACAGTAACAAAATGAGAGTTATATTAACACGTTATGTTACATTTTGATTGGGGTCTAATCCAACTCTCTCGTAGTATTAACTAACTCTTATACTGTTACATTTAACACTCTTGGCAGTGTTTATATAGGTCCAACATCTGTTTAAAAAATAACTGTTAATATATACAATGCAAAATATGAATATGTGTTGTAAAATTAGTTTCATAGCCTATTTTTAATTATCACAAACATCTAAATTGCAAAGTTTTAGTACTTAATAACGTTCCAGATTTGAAAAGGCGCTTGCTGGAATTTATGTAAAAATGTTACATTTTACATATTGACCATTGTTGTCAATGGAGTGAAATTATTTGATATGATCCCGCATCAGAACAATTAAATCAACACTTCTGGTGTCAAATGTAGAACCTTTATAAACACGGACAAAGTGTTATATTAACACTACCAGAGTTTAAGTCAACACCACCGATATGTTACATTTTGACTGGGGTCTTGATTCACATCACATCATGTTAATCTCGCATCACAAAGTTTATCCCACTCTCGTAGTGTTAATTAAACTCTTATAGTGTTACATTTAACACTATCGGCAGTGTTTTTATAAGTCCAACATCTGACAGTTTAGGAATCTAAGGGATGTGAGGGGTTTGAACATCTGAAAACTCAAACTGAGCGGGGTTCAGTCTCGAGTGGAGAGCTGCAGTGTAACTCTAGACTGGTCCTCCTCGTGTATTACTCCACCAATCAGAGCGCAGCGCGTCCTCCCCCTCCGTTCACTCTGGTATTTAGCATCAGAGACTAGGATGAAGTTTCCAAAAATTAGGAAAAAACTTTCTGCTGGAGGGAAACTGTGCCACGCTCTTCTCCTGGAGGCGCAGGACGCGGTCTCGGGACACCGGATTCATCACACTCGCACGGATATACCTAAACACGGATCCGAAGGTGGAGGTCGCGTTTTCACCTCGAGCCTCTCCTTTCTTTAAAAAAGAAATGGAAGAGAGTTCCAGTTCGCCCGTCTCCCCGGTGGACAGCCTGGCGACCAGCGAGGAGGAGCCGGACAGACAGCAGAAGCGCTTCGGGAGGAAGAGGAGACACAGTAAAAAGTCGAGCGAGGACAGCGGCAGCAGGAGCCCGAGCTCCGGGAGCAAACGAAACAAGAAGCCGAGCCCGAGCAGCTCGCAGAGCTTCGAGGAGCTCCAGAACCAGCGCGTCCTGGCCAACGTGCGCGAGAGGCAACGGACTCAATCTCTCAACGAAGCCTTCGCGTCCCTGCGCAAAATCATCCCCACGCTGCCCTCGGATAAGCTCAGCAAGATCCAGACGCTGAAGCTCGCCTCCAGGTACATAGACTTCCTCTGCCAGGTGCTGCAGAGCGACGAGATGGACAACAAGATGTCCAGCTGCAGCTACGTCGCGCACGAGAGGCTCAGTTACGCGTTTTCCGTCTGGAGGATGGAGGGCGCCTGGTCCATGTCGGCGTCGCACTAGCAGCGGGGCCCGGCCCTCCAGAGCCGACCGGGTGGGTAGAGAGAGGGGCTGCTGCTGGGCTTTATGGTGTAGAAGATGTTTAAGACCACCTTAGCTGATCGAGGTAGTGAGCTGGACTGCACTGACAGTTCACAGAAGAAAACTTTACTTCAAAATAACGGCTAGATCTAGGACCTCAAAGGCGTCAAAATTGGAAGCTTAAGACATGTTAGGTCCTAAAATATAAATATGTAAAACTTACTTTTTGACACCTTAAAGGAGATTAACTTCCTCAAAAGGATGCTGTGCCAAAGAAGAAGATGTGCTTTTTAAACTGAAAAAAAAACGAAAATGATTGATTGATTTATTAACAAATTGTTTGTCTCAACTTATTCAGCTGATAAAAGTTTAAGACATGGTGCATAATACATTAGGCCCTAACTTTTTGAACTAAGACTGTCCTGAAGATGCACAACTTTCTATAAAACAGTGCTATGCTCAGCAATTACATTAGATTTTTATATTGGTAATATTGTTTATATTGTTAAGATTTAATTTAAGTTAATTTTATTATCCTACAATAAAAAAAGAAATCGACTTTTCTGTTGTTTGCATACGTTTGTGTGATTAAATGAGATCTCAGCAAGTTTATTAACCTCTTGTTATTTTTAATGTAAATTTGGGTTTTTAATGCATGCTGATTGTTGTGTAACTGTTCAGACTATATTTGTTTCTGAATATATTTTTGGAGTCTTAGACATGTCTAATCAGACAAATACTTTTAGTCGACGTGTGCAAATAATCTCGCGAAAATTAGGAAGCGTTTCGAATCGAGTAAACAGACCATAAATTATTTTGGCGAAAAGAAGCTCGAGTTAGAATGGGATGAATTTGAAACTTTTAATTTAACAAAATCAAAAACTTGGTTCTTTTCTGTTCTTTTCTTGTTGTTTAAAAGTTGTGTTTTCAAAAATACATTATTTAAAAGTCTCCAAATGGAATTAAAACAAACTTAAGTAAGTTAATCCTAAAGCAAACAACGTTAATGCTTTTAAAAACAAACAACTGGACGAACCAATAAAAAGGCGTTCTGAAAGTTTATTTTCTACTTCTTTAATAAACTTTATATTCTTTGCGAACACCAACATTACTATTTAAGACAACACTACGACTATATTTTGGTCAAATAAAAAATGTTAGTTTGGTGTTGCAAAGTAAAATCTTTAGAGTAAAATTAACTCTATCCAGAGTAAGTTTCTAAATAGAGTAAAAACAACTCAAGTAGTTCAAATAAAACTATTATTTATTTTTTCTCATTTAGAAGAAAGAGTTTAACTGAATATATTTTTTAATATACGAGTTCTGGAGCTCAGTATTAATTTAACTCGAACACTAAATTTAACACTGTTACTGGCTAAAATATTTAGTGTTGTGGGCTACCGCATTTTTGAGTGATCTTTAAAATAAAATTATATCAACAAAGTACTCTCAAACATTCAATCTTGACGTTAAATTACAACAATATAATACATGAAGGAGTTTTCTTTAAAAAAAAGAAAAAAGGAACCAATCAATCATGTAAACGTTGATCTTTTTTAATTAAACTAAAGTGTTCTGTAACTACTTTAGACTCGTAACATTTATCAACAATCTTTAAAATGTACGGTGTAAACACCAATCAAATCATGTTTAATGACATTATCAGATTAACCTTTTGACTTAATTCCATGAATAATTCTAATGAAAATATTAGTGCTACCGAGAAATTCAGCGGTGAAATCAGGTGTACGGTTTCCAATTTCAAGCCGAATGAGGTCTTAAAGGAGTTTTTTCCACTGATGTAATTCCACCAGGGACTGCAGCACCGAGCCTTTTCCTGTACGAGCATGTGCTCCCACTCAAAATTAAATAAAGGAATCATTAAAAGCTTCCCATTTCTTATATTTTAAAGCAAGCTTGTTCATTCAACCACGGATCAACCTTAAAATGGAAAGCCTACAAATCTCCCACGTGACATATTTTTAAACAAGAAAGAAAAAAGTATTAATAATTTGTTTTCAGAGTGATTTTAAACTCTAGCTGAATGAACATAAATGGTGCACTTGTGATCAAATACAATGAAGTAATTTAAAATTAGGAGTTAAGTCATTTCAAGTTAGGAGTAGCTCTGTAAAAAAGAAATCTAAAATATCAGAGGAACCCACTTTTTAAGTGAATTCACATTTTATTGACAGTAAACCCTTTTTGTTTTCTCCCACAGGTTTCCACTAAAAAGCAGATTTGATGAACCTCTGAATCTCAGCAGCCAAAAAACTTTCTGTGGATTTATTAAAAGGGGCTGCAGCATCTTCATGAAGGACAAGATCACAAAGGACTTTTATTGTGTCGACAAACAGGTTTAATCATCCCAAGTTACTCGAAGTGTTGCAGGAAGGATGTCTGTTATGTGTATAGACATTTTTGTGTTAATCTCCAAACAGAGTTTATCTATGAGTCTGAAAAAGATTGTACATAGGAAACCGTGTCAGTATTGTCATTTTTGAAGGGACCAATGCAATTTAGAGCACGATTTTGTTGAAGTACACTGCATGGAAGGATGCATACGTTTGAATCTTGATTTGACTCCATTGTACATTTTTGCTTATTTATTAAAACATATTTTTTAACTTTTAAGGTGTTCTCCAAGTTTCCATCAGCATGCTAAACCATCATGTCAAAGTTCAGCTTTAGCAGGTTTACTAAGAAACATTGCTGGTTCATTTAGGTTTACATTGTAAAATCATGACACTCCATCAATAAATCAAAATGTTTTAACAGTTGCTACAAAGCAGCTTCTCAAAGGTCTAGTGTGGATTAAGAGTGAGATAGAAGTTCATATTGGATAATTCTAGGGAGTAGAATTAGAGTTACCATGTAATGATACATTAGGGATTGGAAAGTAAAAGTGTATTAAAATTAAGAAAGTGTCGATTTAAACTCGCCAGTAATCAATGACATATTATAAAAGCCTAAATTAAGCCAATTTTGTGGTGAAATAAAGCAACCAAGGCACTTGATTTGTATTGATGTTGGGAAAAAAATAAAAAGTAAAAACACCCACACACACGAGCAGAGAAAAGATCTCCCCAGAGAAGAACCCCTCTGTGAGATCACAGGGAGCCTCTCTGACAGGGGCTGGTGCTAATCACCCCCCCAGCCTAAAGCCTATTTAAGCTTAAGATATCTATCCAGAGTAGAATAAAATATACTCTAAATAAAATTGAAGTATAACACTCAAACTGAGTCAACATAGCTACGATATTATTGTCTAAACCTTCCATTCATCAATAAACCTTCAATAACTTATAGTTGCAATTAATGTTTTTATTTCACTATAAACTCTGTTTTTCTCCTGCACAATGTTTTTAACATTAAAACTTTAAACATTTTTTTTTAATTGTGTTTGTTAATTGAACTCTATATAAAGTAGAACAAAAGAACAATGATGGAATTTCTGCTATTTAACAGCTGCAGAATATCGGGTATTGAACCTAAATCCCTTATATTAGACTCTCTCTCCAAAGTTTTTTGTTTAACCAATAATCATACAACATTTCTAAATTTCATTTCCCCTGGCTAACACCTTGGTTAAAAATCTTATGTACATCCTCAATGGTTGTTGAAAGATTAAAAAAAAAGTTGAAATCTATTTTATTAGTTTTATATAAGCATTTTTTTTTGTATTTATTTGAAGTGCAAAGGATACTGATTCTGAGTTCTGAGAAGTCAATTCGCTTCAATTATGACTGCTAGGAATATATTAATTTACATGTCAGCATCAGCTTCTACGGTCTACAACCTTGAAACGCATATAAGTCACAGAGAGGCAAAATGAAACAATAACAAATTAATAAAAGGTGTTACTTTTTACTGACAAGCGAAAGGCTACGCTGGCAACCTGCCATTGACCCAAATGCTAAGACGGCCAACACTTACGCTAAAACAGCTGCAGGTTAAAAATAAATGGACATATTCTCTTGTGGTGCAGGGGAAACCCAAAGAAGAAAAAACTCTGGAGAAAACTGCGGTGAACAAACGTACCTCTCTCTCTCCCTCTCTTTATCCAGTGCACCTGCGCAGATCTCTGCAGCCGCTGCAGAATGGAAATGAACAGAGATGGTTACATAATCAGGAAAACAACAGCTAACAGATCACAGCTTTTATCTGTATTTATGTCAAAATTGTTAATAAAATAATAGTTAACTCTGCTGTTAACGTAGCTAAGCAATCAAAGAGAACTCAAAATATATAAAGGTTATTAGTTTATCTATTGAAATAAGTTTATGGATTAAAAGGATGAACTATTATTGTAGAATAAAAAATAAAATAATAGATATAGTGATTTACTTTGTCGGCGGGATCATGGTCATGTGACGTGCTGTTATTAAAATACACATGTTCAGTTTAGTTCCTGGTCTTGTCTTCTGGTTAAGTAAAAATGGTTCTTTTTTGGTTAATCTCTCACCAGCGTTCAATATAAATCTGGAGTGTTTATTATACAACAATATTGTCTATTTTGTTTCTTTAAGAACTTTTTTTGTTTTTGGTCCTTACAAATATTTTTTTTTAGTCTTGTTTACTTGCTTGCTGAAAACCAAAGATGTTTATTTGAGGAGGGTTAGAGTTAGTGGGGTTTCACTCTTACTAAAAACATGTTAAACATGGTATGTCACTGTAACGAATGTAATCATTTTAGTTAGGAACCAGACTTTAATTCCAGGTTTTTATTTTGTCATTGCAAAAACTGATGATGTTCTATTTTTTACTTGTATTCACTTCAGAACAACTTATTACTTTTTTTTGTAAAATAAAACTAATTTTACACTGCAAAAAGTGATGTGTTAAAATGATACATGCTGACCCTAATCACACTAGCCAGATGTGTTGGACTCCTGCACAACACAATTTCAGTTGAATTTAACTAATTTTCCATCCAAAAACTAAAAATCTCACAACACAGAGATGGTGTAGCCCCATGCATGGAAATTTAAAATTAAATTACACTCTTTCTTTGTCGTCTGATTTTTTGGAGGGAAAATTTGTTAAATTCCACTTAAATTGTGTTGTGCAGGAGTCTAGCACATGTGAGCGTGATCAGAGACAGCATGAGTAATTTTTATCATATCTCTTTTTGCAGTGTATATTTGATTAGCTGATAAAATGTTTAGCTAGAGAAAACAAATCAACAAACAAACATTTGCAGCAGTTTTTGCCTTCTCATGGATAACTGTAGAATATACTCCCTCTTGACTCTCGCTTGAAGATAGTGAAGCAAGATATTCCTTCCTTTTTTCTAATTCACGGATATGAGTCAGGCTTCCCATCATTAAAAGACCAAGCCATGTTAAAGGCAAAACAGTTTAAAGAGCGAGAGCATGTATATTCATCAGCAGCATGTTTGATAGTGTCTCATTATTCCCGCCTTCCTTCTGAGCCAGAATGCCTCGGGCAACAGTTACGAAGTGGTGCAAGGCCCAGATGTTTCCCGTAAAATCAGACGGAAAAAGCAACAAAATTTTAATTTGCAGTAAAAGGGATAAAGTAAAGGTTTGCGCTGCATGCGCCGCAGAAAAGGATTTGACGTTACAGCTAATGCCAGGGTTATATTAGACGTGGGGGTGGGCCCTGGCAGGGGAGACATTTCCTGCTGCTAAAGCCACTCAGATTTGTATGCTACCACCCTGGTGGCTCAGTTAGAACTTCTGTGTTGATAGTAAACTATTGGTTTTAGAGGAAATTTGAGAAAGGGGAAAACAAAGTAAAAAAAAAAAAAAAATGGCCATCTCGATTGGCCACTTCAAATCGCCTGAGAAGGGCTTATAAACACTACTTTGTGACCTCACCTTGATATGAATGCAGTGAGGAACACCATAAAAAGTCTACAGTCAGCCTCATTAATTATATTAGCATTCCTTAGAAAATGATGCATTGCTTTTAGGTGCTTTTAAAATATATTTAGGTGTGGTTTATTGGAATTCCTCACAAATTGACTTTTTGGAAATATACTTTAACAGCCAAACACAGTTGTTCACAAATGTTGAGTTTGAAACACACACAAAAAAAAACCACTTTATTTTTGTTGACTTACTATGAATTTAGAGCTAGTATTGGGAGTAACGTTTTCAACATAATTCTGTGGCATAACACAGTAGTGTAACTTATTACTCGTCATTTTTCTGTAATTAGTAACTAGTTACATGCATACAATGCATAAAATAAATTATTAAACTTATTGTTAAATAATTATTATTGGTCACGATACAACTGAAGTGCAATGTTCACTCACTATTTTTATCCAAACTTCTTGATCTATCTATCTATCTATCTATCTATCTATCTATCTATCTATCTATCTATCTATCTATCTATCTATCTATCTATCACACACACAATTTTCAACTAACGTTTTAACATTATATTCAAGTGTATTGCTATATTAATATATGATTACATTTTAAGTATATAAGTAGACTATAGTCATTATGCTACCTCTTACTTATTGATTTGTTGAAAGTATCTTAAAAGTAATAGTCAAGTAGCTCATTACATTTTTAAAAGAGTAATATTTTAAAGTAATTATTTTTTAACTGCAGTAATAAGTAATATGGAATATATTCCAGTTTGCAAGTAACAATTGCATTACATTTTAAAGTCATATATTTAAAAATATATGAACATATATGCATAAAGGAAAATTAATAATAGAATTAAAAACGACCAAACTAAATTAAATAAACGTACCCATTAGAAGTATCTAAAAGTTGATGATGTGGCGATGCAGCAGGTTTAACCAGGTTTGATGCATTAACTGCATTCTAACGTCTCCTCTGGATCACCGAGCAGCAGATCAAACCAGACCACAGTGGAAATCGAGAGGACTCAGACCAAACACTTCTGAACTAACACCGAGCAGGTGTTTTCCTGCACAGGTGGAGAGCTCTAGCCTATACAGGGATCTGAGAACAGGTGGAGGTGCTTACATTTACTGTAATCCACACAGAACAAGAACAGTTCTGAAGAGCTCCAGCCCTGAAGATTTAAACAGGAAACAGAAATGATCAAACACTGAAGAGGGACAGTCAGGAGTTTTGGAGACTACCTGGGCTGGTCCAAGATCCAGTCAGATGAGCCATATAATAAAATTAAAGCTACTTTTAACACACGACATCCATCATATTCTTTATTGGAAAATTCCAAACAAAACTTGCAGCTGATTGACGGCTAACCACCAACCTATTAAACAACCACTTAATCAGACATAATCAACTCTAGAACAAACTACTTCAAGTCCAAAAAATAACAAACTTGTCAACAAATAAGCTCACTGTTGATCCATTTGAGTTTAAAATGAGTTTTTAATCCTTTGAATAGTCGTGCCCCCCAGCCTCCTCACCGATACCTCTCTGAGGTTCTGACCAGCAGCTCTGTCATGTACAGAGGACTCAGAGGAAGCTCAGAGGGGACTGGGCTTTTGCTGTTTTGGGCCCTAGATTGTGGAATTTGCTTCCCAAGCATCTTAAGTCATCAGATCTTTCTGGCTTTTGACCCAGCTTGAGCGTTTCAAAAATTGTATGGTTTCTTACTACTACTATTCGATGGTGTAGGTTTTCTAGCTTCATTTATTCTATCATTCTAATCGTGTTTTTTTATGTTTTAGCTTCATGTGAAGCACTTCGGTCAGTAACTTCACCGTTTAACTGCTATATAAATAAAGTTTGCTTGGCTTGGCACCCAATCAACCAGCCAAAGACAGAATAGCTTGATTCTTACAAACAACAATTAAACCAACTACACAAGCAGCTAAACAAGAAGCTAAACAAACCAACTACACAAGCAACGAAACAAATAACCCATCTGAAAAAGCAAACAAACCAACTACACAAGCAACTAAACAAATAACCCATCTGAAAAAGCAAACAAACCAACTACACAAGCAACTAAACAAATAACCCATCTGAAAAAGCAAACAAACCAACTACACAAGCAAATAAACAAATAATCCATCTGAAAAAGCAAACAAACCAACTACACAAGCAACTAAACAAATAACCCATCTGAAAAAGCAAACAAACCAACTACACAAGCAAATAAACAAATAATCCATCTGAAAAAGCAAACAAACCAACTACACAAGCAACTAAACAAATAACCCATCTGAAAAAGCAAACAAACCAACTACACAAGCAACTAAACAAATAACCCATCTGAAAAAGCAAACAAACCAACTACACAAGCAAATAAACAAATAATCCATCTGAAAAAGCAAACAAACCAACTACACAAGCAACTAAACAAATAACCCATCTGAAAAAGCAAACAAACCAACTACACAAGCAAATAAACAAATAATCCATCTGAAAAAGCAAACAAACCAACTACACAAGCAACTAAACAAATAATCCATCTGAAAAAGCAACCAAACCTACTACACAAGCAACTAAACAAATAACCCATCTGAAAAAGCAAACAAACCAACTACACAAGCAACTAAACAAATAACCCATCTGAAAAAGCAAACAAACCAACTACACAAGCAACTAAACAAATAACCCATCTGAAAAAGCAAACAAACCTACTACACAAGCAACTAAACAAATAACCCATCTGAAAAAGCAAACAAACCTACTACACAAGCAACTAAACAAATAACCTATCTGAAAAAGCAAACAAACCAACTACACAAGCAACTAAACAAATAACCCATCTGAAAAAGCAAACAAACCTACTACACAAGCAACTAAACAAATAACCCATCTGAAAAAGCAAACAAACCTACTACACAAGCAACTAAACAAATAACCTATCTGAAAAAGCAAACAAACCAACTACACAAGCAACTAAACAAATAACCCATCTGAAAAAGCAAACAAACCAACTACACAAGCAACTAAACAAATAACCCATCTGAAAAAGCAAACAAATCAGCTAGTCAAGCAACTAAACACACAATGAAAAAAAACATCTGAAAAAGCAAACAAATCAAACAACAAACAACAAACCAACAAATATAAAAAACAAACAAACTACATAAGTAACTTGACAAACAAACCTTCAAAAACAAACAAACTTCACAAGCAGCTAAACCAATAAACAAACAAACCTTCAAAAACAAACAAACAAACTACACAAGATGCTAAACAAACAAACCATCAAAAACTAAACAAACTTCACAAGCAGCTAAACCAATAAACAAACAAACCATTAAAAACAAACCAAACAAGCAGCTAAACAAACAAACAAACCATTAAAAACAAATCAAACTAAACAAACAAACCAACCATCAAAAAACAAACCAAACTTCACAAGCAGCTAAAAAAACAGACAAAAACATAAAAAAATAAACCTAACTATATAGGCAACTAAACAAACAAACGACCTGGCACATGTGTAAATGGACAAAAGAACAAATCAGAGAGACATCAGCACAGATTGATTAAAAGCAATGCAATGACATTACGTTTTGAAAGCTGGTGTGCAAGGTAAAGATAAATATATGGGCATTAAGGACTTTACTTTCCTATTAGAGTAATATATTATAAAAAATAATTTATATTAGAGCATAATAACATTTTAATAATAATAATAATAATACATTGTATTTAAAAGAGCCTTTCAGAAAGCACTCTAAAAACAGAATATAACACAGAGATAGAACATTAAATCAGAGAGTACAGGTACAGTGAGTAGGAGAGTTTTGAGTCTGGTTTTAAACAGTGGAAGGGAGTCACAAGGTTGTGGTTGTCAGGGGTTTGTTGGTTCCAGAGATTTTGTCCAGACTGACAGAAAGCTCTACTCCCGCTGGAGCTGAGGCGAGTGGAGGACATAGTTAGGTGGATGGACGAGGAAGATCTAAGGGACCTGGAAGACCTGTATGAGGTCAGACAGATAAGGAGGTGAGAGGTCACGAATGGCTTTGAATGCATAAAGGAGGATTTCAGACATGATTCTAAAAGTGATAAGAAGCCAGTGCAGATCTTGTAATACCGGGGTAATGTGGTGATAAGATGGAGTCCTGGTGATGATATGTGCAGCAGAATTCTGGACTAACTGAACCATGTTATTTGATTTGGGAGACCATAGGGAAGAGAGCTACAATAATCGATACCGGATGTGACAAGGCAGTGGACAAAAATAGAGGCAGTGTAGCATCATGAATTCGAATAAAAGTCTTGGACTTTGTTTATTCAATAATCTTTTCACTCCAAACATTGTGAAAGCATTCCGCACCAAATCACTGTAAGAGCTTTGATACCAAGTGGGAAAAAAACACAAATCAAATAAGATTACAATTTTTCACTATTGCTGAGAGTTCTTTTTTATACATTTAACAAGTTTTCTAAACTCAACACGATTAGCAATGCATTTATTGTTGCTTTGATACAAAAGGCATACAGTTAACACAAATTTACATTTTTTGGAACCTTGCTTTCACACAACCTCCACCAACACCAAAACTATGTCATTTTAAAGCCAAATTTACATATGCTTTCACACTGTTTGACACAACAGATAACAGATCATGCTCTAAACAGCACTAGTACACGCTAAAGTCAAAGTGAACCGCTGTTCATATTGTGATTTGAAATTAATATATTCACTCAATTTTATTCCGTTTACAATGAGAAATAATTTCTTGCAGTTTTGCAGCTGTATTAATCACAGCTGATTCCATCTTTGAACCACACTCAGTGTTGAGATTTTCCAATCACTTATGTTCTAGAAGATGACTCTTTTGGCTGATCTAGAGAGGAAAAGAAACAATATAGAGTGAATGAAAAAATTCCAGTGCATAAATCTTTTATTGAATTTCTGCAGCAAAAGAAAAGAAATCAATGCATTTACTAAACCCAACAAAACAAAAAATGTTTGAAAAGCTTCAAATATAAGGGCGGTCAGACTCATAAAATAATGCAGTTTCTGTCATTTCAGCTGATGATAGTGTTTTATTTTTTGTCAATGTATTATAATGGACTAAATGCTGCTGTTGGAAGAAAACATATGTTAGTTTATTATTGTATTTTAAGAATTACTTTTGTTAACAATGAGTGATTTTGAGCATAACATTAACTGTTTTGCCAATTCTGTGTTTTAACTGAGTCAATCTGTTAAGAGTTAAGCAAACTTAGAAAATGTATTGAAAAATGCTCTTTGCAATTGTAAAAATTGCAAACAAATAAAAAAATAATAATTTTACCTTGTTCTCCATCAAACCCTTTTTCACAATCCAAGCATTTCCTTTACAAAACAGGTCTATTTATAGACAACTTCACTTTAATTGAACCAGTCAGATGTTTTTCAAAATAAGAGTCATTTAACATGAATACAAAAATTACCTGAAAAATTACAATATAGTCCAAACATAACAAATACACATAAGTCTACCAAAATAAACAAAGATTCAAGAAAGTCACAGGCAGATTCAATAGTGAGGGAGTATCAAACACACTGTAGCAATTCTGGTTCATCTGGCATTTGCTCTGCGGAATCAAAATAGCAGTGCATTAATACATTTTCAACTATCTTTTTGTGTCAGGTTGTTAGTCTGTTGGTATCTCAACATACATGAAATGAAAACCACTCATTAGCTTTCCTTCCTCTGAAAGCTGGTCCTGTGCTGTGTTTGGGTTTGGGTTAGGCAAGGCACTGGATTTGCTCATACGTTTGTTTAAAAGGAGAGCGTAACACCTCCTCACCTCAGTAGCCTGCTCTGACCTTTCCTCTTATGAAGAGAAAAATGGTGTTGTGTGGTGTGTGAACCCACAGACGAGACAGGATCGGGTTACTATAGCCCGGCGTGTGAGCCATCTCACCTTAGTTTTACCACTGCACATTACTGAGGTACCGCGTTTCAGCTCTCAATGCTGCTGAAGGCTGGTTCGTTTGGTTGTACACGTCTGTGTTCAGTACATCTTTTCAGAGCTCTGCCTGAGGCTGAGTCAGAATACAGAATTATGCAAAGGCACAGAGGAAAAGAGCTCATTTCCATAAACTGGTCTGCATTTGTAGTTGTACAGCCACTTTAGTGTTTTAAGTCATTTTCTTGTCCAGTTTGATTCTGGCTCTGAGAGCAGCGGAAATCTCCCCAGTGGTGCAGAGGCAGCTGGAATTTAAGAAGGGTGGGTGATGTGTTTTCACAAAGATTGTGGCTGAGAAGTGTTTTTGGTGCTTCCCAGGATGAAGGGAGAGGTGCTGCTGCTGCTGGCAGTGGACCACTGAAACCATTTCCCTCTCAGGATTAATGCTTGGGTCTAATTCATTCATCTTCTTTACTCAGTTAATGGTCCTAGTTAGAGTCCTATAGGGGGTTAGTGAAAAAGTAAAGTATCTGAGACACCAGTGCTTATAAAATGGCTTACATTTTACATTACTAAGACGTTAAAAAAACCTACAAATCTCTAACCCATCAGAAGGAGATTTCAAAATCTAAAAAAGTGCTATTGATCTGTGGGTGTCTTTGCTCTGATGATGGCCAACACTGACTAAACATCTTTAAGTTTTGAATTTGTGATGTTTACACTTTTTTCTGCGTCTTGCCTTGGCTGCTGTTTTGGTGATAGTAGTAGAGATGGTTCCAACAAAACATCTGAAAATTCAGTCAGAAAAATACAAACAGCAGCTGTATGGCTATGGAAATCTATTCAACGTTTTTATGTGCATACATTATATAACTCTCACCTACAATGCCATAATGTATCATACAAGAAAAGACACAGACGGCTACAGAGACACCACCTCGCCTGCATCAACCCAACTCAACTTCATGTAACACTTTAAAAAGAGCAGCATCAAAAACAAATCCCTTAAAACATCATTTGTGATATAACAGGCTGAATAATCCGCTCAAAGACAGGGTTCACTGATTCAGGTCCTGGAGGTCCAGAGCCCTGTACATTTTTGGTTCCAACTTTCAACATCATAATCATCATAATCATCAAATCTTGACTTGTCAGAAGCTAGAGTATTGTGTGCTAGAGCAGGATTCTAAGGAAATAATATACAAGGAAGTACACATAAATCTTTACAAAATTACAAATGGAAAAATGCAACAAATATTTAAAATGTAAAAAGAAATATTATTTCAGTGCTGTAAATGAGCTTTTTAATTGTTATAATTCCTGGCGGACGACGAACATTAGTGTGTGAGATTATCATCATTCCTCATTGTCTCTAATATTTTATTTATAGTAGTTTGTGCATATACACCACATTATATATGTGAATAAATCAATAATGAACATTTCTGCTTTATTTATTGTCTGTAATTATCCTCCCTCCAACCCTCAATCCTAAATACAGTACCCCACAAAAAAAGAGTAAAAAAATATACACACACACATATATATATATATATATATATATATATATATATATATATATATATATATATATATATATATATATATATATATATATATATATATATATATATATATATATATATATGTACACACCAAAATAAATTTGTTTACTTAACAAACAAACACAAATGCACAGATTGCACAAGAGTAGAATGAGATAAATAGTACACAATAAAAGTATCATGTATGTAAACGATTGGAATTATTAAATAGTTAAACAGAATACGAGAAAGGAGACAAATATCGAAAATGATTTAAGAACAAAATACATAAACACAATAATACTTTAAAATGTAATTTTAAATAAATAAAACCACACTTTATAATAGATCATCTAAACCTTTTCTGTATCTTCTGGTGAAAAATCAATGGTCGTCAGTTGCCTTGTCTTCCCTTGTGCTGAAAACCCTTGTCTACATCCAGAGCTCAGTTAACTTATAAACAGACTTCAAACTTTCTCAAGTCTTAAGTCGAGCTTAACTTTGGGATTAAGTCACTTCTCAGACCGGAGGCCCTCCACTGGACAGCTTGCTCACCAACTCTTTACATTACGATAATAAAGCTAATTCTATGGAACATGAACTTGTGAATCATTGTGTTCAATATCTTACAAATCGCACCTTTGAGTTTGCTTCAGAAACATGTAAGTTAAATGAAGCAGATACAAGAGTATTGATGGGTGGGGCGTGCTATGCTAGATGACAGCTTGACTTTATTTTCTTTATTGCCTTTGCAATTCTGGATTGCATTTTTTGCCGATTTTTTTGTTGGTAGCAATATAAACAATAGGTGCTGTCAACAATCACAGAGCATGTGTGTTTGGTTTCATATATTTGTGGATTTTTAACAACGTCCTCATGTAAAAGCTCGCTGGATAAAGCCATGGATTGAGCATACGCTACAGTACTTTCAAACAGCCTCATTTATGTGTGTTGGTAAGCACAGCCCCAGGGCGTTGCGGTGTGAAACATCTGAAGGCAGGGGGTGGAGGGGGCCTTCAGAAATTAAACTTGCTCCGAAGGGGTATAGTCTCTCATGTCTAACAGCATTTTTGATCTCTACGAGCAGGAAGGGGACAGGTCACCTGTGTAATTTGGAGTACCACAACAGGCATAAATTGAAGTGGGTTGTGTTTGAGCGAGCTCTTAAATGTTGTGCGAGTCTTTAATGAGAAAAACATGGCACGGCTCTCAAGAACCTCCTTCTTCTCAGTCTCTGTTCCTCTATCGCAGGCGACAAAAACTCGAGGTGCTGTTAGACAATGATGATCAAGTGGACACAAATCTAAGAGTAGCCAACACAAAAGTGGAAATTATTCAGAGTGTCAATTAATTCTTCTGAGAAAATAAATACAGCACATTCCAAAACCTTGATTAAGATATTTTATTTCTTGTAAAATAAAAGTAATCAATTAATAGTTTTCGCCACAAGGAGGTGAAATTTCAAAATAAAAGTGTTCAAACCTTGACCTATAACTTTTTTTGTAAATACCACCTGGTGCACCAATTAAGGTCCTCTCTGATGTCGTGGCCACAGTAGGAAATCAGCTCCATTCACTTGAATGGGTTCTCATCATTGACTGTATATAACAGGTTTGCATACGACGGTGCGAAACGGGAAGTTCCAGCACATGCAGTGAAATACCGTATTCCAATCCGACGAAAGCTCAGCTGATTTAAACTTTGACCTGTGATAGTTCATCACATGACACGACTACCAAGCAAAGATAGGAGCGGTCAGAGCATGAGTTTTACTGCCATACTGTTTAAAGTTAGATTGAATTTTTCTACCTGCTGGGGGAAGTCTATGTTGCCGCACACTCATAGGATGGCATTCGAGCTCTCAAATGCTAGTCTGACCAACGCATGATTGACTGAAGCTGGAGTAGTATGCATTCTAGAGCAGGGTTGCCCCTAAAATGTGCAGGGCTGTGGGTCTCCAGGACCGGATTTGGGGAACCCTGCATTAATTCATGAACAAATTAAACATTAGTTAATGAATTAATGGTTCATTTGTCATTAGGAACTATCATGACTTCAGGAATAAACAAGTCATTACTTAATACATAAGCTATGCTGGATACATCATATCAATACATTTATCATGTATTACTATTATAACTTATTTATGTATTACTATTATTATTTTTATTATAGATAATAAATTCAGCAAGCCTACTCTCTCAGATCATTTTTTATAAGAAATAGTTGCATGAATGAATGAATGTATTAATTCATGGTAAGTTGTAAGTACCAGAACTGCATTTCTACATTGATAAATCATTGAAAAAAGTAAGGTGATGGGGTACTTTTAAATTAAAATGTCATATACAAGTTTTTTTTACATGTAAATTTAACTTTAAGCACACATAACTGTAAAATACAATACAATTGTGGTAAAACTATAGTACAACTACAGTTGAAATCTGTTACTTTACATTAGGAGACTCAATGTTTTTCAATGTTGTCAAAAAAAAACATATAGCAATCTTAATGTTAAAACATCTTTAGTATTTCACCGTACATTTATGAAAACCTTTCTACAGAGCAACTACATCGTTAGAAATAAACCTGTAAAAGATCACCGACTATACTTTACAGAGAGGAAATTTGAGTTTCATCTAATCATCTGCGAAAAAAGTCTTTTGTTGTGGGTCAGATTTTACAGTAAGTTAGTGAAACTGTACATCTTCAGTTTGTTTTCACCGGGACACAGCACCTGTCCTGTAGAGCCGGGTCATTGCTCCGGTCCATGTCCTCCCAGCAGGCTTTTTGCTTGGCCAGTGGTTTCAGACTAAACACAGTTAAAGACAAGCAAACAGCACACAGCTCTGAAAACAAAGCGAATGCAATGCTGGACACACAGTGCTGCCCGAGGACACGCATGCCCTTTCTCAAAATATCTGAGCATTGAACCAACGCAGCACATTTCGGGTGCCTTCAACACTCTTGTCTTCAGACCAAATATTATCAAAATGCTGAACAGATGAGCACGTGAAACAATAAGCTGCTTCAGAAACCAGACGGTCTGGAAGCTGCTTCACTCTTGTGAAGCTCCATTAGCAGCACGTCTTTTTCAGGAGTTTTTATAAAACGAATTAATCAAAAAATGGTTCATAATAATTTTAAGGAAAACAAAAAGTTGTTAAAAAGGTTTAGTTTAGAGACTTTTGATAGAGTTACATTTTTTGTATCCCCCCATCCCCCCTTCCTAAATTCCCTGTGGAGTACGTGGTTTCTTTTTTTTATTCTGTGAACATCAATTCTACTAAATCTATTTACTTTAGTTAATACATTTATTATTAGCATATATATATATATATATATATATATATATATATATATATATATATATATATATATATATATATATATATATATATATATATATATATATATATATATATATATATATTTACTTAATCCTTTAATACATATAATTAACTTTGACAGTCTGTGTACTGGAACTTATTTTTACTATTTATGGTTAACACTTAAATAATGGATTCAAAATATTCAAGATGAAATAATGTTGAATTTAGAGACTTGATGGATATGAAACAAAATAGCTTCTTTCTCCCCAAAAAACTGTTTTTGGTTTCATAAACTGTTTCTTTCATTCTGTAAATATCCATTCTACTAAATCTATTTAATTACACTATAGTTACTACATTTTTTATTAGCATACATATTTAGTTTCTTCTTTAATAAATAGAATTTAGAGCTAATTTTAACAATTTATTGAAAATTTTGAAGTTAACACTATTTTCAGAAATAATCCCATTGTCATCATAATATTATATTAGTAATCAATCAAAAAACAGATCATCATAATAAAAAAAGTTGAATATGAGAAACAAAAAGGTGAGTAAAGAAACTTGATGAAAAAAAATAAGCCCGCCAATTTTTTTTTTGTTTTGTTACACTGTGAACATTCATTCTACTACACTATAGTTAATACCTTTATTAGTATTTATACGTAAACATTTAGGTAATGACTTAATAAATACAGTTTATTTTGACAGTCTGTGTACCGAAATGTATAAAGAATATTTATTGTAAACTTTTTTTTGTTCAAATTATTTTCAGAAAATAAGAGTAGTCCATTTAATATAGACAGCAAAAAACATTGATTTATGTTTCTTAATATAACTAATAAAATAAATTCAGATGTATAAACCATTGTATAAAATCAAATAATTTCCCGCCAATACTGAACCTCATCGAGACTCAATAAAACGGTTCATAAATATCTGAATAACTGGCTGGTTCTGAATGCGGCTCATCTAGAGGAACAGATAGGATTTGGGAATCTGTGATTTGGGCTCTAATTGAAGGATTGGTAAGGGTGATGTCTTCCCTCCAAAGGCTGATCTTTAATCAGTCTCTGAGAAGCAGAGCTCATCCACCACCTCAGAGACCGTTAATAACAACAGAGACTTTGTGTACGATGCCTCCGGAGGAGATAATAACAGACTGAAACATCACGATTAGCCTACAAGCGACTTAAACATTTTTGAGTGGCTTTCGAGCACTTCAAACCAAATGCCTGTTCAATATTTAACCTTATAAAATAACAGCTGGTTAAAATATTATCCAAAGCAATGTTTATTAACAAGAGGACAAGGTTAACAGAAAAAGTTAACAATGTACTACTGTTTACAGTGTGTGATTTCTGAAATAATTATGTTAGTAAAGGTCACAGTATGTAAACATTAGCTAGCAATATTTAAAGAGAAGATGTGGTTGGCTGTAATTATGGTGCGGGGTTTGGTTTGAGTCTACCTCTGGCCGAAGGTCAAAGGTGATAGGGTTTAGCGACCTGGTCAAACGTTCTGCTGACAGTTTCCAAACGTTCACCGACACCGTCTGACTCCTGTGGAGACACATATCTGCACGCATTCCAGGGAATCACTCTGAATTTGTGTTCTCAAATGTTTATAAACCTCTGAGGAGCAAAACAGTTCTACATCTATTCCGCAAGATGAAAATGCACATCAGAACCCCTTTAAATTTGCTCTAAATTCCCAGATCTTCAAGCTTGATTTAATGTTTGCACAGCAAAAGCAAACAGAACAGTAATAGTAATGTATACCCAACCCTGTTATTAGTGCTTTCATTTTGTACATGTCCTTTGAATTTCTGGGGGTTTCATTTCACTTTTGAGTTATTTTTTTAAATTCTTTATGCCAAGCAACAACCTCTTAATCACAAACTTTCTCGCTGTGTGATTAAAAGGAAGCATCTGAAGTTGTAATTCCTTGAGTGACCACTTGAGGCTGGTCCCAGAGGTGAGTAGATTCCCATTGACACCCATTTTAACACCCAAGAGTTTTGCTAGTTTTGATTTCCAGAACAAATCTAAGAGAGTGATTTTTATTATTATTCCTTTCTTTAGGTTAAAATAAAAAAAAACAAGTTGCATAATTAAGGGTAAGGCTACTTGAGTAATTTATCAAGTACTTATCAAGCGCTGAGGTTTCCTTCTTGTAACTTCTGATTCAACAAATTACATATGTTTCCCTGTTTTTGACTCTTGTAGTGATGTTTTGTCAAAGACGGAGGGACTGACTTTCCCAAACTCTGAGCTTATTGGCTGGGTAACACCGAGCTTACTACATCTACGTTATATACACTCGATGATTGGTGCTCTGATTTTTTCGCAGCATTTTTTTCTAGATCAGTTAGATCTGTTTTTCCAAACATATCTACAAATATCTTAATTTTAACTAAGTATTCTCTCTTCATTAGTTTTGGAAGATTGATGATCATGTGGGTGATCGATTGGAAACCCATGTAAGCAATGGGTTGATGCAAAAAACACACTTCTTTCAGAAAATGGTTCCAGTTTGAAATACACGTAGCAAACGATATTTGTCAGCACAAAACTAAAATATAATGAACTTTACTTGCAGAGAATTCCAGGACAAAAATAAGTCAGCAAGACCACAACTGTATAAAAAAAAAGCTCTCTATAAAATGACATCTCCTCAAAGCGGTGTTCAAAGTTTTAATGCTTGAATCAGTCCATCCACATTTATTCTAGTCTTCTGAGCGAGTAACAACTAACAAGGTGAACTCCGCAGCGGGTCAGCTACTTTTGTTACGGTCAGTAATATCTAGAGCACTCTTTGGGTCACGTGACCTCTGCTCTGCTCCTGTGGCCTGAAGAGAGGCTTTTGTTGACCTGCGAGACAGTAAATATTGTTTCTCGCGTCTCCTTTCACACTCACGCCTGGTTTTATTGGCTCAATCATCTCACACTTCCTTAGGTGTCAGATTTATGAATATTCAAATAACTGCTTGCTTGCACAAAATTAACGTAGCTCTATTTAATTATGTCCATGAATGTTTGATTTTGAACTGACTCTAAAGTTTTTGATAAACTTGGAAACTTAATAATACTTTTTTTTTAACTGTGTCCCTTTTGCTATAGAAAAATGTTAACAGATAAAGGCTTTTTTTAAAGAGAAAAAAACACTATGATGGTTCGATTCTTAAGCTTTCTGTCTTTGTCTGTTTCACTTTTCCTTTGAAAGCTTATCTTGAAGATAAGAGGCTGTGTGCTTGGGAAGAGGTCAAGCTCCAGATCTCTTGTAAGTGTGTTTATAATCTCATCCTGGTTACTGTAAACTGATGCCACCACCTGGACAGCATGGGCACTGCTCCAGACCTCCCCCAATTCAAGACTCTTCGAACCTACTGCAGGTTGCTACCCATCTCCTGAAATATCTTTTTTTTATATATAAATTAATGAGTTGATTAAGTCACTTGCTCTTTTTCCGTTTGTTTCTCTTCAGTTCTTTCACGTAAGCTTTAAAGTTTCTGCCATATATCCAGCACATACCAAAAAATCTAAATAACTACATAAAAACAAACATTTTTGCATTTGGGCTGAAACATCATACAATTTAGAACAGGCTTCAGGGTCATCTGTATTTACTTTTTTACATGTGCTTATATTTTGATTTTCAGTTTTGACATGACCACATTGATGATACACTATTTTAACTCTGAAAATATAAGCAAATTTAAACCTATAACCTAAACTAAATTCCCCAAATGTTTGGAAGTTCCAGACCACGTTTCCCATAGTCAAAAATATAAGTAATAACCTGAAAATTTATTTAATTTTCTCCATTCAGCCACCCCGAAAAGCAATTTGTAACATAAATAAAGTTATACAAAAATAAAAAAAAGAGTAAATTATTACAAAGTGAAAAAATTCACCACTGTTTTCAGACAAAGCTTTAGAAAATATAAAATGGAATAAATGTAATATTAGATTTTATTAAAAAAAAGTAATGTCTAAACATAGAAATTATTTTGCTAACATAAATGTAAAGTAATAAATGGGTAACAGTTTGACACATTGCATTTTAGAAAAAAAAAAACAAACACAAATAAATAGATTTATGTACTTTTGGGGGGAAGTACACTGAATTATTTGGTTATTTGATGCTAGCAGGATCCAGCCTGAGCAGAGGTTTTAAAAAATAGCTTGTTTTTCTAAACCAAGAATACAAGTCTTGGGAAAACAATGGCACAGAATCATAGTTTGTAAATGATGCTCTATATCAATGGAACTACACATCGCACAATGCAGTTCGCATTTCACTTCAAATAATCATAAACACCTGATCGCCTAATCTCCCCCAGGTGTTTCCAATCAGCTCATTACTCACAGTTTGAAGACTGTGTTTAGTAAATCTTAAAACTCTCAATAATTTAAGGTTTATATTTTATACTTCCTCACCTCTCGCGATGCATAGTACTTGGATTTCTGACATCATTCTTGATTGTTTTTGTGTTTTAGAATTTGAGATATGTTTGCCTTGTTTAAAATCAGCACAGAGCTATCCGTCTCTTGAAGGTACAGCATCCCACATCACAATGGCTGGTTCAGACTGCAGCCCAAATCTCAATTCTGATTTTTTCAAAACCGAATACGCCTTGATTGAAATTAAATGGTTTAGAAGGAAATGAACTCAAATGAAGCCACACAATTGCCCTTGAATCGCATTATCGTCCATGTTTACTTTAATTTTGATCAAAGTCTCTTTCCTGCATATGCGTGTCTCACAGTGAGCTGGTTGGTGTTCATACAAATCATATACAAGTCGCACATTGTTTGTAATGTGATTGAGCACACAGAAAAAATGGATTTCAATAAAAAAAAAAAACTAAATAAATCATAATTGAGCATTATGACCTGCAGTCTGAAATTGGTCTTTCGGGTCTATAAATGTGACTTCTAGTTGGAAAGAAACCAGTTTTGAAATAACACGAAGACATTGTGGTTTTCAAAAACAAGGTACTTTATAGTTGATGTCAAAGACAAACGTTAGAGCAAAGGTCCCAAGAAAAGTTCTATCATAACAATGGAAAAACAATGTGACAAAAATAAAATGCATTTCTTACATTTTGTAAACCTAGTAGTGTTCTTGAGCCACAGTGGTCACAGGTATTACTGGCTGAGAAGTGTTTTTTCTCCTTTTGGACAAACCGAAGAAAGATCTGACAACTTAGCATCTGGAAAAAGCCCTTTGATGATTCCAGATGTTTCTAAAGGAACAAGGCTAATCTTTTCCTAGTCTTCCTCCAGCTTGAAAACACACCCAAGGAAGAGCAGGAAAAGCAGAATGGAAAAGAAAAATCACAGACCGTCTAAGGTGTAGTGTGTGATTCACCTAAAACAATGCTCTACATAAATACGAGAAGGTCTATAGTCTGTATGTCACAAGTGCTAGAGAATGTTCTTGCTGTGTTTGTAAAGTATTCAAAAGTCATTTATCTATCATTACTTTTTTGTGTTAAACAAGTAAAAAGCACATCTGTCGGACACCAAGAGCATCATTCCGTTTGTGTACTGACCAGAACAGGCGGAGGATGGAGGAGCTCCCTCCATTCTCCAAAAAAAGCTTCTCGCCATTCCTCCTTTGTGCAAATATGTTACAAAGACAGACAGGCATGCGGACGCACAAACCATGCACAAATCTACAGCTCTGGAGGAAAGAAATTGACCTCGACTGGCAAATAACCCCTCGCTCAGGCCGGGGCATGTGGAAAATGAGCAGGAATGACAAGGAAGTACAAAAATGAATGGAAAAATATGGAATGATTATCATTTTATACAAAAATAATGATAGGAAATAATTACAATCCCAGAAAAAATATCCCTTTCAGAAGAATTCATGCCACGAGAAATTATGTAAGACTTTGAGAATAATCATAAGTACAAGACAACCTTAAGGATTAAATTCCTCCTGTTTTGAGATTAGTAAGCTTTCAAGAATAAAATTCTAATGAGGAAAAAAAGCAATGTTTTTGTAATAAAGTCCAGTACTAAGTGACAATTCCAAAATAAACTAACCTTTGAAGTAAAAAGTTCTAATAAAGTTTTGAAAAAAAAAAAAAAAAACAATATCAGCAACTATTTACTGTCGTTTACACTCCAAAAAGTCCAGAAGGAAATGTAAAAACATACATACATGAATACAAATCTGTAATATATTGTTGCGTACTGGCAACCATCCATTTATCCTGTTTGAATTCAGAATAAAGGAAACGCTTAAGAAAAGAGTTTATTTGCATACTGTTTGAATTTTAACAATTAAACATTATGTGATCTATTTTTTTTATGTGAAATTTTGACTTTATTTGATAAACATTCCAGATTTCTTCATTTTTTTCTGCTGTATTCTCAAAGACTTTTTGGTTTCTAGCGTGGCATTAAAACAGCATCATAGATAAGATTGTATTAATCGTGTGCAGTGTGTCTGTGTTGCTTTTGTAGTGTTCATTTAGTAAAGTTTTCTTTAAATCTTTGGGTACGCTGCTTCATTTTTCCTCTTTCAAATCAATGTCTGGGTGTGCATTTCATTTTTGAAAATAATCTAAAAAAAAAAAAACAGTTTAAGTGATGCAGTCAAAAATGCCCCATGTGGATCAAGCTTAAAGAGTTAAAGAATACGAAGAAACAGATTTTACTAAACAATCCCAAAAAAGAGAAAGGTGGTCGCCGACATCAACACCAGGATCTTTACCCAAATTTTAAAAGCGGGTCAAATTTCACCTCAAAATCAGAAATGGTGATTTTTCCCCTCTAATGATAATTGAAATCATTAAATCTAATTGATAACTGAAGATAAAATAAGTGTAAATTTTAAAAGTAGAATAATTACAACCTTAGAAAGTAATAGACTAAAAGAATGATTGTCTCTTTACCTAGAAAGAAATCATTATTAAATTATAAAATTTTTATGTGTGGATTGTTCTTTTTATGCAGCTCTTGAAAACCTGTATTATTATTTTCATATTTGAAAGCTTTTTTGTTTTTCATGTTTGAATTTAGAGTGATTTTTTTATATTCAAATCTGTCTTGTAACCCATTCCTCAAGCAGGACACTGTTTTCATTGAGATTATTCTCAATTAGTTATCTTCCTCTTTTATGAAGATCATTAATAAAATTAAATCAATTAATTTCCAGTAAAAATATTATGAATATATTCCTAGGTAAAAATTTTAAAATAGTATTGATACCTTTTACTGAAAAACCTCTTATTAAGTTCATTCACTGTTTGTAGAATCTCTTCACAATAACCTTTTGATGTTTTAATCAAGTATTCAATAAAAAACAACACAAAATGTGTTTAGGGGAAATGTGTTCACATGTATTTCTTATAATACAACTGTAGGAGCCACTGACTACTTTTTTTTATTATCCTGGCCACTAGAGGCAGCAAGAAACCCTATAAATACTTACTCGACCAAAGAGAAAGTAGGTTGTTAACATTAACTGTATATAACATAGACAGAGTGTTTGTGACGTCAACCATAAGGTTCTGGCAAAGACAAAAGAAGCTCAAATTGGGGGTAGCCAGTACTGCGTCCTCAGAGGTGGGACATGGCCATAGTGAATGTGTCTAATTGGCTATAACGTTTAAATTTGATATATCTTAAACAAAGCTGTTTTTTTTAGCTCCAAAGTTGGTTATTTTAACATCGGCGTGAATGAGAACCTGCTCCCTTTTGGAGTCAGCCTCAAGCGGCCGCTCAGGGAGATACAGTTTAGTCACTTCCTATAAAAGGGAAAGGTGGTTTCTGCTTGGTTGTTAATGCCGTGTTCTAATGAGATGCTGCTGCATTACATTGGCCTACCGTAACTTTAAATTGAGAACAATAGCCTATTTTACAGCAAAAGACTACCCCCTAATCCCTGTGTTGGTCCTCATTTACGTAAATTGCACATACATGTAATAAATGCTCTATTAAATAAAATGTTACAATAAATGCTTTAACATGGCTTTATTAATGTTAGCGTAATAAAACCAAATATTGTTTAAATAAATAAAATAAAACCTGGAAAGTGTCTAAAACCCATATCCTCCACAATGTACAGTATGAGTATATGAGTACATAAAATACAATGTGAGACAAGAAATTAAGGTGTAACAAAATGCTAATCATGATAGTTGAAAACAATGTCTGTTCAGTAGGCAAATCTCACAGGGTAGCAAAATCTGATAGAACACGTCTTTGATCGCATGTTAGAGCACCCATGACGTTTTGTTTGATTTTCTTCTCTATGAAGATGGAATCTTATTTTTGGAGAAACAATACATATTTAATTTTCATACAAGTTGGTTGTATGGACTCTATAAAAGGTCTAATCTTACTAACAGCTGAAGGGCTGGCTGCTACAATGTCAATTAAATAACTTACTATTACAGAGCAAATTTGAAAAAACAATCAAGCAAACAAACAAAACAACAGAAAAAAACTCTAATATCAATGGCAGATAAGAGCATACATATATTAACTCGCTTTCAAAATCAAGACTCAATCTTGTTATAAATGTAGTCAGATTTTGGCCTGTAGAAAACCAGTGTGTTAGCAGGACACTATCCAAAACATGTGCCACACTTATGCTAAAAAAGGCTCAATCCCTCAACTTGGAATTGTTCATGGTGTATTTTTGATAATTTCCTTTTTTTTAACTTCACTGAATTTCTAAAACGGTTGATCTCATAACTATGAGACTAGTTATCTCTCTTCAATCATGAGGTGAAATAAGACCCAAAAGTGTGTCCACCAATAAAATAAAAGTGTAAAAATCCTTTCATCGATGTACCTGGCAACTGTGATGTCAGCGACCGATTAACCCCGTTCAGCAAACGGACTGCAAGTATGGCAAAAGTACAGGATCCGTCAAACAATCATTTTTCATAGGATATCTGGAACCATGAAGATCCGTTTGATTGTGAGTTCACGTAGCGAATGAAACCAATAAAAACAGTGCCTTCATTGGAAGCCAGACCGTGTACTGAAATATATCACTAGAGTCTGCAATCTTTATAATATATAATATATCTATAGATCTTTGTAATATAAATCTACTATGAACAGAACATAGCAAATACACAATTGTCAAAATCATTACACAAAGCAAAAACATCTCCCTCCAAACGAATACAAAATAAAGATTGATAGTCTCTAAAACAAGAACCTGAAGCATGTAAAACACATTGTCAACTACAGAAAAACTGACAAACGTACATGGAAATTATCCAAATGATACAAAAAAAAATGACAAACGAGCTCAAGAAACACTGGGTATGGACCCAAAGTGGAGTAGTCAAACGCAACGGGTGACTTTAAAGGAATGATGGTGAATCTCCCGCCTCTTATTGAACAAAACAGGTAGTTGCAGAGAGGCTGAAACACGAGTCAGGTATCGTCAAACAAATCACGACCTCCTCATCAATCCAAGATTGAAAAAAAGTTCAATGTACAATCAAAGTCAAGCCAAACCATCTACTGTCAGCATGCATAACTGCGCATTTATTTACAGTTCTATGTGCCGCTGGGGCTCGGAAACAACGTCAATGTCCCATGCAGATTGTCTGAGGATCACAGTTATCTCAGAGGCGTTTCGGATTGAGGAAGCTGGTGGTCCCGCGACTTCCTGAATTGTGTCATGTGACGCTAGCACCTGCCCCTTTACTTAAAGGCCCTCCTTGCTCAGGCTCATTCGGTCGGCAGGAAACCAGCGCTAAATCTCACCGGCTGGCACGTCTGAAGGCTTGAAGTGGTAGGTTTAAAACCGGTAACCAGCCCTTTTCTGCTTGTTTCAGCGGTGAGTTGAATATTAGTAGTGATAATTGCCAGTGTCCTTGCTAAACTGTAAAGTAACCGGAATTCTAGACATTCATAGCTATATAAAAGTACAACATGTCGAGAGAAAAATCGGGAAAAGTAGAAATGTCTCAAACTACAAATTGAATGGCGCACACTCGTCGCAGACCTATGCTGTAAGTGGCAGCAAACTCATGCTTGCTGCAATTGTTTACCTACTACAGACGCTTGATGGAAAGCTGCATGCGGAGTCAGATTTGGTGGAGGAAAAGCAGGGGGTGCGTATTTGGTCAATAGATGTATCGATCAATAGAGTTGCTACATTAGGTTGCCCTCTAAAGCACTGGAGAATTCATTCAAAGCGCTCCGTTTGCCCTGGGACAGCTGGCAACTACCTTAAAGTTAGCTCAAGTGACAGGTCTAACACAAGAACAGTAAACATGAAGGAACAGAAAACAGGACATGAAGATATCTGCAGGGATATCATGGTAAACATGCAGAGGGCTTCACCATTCGTCAACCGTAAGAACCAAATCGTCATCCCCTCCTGTAAGTAGTTTAAGGCAATGTTCTTCTCAATCCGTCACGGAAACTCTTTTTTTAAAGGCACAAACTCGAATTGTCACTTTCTGCCGCTCCCAATCCCATCGTCCACTTTCGATGGTCATGAAGCAGTATGGCGAATGAAAGAAGTCACTTTTTTTCTTCGATGATAAGACAGACCAACAAAAGACGTAGAAACAAAACCAAGGCAAATTCAGTCATAGTGGCTCTGGAAAGGTATGAGGAAATCAAACAAGTTTCATGTGGAAAGCACCCGCTCTCACATCTAACAATGAAACGTGAGTCCAGTTCCAGCTCAAAAGTGAGATGTCCCTCTGGACAGCGCGCAATAGGTCAATCCTGTTCGCGCCGCCATGGACAGAGACACACACACTAACACGGCTGACACAGTGGTCGCACTCGGGGTGTTACGGAGGTTTCTTCAGGCCGTTTCGGATCCCGTGCTCAAAGTGTGCACATGGTTGGGACTAAAAATGAAACGGATGGAGAGAGTAGAGTGAGGTCAGAGGCCTGGAAGAGGCCAGAGGTTCACAGCAAAGCACTCCAATTCAGCGTCTACAAAGGAGGCTCCTCTTCCATGGGCTCTTCCTCTGTCCTGTAACCCCAAAACACACACAAACACATTCAGTTACATCAATATAGAAGGTTCCTGCAGCATTTTCTAAAAGAAAAATTAATAAAATGTACATTTTGTGAAGAGCCACACTAAAATGTAAGAGTTGCCAAGAGTGCAGAGCATTACAATCTCAAAATAAACTGTATGGCTTATAAATCCACTGCGATCATCCATTCACAATAACCCCTTCACAAACACCAAGTGCTAATTTAACAAAGAGGATCTTTAAAACAATATTTAAAAACTTTGGTTTCAAACTAATTAGAAAACTAATAACGTTGTATTGAATGCGAAATTCAACAAAGAGCCAGTGCAAGTCAGATACTTTCCAGAGAACTTAATGTTACACATTAAATATGTTCAGGATCTCAGCCATCAGGCTAAACAAATTCTAAATATTTTGGCCTAAAACTGAACCCTGAGGAACTCCACAGTCCACCAGAAGCAGGACCAGTGAGTGGGCCACTAAAATATGAGAGTAGCCAGTTTAAAACTGGTCTACCAAAGAGACAGTCACTCTCAACATAAAGCAGAGCAACTTTTCCAAAAATGTTAAATATAAATACCCCTAAAGCATTGCTGACCATTTAAGATAGAGTTTGCTATTCAATTTCTCACTTTTGATGAGTAGCACGAATGTGCAAATTTCACTGATGACATGTTAAGTTTAAAGATAAACAGTCCCACGAAACACATGGGGGCGCTGCTAAAATGTAAACACCTCACACTATTCTCTTCGAACAAAAGAGAGGCAGTGTTTATGTGCTTGTTAAGACCATTCACAATAATTTTTTTATTTAATTTTATTAGTGCAACTTTACACATTTACTTAACATATTTGTTGAGATTGCAACAGTGCATCAAACATCAAAATAGTCTCCTGGTAGTCCATTTTGTTTGGAATCAAGAAAAGTGAAAGTGTCGACAAATTCTGGTGTAGACATTTAACCTTGTTGTTTATTTTTTCAACCTGAAGTTGAAATCATCCTACTTTTTATGACATTAACACATTCAAATCTAACCATTATGGATATATTGTGACTATTATAATGCATTGAATGCTCAGTATTTTAGACTCATCCAGCTACTCATCCAGAGTATGCATACACAGGAGTCACAGGAGATAACGTGAGTGTAAACCCTGTGTTGGGCATGACTACACCAGGGACTTTAGTGTGCAGAGTGTGAGTGTGTGAAGCAGATACAGAAACCTCAAGCATCTGCACTTAATGCTGCTTGAGTGTTTTCAATTTGGTGCGGGGGTGGGGGTGGGGGTGGGGGGGTGTTGGGTACAGATGGAGGAGTCAGATAGATGGAGGAGAGCAAAAAGTGAGGGAGAGAAGAGATAGAAGAGAGAGGGAGAAGAGAGATAATTAAGAGAGGGAAGAAAAGAGAGAGAACTCTACTATGACTGTCCTAGACTGCTCATTAAACCACATCTATTGGTCTTCTACATGCCTTACACCATCAGGAAGCTCCTCCTCTTTTTAAATGGCCAATAAAGTAACATAACTCACATTTCAGTCGTGAAGTTGTTCGTGAAGCCACAAATGTCAGCCATAGTTACTTTAAAGTCTAGCACTAAACACTGACTGAAAGGACGATCATTTGATATCTGTGATTATCGCAATCTTTATGAGTTGAATTCTATATTGAATACTATAAACATCAATAATAATTCAGCACATTTAAGTTTTTTTATTTATGATAAAAATGTATATTTAAATGCAGATTCAAAAACATAAAACCCATTAAAATGGCATTAAAATTAAAATCAAATTGCAAGAGTTCCAAAACTTCTCATAAGTTACATGCAAAGTCAGAAATCAGCCATCAAAAGTTTTTAAACTTTTGCATGCTGTCTTTACACATTCTATGGGATTTCAGATATAGTTGTTTATAAATACAAAGTCCTTTTTGAAAACAGTAGATACACATAAGTGCATAAATCAAATGTTGGGATTCCTAAGACTTTTGAGTAGATCAGAGATGTTGGCCTATACACATCATCAGCTGTTTGTCTATTTGTCTTGTTTAGTTGGAATACCTCTTGCTCATGTTCTTGTTGGCCACAGACAGAGAAGCCATGGCGGTGACCGTTTCAGCCTCTTCACTCTCACACCTCTGCGATTCACGTAGAGAGTAACCCAGAGTCGAAGCTGAGCGCTGCAGTGAGCGCCAGAATTTACCTGAACACGATGAAAGGGGAGGGGTCATGGTTTGGTTTCCTAATGAACAACTTAAATAATAAAAAATGAACTAACCAGCTCCAACTGATTCCAGTATAGTTAATTTGTTCACAATTGATTTTATATACATGTATATGTTAAACACTTGTTTAGATTTCCTCACATTACAGGAAATAGTTTTCTGAGACTGTAATGTTGAGTGAGTGATGAGTCGATACTTAATGAGTGGTTTACGATTGGTTTATTCACTCACCATGGACCTCCATAACTTTTTCCATGGAGTGAACAGCGTTGGGGTTCGGCCTCTGCTGAATCACATCTTCGGGAAGAGGATCCAGCTGAAAGAGAGATAATATAAGCTTGAACTGCAAGTAAAAAAGCACACTGACAATTTCAACACATTTTAATAATAATACGGAAAAACAAATCTTCATAGTTTAATACAAAGATGCAGCACATCATGCATGTTTGCCAAATGTAATAATATCTCTAAACAGCTGCAATATCAACAGACAAACCCAGACAAACAAACCCAGACACAGACTAACAGAAGTGTGGTAATAAAACCATTTGTATGGTTTTTCTAAATTACTAAGCTCCAAGTTCAACACAATCCATTAAATTTCATTTCAACTGCAGACAGTAAATACAGGACCGTGCAATTAATTCTTTTTTTTTTTAATCCGATTACAAAAATTTGATAGCCACAAGTTAATACAAGCGTCTAGTGTTTTTGTAGCTTGTGATCATCAGGGGGTTATCATCGGAAACAATAAATCCACGCCTCGGAGCTATTTAAGGAAGTATTGTTTGGGGAAGTGTTGTCTCACAGGTAATAAAAGCATGAATGAGGGGTTGTTTTTGTTCCCGTGGAAGGGCTCTGGGGCTGTTCATGGTGCAGCGCTGTACAGATAGTCAACAGAACATTTCATTGTGCTCTGTCCTGCCGCGTGGGCACTGAGCGCTCAAATGCTCATGACAGCTCCAGCACCAGAGGAAACAGTCCGAGCACCACACTGCATTCCTCTCATGGAATGAGCCCATTTCCCTTCGGCTCCCTACTGCATTCTTTTACCCCCACACAAAAAAAGAGCCAAACGTTTCATATGCAAACTTTACAGATGGGGAGAAAAAAGGTTGCATCCTGTCATGTAAACTTCTTTAAGCTTCTTCAAGAACATGGAAAAGCACTGAGTGAAGGAATTCGGAAATATTATTGAAAGCAAAACAGAAGCTTTGGTTCTACCAAGACAAACAGAGGTGGAGGACAGGAGGATGAGACTTTAATCCTGTCACTGCACGACAGGCAACTTCTTACCTCCTCAGCCCTTCACAAACAACACCTCTCAACCTAATACATACGTGTTATGCTGGAATAGAATAGAGTTGAGTGGAATATCGTAGAATAGAATAGTATAGAATATAATGGAATGGACTGAAGTGGAATGGAATAGTAAAGAATAGAATTAGAGTGGATTAGCATAGAAGAGAACAGAATTAATTAGAAAAGAACAGAATGAAATGGAATAGAACCTAATTGTATAAAATAGAGTGGAATAGCATAGAATAGAACAGACTGGAGTGGAATGTATTGGAATGTATTATAATAGTATAACACTGAATGGAATGGAATAGAATAGAATTGAATAGTATAAAATGGAGTGGAATGGGATTGTATAGAATGGAGTGGAGTGGAATAGCAGAATAGAACATAATGCATTAGATTGGAATGGAATAGAATAGAATAGAGTGGAAGGGAATTGAATTGAATGGAGTGAAATAGCAGAATAGAACAGAATTCATTAGATTGAAATGGAATAAAATAGTACAGAATTGAGTGGAATGGAATTAAATAGTATAAAATGGAGTGGAATAGAATTGTATAGATTGGAGTGAAGTGAAATAGCAGAATAGTAAAGAATGCATTAAGTTGGAATGGAATAGAATAGTAAAGAATGAATGGAATGGAATAGCATATAACAGAACAGAATAGAATGATATAGCATACAACGTAATGTAAAATAGTATAATTTATCATATCATTTCAAACAATACAATATGATATTAATGAATGGAGTGGAATAGAACAGAATAGTATAGAATGGAATGGCGTCTAGTGGAATAGCTTAGAATAGAACAGAATAGAATAAATTTTTCTTAAGTCCATTTCCCCTTAACTAACTAAACACAAGTATCCAGAAAGACCAGCCAAACTTTCACATTAGATTTTGACATTTTTTATATTTTATGCTTAAAAATGATTCTAAAATAATGACAACATTTGAAAAAATAAACTTTTTTTTTCCTGAATTTCCAGACCCTATAGGAAGCCAGTGGCTCCATGTAGAGGTCTTCTTGAGTGTTAAGCAAACCTATGCTGCTTTTTCATCCTCACTGTCCTGCTGTGCCCCTTGCCAGCAGGTCAGCACTCAGGAGGCGGAGCCCAGACGTCAATCATCCTGATTGACAGCCCAGTCTAGGAACTTTAATAGTTCTTGTCAGCACATGCGGTGCAACCGGGCAGCACTGAAACTCACACCCGTCAGCGGCTCCTTTGATTGTTTGCTTTTCCCTTTTGACGTTCAGATTTCAAGTTGAAAGAGAAAAAGTTGTTTGGATGCTACATATCAACCTGCCTGAAGCAATATCAACCCACTTTCAAACAGAATTTGATTGCTTGGAAAACGTTAAGCCACGGCTCTCAATAAATACCCCGCAAACAACTTTACTCATGGAGCATTTCCCAAAACCAATTGCACAATTTCCAATTCTCTAAAGCTAAAAAATCTCAAAAATATAAAGATCAGTGACTATACATTGTCATACAGTGGTGCAGGAAGTACAGGCAATGGCATGAAAGACAATCAAAAAAAGCACATGTGTATCAAAAGCTAATGTGTGCAAATATATTTTGCAAGCCTTTAAATTTTTAAGCTATTTTTACATTCAGTTTGTAAGTAAGTGGGCGAAAACAAAAGATCAACAGTTTTACAAAAGTTGCTTGAATTTTTGTAATTGATTAAAACTAACACCTGTTTCTGTCTGTGTTGCATGTCTTAGAATATCCACAAAACGATTTATAAAAAGACTACAGATCTACAGTTTGCATGCTGAATATTTTTTTGCAATGTAGTATTTGTATTTAGATTTTATTTTATGGAAAAAAAAATTTATTATATCTGTCCCATTTGTTACGCTTGCCAACTAAATACAGTATGATAAACAGCCATCACCATTTTGAGACATTCAATTCGAACCATTTTGATTACATTTTTAATTTTTTTAAGTTAATGGTTTCGCTGCATATTCGATGCAGACATCACAGACAGAGATGCATTGTAAAGCAGGCTTTAGACAGCTTCACTTTTTAAGCTAGAGGGCTGAATTTAATGCATGGTATTAAACATTTTCCACAGGGTGATATTTTACAGACTTAAACCTTTTAAGAACGGCTGCATCTAGTTTCTTCTTAGATTGCCGCATTAACCTAACCTTTTTTTCGTCTCCACTCATGGTTTTTGGCAATAATAGCATAATGTTATCCACCCATTATTTGTATCATTGCAGCCCTCGAATATCATGGGAGTTGCATTAATAAAATAATATGCGATATATGAAATCTGAGGGCATCACAGTGACACAGTGGGTAGCACAATTGCCTCACAGCAAGAAGGTCGCTGGTTTGAACCTGTGTCTTCATTTTTTTTTTCGGGTGCTCCGGTTTCCCTCCACAAGTTCAATCAATGCACATTTGGTACAACTGCATTGGGAATGCTGAAATTGTTACTAGTGTATTCGTGTGCATGAGTGTGTATGGATATTTCTCAACCATGGGTTGCAGCTGGAAGGCCATAACACTTGTTGGATAAGTTGGTGGTGCATTCTGCTGTGACAACCCCAGATAAGGATGAATGGATGGAAACTAAATCTGTTAGTATAGTCAACTTCATTTGTAAAATGAATGAACATTTTCTAAGGCTGTAAAACCATTTGTACATTTTGTACACTTTACTCAGGCAGGAATTAAAATTTGCACACTTTTCTATCCTACTTAAACACTCTCTTTGCTTTGATGAGCATCACCCTCTGCCTTTTTGGTTTAACAGAGCAGAATGTTTCATCAAAATTGTTTGGGACTGGGGAGAAAACTTACAGTAACACACAGTACAGCACTTCAGAGACCCACTGCTAGCGATTGAAGATTTATGGAAACTTGGCACGCTGAACTCATTCTGTACTGTACAGGAGACTGCATGGAGTAGATTGATTTATAATGACGATGCAGAACACTTGTTCGTTCTCTTTCATGCTTCAACAAGTGATTGACAACAGACTTCACATTTCAGTAGCACGCAGAAGTCAATTAAAGTTATTTTTGTAAATGTGTCTATAAAATGGACTGCCATAAACAACAGCCTTTCCAAAGCCCAACTAATTCAACCATTCTTTCAATGTTAAGACTCCTCCCACATACAAAATTGCAATATAGCAAGGATCAAATTTCAAAATAAAGGAATAGCAGTTTAGACCACACAACGTTATGTTCAGGAAAGCAGCTAAAGCAGCTGACAAAAATATCATTAGAGGGAGAAAGCCAGCGATGGAGTGGTTTTACAGCCTCATTGTGACTGTGCTCACAGGCCTGAGTGTTTAACAGCCTGTGGGAAACTCTTCCGCTGGTTTACAGGCAGGTAAAGAGACAGAGCTGTTATAATGAGCATCGGGTTTCTTCGTTGCCTCGCTGCGAGATGCTTCCCTTGACATTAGACAGCTGAACCCATGAGGCATGAGAGCAGTCGTCCTTTAAAAATGTACCAACTATATGCAAATTCTAGACCAATCGTTGCCATGTGGGTGTCCTTACATAGTGCAGCTTCAGTAAGCATAAGGGGTGAAACGTATTATCATATTACAAATCGGAATGGTTTTATTTAGATGCTTGCTTGTGGGGTCACTGCAGCCATTCGACACAACTGCAAAGTACTAGGAAGTTTATAAGTAAATCATCTTATTTAGTGATATTGAACAACAGCCTAGCATGACTCTGCTTAAATATTTTTCATAGAATTCTGTAAAACTGCCCCCTTCACTCCAGAGGCTGATCTCATTTACCTCGTTTCCCAGCAGAGCAGAAACGCAGGCCTCAGACGCATCACAGATGGCGGTGAGATCGTGCCCGCCCTCCAGCGCCAACACTAGACGCCCGCCTGCCAGGCCCATCAGATGCTGGGTCAGGTACCCAAAACCTGCCAGAGAGGAGACAGGAAGTACAGGAGGGGGAGTTAGCAGCGCTTGAGGTTTGATCAAAGCAGTCAGACATGAAGAATAAGTGAACAGGAGAAGAAAGAGGCCATTACATCATATTCGCTCTGTTAAGACAGCTCTGCTTGGGATTTACTGGGCCTAACTGTTTAATAAGAGACAGGTTTAATTCTAAAAAACTGTGACTTAGCTTTGTCTCCAGGTTCTTTGATCTTTGAATCTTTGCATCCTATACCTGTATTTCCCAGAGATTGACGTTCTGTCCTGGATGATTTTATTTCAGTTGAACGCTATTCACTGGCACGATATGGCCCAAACGAACACTCTTCAGTACCAGAAGGTCTAGCATCCAGAAGGGCTTTATAGGTTACAAACTAACATAATCTCTGGTCAGTGTATTATACACACAGTTGTGCAATATTCGGAAAAAATATATGTGTTATGTTGTTTTATGCAGCTCTTTCACATTACTAAAGGAACACCACAGGTTATTTAAGGTAGGCTCATTCTCTGACTGGGAGTAGTCAGGAAACTGGTGCCTTGCTCAAGGGCACCACAGCTGTGGTTGTTGAAGATGGAGAACAGTGTTTCATCACTCACACCACCTTCCTGGGGATCAAACCGGCGACCTTCCGATCACAAGTCAATCTCCTTATCCACCAGACCACAACTGTTTAATTTGCTAAGTTTTTCTGCAGAAAACGACAACAACTGCAAAGTTTAAAATAAAACACACCTGATTTTGTTGAGGCAAGTTGATGAAGAAAAAAGAGGAAATGGGTTTAAATATGGATTGATTAAGAGCACATGTCCCTGGAGGACCAACACCCAGCAAATTTTCACTCCAACCTTCATTAAACAGCCCACCTAAGATTTTAATAAAAGCCAAAGTTCTGTATGATGACGCACAATTGAAACAAACCTGTACAGGGTGAGCTGCTCAATTATGGGGACAATTATAATCACAAATATCTTAGTAATAATTGAAATCAAGATTATTTTAAACAATTATTTGTTGCCTTTAAAAATATTACTAATTTTACCGCTTTAATTATGCAAATGCTGATCTCCTGGGCATGAAGCCGGTGCAAATCCCGCACATAGCTGAATTCATGTTAGCACATCATATTGGGGTGCACACACCCTCAGGTACGGAAAATCTGTATAGGTCCACGCCAAACATTAGGCTGCATACTATAGACCCAACCCAACTTTGAGAATTGATTAACAGCGATATTATTTTATCGCCTGATAATCATCTTGCGTTAACACCGATAACAGCCCACCAATATATATTCTGTATTATATACACATTATCTATACATCAAAACATTATAAGCTATTATACTATTATGAAACAGGTTTGCTATATACTAATCATGTTTTCAATGTGATTTAAAACTGAATTTTCTAAACATTCTCTACTCCAAAAACATGTGCTGTTATGTGAGTCTAAGAATGCAGATTTGAAATGTAAACCACCCAAACAATGCTGATTTTTTTCACTTCTAACAGTCTGCTATAGATCTCATAAGAAACATTTGGCTCCATGTGATACTGAACATCAAAACCAGAATGAGAGCTTTGGAGAGACATGAGGGAAAGAGAACAGCAGAATTGTTCAATGGGTGACTTATTCCTTAAAGCTGCGCAGATCAATGCAGAGGCACAGATCATTGCACTGTTCTTAGATCGGCAGATGGAAAGAATCTGATGTAAAAGATTGCAATAGAGGACAACCATCACTTCCCTCAGTTTCTGACTGAACAGTGTTTCTACTTAAAGTTCCAGCCATGACATGTGGACAGCTTGCACTAAGAGATGTAATCTTGACGAGCCGGTATTCTGATCCCTCCAACAGGATAAACCCATGCTTTTTGGAGGCCCATACAAGTGCTGTCCAATCATTATATGTTTGATTTAAAAGCAAGCCTGGAATGCCCGCTTGATCATATGCACACAAGAGAACAAAACAGAAAAAACATTCAGGATCCCGAAGAATGAGGCAGGATGAGAGGGACAATCCCTGCCTTTGGAGCTCAGAATTTGAATTAGAGTGTGGCATTACCACACACTATATTTCAAGATGCACTTCTATACTTTTGTTCTTGTATGCAATGTAAATTGATCACAAATTTTAAGAATGTCACGGAATGCCCATAATTTATGTTGCATTTCAATGCCAGTTGTTTATCCTAAAGTTAGGGCACACACAATATATACAGAATATTAACATATTTATTAGGTTTTAATTTTAGACAGAGTACATCTGGTGTATTAGAGGTATAAGTTAAAAAAAGCTCAATGCTTTAAAGCAACAGAGTTTGAACACAAGCTAAAGAAGCACGATCATAGGAATATTAAACCAAATAACACTATGAACTTATAGTCTGTGATGTCTCCCATACTCTCATAGGTTTCTGGTTAAGGTAAATGCATTTATAATGTTTTTTTCCCTACCATTTTTTTTATTGGGGGGTGAAGCACCCTTCCTTTCAAATGCATAACCTCCTTTGTGGTTATTGTAACCCTTGCAATTAAACTAGTAGAATGTAAATGAAAAGCCCATAATAAACTTCAAACAATTTTAACTAATTAGTTAACAATAATCTAATTATATCAGTTTAAGCTAAAAGCTGAGTAGTTCAACATTTAACTGATTGACTTTCATCAAGCGAGGAACCAATCAGATTAATTTTATGGAGTTGAAGGAAATCAGCTGATGCTTGCCCCTCCTTGAGCACCAAGCAGCCGCAAAAACTCAGAAGTAACTCAGAAGTAAAACCCACTGTATGTTGCTTTAGTTTAAATTTGGCTACAGTGCAAAAGTTTTTGCTTCAGCGTTTACTTACCATATTGTTCATCAAATATTGAAATTTGTGATGGCAAAAAACGGTTAGCCGAGAAGCTATGGATTTTAATGTGAAACGACATATACTTGTGCTAAAAATATTAGCATACTCTAAAAGTGAGATTAGTTTAATCAACAACAGTCTTTAACAGTTATAATGAAATGTTGATTTGTATATTGTTGGTTGATTGATTGATTGGAATTTGGATGTTTATAAGTCAGGAGTTCATTAATTGTGGAACATCTAGAATGATTTAGTAAGTTACTCAAAAAGATCTTTTGAATGTAGTTGCTTACTTGTAAAGAAAATGTACTCTAGTGTTTTCTGATGAATTCTGATATTGAAACACAATATTCTTTTTATTTAAGCAGCTACATTTATGACTGACAAAAACAACTTAATAAAGCATTATTATGGACCCTGAAACTGAAGAATTTTTAAACAACACTCCACCCCCATTATTTTATGATTTTTTTAGATGATGCTTTGATTGAAATAAATGCAGGTTAATGTAAAAAAAAAAAAAAAAAAAAAAAAAAAAAAAAATATATATAATATATATATATATATATATATATATATATATATATATATATATATATATATATATATATATATATATATATATCCCTAGACTACAAAATGATTAGAGATTTCAGTTGTATGTTTTTGATACCTTTCAGAATTTGTTTATTCATTACAGTGTAAAAATCTACTGGTAGAGTGCTTTGTTGTAATTTCCCACATAACCTTCCAGTGTCATTGAGAAATAAACCTTTATAAAAGGCTTACTTTATTCAATAAACTGGTTACAGTTGAAAATTCCTTACTCTTGTCAAAGTTGATTCATTTTTTAATATGAATTTAATACACTATTATGAACAAGAGAAGAGTTTAGTTGAGAAAAGTAGATGGCATTCTTATCATTAACTCCTCTCTGGATTGGGTTAAGAGGGAAAAGTCAGACACTTACATTTGGCGGTGAGCTTGTATCCCCCCAAAGGCGATGGGTGGCCCTCCACAGCGTCGAAACCCGAGGAGACCAGCACAACGTCTGGAGCAAACTCATTCGCGATGGGCATCACCACAGTCCTGGTAGAAACATAACAAAAATAAAGAGCATGTTCATTTCGGTAGGAAACCACACATTATTTGTGCATTCATCATCAAGATTTTTCAACTTCTGGAAACTTTGACCCAATGGACAAAGAAAACACACATTCCCTATTACCTAATCACACCCTTCATAGTCTTCCAAACTGAAAACCGCAAGAGCATGACATATTACTTCGTGTGCCAGCAAAACACATGGAGCATGTATGAAACCTAAACTAAAATATGATTTTATGACAATTATGTGTAACTTTTGTCATACACACTAATTATTGATTCGGTTAATTGCCAGAAAATAAACTTGGACTACTAACACAGTTAACAAAACAAAGTGTTAATACTGAAGACATTTTTTCACAATATTTATTCCATATAATAGATTTAGTTTTGAAACTCAAAGATAGACAATATGGATATTAATATAAACAAATACTAGCCAAAGTTAAGACTCTTTGAATGCATGACAATTACTAAATAATCATCCAAAGAAAGTGAATTTTTATAATAAAAAGCTAACTCCAGAATATGCTCTGAATTTTTTATGGAAAATCAGTATTTAGGATAAGTGTTGATGTTGAATGCAAAATTCAGATCACTTCCTTATTTTCTGAGGAACTCTCAAGCGCTAATGTTATATACAGTCAATGATAATTAGACAGCTGTATTACTTGAATTGGTACTTGTATTATAACCACATATCCTCTTGATAGCTACTGAGCAGACTGCCATGTGTGTGTTCATCAGTATCATCAGATACTGCCATCAGTATCATTAGAACATTTTTACTACAATCTGATCCTGCTGTCCTGAAACGTCTGTACTTTGTCACAAGGTGGTATCGACATGTTTTTATGAGTGTATTTATCAGTGCAATCCCAACTACTTACCCTAAAAATGAACTCAAGTATATATAGAGTAAATATAATTTGTTACTACCAATCTCTAAAGGCAATACTAAATACTAATAATAAAAACAAATAGGAGTTGTTGTCACATAAAATGAATATAATTGAAAATATATTGTCATATTGCAAAAAAACTACAAAAAAGAGAACTAAAGTAAAGAAAAGATGCAGCCACTGCATGTAGCAGCTCCATAGGTGTGTACAGGCAACACAAATAAAAATGATCTGTATTCGCTTGAAACGTGATACCTAAGAAACGAAACCTGCACCCCTTCATATGTGTGCTAATTTGAAATTAACCAACGTCCTGTCCTCAATTACTCCTCACGCACGCACAGGCACACTCCCTCTGATTCTGTTTGGCTTGGCAGTGACGATCAGACCTCGCAAGGGTCATCAAAGCTCATGACGGAAGACAACGACACGCACACTGATTAAGACAAGGATTTTCTGACTTTGAGAGAGCGAGTGAGTGTGGCCAGGCCTTGCATTCCTCCTGAGCACACAGCTGTGAGGCTATATTAAGATGAGTGCGTTCTCTTTCTGAACTGCAGCTGGAGAAACTGGATCTGGGACTGGGCTTGGCTCGCCTGCAAGGGCTACACTAAAGGTTGAGCTCATGTTCCAGTTTTGATTTGAGTAAGACTTCATTTCCATGGAGGGGATTTGGTAATATACAGGTTTACGTTGATGGAGGATAGAGGAGGGTATGTGTAATCTGCCTGACTTTGACAACATCCAACCTGATTGAGACGTTTTGTTATTTTGTTCTCAAAACTGAGAAATCTCTGAGCGGTTGGTTTTCTAGCAATAAAAGCGAAAAAGTTTGATTGTATTCATTTAAATGGAATTGAATAAGCGCAAAGAGCTATTTATAATCTTCTAATTTCTCAACAAAAAAAGTCTGATGAGATCATTTTAAAACCATCATGAGATTGTATAGATTATCGCTCTGACATGACTTTAATGTTGATGACTCATGTACTTTTAGTTCTTTCAGGGAGGTTTCTTTCACACACAGCTTACTCTACAAGCCATAAACTGTGGCTCCACAACATCCTTCAGCTCTGGCTGGATGTGGTTGGAACTTTACTGGCCTCAGTAACATGGCACTTGTCCTCTAACCACAGGTGGGCAAAGGGATTGGCAATTGATGATGGCCAAAATCCACATCCCTGCCAGATTTCTTGCATCTCAAAGCACAAAAGTCCCCTTAGAATACCATTCTGTGGGCACAGTGGACAAAGCTGACAGCAGCATTCACTTTGTTAGATCTCTGAAGGCTGAATATTGAGTACAGCAGGCTTTCAGGGCAGCTATAAAGAAACACTGTCTCAAAATATGATGCCCCAAACATAAAAAAACCCAACATGGATAAATATTATATTCAAAACACAACCTCTGACAATTAAGAAAATAAAAAAAATTATCATAAAGAACTTTCACAACAGTTACATAAAATTGAATATTTGACAAATAATCCTCAAGAGCAATTTTTATCAAACAGCAGTGGTCGACCACTCCTCCAGTCTCGCCTTGGGTAAATCACCTTCAACTGAGTTTATTTTATTTATTTTTACACAACAGCCGCAGGCACCACAGAGGGCAGCCACAGACTCAAACAGGGGTCCTTGTATTTTTTTATGTGGTGTAGGCGTTCCATCTCCTGTTTGATGTTCGAAAACAAGTATGCACCAGACGCCCACCAAAACTGCTTACATCATCAAATTTTCACCATTACCACTGAAGAAAAAACATGTCTCATCTCTTTAAACCACAAGATGAATTATCAAACCTGTGTGGAAAAACTAAGTTAAAGCCTGAGAGAGCATGATTCATGCCCGTATGACAAACATTTTTAAAATTATCCCATTGTTCTGAAATTCTAACTCCTGTTTCTACTGGCCGGTTATCTGGTCATGTTATAGCTACATTTCTTAATAAATAAAGCATAATAATTTCAGCATTCAATCACAGCCACCCAAAAAAGAACTAATTCTGGACAAACCACACAAATGACACGCAATTATCAAACCCAGAGAGAGGGTCCGGCTCTAAGAACTAGAAAAATGTAGTCTACCTCTCAAACACTAACAATCAATTTGACAAAATACAGTACTCTTTAGCTCCACACAAACAAACTACAGTTCCCATAATCTTCTGTACTCTCTTAACTCACTAGCCAGTAACAAAATTCATTAATTTCAACTCTTCAGACTAAACACTACACTACGAACCACAAAATCAATAATCAAACAACCATCTAACCAACATATCAAACAAACCAATCAAATCAACCAACAAATCAAACCAACCATTCACCATCCAATCAAACCACCCATCGAATCAACAAACCAACTAACCAACATATCAAACAAACCAATCAAACCAAGAAATCAACCAACCAAACCAACCAAACCAACAAACAACAACCAACCAATCCAAAAAAAACGAACGAAAAATCCAACAAAAAAACCAACCAACCAGCCAACCTAACCTAACCACCCATCGAACCACCCAACCATCCATTCAATCAAACCAAACCACCCATCGCACCAACCAACCAACCAACATATCAAACAAACCAATCAAACCAACCAACCAATCCAATCAACCAGCCAACCATCCAAACCAAACAACCAAAAAGTCAACTAACCAAACCGAAGTACCAACCAAACAAAACAACCAATCAAATCAATCAGCCAACCAACCAAACAAACAAACCGATCAACCAACCAAACCAAACAATCAATCAAATCAACCAGCCAAATCGCACAATCAACCCAACCAAACCAAACAACCAATCAAATCCACCGTATCACAGCAGCTTCACATACATAACATTTCAAAGTTACTTTCATTATTGATTCCCAAGCTTAGAGTGCTTCATTGTGAAAATTACAAGGTAGACACCATTAAAACCCTTTAGCAATAGTTTCAGAAACTGTCAGAATAAACTCTTCTATTTAAAAAAGTATGTTCTAAGCCTCAATTTAAATGTGACCTACTCCAAAATGCAAGTTTCAACTGGAGTGCTTTCAAAAACACCAGAATCAGCAAGACACAATCTTCAGGACTTTAAAGCGTAGATTTAAAGTAACCGTAACTGCGATGAAGTCAGAGGTGAACCAAAAACAAAATGTGAAGGAGCACTTTTGAAAATGTAAAAACAAACTTAAAACACAGCAATCTGAATTGAACTGTTCAGTAATTATAGATTAGATCCAGTTTGCAGGCCTCCTCATTCAGGTCACTAGCACCCACATCCTCAACAAAAAACCTCACTCAATTTCATTCTTAGAATGAGAGTTTTCAACGTTTCTTCGAGAGCTCTCCTTTCACCGAGTTTATGTGATTTTTACTCCAGATTCTCCCGTGTGAGTCCTCGGCGTCAGGCTTCGAAGCCGGCAGACGGTTTCTCATGAGAAGACAGGACCTCTGCCAAATCCTCCTGACCTTGCCCCAGACGATACTTCTTCAGACTCTCACAGCACCAATGAAAAACACTGCCCTTTGCTCAGCTGCCTTTATAAAGTTTTTATTTTAACAGTTTTTCTTTAAATCATTGCATTAGCTCGAAGCAGGTCTGACTCATCAACAAACCAAAATTTCTCATTGATGCACTGGAAAATACTGTTAAAGTATTATTTTCTTTATTAGATTAACATTAAATGGAAAGATCTGAAAAAAAATATATATATAATTATATTTGGAGAGGAATAAAAAAAGTTAAAATAAAAGGTTGTCAGATTTTAATGATAATTTTTTTTTAATTGAAAAACTTGTATTGTTGCATTTTTTACGAAAATTTATTTTGGAACTTTCTTGCCTTTACTGTTAGATGAAGTGAAATGGAAGAAGTGGAGGGACTGGGAAAGGACCAGATGTCAGGGTTGAAACATTTAAGCTACGTTGACTGCAGGTCTTGTTCAGTTCGATTTTTTGTGGTGTGTTTGTTCACATTACAAATAATACGCGACTGCAATCCATTTTCTGTGTGAATGAAATGCAGCTCCAATGTGACACGCATGCGCTGTAGTGGAAACTTCATCCCCCAGAATGCCTTGTTAAAAGATGTATGCTTAAAGTGCATGCTTTTGGGTTCTTTTATGACTTTGTCAGCATAATTATTTGATTAGAGCCAACTTTGATGGTACTAAGTAGTAGTACAAAAAAAGAGATTGATGGAAAAGAACAATTATTGAGTTATACTGGGAGAAAATTAGTTAAAAGTTCTGGGATAATGACTGGGATTTCATTAGAAATCCTACCTGTTGTAGTTATTAAAAACAAAACATTATTCACACATTATTCACAAGTTTCTATTTGCTCTATATTTGTTATCATCACTTTTTATACTTAATTTGTGCTTATCTTCTGTGCTACTCTGCAGAAACAATAAAAAAAGTGTTCATTCGTTGTTTATGATTTCATATGTTGCAGCACAGGCATGTTTAGAAAACATGCTTTTATAATATAAACAATTTAGCGCTGATTGGTTCAAGTACTTCAGTCATGTTTCACCCTTGAGTTGATCAGAACACATAAATAAGTTTTATTGTTCTTCAGATGATGTCATGAATGTGGAGTGTGCAGAACAGCTGTCTGTGTGTTTTCAAGCATTGATGGGTCGGTCAGATGTTGGATCAGTGTGAGTTCAGGGGAGTGATGCTGGCTTCAGTGTGTGAGGTCGTGAAGATATCCCAGAGGCCTCTCTGAGCAGCATGAGGCTCACCAAAAGATGAAACAGGACAGATTTCATCAGCGATGGAAATTTTGGAGATATTAAAAAAGATTAAGGTCTAGAAGAGTCAAAAAAAGAAACATGTTAATCGAATTTCAGTCGAGAAGTAAATAAGCACCCTTAGAGTCTTATAAATATCTCCATAGAATGTTTAACACATATTTAAATATTTCTATTTTTAAATAGTTATTTTAATATTTTATAACCTTAACCTTTAAATTCTTAATTAACATTTAATTTTACTACTAAGGGATATTGAAGCTTTTTGGTTCCAGGTTAAAAGCATGTCTGTGTCTGGTTAAATACATGTGCTGCTGCTCTTTAAGGGAAAAAAGATTAAGAGTTGTTTAACATACATAGACACATTTTTACATGTTTTATGAATATATTTGAGACCTGCTAACATCATAGCGAAAAAGTACCAACAATTAATAATAAAAATAGAAATGAGTAATATGGGGAAATTGTGATAAAAGCCTGCCGTTAAAGCATAAGCAAAGTTTAAGTTATGAACAAAGAGAAACGGCTCTACAAGTGCTGAGCTTTGTCTTTTAAGCTACTTTAAAGGGTCACAACACCCCCTGAATCAGCAGTCTTAAAAATACCATGTTATAAGGGGTTATAAGGTTAAAGGTCAGCATCACCTTTAAAAACAGGAATTTCAAAAACGACCCAAAAGTTGAAAAATGAACACTTATTTGTATATACAATAAATGTTTCCGGTTACAGTTACAGCAGATAGAGGTTCATGTATACACTATAAGTGTTCTAGCGTTTTGTGATGCTTTTTTTCAGGGGTTTCAAAATCCATTCATTGAGAGCCAGAGACCTACGCATTTTTGGTTCAACCATCATGAAACATACCTGTTGCACTAATTAAGGTCCTCTCTGAATGTTTGATGCAAGAGTAGAATGCATAGTAGAGCAGGGTTGCAACTAACATGTGCATACAAAATTAGGATTCGGTGAACCTTGTTTTATATTAAATTAATTAGAAAATACTGTAAACAGGCGACACAACTTAAGGGGGTTCCAAATTATATAGTGAAGGTCAGTGGGAACAAGTATTTATTCTTTGAAAGGTCTATTAAAAAAAGACCAAGAAAGAAATCCAGAAAGAAGTGCAAACCTCTATCTATATAGTTACAATGAAAGTAAGCTTTTGCAAGAGACTAGATGTGCTTTATTGAGCCAAAAGAAGAAAAGGTTTTCAGGGAAAAGCACCATTCTGTTTGCCAGACAGGCACCCAGAAAATAGATCCCTAGAGGAGGAAGAGTCTCCCATGACGTTCATGATGAGGGAAGGATTTATGACTTGTAATTAACATTGGTCTGAGCAAATTTCCTAGCGATGGACTGAAACCGCAAGACTCCAAAACAATCTCTACAAACCCCAAAGGGGTAACATGCCAAGAGCACTTCGGACCTACAGGATTATGCCCTCGCAAACCAGAAAAAAATACCTGCTCAGCCAAGGGTTGCACTAGTCATGGCTATCCATCAATCTCAAAGGCTTTTCCAATCTCACTCTCAACTGATGACTAAAAAAATAGTAAGAACGTAAAGAGAAAAAGCGGTGGGGTAGGGGTCGAAGGGGTGCAGACTTCAAAGCCCTGTCATCTGGTATTGCAAAGAGCTGGTTTGAATTAACTTCAATTCTCTTTCTGTTTCCAAGTTCATGGTGTGAGTGCCTGGGCTTCTGGTTTTCATTAGAGCCAATTTTCTTATCTTTTTTTTCCTCCCTCCTTTCCTCATCCGAGGCTTGATCCCCTGCAAATGCAACGTGGCACTGACCGGGTGGAAATAAGAAGGTGCTGCCCGCGAGGCACACATTGTCTCAAGAGGCCCAAGAAACATCGACAAGATGGAAACACAGAAGAGCGGGGAGAAGAGGAGGTGAAGAAGAGAGAGGCATGCTTGAAGAGTGAAAGTGAGGTGTGAAAGGAGAAACTAAGAGAGAGAAGAGAAAATGAAAGGCAAAAATTCATTAAATGACTGAACAAACAGGAGAAATAAATTTTAATATTGAAAAAAAAAATGGAATGCAGTTGAAATATATTCAGACAAAAAAAAAAACCAAGATGTTAAACCCTAAAGAAACTAGTCAAAAACAAACAAGTAATTAGCAGATAAAATAAGCAAAAAAGTTGCATAAAACTTCAACAGTTTGAAAAGAAGATGAGCACAAAAGAGCAACCAAACCAAAAAGTTTAGATAGAAACACATTTTTATAACACAAAACAGAAGGAACATATAGATCTAAAGTTATATAATAAAAATCTAAATATGAATGATCAAAGGCAAATGAAACAATGCAGGTTAGATTACACAATAAAAACATACAATCCAAAAATGAATAGATAAAAAAATATACCAAGAAATAAACAGATGACAAAGAAAGGAAAACCACTATGAAAGGAAGGCAGAGAAATATATGAAGTGTTTTGTTCTCTCTTTCTTGTCTCTAGGGTTCATTCAATCGCATGCTGAGAATCGTTTGTGGCAAGGAGCTGATGACAGAACACATGAGAGAGAAAAAAAAGAGAGAGAGAATGAGAGGGCAAGTGAGAGAGAGAGAGAGAGAGAGAGAGCGAGAGAGAAAGTAGGAAATTTTTACATTTTTAAATCCCTCATGAATAATTGTCACACATGCCTTTAGCTAAAAGAACGCAAAACATTGAAAATTCAGAAAATAATTCCTGAGTGAAACAGCAAAGTTGAAATTGTACTTTAGTCCAGAGCAAATGCAAAATGGAAATTTGTAGACAAACAAACAACCACGAGTTGAAAACCACGATTGAAAATAATTTTTCTATTGCTTTAAATAAGAGTCTAATATGTGATAAAAACGTGATGTCTCAAAACATTATTGAAAAAGTCATTTAATATTAGGCTTCAATTCTAGAACGGTTTGTACAGAAAAATATGTGCAATCATTGCAAGAGCTCTGAGCGTGTAATAAGAAGTGACTGAAGTTTGTAGAAATTCCTCGACTGAGCACTTGAGGATGGACCCAAAAGAGAGCAGATTCTTGACACCCATATTAAAAATCATATTTATACATATGAAATGAACACATCAAATGCCTGGTTTTAAAATAAATTTTTTAAGACCGAAAATGACTACCGAAGTGATGCTTTGTCAAGAAGGAAGTGGCTGATTTAGCCAAACACTAAGTCTCTCTAGCTTTCTGCTAAAACCTATGGGTAAACATGCAACGTCCATGTTATATCCCAGGGGTCTCCAAATCCAGTCCTTTTTTGGTTCAACCATCGAGAAGCACACCAGTTGTACTAATTAGAGTCCTCTCCAATTGTCTGAAGCTAGATGGGCATGCATGCTAGAACAGGGTGGCAACTAAAATGTGCAGGGCTGCTGCCCTCAAGGATTGGAATTGGGGAACCCTGTTATATACAGTCAAAAGGTCATACTCAGCTGGCATCGCTTAGACCCTGCGTGAGGAAAGTTTGAGAAGAATTTATTGATGAGGTGAATTACGACAGCGGTTGAACAGACCGATAGGCTCAAAGAGAAAGTTTCAGAGAATGACAGAGGACTAGCTTGTCTCATCCAAGTCATATTTCAGTCATCTACCTGCCGAAGCAGCCTGAACGTGTTGGGCACGGAGGCCCCTCTTCAAAGTGTGTCTGGATCGGGACACGAACGGAGCAAGGGGGTTATTAATAGCCTCAAACACCAGTGCTAATGGACCTCAGCTTTACTGGCTCGCTATCAAAGACTCCCATCATCCCCTGCTACAGATAAAAGAGACGGTTCAACGGGTGAGCTGCGTTTCTACAAATTGTTACAAGACGCCATTCTAGCATTAATTCCCCTGAAATCCCTGTTAAAACCGCACTTTTAACACTGTTTGCTGTCACATAGTTGTTGTTATGACACGTTAAAGCTGCGAAGTGGTTCGTCTCTGCTTCAAATACAAGAAAGATGCTTATACTGAGGAAACTAATCTAAAATGCCTCAGAGGGGGGGATGAACAAACAACTGATTTTAATTTAATTCTCTTTATGCCTCTTTTACTCTGGAGTATGCAGGGTAATTAAAATGAATATTCTGTTGGGTAAAAATAAAGGCGGAATTGACAGTTTCGTCACACTTTACAACAAGTTCAGAGAGAAAAACAGCCTGCAAGAAGAAAAAAAATCTGTGTGCAAATTGCACAGATCCTGATCAGAACAGGAAAGTCGAAATGCATAACGCCAGTTCTCAGCTCTCTACACCGGCAGCTAGTAACTCTCAGAAAAGATTTTACATTTCTCCTGCTCATCTATGTCACAAAACAGCTCAGCACCAAAATAAAGAACGAATCTGCTGACTATATACAAACCAAACAGAGCTCTCAGATCACTTCAAATCAGTAAGAACTAGTTCTCCAAACTGGAAAAGCCTGCTTTGAGTTACTTTGCTGCCTGCAGCTTCCAGAAGAGATTGGAGAGACTAAAACTGTAGTCACACTTAAATCTAGACTAAAAACACAACCATTTAAATGTGCGTTTTCTGATTGAGCACTGCAATCCTAACAGTCCTGCGCTTAAGAACTTCGGTTTTTATTTTTTGTTTGAATTTCTATAACAATTTTTTTTATGTCTTGACCCCTGCTTTTTAATCTCAGATATGTTTTATGGTCTGATTTATCTCTGATCTGTTTTAATTTTTCTATAAAGTACTTTATTTTATCAATGTGTACAAAAATGTGTTATACAGATATAATTAATTCCAGAAAAATAATCTGTTTTGCACAAATAACATTTTCTCAGATAAGGCAATTAAATGCTACACAAATCTTGTTTTTAACAATCTTTATTAAATGAGTCTGCTTAACAAAATAGGAAAATACATTAGCAGTAGCATTGCTCAGACTAGGGAATAATTATTTAAACTCCATCAATTAAGTGAAGAGTAATTTCATATCTTCAAAACAACTCTTTATAGGGAGAGAATTGCTCTTTCTTTGACTTTCCCAATGCTTGCTCTCCAAGCAGCAGCTGAGAGCCATAAAAAAAACTAGGATGAGTTTGACCAATATTGCAAATCGACTCATTCATGTCACAGCTCTGTAGTACGCTAGGATCTATACACCCAAAACTGGATGAAGTAAAGAGCAGTTCTTCAATACATTTTTATTCAATACAAATGGAACTCGCAATGTACCCAGAACAAGAAGTGGAGAAGATTAGTTCTTCTGAGTCACTCAATCTTAGAAATCGTTCAACGATTTGGATATGGTATAGAGAAGGTCTTTCGATTTACTTGTGAACTGATTTGCATTCACCATGTGATGTCATGTCACATGATATTAGGTTGACATGGTTTCTCATCTCTCGCTGAAGTTCATTGTAAAACAAACGTTAGCATGATTATAGCAAGTACAAACATTGAGAAAGTAGCTGCTTCATATTATTAGCTGCCGGGTTAAAAATGCTTTTTAAAATTATTTTTTCATATTTATTTTGAAATGTGAATTCAGCTGTGAGACTGCATGAGGTATACTTGCTTCCTGTCTAGACAGTTTCAGACTGCTCACTAACGAGGTTTCACCTTAGAAGAAAGCTGCCTTCAAAAGCTCTTAGGAACAAGACATCTAACCAGATTTTCAAACAATCTCAGTCTGAACCAGTTAATATACTGTAGGTGCACGCTTTCACAGATCTGTCCAGCTTTAAAGAGACTGATGGTGCTCTCAATCCCCACTTCCTTTTTCAGAGGAAATACAGTCCTCGTGCTGGCTGTGAGGGCACCAAGCAATAAATGGACATTTACTCTGTGATAAATTCAGCCCTCAACAGCCAGGCTCTGCCACATGTGCCCACATAAAACCTCAGACTGTGCAGCTGCTGCTTATATAAATAGGCTGAGGGTGTATAACACGGTTCCTTGAGAGAGAGACATATATCATAAAAACACTAAGACAAACACATATGTGCATCGGTAAACCAAGTCTTCTGTATTGGTGGAGCTAAGAGAGTGGAGTGAACATGATCTAATTGACCAAACAATGGGAGAACAAAAACCAACCCGAAATGAAAAAAAAAACTTAACCAATACAGCACCCACTTTTTTGTTTAATATTGTTAAAGATGATTTTTAAGGCCATTCTGGCATGGCTAAGTTAGGACAGAGAGGACTGATAGGAAACAATTGGGAGAAAAATAATTTAAAAATTGATTTAAGCGGTCTTGAAAGAAAAACAGTGCAAAGATAGTGGCAGATAAACCAAAGGCTGAAAGGGAAATAGCTTACTTTCTTGTTTCCTTACACATAAAACCAGAAATACACCATCAAAGAAGCCTAAATTCCAACATCCTGATATCAGAATAATGCGTGATCCATTTCCTGTTCTGTGCAGCACATAAATTTAACTAATTGAGGACCTAAAATCCAAATCTTTTTCATACTATTTTCTTAGTTTTATTTTATTAGACTGTCATTTTTCCCTCTGATTCAAACAACAAATAAAATAAATGTTCCAGCGATTCTAAATTTTACAGTGCACTTTTGTGCATTTCCATTATTAGAATAACCTATTTACAGAAATACTTATACATATTGTATACTATACTTATTTCTAAATGTTTTTTTCTAAGTATTCAATTTCTCAAGAATATGACTATGTCGTCAACCAATGACATGTTTATACATTGTCACATGACTATTATGATGATAAATGCTACACTTTTTGTCCCAAAAGACAACAATACTTCCTTGTCATTATCACAAGTAGTAACTGTTACTATATATGTGAATAATAAGATGTATGAATGTGCTTTTAAATAATTTAATAATCATTTATTAACATGTTCTAAATGATCTGAAGAAGAAGTAGAGAATTACTAGACCTCATGGATAGGTGCAATTTGTATTGAAAAATGAAGAATATAGATCAACTGGTGAGCAACAAAACTTTAAAAAGGAAAAACAAACAAAAAAGAGAACGTTCAAAGTATTCTAGTTATGCACAGAACAAGAAGTGCAATGAAAAACATAAATATTGCAGAAACATGTTGCTATTCAACAAAATGATTTCTAAATAATATATATAAAAAATGTAGTAGAAATACCTGAACGCTGCCAGATACTCAGCATCCCCCATGGGTGGTTCCAGACCACCGGTGAATGCCATGTTGACATTAAATCCCATGCCAGGCCCAATCCCCACCTACAGAAAAGAACAAACATGGTTCATCTCACGGAATCCCAGCATGCCTCACCAAAGCAGATGCTTCTGAAATTTGCTTCATGCAATCCTTCGAGAGAACACTATTTCACTGGTGATGTCACAGAAGCAATAAAGAACAAATCCCTCTCATTACAACTAAGAAAAAACTCTAATGAGAGCTTACTCTTGAGCTGAGAGGACTTTGACTAATACCTGAGTTTAGACGTACAATTCAGTCAATTAAATTTCAATCTCCTCATTAGCATAACAGACTCACCGGAGAAGACGTAACAAGCGGTAACTACCACTGAAAAAAACAACATAAATATCAAGCACCTCACAGAGAGGGGATGTGCTAAGATCAGGTATATTTCTGAATGAGATTCAGTGCAGAGTCGCAGTCCTTTATTAACAAACTTGATTCTTTGCGTCATCTTGTCGCATGTCACTATTCGGCCTTACTTAAACTCACTCTCACAGAGAGCCATATGTGACCTATTTTGCAATGTTTGGTCGAATATATTCGGTGGTCCAAAAATCAGTGCATCCCTAGTAAAGATAATAGATGGATGAAGGGTGTGAGTCTGGGGAAGAGTGTAAATGTCAATAGACTTTAAACACTAACAGCTGACTGTACGGCTATGACATTTTAGTGTTATATTAAGAAGGTATGACTTAAACAGTGAATGAATGATGAATGCTATTTATCGACAAAAGATAAAACATTTTTTAATAAAAAATCTACTTTACAATATTTTATGTGATTTAATTGATAACGAAATCATATTTCATGGTGGAAAATATTTTTTTTTCTTCATTTTTTAACCTTTCAGTGGATAAAACATTTATTGTTCATTAACTCAGGCCTGTTTGATTTGCTCTATTTTTGGGGTTTTGTAAGCAAAAGTTTGAAAGTAGATCAGATAATTTTATTCATCTAAATAAATCATTCTTTTAAATGAACATGAGTCAAAAGAATAAATCATCAAAATGAAAGAAATTTCCCATCAAAAAGACAAGCTTCTGAATGTACATATTCTTCTCTTTCACGGTTTCTTCCCTTTATACATTGTTATTTATCGCAGTTTCCTGTCGTGATATCAATGCCAGAATGTCTATCAGGCCCCACCCAGCTGCTCATTTATTTCCCACTCAAGAGCCAGCTTTGATTGGTCGTTCTACTTGAGAGAAACCAAGTCGATATGGCATAACCAATTTTTTTTTTTAGTTTATACCGAACCTCGGACAGATGTGTCTCTGGCACCCATTGTTTTGAATCGAGGAACATTTATGCACGAACTTCTAGATTAAAAATTTGGTTAGATGTTTGATGGCCTTTAGTCACCTCTGTCGACTGTGGTGCTACTACTAAGTCCCTATTGTAAACTGAAAACCTCAACACACACACTCAATGACACATTGATAAATGTTGTTTTCTGATGTCAGTCATTTAGAAAATCACCACAATATCCTAAATGTAAAGGGTGATGTCCAAACATGTCTGAAATGGTGTCATCTGATTCCAAATTTACTCAACATAAATAGCTGAGAGGTTATGTACTGGCGAGTTGCACAGAAATCACACCTCATCAGGGGCTCCGCTGCCAGGGAAGAAGTTTCCGTCGTCATATCGATGCAGGGAGATGTACAGAATGTTAGGGTCACTGTAGAAGGCCTGTTGAGTCCCGTTTCCATGGTGAACATCCTAAAGAAGAAAAAAGTCTTGAAAAGAAAGTAGAGATGCTTTAAAAACTGTGTGGTGTGTTCAAAAGAGGATGAAGCCGTGAAACTATTTTTAAGCTGTCTATGATGCCTGCAGAACCTTAAGAGGACTTTCTCCATGTCTATTTCAGCTTTTTTTCATGTCATGGTCATCAGACTGGCTCTAGTCGTGTGACAGACAAGAGGAAATGAAAATTTTTTTAAAGGAATCCAAAGATTCTAATGACCTCAGCAGAGTCAGGTCCCGACGCCACACAACTTCCTTTGTTTGAGGAACTTCAGGCTCACACTGTCTAACTACATCTCATTTGTTGTTGCATTTGAAATCATTTAAAAAAAGATGTGAAAGAAATTGGTACAACGGCAGCATGGTGGGGCTGACCACTGCCTTGCTGCTTCTAAATCAAAAGGTTGCTGGTTCCAGACAGAGTCGAGTAGGCTTGTTACTTCTTTGAAAGAAGAAAGATTTGAAAGAGAGGAAAGAGAGAGATTTGAAAAAGAAAGACATTTGAAAGAGAGTTGCAAGAGAAGTGAGAGAGAGAGAGTTGAAAGAGAGAGGAAAGAGGGAGAGAGTTGAAAGAGAGAGAGTTGCAAGAGAAGGGAGAGAGAAAGTGAAAAGAGAAAGGAAAGAGAGATGAAAAAGAGAGAGTTGCAGAAGAAGGGACAGAGTTGAAAGAGAGGAAAGAAGAGAGTTGAGAGAGAGAGTTGAAAGAGAGGGGAGAGAGAGTTGAAAGAGAGAGGAAAGAGGTAGAGAGTTGAAAGAGAGAGAGAGTTGAAAGAGAAGGGAGAGAGAAAGTGAGAGAAATGAAATAGAGAGAGTTGCAGAAGAAAGGAGAGAGTTAAAAGAGAGGAAAGAAGAGAACTGAGAGAGAGAGAGAGAGAGTAGAGACAGAGGAGAGAGATCTGAAAGAGAGAAAAGAGTTGCAAGAGAAGGGAGAGAGAGAGTTGAAATAGATGAGAGAGAACAAGAGGGCAGAGAGAGAGAGATTAGAAAGAGAGAAGGGGGAGAGAGAGAAAGTGAGATTTGAAAGAGAAGGGAGAGAAAAAAGAAAGATTTGAAAGAGAGGACATTTATATATAGACACAAACAACACAAATTAATATACTTTGTGTTTATGCAACATTGTTTAAATGTAGTTTAAAACCTTAAGTCTAAAAAACCCATCAACATAATAAATAACAATTAAAACATAACAGAGCTAATTGTGTTCGATTAACAGTGTATTCAAACTAAACAATATAATAAAAATAACACATTTTACATAAATAATATAATAATTTGGAGAATAAAAGAAAAGAAAAAAGAACAACTCAACTTTGGTAGTACATGTTATGAAGTCCAGTTTTGCATACCCAACCATTATCCACTAATACAATGTTGTTCTGTTTTCTTCTAATTCCGTTTATGTTTTGTGGCTGGCTTTAAATGCACAAGCAGGAAAACAACTATTATGATGATTGTAGGTCGCAAAATACACAAAGAATGAACTCACCCAGTCTACGATGAGAATCTTGCTGACGTTGAGTCTCTGCTGCAGGAGTTTGGCAGCGATGGCCACCGAGTTGAAATAGCAGAAGCCCCTGTTCATTAGAGATAGAAACAGAAGTTTGTGAGAGAGAAGAAAGTAGTGTGTGATCTGAGTGTGAGTGTACAGCTCCTGGTCACATGGACTTCTTATTTCACTAACGACCGCAAACACCCGGTGTTCTCTGGCCTCGCATCAGAGCATGCCACCAAATCTCGCTCCACGCTGGCACAATCCTCTCATTTAACCTTTCGGAATCAAGACAGAACAACACTCATTGCTTTTAACCTTTGCATAATGAGCCAAATCTGCGAGAGAGGCGGGAGTATGAACCCAGCAATTAGAGAGAGTTTATTCTTATCTTTACGATGGCTGACATTAATGTGAATAAACCATCCAATATTGAGAAAATAGATGTAACTATTCAAGAAAATGGTTCCAGATCTGGGAAGAAATGTTTTTTTTTTTGTTTTTGCTTTTTTGGGAAGAAATGTTGAGCGTCACCCATGGTTCTACACGTTTAATCTTATGTTATTTAGTTGATACAAATTTACATTGTAGTTCCCCTACTGACGATTTCACATTTTTTCATCTTTCATCAATATATTGTGGTTATATAAAGTTTTTTTAATCATCTAAACTTTTTTAAGTTTATTTGAAACACTCGTGATAAGGTTCTTTGAATACCACTTAAATTTATTTTTGCTTTGATTCTAGTAATGTGGAGCCTTTGTGGGTGATTCAGTTTGTCAAACATTCATTAAAAGAAACACCAAATTATTTCAGTCACACGATCCCTTTAGAATCAGAACTTTCAATCTACCAACTTCTGTAGTGTAATCTGTGTAACCAAGGCGCATTTGTTTCCTTGGTTCAAATAAGGGAAACTAGGAAACAAGCGGAATGTAAAAAAGGTGTGTTGTTTCATCAATATTTCTAGCATAATTATGTTTCATCATCTTCATTCCCACAGCGACGCAAACATAGCTGCATTCTGTATCTGTTTTAAAATAAGGCGTACAGAGAAAGAGAAAGTGTTTTAAAAAGAGGGGAGAGAGAGATTTCAAATATAGAGACAGAGATTTCAAAAAGTGGGGAGGGAGAGAGAGTGAGAGAGATTTGAAAGTGAGGGCAAGGAGAGAGAGAGAGAAATTTAAAAGAGAGGAGAGTGAGAAAGAGACAGAGGGAGATTGAAAGAGAGATGTTACAGAGTTATTTCAATTTGAAGCAAATGCTATAAAGCATCTCTTGTTTGCATTTGCATCAGTGCAAATGTTACAAAGTGCTTTTTTAAGGCTCCACCTTAAATACCATTTGAACTGGGCCACTTTAAATACCCTTAATTTGTTCATTGGTTATGGTAAAAGGATGCAAAAAAATATATGCAACCCTTATAGTCACTTACTTGGCTATCCATTGCCCAATATCAGTAACATTTAGTTCAATCATCTTCTAAACCCTGCCCAAGGGTTAGGAGCTCAGATCATCTTAGGGCTACCGTTAAGCTGCATCCTCACCATGTCTTTCCCCCTTAGAATCCAAAATAAAAAGCTCACTGCAAGAATCATCAAGAACACAAAACATAATCTCTGAGGTCTATCTGACTCCTGAAAAATGTGTTTGTAACACACCGCAGCCCCTTCAAACATAAACCTGGCAGAAGTGGGGGATTGTGTATGCACACCACTGTCTTCAGCTCGGCTCAGATGAACTTCATTTGTTAGAGAACAGACTGTTTTACGATGGATGATGTGGGGTTTATTTAAGATCAGAGACAAGGTAGGTACATACATTGGAGTGCTCTCTTCAGCGTGATGTCCTGGAGGCCGTACCACAGCAAAACCGTTCTGTCAAAACAAAGTAGGCTTTTCAAGCCTCATCACCAGTTTAAGTCGCATATTTAAGCATTGCTTCCTAAAGGTGCAGAGTGTACCAAGAGAGTCAGTCTCACCCTGAGTTCCCCAGAAGCCACTTTAAAGACAAGATCTACCACAGAGCCCACAGCCAGACGAGCAGCGCTGGACGAGTGAACTTCATTCCAGATAGTGTCGCTATCCACCTGTGTGAAACATAATTTATTTATTATTATTATTAAAGTAAAAAAAAAACATGCGTATCATGCAAAGTTGATTTTTCAGGCATTTCTTGCATGTTTTAATATTGTTCCTCATCAAAAACATTCATCAATAGTGATTCCTGAATCATAATCGAACTCGTTCATGCATGTTTGTGTAATCTTATTTGCTTTTCCTGGTAGCTCAAAATGGCTCAATGACCGTAGCCACGCCCATTGGTCATAGCACCGCCCACTAACCGATCCGTCCGCAAAAGTATCTCAATGAAGAAAGTATGCCAAAGACTGACCCAGAAGTGAACCGTAGCAGAACTTTAAGAAAACAAACAGTGCAGACCTTTTAAGTATTAGCTTTAAAGGGTTGAGAAAAGTTGTGTTATTCTGGGACACGAAAGGCAAACAGTGTCAGGAAAGACCTGGATCGGAAAACAGGGATTCCCAGAAAGTTCTAAGACAGAAAACAGCCATTCATAAGGCAATGCTAATTATGCTCACGCACACCTGCCCAGTACAACCTGCAATTACTGAGGAAATCCACACGCACACTGCTGTTTGAGCACTTCAGTGGGGTCATAGTTAAAAATCTGGAATTATTCATGAGGAAACGCTGAACAGCAGGTGCTAAAATGCACAATATCACACCAGACACAACAAGACACTTTATGTTAATGAAGCTGAGCTAGAGCCAGAGTACATAGCTTCTGTGTCCTGTAGGAATGAATGGATGGGACAACAGTATCACAGAAGCATCATTTCATAAACTAATATATTGAATGATCTAAAGAAAAGCTATCAGGAATAGTGAAAATGGGGATTTCTCCAGATAAAATGATTTCCTGCAATATTATCTCACTCTCTCTCTTTCTTTCTCTCTCTCTCCATTCCTGAGTTCTGCTTTTCACTGACTGGGGTGCTCAAGGAATACATAAAAGCTTTGCTCTTTTTAACAACTGCCAAGAATGACTCTGTCCCAATTTACGATCCTGTGGCATACGTACAATGGAACAAAACATCAAAATCAAAAATTAATTGGAAAAGAGCTAAATTCTAAGGAAATAACAATGAGAGAAAGAGAGAGAGAGAGAGAGAGTATTAGCTAATGAAACTGAGTCATAACATGTTTTGTAAACAGCGTTCACTTCCAAAAGATCTGAATTACATTAGAAGAGGATGAAAACATCTTCAATCAGAGGTTGTCCTTTAGAATCTGAAAAGACTTTTTAAACAAGAATTATCACTTAAGAAAAAGTTTTAAGTCTTTTGAACTTTTTGAATGAATCATTGATTGATTGATTGATTTAAGAAAAAGATCTAACCAATTACTGAAGAATTGGACCACTGTTACAAGATTGGACAAGTCTACAAACCTTGTGAAGTTTTTCTGATTATTTTGTGATGAGTTTTTAGGTAAGTTAACTTCTTTTTGGTCACATTGCTATAAGTTTAAATCTCATAGTCGACTTTGTTGCACATTGTAGCACAGGACGAAGAAATTAAGGCAAAAAAAATATATATAATCATAAATCACATTTTATTCTATACAGATATACTTGGAAGTTTGTAACTACACCATTATCAGAAACCTGAGATGTGAACTGTGCTGATGTGAGCGCGAGCTTTCTGATGACCAGGACAAGGAAACAATAATTTAATTGCAAGGATTTGTTTAGTTGTTTTGTGTTCCCATTGTAGTAATAAATTCATATTTAACCCCTGATGACAGATGGAGACATTTGATGGTGTTTTAAAGAAATTCATTGAATATCCCTTTACCATCAAATTAACATACATTTTCATTAGATATTAAACAGCTAAAGCAATGGGGCATAATGTGAATTTTGTGGCGACAAAGCTATAGGAACACATTTCAGTACACCTTTTATTTAAAAACGTTGTTTTTATTTGTTGCATTCAATGTGACTACATTGAAATTAGCATTTTATAAATTATAAGACTTTTACACTTTTTACACTTAATTTACTTACTTATTTGCTTATATGAGGGTTGAATCAATTATTTAAACCAAATTTTGTTTTATTAGAAATCACTTTGTTTAGTTCTAAATCCCGGTGCTTTTAATCATGGTAATACAAATTTTAGTTTTGAATTATAGTTAAAAAAACTGTAAAATAATAATCTGTCTATAATAAATAAATTATTATAATTATCTATACAATTTAAATTACATACATTTCAAAACACAATTGGGCAAATTATGTTGACAATAAAAGCACAAATTTAATTGATTTAGACAGATTATGATGAAAAAGTGTGCAAAAAGTACAAAGCAGATCTAAAAAACTATTTTTCACTAAACTTAAAACCCTCCCAAAATATTTTGCTGACTGCAAAAAACAGCTAAAAGGTAATTAATCTTTTAATTTTGAAGCAATTTCCCTTTTGTCTGAAGTGCATCAAACAATCATTTATTAGAGGCTCTTAATGCTGTTTTAGACCAAAAGATCACTTTCAAATAAATCTTTTATTGATAGTCACAAACATAAACACAAATAAACAATGCATTATAATAATATAATAATTAAACATAATCAATCAACACCAACATCGCTATCTAAACCTATACTGTTGCAAAGAAATATCAGGGAATCTTTGGAAAGCAAAGACGGCCACCCTGGAGGAGCATTAACAGGGTGATGCTATGCACACTGAGGTCCCAGGCAGGACTGGGGAGCGTGTTGGAATGAACAAGCACAGTTTATCTTCAGCCTGACAGGATAATTTTGCCCGTGGAGATGCAGGAAGACAACAATTTTGTTCCATTTCCATAAAAGAGTCCAGAGCCCTTCTGTTTCTCACCATTCAGCTCAAAGACTGTGGCTTCAGCCAGACGGGACTGCCTGCCATTTATCAGTTCCCCCTGAACAGGCCTGCCTCGGGTCAAAATGTTAAACCAACACACACATGGGCCTACACACCTACACACAATCTCGGCTTGTATACAAAAAGCCCATTTCAAGCATCAATGTCAATGAATATGTACCAATACCTGCTTTAAAAGTAAATACAAAAATTGGTTTCTGTAACATGTCCACCAGATTCACCATTGCCAATATCTGCTCTCAGACGTTCCCAATCTCCTGATTATTAATGAGCTTATTCTAATTTATAGCTTTATCCAGCAATTTCTGCTATTACACTTCTGGTTAGATACAAAGTGCTTTCGTTGCCTTGTACTTGTACATGTTTAATGACAATTGTGTGCGTTTACTTGCACACATCCACCCACTTACTCATTAATCCATTCATTCAGTCATCGAACAACCACCTACTCATCCATCCATTTACCTATCCATCCATCCATCCATACATCTATCCACTTTGGTTTGTTGACTAAGAGACATATTGAGCATAACCATTTGTTGAAGTGCATGTTGATACACTTAATAAAGTTTAATCAAATATAATCTAATTATGTTCTACCATTATTCCAAATTCACCTAATGTTGCCACAACCCTTGCCCTGTTTAAGAGTTGAAAACACAGACTTTTTAAAGCCTCATCTCAGCATTACTAAAAAGGCTTTTTAAGGAAGTGTGAATATCCTACTGCAATCTTTTACATGAAAGACTCAATCACTTCTCATTCATTAAACAAAATCTATCTGAAATCACACACTTATACCGGGAAGAGGGATGAGGGATGAGGGGAAGTGACTGGGAAAGTATGAAGCGAAGAAGAGCACTTCCTGTTTCAGAGCTGTGACAGTGATGGTGGCTGACAATGCCTGCCGCGCACTGAAGAAGAAGTTCAACAATTCATCCATCATCATTATCATCATCATCAGAGATCACGCACGCGCGCACACACACACACACACGCGCACACACACACACACACGCACACACACACACACACATTCGCTGCTTGTTTATAGAAAACATCTGGAGTCAATTATCCGCTCGCCGAAGAGGAAAGCAACAGTTTTCGTTGCCGCTGGAGTTTTTGGGGGAGGAGGGAGAATAAACAGGGCTGGTATTTACACACAGGAAAAAAACAAAAAAGAGAAACTCACCCCGATTCCTCCACAGGGAAGTCGCACGAACATGGGTGTCACTGAGCCTGGACAAGGAGAGGGTAATGATTGATGATTGGAGATCACTAACTCAAATTACATAACCCTGACCATGTCTTTTACAAAGTTGACAGCCTTTTCTCAAACTATGGCATCGCTAAGTGCCACTATTTATGTTTTTTGAGATTTTACAAAAGTTTTCCCAAACTTTGGCGACCCTAATCATGACTAATATTTTCAAGCATTTATGCACATTTTCTCAGTCTATGGCAACCCTAACCATCATTTTTACTTTTTTGGTAGTATTTAGAAGCATTAACTCAATACTGTGCACTTCTTGATTAATATCAGACCATATTGTCTCTTTCAAATAGCAGATATTTTTGTATTTAAATTCAATTAATCCTATTATAAGATATCACAAAGATAGTTTTGTGCATGTGCTGAAGTTTTGTGTCTTCAATGAATAAACAGAAATTTAACAAGAGAAACAGCACATATGTGTGAACAATGTTTTTCATCTGAAATCTCCGCAGTTCCACTTATTTAAAATCAAACAGACTTGAGATTTTACTGGGAATTTTACAAATTTACGATGGAGCACATGTCTCAGTAAACATGGTCTAGTGATGCCATTGTTTAAACCATCCCACACTTTGTACTTTATATAATTACTCTTTGTCCTTGTACTTGATACTTTAACAAAGAGGCAAATCTATTTTATTCACAATCATTCTTTAGTTAACACACTGTTCAAAACTGACATAAAAAAGCAGAAAGATCTTTGAACAACTAGTGTGATTTGTGCATGTGTATGTGAGTGAGCAGGCATGGGTTTATTTGCTGAAGTGAAGTAATGGAAAACTGTGTGTGGTTGTTATTGGCAGAGATGTGATGGCTCTGACGGACATTTAAATTTAGATCAAACCCATGGCTGATAAAAAGCAGAGGACACTGAGGAGATTGATTTGTGGGATAAATCTGTCAAATTGGTAATGGAGAACTGCAGAGTTTAGAAAGGACTAATTCATGCATAATGGTAAATAATGTGCATTATCTAAAGTTAATGACTGAGAAGGCAATCACAGAGAGAACGGCAACAATCCATTCATTCATAAACTCAAAGCGTTGATCTTACTGTCCAGTTTCTGTCTGAGAGGGTTGGTCCCGTACAGTAGCACGTGAGCCTCGGAGTGGACTGTCTGAAGCTCCTCCAGAGTGGCTTTCCGCCCTCGAATACACTGCAGAAATACAGTAAGGGATTGGTCAAGCTGAAGTATGAGGAATTTTGATATGCATCTTCTAAAATTGGAGTGTTCATAATAACAACAATAATGCCATCATTTTATATAGCACTTTTCTAGACACTTAAAGACCCTTTATAATTTTCAGAGCATTATTCATTCACTCCACATTCACACACCGGTGGTGATCAGCTATCATGGTAGCCCTCAGCTGCCCTGGGATTCTAGATTTTCAGTTCACAGTATTTTCTCAATCTCTGGCCACCCTTAAAATCAGGTATACATTTTTTAACAGTTATGAGTCGTATGACATATTGTATCCCTAACCATCACTTTTACTATTTTGAGTGTATATGAGCCTTTTCTCAAACTAAGGCAGCACTAAGCGTCAATTTTATGTTTTTGAAGATTTACGAAATTTTTCTCAAACTTTGCCAAGCCTAACTATTACTTGTGTTTTTAGCATTTTGCCCATTTTCTCAGACTATGTCAACCATAACCACCATGTTTACATTTCTTTAGCATTTAGAACCATTTTTTTCAATCTCAGGCAACCCCAAGCAAAAGACAACAGAAAAAATAAGACACGTGACAAAATTAATTTAGACTTTTTAAGGCATAAAAATTAAGTTTTTAAACTTGAAAATTTACAAGACTCTGCTGAATCTCTGCATTTAGTATTCATCCTCACTGTTTTCTTTTATAACAATGAAAATAATTACATTATAGATAATCTAACTTTGCAATCAATTAAAAAACGTTTGAGTACAAATCACTATCCTCAAGAGACTCTGGACAATCCTGAGAGAGCTGTAAAGTCTATACATACAAATCTATCATCTTTTTAAAGTTTTTAGCTGTCTCACAAGAGCTGAAACAGACCCTTAACCGCCCCCACTCTCGAGTCCTCACGGGGCCCTGCATAACTGCAGAACAAAGCTGTCGGACCTCGGAGGTGCTGGAGTTGCTGGATTTGCAATAATGTCATTTTCCCTGTTTTAATAGCTTTTGCCTCAGAGGCACAACCCATCTGAGCGGGAGGTGGAACGGCCCACCTGTGGAAGAGATGGGGGGAGGGGGTGCACCTGCACCAGGACGTACTACCTCTCAGATTTTAACAACAGGGGCAGTTAAAGAGGGCCCCGCGGAGGCCCGGTGCTGGCTGGCGGCAGCTTGAAACAAGCCTACGCTCTTTAAGGGCCCCCTGGTGAAGATTAGGGGGTATTAGAGTCATGACTGCCTTTAATTGAGGCCCAATTCACTGTTTCCATCTCCCAGAACAATAAACATCCCCACCAAGGAGTGAATACAGGCAAGGGTGGGTGCACAGCTCTGCCATTGTGCAGCTTGTTTACTTGTTTGTTTGGAAGCAAACAGAGACGGCAGCTATGCGACCGCTCTCACAGGTCTTGTGCTTTGGAGCCAGCATTGTTGGAGATCCAGTGAGAAGAATTATCACGCTAGAGGTGCTCCAGATGAGGACTTGATCGTAGAGAGCAGGAATTGCTCTCAGCAGGTGGAGTCAGACACAAGTAGGCAACCACAACGATGAAATTAACTATGAAATATCGAGATGAAAACTTATTTGAAGATGAACTATTCATTCAGTTATTAATACAAAAACTCAAGATGGCTATGTGTTTTCTCTATGGATTATACATGTCACTAATTTTCTTTACAATGTTAGCCTTGTCTGGTTTGTACCACATGTATGCCTTTAAGAGAGATACAAATATAAGTAGCTTTTTCCTTAGTTTTTAAAAACATTTTTTTTTTCTCAAATCAATTTATGATTTTTAAATTTTTTAATTATTTTTTTATTGGTTTTACTTCTTAGAACCAGGGACAAAACTAACATTAGAAAATGCATGAGTTTGGTCCCATGGTCTACGCATCAAAAAATGCAGTTATAATTGATTAATCCTCTTCCTCGCATGTTTTGTGTTTCAGTTCTAAATACTTGAAAACCAAATTAAATGTATTAGACTGAAATAATATTTAGCATGGGATTTATCATAACTCTGAGACACAAACAACAAAACAATGTTTACTTATTTTTTGGTCTTGTTTTTTCGTCTTCCATTTTTTTAAAGAAGACATATTTTCTAGTTTATGACAAAAAACTATACAATTACAATAACCTCACAAAGAAAAACATAAATGTTTTCAAAGAAACCAGCCCATATCTGACAAAAGCCAATTGCAATTTCTCGACCCAATAAAACTGATTTAGTTTTTCCTTTATGTGCTTTTTGTCTTAGATATAAAAATAGAATATAAAAATAACATTATTATAAGAAGATATATTTCTTCTTTTAAATGGCTTTCTTTTCATTAGCGTACAGGTAAAACCATGTTATGACTCAAGAGAAATATTTTTACTTTCAATGGGCACTTTTACCGGTTTTCCTTTTTATCTGGTACAAATGATCCCAAAACACTTCTGCAAAAAAACAATAAACTAAATCATGCAAGTGCAGTGAAGGAGCAGATGCAGTCTGTGCTGAAAATCATAATATTGTCAAATCAAAATCTCAGTGTAATGAACTGACTCTTTTAAAGATGAGAACTTTACATCTCTCATGGTTCCTTAAACACGTTCCTATCAGTCTCTTATTCTCTGCCTGCTCAGTCCTCCACCAAATTTCCTTTATTTCCTCCTTTAGAAAAAACCCCTTTTATTCACAAACTTTAATCGACTCAAAGGCTGTGTTTGTCATGGCTAAAAGGCGCCCCCTGTTGATGGCATCAGAAAAAAAAATAAATTTGGGAAGGAAGGCCCAAACCCGTTAGCATGAATGCAGCTGCCAGATGCAAGCAGCCAGATTACCTCACACTGTCCGCGTAGGCCTGTTTCCTGCAGCCGTGACCAGATGCTCTGGATGCGCCCGGCGTGCTCCGGGTGGATGTTACTGTTTCCGCACATACACTGGTGTTTCTGCATCAGGGAGTCGTAAACTAGACCTATTGGGACACAAATGCTTATTTTAGGTCTCCATGGAGTCAAAACATTCAACACACTACGGCTGTCTCAGGATCTTACGTCATTTTGGAATCCTGAAATCAAAACCACTTCTCCTTGTTTTCAAATATGGAATCACTTGGTTACAAACATATTAGGAATTAAAATATGCAAACCTGAAAAAAAAATATTTTATGAAGATGCATTTCTGTCCTTTTTTATAATATTATCTATAGTTTAATCAGTGACTGAAGGAACGTATCAGGTAAGTTCAGTGCATGATGAAGGCTTGAAAAACCTGCAATACAGAATGTACAGTATGCTTCAAATACATAGTTTGAAATGCTAACTATCAATTTCATATTTTCTAAACTCTGCCAACCCTAACCATGTCTATTAAATAGAGTTTAGCTTTATGTGCATTTTCTCAAAATCTGGCAACCCGAACTGTAAATTGTACATTTTTAATATTTAGGAGCATTTTCTCTATCTCTGACAACCCTTACAAACACATTTACATACTATAACCATAATGAGTCATATGTCAATATCTGGCAACCCTAACAAGACCTTTTAAGTTTTTGAGCATGTAAGAGTGTACAACCGTACTAGATTGTGAACATTTATGCACATTTTCGCAGACTATGGCAACTCTAACCATCAATTTAACTTTTTTTTTAGCATGATTTTTGCAAACTAACACCAAATAGGACTCAGGACCGAGGATGGGTAGGCGTATTAGCTAAAAGGGGAGTAAATGTACATTTGAATATTATAATGTCAATGGAAAAGACTGATGTGCATAAAAATAAAATAAATAAATTTCCAGGAGTAAGGTACCAACAGCTTGCTTTATCCACATTTAAGCTAAGTCAAATTTGCCAACTCATTATTAATTATTCCTGTACAAAGACATAACCTTATGGCTCTTTTTCATTGTACAACACGGTACAGTACGACACAGTTCAGTTCGGGTGTAGTACGGGCAGGTTTGCTTTCCTACGGTTTATAGTGTTGGTATGTTAAATAGGCATTGTCACTCCGTTTTAGCACCACCCCAACTTTGATGTAATAAAGAGTGCAACAGGTATTCGGACACAAACAACAATGGATCCGAAACATGCCGTTGGACTGTTTTTTTCTGCTTCTCGGCATGTGGCTGTATTACACACACACACATTTTTATTTATATATATATATATATATATATATATATATATATATATATATATATATATATATATATATATATATATATATATATATATATATATATATATATATATATATATACATATATAGCAAGAAACACCAGACCAGACCATAAATCTATTACAAAGGATATCATATTTACAGCAGCTTTTTAAAGACCTAGTATGAATTAGTATACAAAAAATCCATATTATTTTGTATACAATATTTTACTATTATTCCCTTATTTTCTATTCTGAACAATTTCACTCACACAAGTCACTTAGTTGCTGCTTTTTTCCCCTGACATTTAATGTGCTTTATGTTGTACTTTTTTTAAGAAAATAGCAGCATTTTGAAATCATAAAAAAATTTAGCCAACATTTTCCAAGCACAAATTGACCCATTTACGATGTATTTTATATGTATTGTTCAAAACACACATTTTTATTTTATGGTCATATATTTTTAAACTGCCCAGTGACTCAAGAAATTAATGCAAATACTTCAAAAATATTTATGTACCAAATATTTGTGGTAAAGTATCATCTCATAACACTTCATTAAATGTAAAGATGTAATCTAAAGTTTGTTATGTAGGTGTTCGTGTTTAATCTTTCATCTTGAGATGGACACTGACCCAAACCAGTCATACATTTAAGAAGTTTTTACGTGCACTTAAGCTATGATCCATTTGGGAAACAGACTGAAATCAGCATCATAAGATACATTTTGGGAAATGCCGCCCAGCTGTCACACTAACACAAGTAGTGCTTGCTCACAGATTTCACTTGATTTTGAGATGTTTCTAAAACTGGCTGAAAAGCTATTAATAATCATCTGAGCATGGAGTGCATGGACTAACCAGTAGTGAAGCGTGGTTTAGTCGGGGGTTCTTGCACCACGATGGGGAAGCTGGCAGAGGCTGGGGACGACTGAGCCCGGGACAGCGGTCGATGCACTGGGAAGCTCACCGAGATTCCTGCAGCCTCCAGGGAAGCCTGATAGTTCCTCAACTGATGGATCCTCTGCTGCTCCAAAAGAAGAGCTTGCTGCTCACAGACACAAAAAAGAAAAAAGCTCTGAAATACAAGGACATCTAACTAGAATCTGTGAAAATCATTAGATGTTGGTTTAAAAGAAAAAAAAATCTCAGTAAATAAAAGACTTTGATGCAGTAACATGGCTAGCCAGAAGGTGGCAGTCAATACATTGCAAACCAGCAGATGCATCTTTGATTTTGATAACAGGATGAGTTGATGCTCTAATAGAGGCTTTTTGCTTTTGTCACAAGGTGCTAAATGCAAATAAAAACGAGAGAAAATGTGCATAGACTTAAACAGCCAAGGAGTATTCGATTAAACCCCAAATCGGTTCTTATGTTATTCTGACCTGTCTGAAGAGCAGCTCCTCCTCTGCCAGTCTCTCTCTCTGCTGAAACTCCTCATCCTGCTCATCCGGAGGCTCCTGTTTGATGGAGACACCATGAGGAAGAGCATCGCTGGGGTCTCCGAGTCCTTGGTGCTCCCGTAGCTCCTCTTCAGTCTCCTCCGGGTGGCTCTCGTGCTGCCGACTTGGCTCGCTGGGTTTAGCCATTATCTGAAACAAAGTAAAATCAGGTAAAACTAATTTTGAAAAACAAATAAAAAGATAAATATGAGATCAAAATGTGTATATATTAGCAGCAAAAACAAACAAGTTATTCTGGTCCTGCTCATTGAAAATGTGCAGGATGTGCACAGCACTCTCTCTCTCTACCAGTTTTATTTCCATTTGTTCTATTATCCTATCACTTAAAAGCAAATACGTCCCATAAATATTTAAAAATACAATTAAATAGCTACTCTGGCATACATGATAAAACAATGATAAAATTATTTGTATTTGTATATAAGTTGATAAAAATATAACAATGTAAGAAATGAAATAAATAATAAAAACGATCAAGTTTTTATTATCAAATAAAGGGAAAAAAGTGCCAAAATGAGAAAGTGGAATAAATAGAGAGAATAATTTTTTTTTAACATATTACATTGTATACAAAGCCTTATTTATTAGAAGTATATCTTTAAAAAAACGACTACAAAAATAACATATACATAATATTTTTTTACATATATTTATTTAAATTTTGATGCTTTAGACTTGTTCAAGTTTGAGAGAAAATTAAACATGACTTTAAACTTACTTAGTCCCCAAAACAAACCTGTGTAGCAACAGGATCCAAAGAAAAAAATTCCTCCCGACTAAAGTTATGATGTCTAATCCAATCGCTCTGTTAACAACAACTGCAGACCCACCCTCACGTCCAGCCCTCCCCCCGCACACACAGCTTAGTGTGGCAAAAACACAGGCCCCCTGGCAGAGTGCCGAGGGAACATAATTGACGTCAGAGCGCTCAGCGATTGCCTCATCCCTGTTCATTCCAAACAAGCTTGTCTTCTTTTTCATATTCTCTTCTTTGTTTTCTCCACGTACACACTCTCTCGCTTTAAAAACACAGAAGAGAACCATTTCTTTGTAAAAGGAATAACTCAAAGCCAAAGAAAAGAAAGGATCTGAGTAGAAACATACGTATCAAGTATCTCCTTGTGTAAGGCTGCTCTTTAAAGATGTAGTTACTGCTATATTCATCTCCAATTTCAAGTTGTCTAAAATTAGATCATCATCATTCATCGTTAAATGTTTGATAAGCGGGTTAAAAAAACTTATTTTGTTTTCCCAAAAATCTGCTTCCTGTCGGTGACTCAGACCTCAATCTGAGCAGGTGTTTCCTGAGTCATCATTAATATCGCTATTTCATTTGTCACGTTTTAACAACTTCTACATAATCCAACAGATGGTGGAAAAACTGAGGAGAGCTCCAAAAATATGATTTTAAAACCTTTTTTTTTCTTCTTCCAGAAAAAGACATGTTTTAAAAGAGTGAAAGAAAAAGTTAATATATAGCATATAATATCTAATATAATAATAACATATAGCAGAGCAACATTTAGTGAGAATAAAGGAAAAAGGAAAAGTGAGAATGAAGTCTAAGCAAAGCTGTAAAATCTTGAAATTAGTAAACACATATGAAACACATATTCTTATTTTAGGATGAATGTTTTGACTATTCATGTATAGATTATCTAGCTTCCTTGAGAAAAAAAGCTTATTCTGATCATTTCTTTGCTTGAATTAAGAAATAAAAAGAGCTCTTGATTCTGTCACTGACCATAACACAGCACTCTTAAAACAAGACATTTCGACTCCACATTTACTTATTTCAAGACATTAACCTTAAAACATCTTATTTTACAAAAAAAGAAAAAACATTATGTAACTTTGTGTAAATATGTAACATTATGTATATAAACTTTATGTAAATAACACCTTCCTAGATCAAGATAGGTAACTGGGATAAGAAAATGAACTCTTAAAACAGAACAAATTCTAGTGAAATAAAATCTTAAGCAAAGTAAAAACAACTAATGTAATGATTCATGCATCCTCAAACAAACGATAAAGTCTTATTTGTGTAAACTTTTTTAGATTTAGTACAAAATATTTAAAGGTGATTTGATGTGAAAAAGAATATTGAGTGAAAGAGTTCCCTATAATAACTAAACTGTGAATTTTCCTTAAAAAGTTGAAAGGTTTGCTTTGACTTGACACATTTCAATTTAATTGCAAGACTTAGTGCATGACTGAAGCTAACCAACCCCATGTCTCTGAGTATCGGATTCAGAGATTCATATAGTTACGGTTGCTAGGGTAAACAATCCAGTTGCTAGAGAGAAATGGTTTAGTAAGAATATACTGTAGCTAGGTTTAAAATAGTTTTTAAAAGTGCAATTATTCATGTATAAAATTCCTATATTGCTAAAGTTTCATAATTTCACAATAATTCAAGCATTTATTTCTTAAAATAAAATAGATAACCAAATTACTAATCATTAATTAAGCATTGGCCAATAGTTAATTAATCATTTATAAAGCATTGCTTCTATGTTATAACACATTTGTAAGCAGTTTATCAATATAACTTTAAATGCTTTGTTCTTGAGTTGTAAACATATATATAATATGCTTAACAACTATAATTTCATGCTTGATTGAGGATCACTTATTCATTTATAAATTAAACATTTAAATAATTTAAAACCTATTAGTTATTAGTTATAAGTGATTCATAAGATCATTTAGAACTTGTTAGTTATTTACAGGGCAGAAAATAGTCCACACTTTAGAAGAGCTTTTTGTGTGACGGATATATTCCATTAAGCTCATTCCTAATTCATCCTGTTCTGTTTCAACTATATATTTACTAGTCAGATTATTTGTATTTATTGTAATTTAAGTTTTGTTACTACAAACAACAACATTCAAGTAATTCCAAACTTTTAACCCAATTCTCTGCATTCTTCGTTCTGCAGAGAAACCCATGCACAGATGAGAACACATGCCTTTCTTTTCACTTCTCTTCTTGAATGTCTAAATCAGAGAAATGAAGTCATTTCTTCAGAGCGTGAATGCTTGGGAAGCATTGCATTCCTGGGACATCTGCTGAGCGCATAGCTAATATTATTCCCGGAAGGCTGGAGCACACAGCCGAAGGGGTCCCCACCCACTAAACAAACCCCCTGATCTCATTCGCTTAAGCTTGAGTGTAGCTCTCTGTTTACCGATCTATAATGCTCGCTTGAGGTGCGGGTTAGGACCGAAACACAAACTCATGGGTCTGACCCAAACCAACTCAAAGAAGCCTCCACAGTCTTCAGCTCTCTCTCTCTCTCTCTCCCTCCCTCCCTCTCCCTCTCTCTCTCTCTCTTTCTCTCTCTCTCTCTCTCTCTCTATGAGCAAACCGCAGCAGGAATCACACAGAGGCTTTACAGAGCACAGCTTGCAGTTTTCTCAAAAGGATTTTAAATTCTTCAGTGAACAGTTCATGAAAGAGTACTCTGGGTATTTCAGAGTAAAAAATTGTTGTGAACAATTCATCAAATTGTGAATTTTTTTTTATTTTCTGCTTTTTTTCTTCTTCTTTTTCTGGTTTTTGAAAAAAAAAATGGCACAAACATTTAACTAAATCCAAATCTATTCAGATATACGATGTAAACTGATTACATTTTTAATTAGCATAGTGTCACGATTATTAATCAAATTCATTATATTTTAATTGCATTTCTACAAGGACATCACTAGCAGTTTATTGTTCACTTTATTGAACTTGCACCAATGAATATCAGGAAAGGTCACACTATGTGACAACTGTAACCAAATTGGACACACATTTTATTAATATACTTAAAAATGTAATATTTTTACGACTTGGTAAAGATTTTGATGTCGATATAAATATTTTTCTTTACCCTCTAGAAACTCAACCGATCATCAATATTAGAGTGGGACCTAATATATGGCTCTGAAATCTACTTTCCAGTGTTTTATATTAAGTTTCAGTAACTTGGATGCCTATTAAAGGTTTGTAATTCGCCAATACAACTATTTTTAATGATTTTAACTATATAAAAAAAAACAAAAGATTGTGATTGTCAACAAGGTTTTAATTTTAATTGCGAAGTGCATTTTGAAAATATTATTTCTCAAAAAATACAAAAATTTAGAGTGGTTTATATTCATCCAACCTTAAACCTACCATGCCAGGTCCACCCTCCACCAATGATAGACAGGTGCATTGGTTGTCCAAGTAAATAGTATGAATAGAATGCACAAAACAAGCAGATGACTCTCAAAATATAATTTTCAAAATGTGTTAGTAGGTTTACACATAAATCTGTAAACCACTTTCTCATAAATTTCATGTTTATAAGAGCAGTTTTAAAGCCGAGATTTTAATCTGGCATAGAATGGGCAGCTCAGTCCTTGTACCAGAATGTCAAAGGAAACAAAAGGAATTCCCCGCACTCAAAAACATTAGATTTCTTTACTAATACCTGCCAATGCAGAAGCTTTCACTTTGTTTTGGTGATTGTTTGAAAACTTCTTGAATCAATACTGTTCCCTGAGTTTACTAGAGGAAAAGATATTGTATTGGACTTTCTGGGATCATTGTTTAGAAGATCCCAGTCAACTAATCTATGACTTCGCTTTCCTCCTACAAGCAAGTTATACAGCTAACATCCTTCAACAGCAAACATTCTGTTAATTAATAATTTCCTGTGAAAAATAATGCAAATTGAAAAGTTGTGTGAAATAAGCATAATAGGTGCCCTTTAAAAAATGCTAAATTATATTAGTATCTTTTCAGAAATGGTGAATTTAAATAATTTATTATACATTTAAAAACATCATTAGATAAAATAAATGTAATACATAAGCAAACCAATGTGTTAATAACATGCAATACAAGAACTAGTTTTGTTAAAATACTATAAATATATACAGAACATTACTAAACACTTCCTACAGTTGAACCAAGTCATTTTTGTTCCACAATCCTAGTCAAATCACTAAATGAATCCGTGATTTCATCCAGAGAGCAGCTCGACACAGCAGCATGGGTACACAAACATGAGCGGAGTGCTTCCGTTCTGCCTATATATGGAGCGCACATCCGGCTGGTTGCCATGGTGATCAAGGGAGCACTGCATCAGTGTTCCCTAGCCACTTTTCTTGTGAGTTTGAGCTATGTTTGTTCAGTGGGTTAAGGATCTGGAATGGTCAAATTTTATAAAAAGATTCTTCAAAAAAATCCCTTTTTACAGCAAAGTATACATAGATTTAAAGTATATATATAGTAAAGAGTATATAGTACATTTTGGGGGGTTTTCAAATATGTATGTAATTTCCTCACACATTAATAATAAACAGAACAATTAAAATATGTAAAGTATGTTTGTAAAAAAGTAATAACTTTTTTACAGCAATACTTCAGTTAAGATTGTTCTGAAGCACAATCTTGCAACCCTGAAATGCATTGTGAGTGAATGCAGAAGTGTGTTTGTTAGGATACCTATAGTTTTTTGAATACACACAGAGTTACATTTTAAAGGAATTTAAGAAACCTGTAACATCAAGAGCCTTTAAAATCACAATTTGCAATCTTACGAATGGTAACCCAGTAAAGCATCAAACCCTAGCTTCCAGTGCACCACATTGTTCGAGAAACAGCACTGAGCGAGTGTATGAGTGCGTGTTGTACCTTGCTGATGTGCAGCTGCTGCTGTTGAAACTGCTGCTTGTGTTTCTCCAGGAACTGCTGGTGCTGCTGCTGAACAACCAGCTGTTGAAGAGCCTGCGTGTTCTGGGGCAGCGGTGCAGACTGTGTGCGCCCCAGCGGACGGTGTGTACGCAGCTTGTGGATGGGATGGGACTGAAGGGGAACACCTCCCAGACCTGGAGACACACACCAACAAGGACTCGGGGTTACACAGCAGATTCTAGTTAACACACAGAGCTGAACTAATTAACACCTCGGTAGTTTTTGCTCGCTAGGGTTTAGCTTCCTGAAGGCCGATTAACCATATAGCTGTCTCTGACTGAGATTGCACTATGCAAAAAAAAGTTATTTACAAAGGCAAAATCCATAAAGAAATCGGTGAAAAGATGTAGCGCTAGGTTTTGCACAATGCCATTTAAAAAAAAAAAAAAAAAAACGACTTACTATAGAGCTAGAGCTATGCCAAAACAATCTGAATTTGAATTGTGTTGATTTTAATTATTTACAATTGTAATTTAATAAATCAAGATATTATTTGTCATTAAAACATGGTATAAGAGGTGGAGAGGTATAACGACATATCAATCAACATTGGTGGGCGGGAATAAAAGTTTACCACGTCATAATGCATTTCTTTTGGAATTTGAATTATAAAAAGGACAACTCTAGTATGAGTGTGTTTACACTGTTTATGCAGAGATTTACGTTAAAATTCCAAAAGTAAATTTTGCATAATAGATGTTTAATTTTACTGTAGTTAAGATCTTCTTCTTCCGGCTGTTCCCAGTTTAGGGTTCGCCACAGCAAATCATCTGTTTCCACCTAACTCTGGCCTCAGTATCCTCTACTCTTGCACCAATTACCTTCATGTCCTCCTTCAGCACACCCATATAACTTGTCTTTGGCCTTCCTCTTGCCCTCTTGCCTGGCAGCTCCATCTCCAACATCCTTCTACCAATATAACTACTATCCCTTCTCTGCACATGTCCAAACCATCTCAATCTGGCTTCTCTGACTTTGTCTCCAAAACAACCAACCTGAGCTGTTCCTCTGATGTGCTCGTTCCTAATCTTGTCCATCCTTGTTAAGATAAAGAAGTTATTTCCTCATTAACGGAAATACAATTATTTGTGACCCTGTGTACTTTCAATAAAAAAATTAAACCTATTACAAAACACAAAATGTCAACCCTGCACACATCAAACCAATTCAGTCCTTTCATCTCTTTATTTTCTCCTCTCAAACCCTCCCATGTTCTTGAGACTTCCTGTGCCCCGGATTGGCTCGTGGGTGGAGAAGAGGGCTGATGCTCTGAGGTGGCATAAATCGTTAGTCAGGATTGACGGCATCAGCCTCTCTCGCTCTTAGTATTGACCTCTTCTTATTGCCAGCCTCCTGCTCCTGGCACATCAGGAGGCTAATTAACACCGCCCAGGACTAATTTGATTAAAACGAGGCGCCTTTAGTGCGTAGCGGAGGAAATTGAATCCAATTTATAAAGGGCGCTGCGTAACCTATGCTGGACTAATTAAAGACAACCAAAGCATGAGATCCGCAGGGAGCTCCGAGTGCCCACGTTCAGACCGTGCCAAGCCACAGGGCACCTGCCAGGCCCTTCTCAGATTTTTATTGCAAATTCAATTCGTAAAATTTGAAAAATGTGTGTAAAACAGGACTAAACAAATCATTTGATAAAGTAGACCAATGGAAGACTTGCTATGGTTTATCATACATTATTATTTAGGATTCGCTTGTGACTGGTGATAACCAGACGAGGGTCACAGAATATGATTCAGGCGAGTGATATGAACAGAACGATTAAAACGGATCTTCAATTTTTGGGGAATCTTTAATAACTCTTTTTTTAAAACTGAAAACAACTTCTCTACATAGACTCCAGGACAGTGAATGCATACCACTACTGAGATAAAAAAAACAAACAAAAAAAAAATCAAATAGTTGAGTGTGCAAAGCATGCACATGTGTAAAGGCCATCACACAAAACTATCTGAATTTTCGATCCAAAGTTTAGCGTGTAAAGGCGCCTTGATCAAAAACAAGAACGACCAATGAAAGCTGGTTTTTGAATGGGACATAACAGAGAAGGAGGGTGGCAACGCACTCTCGCATTGATATCACGACAGAAAACAGTGACAAAGAACAACGTGAGAAAGAAAGGCAATTTGTATTTATTGTAATACAAATCCTGAAAGAGGAGAATATAAGCATTAGAACCTCATCTTATTGGTGCCTGAGCATCAAGAGTATAGACAAAGCCGTCAGAGATTATAAAATGGCCGGACGTGTGGATTTTGTACTATGAGTAGTGATGGAGCTTTTGTTCATTTTGAAGATTTGTTCTTTTGACTCTTGTTCATTTAACATAATGATTCATTTGAGTGATTCATTTATAATGCCAATATCGAAAAAAAATCATTTCGAAGAGCGATCGTATCATTGTAAATGTGATGGTAAGGGTCATGACATTGTACTGTTGAAAACTAAGCAGTGTGAGCATGGCAGTGTAAAATGTATTATTCAATTACAGAAAAGGCGAGGAAGTTTAACTCTCAAACCAGCAATTGTGTGAGTTTCAACAAACCCATATCCAAAAAAAAATGCCTCAAAAAAAGAGGGGAGATCCTTAAGACCACTGGCTAGAATACATCAAGGCTTTAGTTCAACTACAGCCAGGTAAACTACAAACACTCTGTGTTCAGAGCAGCAAATGCTTTAAGCAGAATAAAATTAAGACTTAAAACAACATTTGGTGTTTAATAATCCTTGCCTTTTCGTGCATGTCAGAATGATTTCCCTGGAGATTTCAGTTCCACAAGGGTTCCTCACAGTTCTTTTTTTCATCTTATTAAAAGTTAAATAATTCCATACATAATTGCTTTAAATCAGAATGGATCAACTAGAACTTAAGTTCTTTGATCACCAAAAAGAACTGGAATGAAATCAGGACAGAAGAGGGACTAATTTAGGAATACTTAAATTGTTTACTTCCTGACTGAATGTACAACACATCCCTTGTTCCAAACATCAAATCCTTCCCGCTAGCTTCTGAAGGTAATCTTTAAATCAGCTTCTGTGCTTAGTTGCAAAACCAGTTGCTTCTAGAAATTTTTGTTAGATAACTTGTCTTTGAAGATGCCATTTCATCTAGTTTGGTACTGATAAGAGCCTGAGATGATGATTGAGTGTGGCTAGCTCTTCATCTCGCTCGCCCAGGGGTCCATTCTTTGAAACATCAGTCACAAATAGAGGAAGCTTGGCTAAACACCTTGTGCTAGTGAAGTTTTTCTTGTGTGTGTATATGTCCTCTTGATTTTCCTCTCCCTCTGTTCCTGCTTGTTCCTCTACAAATTTCTAAAGGATAGTTCCTGTCTACCCAATCATCACTGCTCCAGCATTCACCCAGTTACAAATCCCTTTGTTTATGGAAGTGTGTGCATGTGTTTTGTAAATGCAATAGTTGTGGAGCTACAGCTGGAGCTCTTTATGTAAACTAGCAACAACATTCAATCATCTGGCAGAGACCTATAAAGTATCTGGATCAAGACCACAAGGTCGCTAGCTGATCTCCTTCCTGCCTTCACACAGCTACATCTATTTGTTCTTTTACTTTTGTGACTGCGTGTATTTTAGAAACTTGTATTCATTTAGTCAAAGTAATCTCATTTTGACTAAATAAACAACTACTGTAAAGATCACGATACCTGCATCGATTCAAATTAGTGCCCCGCTATTTTTTATGTCAAAGCGTTTGGTTTGGTCTGTAGCTCCAGGTCCGAAAAGGACAGTTTTGTGTTGGGATCTGGACTGCGGCTTACCTTTTAATAACTACCAATATAGTATATTTAACGCAATAATTATCTCAAATATTTTGCTTTCAGAACTTTTTTCGTGCAAGTAAATTTTACTTCAAACACATCATCTCAAAGGTTCCTTCTATTTCATCCCCATTGTTTTTATAACCAATTGAGTCAGATTTCTCGCTTATTCACTTTTTTGTGGTGTACCCGTTTCAGAAATCGAACATTGTAGCAAAAATAAAATATGGTTTTAGTTGTGATGCTTTCTTTTTTTACTTAGTTTACTTAGCTGATGCAAACATCACCAATGATTTCCCAAATTAACCAAACTGCATTTTTAAGCTCATGAGCAGCCATTATAGCTTTAAAGCAGCTTTGATGTAAATGTATTCACACACACACGCACACGCACCCACACACACTAAATAATTAAACTATCATTTCCACCTTTAGACACCGGACCTGAGCATGCCTCCCTACTCCCTACAGCATTAAAGGTGAGCTGGTTGCTATTGCAGTGACTGACCTGGGACCAGTGAGTTCTGTGCACCGGCTGACTGCTCAAGAAGCACCATATGTTGCAGGAGTGTGTTGTGAGCTGAGCTGGCGTCTCGTTCCAGGTACGAAGGCAGGTGCCCGCCTGGCATGAACCCGCTGCTGATGGGGATTCCTGGCTGCAAGCCTGGCACTGTCATCCTGTCACCATCCTGCTGGCCGGATGCCACCTGAGGAGACAGAAGGAGACTGTTAGGCCAGATGAATGCAACAATAGCTGTTTGTAAGTCTCTGGACTGATACAGTGTAAAATATCCTCAATTAAATTAAATTTGAGCATAAAAATGTAAAAGTCTTTAGTGTGAATATTAAGTGTCTAATATTCATTTTCAAGACAATGTATGGACTAGCCAAAGGTCCTACCATCCAAATTTGGCACTATGGCCAGCTAAAGACCCATTTGTTGAGGTTGGGTTTTGGAAGACCAAGCATTATATTGTATATTATCTTTTGAGATGGTTCTTGGGACAGCTGAGAAGATGCAGTAAAAGGAGTAGAATGCAAATGTTAAAAAGTGCTTAGTTATTAATCGAGATGCTTTCGGTCTAGTGATGTGTTGTGGATTTCAAATGTCAACATTAAACCCCAAAAATCCTGACTTTTAAAGGGGCCCTGTTATGTTTTATTTTGGAAATGATCTTTCCTGCAGTGTGCAACACATCTCTGAGTTTGACGAAAATTCACTTTTAAATCTTATTCACTAAAATAAATTGGCATTTAAACAAATCATTTTCTTAAACATGATGTATAACTGTTATATCCATTGGTTATAAAAATGGAGCCAATAGTTGTGTGCACAACCTTGAAACTCTTATATTTTCAGTAGGTAATGACTGTGAAGTCGATTGTTTTAAAGTAAGCTGGCTTTGATTTTCTGAGGTCAATCGAGTCACTTTTTTGATTTTGAGCACTTTTCTGTTAGAGGACTTAAGATAACGTCTGAAAACAGCAAGAAAGGTGTGCAACAAGAGGGAAGAGCGGGACAAAGTTGTTCTCTTTGGATTGTGTTTGATTGGCTTCTTATCCATATGGCGTGCATCTTCCCTAGACTTGGGCTAACTGCTAATCACAGCAAAGAGTGTCACTTAAACTAAGGGTTTTCAATAGAGATAAAAACAGATAAAATAAATTCATATTAGTAATTGAAATTAAGGCATGGAAATCACTGAATTTTTGTGTTTTAATGATAAAAAGACTGAGGGTAAGTTATTTGGGCCTACTGATTCCAACAGAGTGGAGGTTGACTTAGGCTTACTTACTATAGACTTTAAACTAGTGTAAGTAAACAAAAAAAAATAACTGCGCATAACCCCAGTTTTATCACTTCATTAGCTCCCAGTTTATTTTCGCATTGATTTTAAAATTCTTTTTGTTTTTAAAAGCCTTCATGGTCTTGCCACAGAGTACATTGCCAACCTACTTCTGTACGCTACCTTTCTCAGGTCAGCAGAGCTTTCACTATTAGTTAAAAAACAAAACAAAAACGAATGTAGAACCCCGAAGTGCTAGACGAAGCCTCCTCACCGACACTCAAACACATCACAGCAGGACGCCCTATCGAGAGAGTGAGGAAAGAGGGACTCACGCTGGAAGGCCCGGAGGCTGGCAGACCCAGAGTGATGTTGGGAAGGGAGGGCGATGTGTACAGAGACAGCTGGCTAACAGGACCCTCTCTGCCCGCCAGTCTGTGTGCCAGAGACGCCTGCAACAACACACACACACACACACGCACACACCCACACACACACACAGATAAATAAACCAGAGTGATAAAAACAAACAGTTCTGTCTGGTTGCAGTCTGGACCCCTGCGGGTGGTGTCTGCTGACCATCCACATATGAAAAACATGCCAAAAAAACTGTAGAGCTATTCCAAAAACTCCACCCAGGACACTGAAAAAATCTGAGCCAATAATCTCTGACAGCACACTGTGAGCTCTACTAATAATCACATCTGCCAGTGAATAAAAGTGACTTAATACCTCTTTATTAAATAACAAAATGCACTAGACTCTCTTCATTTGTTTAAATGAGTTTATTTTAAACCTGGTTGATTATAATGGAATTACTTGCTAAAACATCAGTTTATTTAAATGTATAATTTCTGTAAGGGTGCCACTTAAAAGTGCAAAAATTAAACAGTTGAAAATAACAATAACAACTTGAAAATAACAGTAAAAAAAATCTAAATCTAAATGTTTCACTCTAAACCTGTATAAACCTGTGTTTCTTACGAAACATTTAAGGTTTTGTTCCTGTAAAAATTTAATTGGTTCTTGATTTATTCTCAACCAGTTCAGGAGCCTGGTCTTCTAGTTACAGCTAGAATATTACTGACTCAGAAATCAGTTCTCATCAGTTGTTATGCATCACATTTTATATTAACCAATACAAAAACAGACACAAAAATATGAATTAATCAGTGCATTAGGTCTCACTTCAGTTTTACATGCTTGAATTAAATGCTTTATTAAATAAAATGTTAAAATAAAAGTTTTTATAACATCCAGGGCTTGCAAAATCGCTCAACATAAAATTTTTTTGCTCAATGGAGAGAATTTTGCATATCACGTACATTTTTATGTGTAAAAATATGCACATGGGTTTTCGGAGGTATTTCTGTTCTGAAAGGCCAAGTAAGACAGATCAGGATGAAGAAGGGACAGCCAAAGAAACGAAGGCTGCCACAAAGCGAAAAAGTTACGTTAACTATTTATGTTAAAGACATGTTAAACACTTTCTTACAAGTTCATAGACATTTTTGTTCAGAACCAAATATTGGAGTTGATGATTGTAATTTGACTGTTTTATACATTGCTTTACACATTTATACTGTTGATGTACTTTGTTTTAATTTCTTTTTTTTATTAATATTGTGTTTCCTTTAGAAAATTCTACATTAAAGCAATCTCTATCTTATTCAGGTTACCTACATTTATTTTGGGCTACCAAAAAAAAATAAGAGTGCCTGTTTTGTTTTATGCTTTAAGCACACATATGACTGCCTTCTGGCTTATTGAGGATCGAAAAATAAAATGATTTTAACAGTGAGGTTAAAGAGTATAACTGTGATTCCAGTGATCAACACCTGTATTGTAAGTTATTTTTTTCTTGTCTCATAAGAAAAACTAATCAGTCTTAGGTAAAATCCTTGTAAAAACGATCTAACTGTTTTGGTCAGTGCTTGGTGGTTTTTTGAGGTTCATTACGGTCCCTCAGTACATCGTACCTCTACTGGACTGCTGCAGATGGAGCCAGTGATGCCATTCTCATTGGTGATGTTGTTTGAGCTGTTGTTTGGTGAACTCGGGCCAGAACCCGGGGCACTGCTACATGCTGATTCTGAGGGTAAAAAATAGATGCAATAACTATGTGCCAGTCAAAAGCAAACAGAGTTTATAACAGCCGGGTCACTGGACTAGGGAAACAAGCTCCTTTTGTGTCCCAGTTTTTGTGTCTCTATTGAACACTTCCCAGCTCTCACTATGAATAAAATGAGACAGGATGAAGCTGGATGCTCTCACCTGCCATGTCAAGGGAGCGTTTTTTTGCAGTGGTGATGGGTCCGTCTTTCCTCCGCAGCAGAGGGCTACTTCTGCGCTCGCTCACTTTTTGTTTAAGTCTGGATCGCAGCTTTAGGTTAGGCTCGGATGCTGGTGCAAAAGAAAGGAGGAGAGGGTTAACTTTGTCAAATAAATCTTTTGATGAACTCGAACTTGAATGACATTTACTTTGGAAGCTGTCCCCCAAAGTGCGTTCTCAACCCTTACTGCTCCCAACATTCTAACGTTTCTGCAACCCTGAAAACGTAAGTACTTTCTTTTTGTTTCGTCTTTTTGAAGAGTACTTGGAGCTGGCGAAAGTACATTCATGATGACATAATATAGTTTATTGGGAATAAAAGGACAAAAAGACAAACTGAATGAACACAAACAAGTTTACTAGGAAGAGAAAAAAAAATGAGAGGAGGAAAAGAAAGAGAAAATAAAGCAAAAGACAAGGCTCATGAAAATGAAAGGAAGTTAGGAAGGACAGAAGGGAGAAAAGACGGTAGGAAAATGTAAGGATGAACGGAAAGAAAGAAAGGAGGGACGAAGGAAAGAAAGAGTGAAGGGAAGAGGAAAGGAATGACGAAAAGAAAGAGATTAAAGGAAGGAAGAAAGAAAAGAAGGAGGAAGTAAACACAGTAAGAACAATGGAAAAAGGGCAGGATCAAATAAAAAGAAAGGAAGCTAGGAAAGTCAGGAAGACAAATTGAATGAGTGAAACGAGAAAGAGAAGGAAATATAAAATACAACAAGGCAGGCTAGTTGGAAAGAAAGATGAAGGAAGAGTAGGTGAAAAGAAGACAAGAAGGGAAGAAGACAATAGGAGAGAAGAAGGAAGAAAGCAAGAAAATATAGTGAAAAAAATGGGGGAAAAACTGGAAGGAATGTAAAAAGGAAAGGAAGGCTCAAACAAGGGGGAATTGAAAAAAGTGTTGAATAAAAAGACACAAAAAAGAAAGTTGTCATTGTTGTCATGACAGTTGTCATGACAGATGAATGCATGGAAGAATGGATGAACATACAGAAGGTAGGTAGGAAGGAATGAAGAATAGATGAATGAACAGTAGAAAGGAACTAAGGAACACTAGAAAGGAAGGAAGCAAGAATACAAGAAAAAAGAAAGGGAAGGAAATACAGTGGAAAAGAAGGAGAGACTGAAGTAAGAATGCAAGGAAACACATAACAAAGAAATGAAGGAAGGAAAGATAGTGGAATGTGGCACTAGATGAAAGGAGGAAGAAAGAAAGGTAAACTTCAAAGAAAGACTAAGGAAGGCTGAGGAAATAACGCTGGATAGAAGGGCAGATGAATGGATGAAAGAAAGGAAGGAAGAGTAGATGATAGGCAGAGAGATGGACTGAAGGAAACAATCTAGAGATGGAAAGAGAAAGACAAAGAAAGAAAAAGATAAAAAGAAAGTTAGCTGAAATATGGATGTAACGTGAATAAAATATACATCAAAAAGAAGATTAAAAAGAAAGGAAGTTAAAAGATGAATAAAAGACGAAGATGAATGTATGGATGAAGGGACAGAAGGATGGAAGAATAGATACATTAACAGTCGGAAGGAAATAGGAACACTATAAAGAAAGAAAGATGGATGGAAGCAAGAATACAAGACAGAAAGAAAGATGAAGGTAAAGTGGGAGAAAAGAAGGAAGGATCTACGATGGAAAAGAAGGAGAGAATGAAGTAAGAAAGAAAGAAAGGAAAGACAAAGAAAAGAATGAAATGCTGAATGCTGAAATATGGATATAAGGTGAATAAAGAGATACATCAACAAGATTAAAAAGAAAGGAAGTTAAGGAAGAAAGGAAGGAAGGACAAATGGAAAGAAAGACTAAGGAAGGTTGGGAGAAAGGAAAACCAGCTGGATAGATGGGGAGATGAATGGAAGGAAGGAAGGAAGGAAGGAAGGAAGGAAGGAAGGAAGGAAGAAAAGTAGATGGATAGACAGAGATGGATAGACAGAGATGCAGAAATATGGACATAATGTGAATAGAGAGAAACATCAACAAGATTAAAAAGAAATGAAGTTAAAAGACTGACGAATGGATGGAAGAACAGATGAATGAATGAATAATAAGAAAGAAATAAGGAACACTAGAAAGTAAGGGAGGATGATCCAAAGGTCAGCCGTATGGGTAAACTTGATCTGAAACTGAAGGGAGGGGTTATTCACAGAAATCCAGTCATTAAAGCACCAGTCCATCTGACACCAGCTCGACCTGACCCCAGCAACTAATTAATGCTTCTAAACAGAGGACACCAAAGGTCAGCCATTATGTTTGTGAACCTGGATTCCCATTGAAACAACAATGGCGCAGAGCAGCAACTGAACGAGGTCCAGCTTGGCTCAGCAATCTCGCCTCGGCGTCTAATCAAGTCTGTCTTAGTGTAAACGCTGCAAATGAATCCCTTCGCTTCAGAGCACTTTCCCTTAACCAGTTTGCAAACACTGGCTCTTGGGGTGCGATGTAGCGTGTCAGAGACAGGCCTGCCACTGTTGGCGGGCACACATGCCTGGCCAGCAATTACCAAAATAATAGTTCACCGCAAGGGTCAAGCTTATTTGAAGCTGTCATCGAGGCACCAACGCTTCTCTAGCTGACATTTTCACCCGCTCACACACTCCCAACAAAGGCCTCGCCATTCCTCTCCAGGACCAATTGTGCTCTGACGCTTAATTCTTGCTTCGTTCCTGACCCAGTGTCAAAATGTGCGATGAGAGCACGCAAAGTTCATTAGGAGCCCAGGAGGCCTGCATGAAGGCAACTCAATAGACGCTTAAAATGGAGCATCATGAACCTTATGCCACCGGCAGACTCAAACAAAAGAGCACGAATAAAGCTTTCAAAATGGTTAAATCAGATGCATAGATTGTCCCAGGGTGTTCAGGGACATGATTTCCAGCTCTATAATCGTGTCTGGCTAGCTAGCATTAAATGATGTTTTATGTAAATGTATAGAAAGATTGAGAAAGCAGGAAAAAAAACCCCAGAGAGAAAGTAAGAATGAACAGAAGGACCAACAGATAAAATCAAGGTGTAACAAAGCTAAACAAAAGCTGTTTTAAAATAATTCATTTTGCAAAGGTTCATTAGGGTAAAATACAAAATGTTTTAGGTGAAATTAAAACAATTATAACTTTATAATTATGATACTACTACTAATACTACTACTACTACTACTACTACTACTACTAATAATAATAATAATAATAATAATAATGTATGTAAAACTACAAAAAAGAAATTGTTTTTGATAAATAAACTTTAATACACAGTAAAAACTATCCAAAGGAAGACTAAATACACTATAATTAGAGTAAAAACAACACTCAGAGTTAAATTATATATGAGGACCACATCTAAATTCTTTACCGAAAACTTGTATTTTGTAATAAACATTTGTGTTTCACTATTTAAAAAAACTCACTACTGAATTTTTTTTTTAAATATGATTTTAGTCAGTGTTAATTTAACGATTAATCAGTGTTAATTTAACTCTTTATAGAGTAGGACCAACTAGACTCGAAGTTAATTTAACCCTACATTTTACTGTGCAGATTAACATAAACCTATCATTAACCTATCAACATGTCACTATATAATTCCAACAGAATATCACATTTTCTCTTAAATCTGACATCTATTTTGTTTTAAATCAAACACAGGCAATCTGAAAGAAACTGCCCTTGCCTCAACTCAAGTCAAAATTGTACAAACCTCCACTGATCCATGGTTTCCTTACTATAATATTGAAAAGTCAATCAAACTATCTATACAGCTTCAATATAGAACTCTATAAAATATAGATGTTAAAGAAGCGAAAGTGTCATCACCCCTCTCAAGTGCACTGAAAAGCCAATCTTGCGGTTCTACTTCTCAAACTAGGTAGACATGAGGATGGCACTTCTGGTAAGTGCTAGGAACATTCCCAGACATCTATGTTAGCTAAGAGAGCTGGGCACGCTGCCATTAAAGACCCGCATTAGCTGGGGTGGAGGAACAAACTCGCTTGTAAAGAAACGAGTACATTTAACAAGAATTCTGCCTGGATTAGGTGTCCATCTGGCACATTATATGAAAGTGGAAAGAAAACTTTTACAATGGTAGAACTATTCATTGCAAGTTTGCAGGCAAAGGAGAAGATGATAAAGTTCTGTTTTGCACACCTAACCATCAGCACCGCATTCAGATCCTCATGAAAAGGATTGCTGAGACTAAATTTATTTCTTGAATAGGGTATTCAACTTTATAAGATTTCCCAAACACATTTGCATTTTTTTCACAATTTTTCTAAACCTTTTTTCCCCCTCAATCACCTTAAATAACCATTTTATAAACAAACAAAATATCTACAATATTGAAACTCATCCTAAAATTTCTACATAGTTACACTGCTCAGTTAGATTTTAGAACTTCCTTTCTAAAAAAAAAAAAGGATGTATTTTTGACATAATAGTGAATCCAACTTCAGGTATTCTCACTCCAGAGACTGAAATTGAATTGATTGGTTCACAGATCGTATTGATTTAGTGGGTTTATCTTCCTCTTCCCTGATTGGTCAACAGAGCTGGGCAGTATCGCTTTACTTTGTTACTCATTACTAATCTTAGGCCATGTCCAGTAAATTTTTTAAAACTGAGTTTTTCTGACCCCATTTACAAAAATGATTGCAACCACATGAGCAGGGGTAGAAAAACATGTCCACACTAATAAATGGTATTGCAACATATTACTTTAAAAATGCAGTAATCAAAACAGCAACTGTATTACTTTTAAATATAATAATTAGAAATCAATATATTTTAAACACGACATTCTTAGCATTTCTAATTTTGAAATTTTTATCTACACAAGCATGGTTAATCCCACATAAAAACTCTTCCAAATCTGATATAAAAAGCATGACTGCACAGCTTCTGAAGATATAAACTCTATTTACAAGTTTGCCAACCAAACCAAAAAGTCTGCCAAAAAAGATTATTATTAGATTAAGAAATACAGAACACTCAGTAAACAAAAAACATACCGAGATTGGTATTTCTGAAAAATAAATTACTAAAAATATGTTCTTAATGACTGTCACTGGCTGGTGGAAAAATTTGAAAAAAACAAACAAAAAAAACCAACAACAATAAATGAATAGCTCTACAAACAATAGATATATATATACATTTTGTCCTCTTTTCCTCTGAGTAGTTCTCAAGTAATCAGCTGAAATGAACTACTTAAGTTAAATTTTGTCTTTTTAACACAGCTTCTAGCCTCTCCGTCTATTGTAAATCACTTTAGATAAAGCATCTCATAAATGCTTAAATGTTCTAGTAAATCGACCTCCTGGTTTAAGCTGCTACCTCAACACTTCATTGTATTTGAAATCTTAAAAGAACTGTAAAATTATACTATAAATGAGAATAATAGCATTTAGGCCAACTGCAGCAGAATGCGGATAAGTGTCTTTGGTTGGCCGTGCACAGTAGTAAAGTGTTGAGACGGCAGATCTGTTTAAACCTGCGATGTTCCAGAACTCTGACACCTCTGCTGCAGTGGCCCCTGATATCTGCTGATCTTACAAACTTTCACACACGTCTGCTCGAAACACAACTCTTGGAGGGTGACGGTGACCCGGACAGGTAGTTTGACTGTACAGGCAGCTTGAGAACTAGCTGCAAAGTGAGCGATCGGCAGAGTGCATCTCTTTACACTTCCCTTCCTCAACCTTGAACATGTTTGGTATAATTTCTAAAATTCTATTTTGATTCAAGATGATCTCAAGTCTACAAAGCAACACTCTTTGTCAAGATAAGAATACAGCAAAAAAATACATTGTTAGACAATGTTCGATGCATTAAAGTTTAATGTGCACATTTTTTTTAAATATATAACTAAAATTGCATTATTGGAAACCAGGTGTTTAAAACCTTTATGATACATAGAGTTTTCAGTGCTGGGAATAGAAATATCCATTTATTTAAACATTGAAATGACAACTTCAATAATATTATTTTAGTTTGTTATTTTAAATGTTAACAAATGTTTAAAGAACTTGATGAATATGTATGTTTTACACTTCTAAATGTTTACTTTATCAAATGCGCAAAACATGAATTTAATTTAAACAATGATTTGTCAACTGTTTGGTTACTTTTCAGCTTTTGAAGTCATTTTACAATATGTTTTTACATTTTAAATAACAAACTAAACTACTAATATTGCAAGTTATGTTATGTTCTGTGAATTAAATGGTGTTCACGATTTGTTGTTGTTTTTTACATCATAAAGTTTAAGGAATTCAGTCATTTTCCACTTGGTGTGATGTACTGCCATGCTTCTGTTTAAAGTAGTAAAATTTCCTCAGATTGCATCATGCAAAGCCTTGCTGCCATTTGATTAACAAACTTAAAACAGACATAATGAATAGAAGGTTTTAAATAAAGTGAAAGTCCATAGAATCCAAAAAAAATCATTTTTAATGCATGCAGAGTCAGAAAGGGTTAAACAATGAATCTCAATCTCCTTAAATTGTTTTTGTTAATTGTTTGCCATCCAAACCAAAGCTTTAGCTCCCAAAAAGCAAAGCACGAGAAGACCTTGGAGCCAGAAATTTTAAAATGCTGTAATATATTCAGTGTGTGCCAAGCTACTCAGAAAACACAGCGAGGTCTTAGTGAAGATAAGCTGTCAATAGAGTGGACAGGAAATGACATGAAGAATCCTCATTCCCTGGCTTTTAAAGAAGCACTTAGATGTGGATCAGGGAGATGAGCTCTTAGCATGAAAACACAGGACAGTGAAATGGGCCGTGAGTGGAGAGGGAGCCATGGATCCTCATAAGCAGACATTTATTATGTCAGGACAATTTTGTTGGATATTATGGTTCCTTAAACATGATTAATGCATCCAATGCCTTGTTTACATTGGAGATACTAATGAAAAACTCTCATGTCTTGCCTTATTTCCCCCCCAAAAGTAGAACATTAATTGACATGCTAGTTTCCACTATGTTTTAAGTGTAAACAATTTTGTGAGAAGAGTACAAAATACATAATTGCAAAGAATGTAACATAGATCACACATTCATAAAAAAGGTTGCACCAAATAAATAAAAGACCCATGGAAATAAGAAAGAGAAGAAAGAAAAGAAAAAAGTACCAAAGCAAAAAAACTAAGAAACAGAGAGTGAGAGAGAAACAAAGAGTACAAAATAAATAATTGCACAGAACGTAACATAGATCGCACATTCATAAAAAGTGTGTACCAATTGAAAAAAGGAGAAGAGAAGCCATCTTTCCTGTAATGAAAAAGGAAAGGAAAGAGAAGAAATGTATGAAAGAAAGAAAGAAAGAGTACAAAATAAATAAGTGCACAGAATGTAACATAGATCACTCAGATAACTCAGGGAGAGTCAGAGAAAAGCAAGAGAAAAAAAGAAAGAAAAAGGTAGAAATACTAAAGGGAAAAGAGAGGCGTGGAGAGATAGTGAAAGAGAGATGAAAATGAAAGACAGAGAAAAAGAAAAAAACAAAGAGAGAGGAAGAAAAAAGAAAGAAAGAAGAATACAAAAGAAATAAGTGCACAGAATAAAACATAGAACATACATTCTTAAAAGTGTGCACCAATTGAAAAAGAAAAGACATCTTTTCTGTAATGGAAAAAGAAAGAAAGAAAAGGAAAGAGAAAAAATGAAAGAAAGAGGGAGTCAGAGAGAGGAAGAAAGAAAGAAAAAGAAAGAGCAGAAATAAAAGAAAAAATTTAAAGAAAATAAGTAAAGAGAGAAAGTGAGGGAAAGAGAGAGAGAGAGAAAGAAATAAGGAGACAGAGGGAGAGAATGAAAGAAAGAAAAAGAATGAGAAGAAATGAAAGAAAGAAAAAGAAAGTAAATAAGAAAGAGAGACAGTGAGTGAAAGAGAGTGAGGGAGAAAGGAAGAAAGAGAAAGAAATACAAAATAAATAGGTGCACGGAACATAACATAGATCACACATTCATAAAAAAGTGTGCACCAATTAATGAAAAAAGAAGAGAAGAGCAGCCATCTTTCCAGAAATCAAGCCACAAGACATCTCACAGACCTCACTCATGCTGTTCCACATGTGAGACATTGAGGTGTGAAACAGACATGGGCCTGTGGAGCAGTGCTGCTAAAGGCACCGGGACGCCCTCCCACTCACAGGAATGTGATCCAGCAGCCAGAGCAAACTGAGGTTTATCTGCAGCCGGAACGCTGGAATCCACTCACAAACCAATGTTACCGCAAACTACATCATCATCTCATCAAAACAAAGAGTGGCTCACAGCTTCGGTGCATCAGAGGCAGCATAAAGTTCCCTACGTATGTTAAAACAGCACAGTGAGGCTATGTTGATCATTCAATGTAAAGCCCCTCTATTAAAGCTTTTAACAATTTCTTCTCAGGCAGCAGGTTGATTTACATTTTTCTCCTGTCTTCCAGGCAAGTCAAGCCTGACAAAGGTTGCATTCCAACTGCAGCCCAAATTTGAAAAGTTTTTATCCAAATGTGCAACCTCTATCTGATATTTTCATGACAGTCTAAACAGTTCAATTGACATTTTTTTCAAATCCAACCCTGGTTGCTTTCATATGTGGCCCTGAATCAAAGACATTTTTATATTGCACCATTGCCTTCTTGGACGTTTAAGCCATTAAGCACAACAAGTTACCAGTTGTAAGGTATTTTTGAAGTTATTGAGCTTTGTTATCCACGTGCTGTTTGAGTTAAAGCATGAGATAAACATCTATCCACTGCATCACGTTTCAGAGCTAATTTTAGGTGATGAAACAACCTGCACAGAATAGCTGCATCTTACATTAAATAAAATAACATGATGAAGCCTATTAAAAACTTTTATTACAGTCATTTTTGAACACACTGCATCATTTTCACAATATAAAAGTGAAAAAGAAAAAGAAAGGAAAGAAAGAAAAAATAGGAAAAAAACAGGTTTAAAGAGGAAGAAAGAGAAAGAATGAAAAGAAAAAAAGAGAATACGAAGAAAAAAGAAAGAAAAAGAGAATGAAAGAAAAATGATGAGAGAGAAGGAAAGGGAGAAAGAAGGGTTTTCTGCAAAGAACAAAAAAACAATCATACTTTTTGATGGATAATTTTTTTGTTTGAAATCTGCGTATATTTAGTGAAGAATCCTGAAACAGAGCCCAGCATGGAACAAGGAAACAAGCCAGAAAAGTGATTTCAAAAGAAAAAGTTTTGGAAAATTAATCTATGTGGAATTAAACATTTGCTTGCATTAAAAACATCTAATATGTTGGTCTCCACATTTGTGGCACAGTTTTTTTTGTTTACTTATTCTTCCTCATATCACTACCAAACAATAGAATAATCAAGGACTATGTATTTGCTAGCTTGCTGAATAAGTCTGCTTGAAAGTTTGAAATGAGTAAGCTACATACTCACAGTCAAACAAAAACCTTTATCAGTTTCATGTTCAGGTCATCTGACCCTGTCCTTGCCCTAATCCTAATGCTTTTCAGGTCTCACAGATCATCCTTGAAACATCAGCAAAAGGAAACAATAAGGAGCTTCTGACTCTCACAAAGAATGAAAATAGTGAACTGTGGGAAAAGTGTTGTCCATAACATATAACATGACAATCCACTAACCAGCGTTTCTAAGATCTAATATTCTAAACACAACACTGATGTCATGTTAACACAAACAGATCGGCACATAAACAAATGAATTGTTAATCTCTGAAAATCACAGACAAGTTTGCAGGAGCTCCCCTTGCTTAGTATTGTTTGAGCTCCCAAAACATACAAGCATACTGGACATGCAAGCATTTTTGCTCAACAGAATTTTAACCAATAGAATTGAACATAATCTCTGAGAGCATGAACATAATCACAGAGAGAGTGAATGTAATCTCAGAGCATGAACATAATCTCAGAGCGTAAATGTAATCTCTGAGAGCGTGAATGTAATCTCAGAGAGCGCGAGCGTAATCTATGAAAGCGTGAACGTAATCTCTGAGAGTGTGAACGTAATCTGAGAGCGTGAACGTAATCTCAAAGAATGAATGTAATCTCAGAGAGCGCGAGCGTAATCTATGAAAGCGTGAACGTAATCTCTGAGAGTGTGAACGTAATCTGAGAGCGTGAACGTAATCTCAGAGAATGAATGTAATCTCAGAGAGCGCGAGCGTAATCTATGAAAGCGTGAACGTAATCTCTGAGAGTGTGAACGTAATCTGAAAGTGTGAACGTAATCTGAGAGTGTGAACATAATCTGAGAGCGTGAACGTAATCTCAGAGAATGAATGTAATCTCAGAATGTGAACGTAATCTCTGAGAGCATGAACATAATCTCAGAGCGTGCACGTAATCTCTGAGAGCGTGCACGTAATCTCTGAGAGAGTGAATGTAATCTCAGAGAGTGTGAACGCAATCTCAGAGCATGAACGTAATCTCTGAGAGCGTGAATGTAATCTCAGAGAGCGAGAGAATAATCTCTGAGAGCGTGAATGTAATCTTCAAGAGTGTGAATGTAATCTCAGAGAGCGAGAGAATAATCTCTGAGAGCGTGAATGTAATCTCAGAGAGCGAGAGCATAATCTCTGAGAGCGTGAATGTAATCTCAGAGAGCGAGAGAATAATCTCTGAGAGCGTGAAAGTAATCTCCAAGAGTGTGAATGTAATCTCAGAGAGCGAGAGCATAATCTCTGAGAGCGTGAATGTAATCTCAGAGAGCGAGAGAATAATCTCTGAGAGCGTGAAAGTAATCTCCAAGAGTGTGAATGTAATCTCAGAGAGCGAGAGCATAATCTCTGAGAGCGTGAATGTAATCTCAGAGAGCGAGAGCATAATCTCTGAGAGCGTGAATGTAATCTCAGAGAGCGAGAGAATAATCTCTGAGAGCGTGAAAGTAATCTCCAAGAGTGTGAATGTAATCTCAGAGAGCGAGAGCATAATCTCTGAGAGCGTGAATGTAATCTCTGAGTGGGTGAATGTAATCTCTGAGTGGGTGAATGTAATCTCTGAGTGGGTGAATGTAATCTTTGTGAGCGTGAATGTCATCTCTGAGACCCTAAATGTCATCTCTGAGAGCGTGGATGTGGTTTGTTCATTCCATGAGCTTCTACAGTTGAGGTCACGATACTGCAGCATAGTGCGCTTCTTTGACCATAGCTGTGTGTGGGTGGAGAGGGTTCACCTGCTCTCCGTGCAGCGAGGATAGAACAGTACCCTCCTCTACCTCGCTGTAATTATCCAGCACTCCCAGTGCATTCCGGGCTGCCCCCCCCTGACAGGCGCATTTCCAGCATGATTAATGAGCACTGACGCCTAACACTGCCCAAAGCTTACAGCCCAGAGTGGCCCGAACCAAATGTATGTTCAATATCTGCCCTTGAGTGCTGCTCTGCCGCAGGAGGGACACACTAGCGCCTCAACACACTCTCTGGAGCCCTCAGGAGGGCACTCAAAGTACTGGTGCTTCTTATAGAATAAAATAAAACCAATATTTACACAGATACAGCATTGCAAAAATAACAATTACTAAGTTATAACATTAACACTGCACCTTTAGGCTTGTACACAGTATATGCATGCATCTGCTTCATGAATCTTTCATTGTCCTTTAAAAGGTTATGCTTTGTTCACGGAAAAGCAGGAATGGCAGATATTTTATATGTAAAGTCAATGAAAATAACTGAGTATGAGGGAAAAGCAGATTAGCAGAGACGATTGTCATTAGTTGCGAAAAGAGCAGGCTTTCTTGCAGTCACAGAGAAGCCAGATCTAAGTTTTTCCAGCCCAAACTAAACGAAAAACCCTGCCAACTCAATAAAATTCAGAAATCTGCTTCCTTCAACCAATCAGCTTGCTCTTAACTAGTTGATTGACTTAACAAAAAAGTGGAGTATGGACACCTGCTGCTGTTTCTCGGCAAACAAGCATTTTAATGCAACAATTAAACAGATCTTGCTCTGAAGAGAGTCAGTGAAGAGGAGGAGAATCCGGTGAGTTGTACGTTTTCTACTCATGCTGGGAATTGAATGACACTCTTAGCTTAGGTAATAAACGACCGTTGTACTGTTGAAGAACTGCTGTATCTCTTGTTGAAGAGTGCTAAAACAGTAGAAAATACTGAGAGAGAGACTTATTTGAAAGAGAGGAGAATAAAGACTGAAGCCCCTCTATGCTCCGCCTGTTTTGATTATTGGTAGCAGATCAAAACGGGAGGTTCTGTGTTCATCGCAGAGTGGGAAATGCAGACTTTTCAGTGTGAACAAACATTACAGTATTGATCTAATGTTATTACCAAAACAAATGAGAGCACTTTAATCTCTTTTTAATCAATTTAAACAATGACTTTTCAGTCAAAAAGCCTTTTCTACATCTCATTTGATTAGGATAAATTTCCTGAATACGTTTTTGGTGCAGGTTTTACCTGTTTTGCGGAGTGGGAAGTCATCTTTAGGGTCATAGAGTCCCAGCACTGGGTGGTTGTAAGTGGAAATCCCTGTCTGAGGAGGAGAGCTCTGGTCCAGGGAGCTGTGCTGGGTTTTCCTGTGGAACAACACACAGACACACACACTCACATGAGAGCTGCGCAAATATTAATTTCGAGACATTTCAAACACACAGCTGCTTTCCATTCCCAGCACTGAGGTCTCTTCTGCCAAATGAACTCAGAACACCCAGAGAGTCTTGGTAGTGTTAACTGATAACACTGGAAATATCAAAGCAACTCGGGTTGCATTCAAACTGCAGGTCTTAATGCTCAATTATGTTTTTTGGGGGCCTAAGTATAATTTTTTGGCATGTTTGTTCACATTACAAATAATATGGGAATGCTATCCATTATTTCGGTAAGAGAAATATTCCTCCAATGTTATACGCAGGCACAGAAGAGGAAACTATGTCACCCAGAATGCATTTTCAAAGGAAGTACACTGAATGCTCTTTAGCAGCTTTGTTGACAAAAGTCTGATATGAGATAAGTTTTAATATTAAAAAGTATTAAGAAATAAGATATAAATGAAAAAGGAAATATTGGTGAAAGAGGAGTTGGAAATACAACAGTCGCTTCATTTAAGCTTTAAAGTCTTTCTGTAATAATTTCTGTAATAATCAGACTGAGAACGCATTGCAAAAATCAGATTCTGGACCATATATGAAAGTGTCTTCTTATGGACTTTTATGAAAATATCTGGTAAAGCTCACATATGACCAAAACAAATCAGATTGCAGGAAGGACATAAGATGCTCACTTGATCCCATTCACATTAATGGGATGGCTGTGGAACCTGTCTCCTCCTTCAAGTTCCTGGGGATCCATATTTCAGAGGACCTCTCTTGGACTACCAACATCTCCAACCTGGTCAAGAAGGCTCACTCTTTTTCCTGAAGAACTCTGAAGAAGAACCAGCTGTCTGCAGCCTTTTTTTATTGTTGCATAGAAAGTATCTTAACAAACTGTCAAGTTTGGCATGGGAGCTGTTGTGCTGCTGAGCGCAGGACATCCAGAATTAACACTGTCTGCGTCGAGCACAGAGTATCCTTAAGGACTCCTCTCACCCTGCACAAAGAATGTTTTCTCTCCTGCTATCCAGCAGGCACTTCAGGTTACCTCGGACAAGAACCAGCAGACTGAGGAACAGCTTTTTCCCCAAGAGCAGTAAGAATTCTTAACTCTGTCCCACATTGACTCATCTGTTTCCTTCATACTCCATAAAAACATTGACTGCATTAGTACTACTACTGTTGCACATTCAATATTGCATATTTAACTTTGCACATTTAAAATTGCACACTTAATTTAATATTGCACATATTTTATTGCAAATATATATTTTAATGTATAAAGAAAGAAGGTAAAAGAAATAAATTGAAAGAAAAAGAAATAAAGATTGAAGCAGTAAGAAGGAAGTACAGAATAAAATAAAATAAAGAGAGTGGGAGAGAGAGAAAGAAGTACAATAAATAAATGGAAGAAAAAAAGAGAAAGAAAGAAAGAAAACATGTTTTTGTTCAATTTGGTTTCAAGCAAATATTGAGATCAAGAAAAACAAAATGCAGAGTCATTTATTTTCAATCCAAAATCTTTATCAAGATCTACATTTTAAGTAACGTAAAAAGAAAACATTTAAAGTAATTGAAAAAAAAAGTCAGTGTCAGTTTCTCTTATAAGAAAAAAAAATTATGCTAAAACCTAATCCCAACTGTCTTGCCATTCTATGGCTATTTGCTGAAGGCCAAAGGGTTTTCAAAAAAAAAAAAAAAAAAACTAGTTAAACATATTTTAAACAAAGCCCTAGAATAAAAAAAACATGTCCATCTTTTGTGGTTATAAGAGAAAGTCAATCAACCAACACAGAAGCACGTAAACCTATGTGACACATTTGCATACTGCGGCCAGTGGAAAATACAACTACAACAGAGACATTCAGAGCAGTTTGGCATCGGTTCATCAAGCATGTGGATCTTTGGTCAGAGGTAAACGCAGGTGTCAAAAAGCACAAACCGCTTTAGTATTGGGTTACTCGAACCTCATTCAGATGCTCCTGAACACATAGAGGCCATAACACAAGTGCTAATCTGTGTTCATGCGAATCATTGCCTGGTCTCTTCAATCGAAAAATAAAAACTAATTGTTTTGAATAAAAAAATTAAATAAAATACAACTAAGTAAAACAAAACAAGCTTAATCAGTCAAGAAAATAAACTTTAAAAGAAACATTTTCAATAAAATGAAATAAAAACGAAATTTAAACAGCAATACAAATACATGGGGAAAATACATTTTTTGTTGTCCCCAAATAAGTTTCTGATGTTGTATTTATCTTTATTTCCAGGTATCCTCTTAAATAAACCTTTTAGGTTTGAGGCAACAAACTGAAATGCTCTCCATCAGGAAACTCTTCATTAATTCAATCGAAGCACTTTAAAGTAATGCTTCAAGAGTGAACATTAGTTATCATATTCCAAAGTATGATCTATGAATTATACATCTAGTGCAGTGTTTATCAATCTTTAATGTTGGTACAGGAAATAAAGTTATTCATTGTTTGTTTATGCTTCATAAAGTAAGCACGTCTGATTCTAATAATGCATTTCATATATGTAATGAATATGAAATTAACTACAGCTAGGTGAGGTTCTGATGATGGGACACCCTCATGAAGTATTCTGCTTTCAACTCAAAAATACAACTAGCAATATTTGATGTGTGAGAAAAAAATCCATTAAATTGAATTGAATTGAACCCTTTTACACCGGAGCTGTCACCAGTGACAGAATAGTGACTTGCTCACTTCAAGCTACCGTAGCTCTGGTTATTTTCGCAAAATAAAAAAATCTCAACAATTTCTGAAAGCTGAGAAACTGTTCATTCGACTGATTACATTCATTACGATAATGACAAGATTACTTGTGTTCCAGGGGTGGGAAGTTTGTGGAGCGTAGGAGAGCGGTGACAGATGAGTGATTGATTACATGTGAATGACTTTAGCAATACATTAGTGTTTTCATTTTGAATATTATATTTTATTGTATACAATAGTATAGTCATTGTTTTCAATGTAGTTAAAGGTTTATTAGCGTTAGATTGTACAGTTTTTTATATCGTGTTTGCATCAGTGATTCTTCTGCATTCTCTGCAAAGTGAGTCTATTCTTCTTATTTTCCTCGTCTTCTTCCACCGTTTTTTGGCACACTTGGTGTTAGAATTCAGTGCCAAAACATTTGTAAATAGTGGAGAAAGATGTCAAGGCGATCTTGACATCAAAAGTTGCTTTTGTTTGTAAGTTTTCATTGAAAGTTCGTGAGGAGAGCCTCTGGGAGATTTGTCGAAGAGAACGGACAGCAGCAGTGTGTCACCATCTCAACCACAGAAAGTGATTCAGTTCTTATACACAGAGTTTATACACAGCTTTATAACAATTATGTTTTCCAATATATACTGTCATTTTTCTAATTGACAGTATATAATATTGCTTTATTACTGCTCATGCTCATGAATTCAACAACATATTGCATCATTTGTTATTTTTATTTGATCTAATTGTTATATATTTTTTTCTTTTATCTTTTGCTAATTTTTGTGTAGATACACAAGTTTTTTTTGGGACAAATCTCATCTTATGTAATGTCCTTATGTTTATAGAGGTTTTTCTGTTGAAGGGGAATCCTCCTGAGAGGTGGAGATGATGTCTGTGGCAGAGGTCACAATAAACTCCTGTACATATGTAAATAAAACTACTTGTGAAATGGACATTGAAAGCCCTGTTCAAACAAAACTGTTTGAGTTGATGTAAAATAGTTTGAGGTTCATTTCTGTAATCTCAAAAGTCTTGTTGCTATACGTTTACAGTTGTTTATAAAGAGAAACTTAATAAAAATTCAAAATTAAGTTATTACACTTTGTTCTGAGCATTTATAACATAATAATAACAACAGATATTTGCCAGATTGTGAAAGTTTTTTTTTTATCAAAAAAACTGGTAAAAATAATCATATAAACAACATTTAAATAAATTTCTGATCCTGTTATTAAAAACAAGACAAGAATACCAGGCAAACTGTTATAATTACAGTATCTTTGTAGGGGTAAAAGGGTTAACATATAAACGGCTCTAACCCACCACAGAATCATAATTCGCGTCTTTGACTTCACTGAAAAGAGAATGTTAGTATGGTATCACTGAATTTTTATTTAGCAGTTGTGAGACCTAGACATTCTCTTTCTATAAACTATGCTTCCTCTCAGCCACACAATTTTAGATGAGGTGGATACTGACCCGTACCAGTAGCGGGGGTCGTTGGGCAGGCAGTGGTTGAGGCTCCGCTGGGCCAAAGCTTTCTTCTTGTTTAAAACGAATTCTTGCAACCTCATCTTCACCTCGGTACTGGCCACAGCACCTGTAGAAAAACAGGTTTATTTCTTGCTCCAAGCAATTGGAAAATCAGAGACGGAAACCGTATACTTTCACCTTTTAATGTGTACTTTTACTTTCAAACTTGAAGGAAGATGAAGCTTAAACTTAACCCCTGCCACCCAATCAGAATCGAGTATACAGGCAAACAGTGGAGTAAATAGTATTATATAGTACAGTTCTTAAGACCTTTACTAAGCAAAGTGAAGTGGCTCTGGAAGTAACCACAGGTGAGTCTCAACAGTGAACAACTACATATTCCTCTGCTTCAATAAAGAATGTATCCAAACAATTTTCTTTTTTATATATTATATACAAATTATAAATTCAACTTTGAAAAAAGATAAATGACTATTTTTATACATTTAATAACAATGTTAACTTTAATAATTATGGACCTTTTCTTTGTTAATCAATTGTATGACTTTTTCAAATGTTAATACTTATGGATAATTGGATAACTTTTTTACCTTTAATAATTATGGCTAATTTTATAACTTTTGTTCGTTTAATAATCACGGCTAATTTTAATAATGTGATAACTTTAATAATTATGGCTTTTATATAACTTTTCTCAACTTTAATAATATATCGTCACAGGAATCCACACGAGGACTATTTGATTCCATTGACACAGACATTTGTCCAAGTCAGTTCTAATTCCTTTAAGGTTTTAGTCAGGTTTTAGTCTGAACAGAAGAAAGGATCACATTGTACTAGATTGTTGCATTTCTGGGAAAACTCTGAATCCTCTAACTTCACTTTCCCAAAGCCTATAATGAACGAGGATAGAGTTCATCTGTGACCTTTTGCAACAACTCAGATTTTTTGTATATATAATGTTTCTTAAAAACACCAAACAGTTTCTTCTCTATAATATAAAGAAAATATTAGTTGATTAATAATGTCTACAAAGGCTAATACTTATTTTCTAGAGTCAAACATGCTCTTGCGTTACAGGCCAATTCAGTTCAGAGAAAATCTGTTATCCCATCTTAAATAAAGACAAAAAAAAATCCCTATTTATCCCCTGAGACAGCCGTGTTTAAACAAAGATCTCTTTTTCTCATTATTGTTTGCTCTCGGAAAGACAAACATCAGATGAATGAATTCTCAAAGCTTTGACATCAATTACCACTTTCCCCGTCGTCTGTAAACACGTCCCCAGAGGCTGTCGCTGTCTTTGTGCATTCACATCTGCTCAGCCAGACACACACTCCTCACAGGCAACAGGTGACGGTGTGTCGAGCGCAACAGAGAATGATAATACACGGTCGAGTGAAAAGACAGGAGTGTTCAAAGTGCCACTTCCAGAGAAATAGAACAGAACTGAAGCTAGTGACAGTGTTGCTGGATCTCTATTGTTTCAGAGAGCATCCTTACACATTACACTATTCTTATGAGTCAACACGGCCTGGCTGACAACAAAACTCATGGAAACTATGTATACACACTTGAATTAACTAAGGTTAAGTTTAAAGAGTGTTTTGTGTTTTCTCCAACAACCAATTTTCAATAGGCTCAATTAACATTGCCAAGAGTCATCTACGAGTGTTTGTGAAGTACATAGTCACGTTTATCACCAAATGACAAATGGTCTAATTTTGTTTGTCACCTGTAAATGTTAAATATTGTCATCAATGTCATCAAAATCAAATGTGATTTAGGTGGTTTTTTGAATTAACAAAAAGTGTTTTCAATGCTTCATTAAGCTGATTTATATTCTCGGATAAAAATAGAGTATCTTTGAGATATTCTATATATTTCTGGAAGGTGTTTATGGAATGGTAGTCTATTGAGCAGGAACTGTTTCCTGGTTTTGGTTTTTATAATACAGAGCAATGTTTGCTTACATTTACAACCCTGTTATCTTATTTTGCATGATATGAAAAAAAAAGATAAGAAAAATTGTCCCCTAGCAAAATAAATAAATAATTCACAGTTGAGCTAAAAGCCTGGTTTTCACAGAACTATTTTAAAGGTGAGATTCACTGGCAACAGCACAACCCACTAACCAATCAGATGAAGCGCCGATACAACTCATCTTACTGAAGAAAGTACGCAATGATTGACCCGGTTGTGTTGGTGTAGCAGAACTGCATTGGAAAAACAATGAAAAGAAGGTCTTTTTTTGGATGTCCTGGGTCAAAAGTGTTTAATATAAATATAAATATGTTCGGCGGAAATGGGAAGACTTTGAAGAAAATCCCAGTAGGTAAAATCTCTTTGTTGGGCGGTTCCACCTCATGCATTTAAAACCGACTAATGCATGCTCAACAGTTGTATATCCTTTACTTATACTCTAGTGAATTAATATTGGTCACAAGCAATACTCTCTACAATAAACAGCTCTATCTTTATCTAACTTTAATTGGACTGAATTATAAGTTTTTAAAGGCAAAATTGTTTTTTAATGACAAATAGAAGAGGCCAAATTAATTGGGTGGCTTTTTTCTCTCTCTTGAACTTGAAAGCAATAAACAAATAAAAGACTAACCAAAAAACAAAAACAAAGATAAAGCCTTAACGTTGAGTGCAGTCTGTGGTCTGTTTGTGGTTTGAAATCCATAATAATTTATGTTTTCAGCTTGACTAGGCATAAGATGAAACAAAATGATATATATAAAACAGTGATTAAATTAAATTGGAATTGATTCTTAAATAAACAGCTCAATAAATCAAAATAAAAGGTAAACATTTTTTTAAGCCAAGGATTGCCTCGCATCTAACATCAAATGCTGCAATGCTAATGAGCGCTGGAGAGCTTTGAGTATTTGTGTGAGGTGGTCACTCACTCTCTTGTCCGCGCTCTTTGTTCTTCAGAAGCTGAAGCTTCTGTTCTCTCTGCTGCTTCTCCATCTCCTGCTCCTGCCGGTGGCGCTCCAGCTTTCGCTGATGCTCCATTAGCTCCTGCTGATGCTTCAGAGCCAACAGGTCCTGTTGATGCTGAAAGCCAAGGAAGCACACAAAAATACACTGTACATCAATTATCAGGAATCAGAAATCTCTGCATATCTAGAATTGGAGATGTCAAATGCCTTTTTGAATTGAATTATTTACAAGCACAGTAACATAATGCTAGTCAAGGTTTTATTACTGAATTAATCACCTTGATGAATTTTAAATCACTTAAGAACTATGGTTATTAATAAAAGCCAGCAAACTCTTTATTCAAATACAGGTCATTCTCAAATAATTAGCATATTGTGATAAAGTTTATGTAATTTTCTGTAATGTACTGATAATTTCACTTTCCAATTTCCAATTTCGCTGCATGTAACAGTGTAGTGACAAATAAAGGGATCAATCAATCAATCAATCAATCAATAAACATTCATATATTTCAGATTCATTACACACAAATGAAATCGTTCAAATCTTTTATTGTTTTAATACTGATGATTTTGGCATACAGCTCATGAAAACCTAAAATTCCCACAGCTGTGGTACCCTTGAACAAGGCACCAGTTTCCCGACTGCTCCCCGAGGAGCTGCAGCAATGGCTGCCCACTGCTCCGGGAGAGTGTTCACGGTGTGTTTGTTCCCTGTTGTGTGTGTACACTGTGATGGGTTACATTTCAGGTGTGGGTTTCTCCATATCTGGCCAACTGGTCCCTTTCAAAAAGTTACTGAAATTGAAATATTTTTGTTAAAATAAAAATTTCAATATAATCAATATAATATTTTATAAGTCAATACATGTTAACATTTCTTTAATTATTTCCTAAATTACAGTTGTATTGCAATCTTAAATCTTGGTAGATGTAAAACAAAATTTAAAAAATTAATGAAAAAATCTGGGTGACAAAGCTCAGAACTGGAAAATATGAATTGGAGTTGTTACAAAAATAAGACTGTGAGACACAAGCTGAAAATAAGAAATGGAAAACCTTAAAAGTAATACAAAAAAAAACACACACACAGACGTATCGCAATAAATGGTATGCTGGATAGTCGCAAGATGGGCTAAAGAGAGGCTGATAAATGTTCAGTGTCCAATAATTTCCTTTTACATGCTAAATATTTATATTTTATAATATAAGTAAAGTAAAGAAGTCGGACACAAGACATGGGTTCACCTGCAAGGCGATCAGTCCCGTACCAAAACATGCGCCATTTACGAACTGAAGAGACCACAGATCGCAAACTCTCTAACTTTTCTTCTTAAAAATAAGTTAAAACATGAATAGTCTGTGAATGTCACTGGCCACGAGAAGGAGCGCAAGCTCTTCCTCTTTCTTCATCATTCAATGACAGATGTACTCACCCAGTCTGTTAGTGTTCTGATATAAAACCAGTTAGTGGAGGGTTTATTTTCTTCCCTAATCTGTTTTCATGGTAGGAGCTTAAGCACACTTCTTGACAGTGTGTTTTACGGAAAGAGAAAGTGGTCAGAAAGAGCTTTCTCATTCTCAAAAAATAATTTAGATTAAAAAAAAAAACAAAAAACAAAAAAACGTATGCTCAAGGGAGTTATTTCATGATTTATATGTGTCACAGCTGTCTTTACTTGAGAGTATGGAACAGGATCAACATGAAAAATAACAATAATAATGGAAGAATAATAATGGAGGTTATGTATTCAATTAATAAAGAAAGGGCAGGTTACATAATCTGTAAATAAGAGAACTTATAATTGCGAATAAAAACATTTAAATAAATCTAACAACTGAACTCATCAACAATTTAATTATATTCATTAAATCATCATTTTTTTAAATCAACGTTATCACTTATTGCAAGAATATCATTTATCAAAATTAATTTTGAGGCAAAATAGCAAAGTAAAATGTGTTTTTGTGACAGGCGTATTATGCCACAACAATACAATCATATCTCCCAGTGTGTTACTAGTAAAAGTGCTAAAAAATATAAATGGTGTTTATTGATGCTTTGTTGTGCAGAACAAAAGCTGTTTTCTCTTTCCCGATGAAACCCAGCTCTGCAATTACCTTAACTGAGAAGCCATTTTCAAGAGGACGACAATCTCTCTCGCACCAGCTTTATAAATGCAGCCATTTGGACAAAGTTTTCCCTTTAACTGCATTTCCACTAGGACAGACTTTCACATCCATTACTGCCCCGTAATGGCTTATATCAGAGCTGATGCTGGGATGTCCAGTGGATGAGGGCGATGCTGGTCAGTGAAATCACATTAAAACAGACACTCTGTCTACTGAAATGCACTCTGTAAGTCGACACTTATTTTGAGGCGACTGATGTTCCATACAGACTTGTACAACTAACTTTCTGCAGAATTTGCTTTGGAAGAACATCAGTGAACTTAAGCATGGCTGTTTTTGTAGCTAGTCGAACTGAACACTGTGGCACAAAAATGAGCTTGGTAGAGATGTATAGAGTTCTCTCTAAGCTTAAGCTTACTCTGATTTCAGCAAAAAAATAAGCATTTTAGGAGAAACTGTGACTGACAACAGCTCATATGAGTGAATGGGTTGAGTGCTGGACTGGAGACCTGTCCAGTGTATACCTTACTGGTTGCATTTACATTTTTGACTATGAGGGAATGTCTCAGCAGCCACTATTGGTGATCAAATAGCAGAAAATGCCACAAACAATGGCTATTAGCTCCAGCCCACCTTGTCTAGCATCAAGCTTAAAAGGCCACGGAACCCTAGATGTAAACATTATGGGATTTTCAGAGATCTACAAGTGTTAAACATTATTGAATATAATTGTATTTTCTTTTAGAATTAATCATGGAGAAACTGTGTAATTTCTATCTTTAATTTCTGACTGTTTGAAAATGAAATTCTCAGGATGTGACATTAGTTGTACTGAGCCGTTGTTGATGACGCGCTATTCATTATAATTATTAGTGAGCTTGACCTCTGTTATCCTGTGGGAAGACGTGGTGTGTTAATTGTTATTGACACTTAACTCTTGACAATCTTGTACCCCACTCTCTCCACCGAGCCACACCCTCACTCTACTCTGCCTTGCTTTACACGCCTATATTTTGTGCTTTTTTTTTTTAAATGAGCACGGCCAGCAGAGGCTTGAAAGACATGGGGTTTACTAGCATAGAACAACTCAACATAATGTTTTGAGTGGCCTGCTGCACTAACTGCTTTATTCATGTTGTGTTGTAGGTGCTGTCCATTGTCCTCTTACTTTACCAACTTAAAAGGTAACGAAGCCCCTTAGATTAGCAATGATCTTTCACACCTCTGATTTGTGAAAGTTAACAAAGGGCACTTGAAATGTAAAAAAAAAAAATGGTTTACATAAAAATGTTATACATAAAATAAATCACTCAAATTATGATCTGCTCTGGCAAAAAGCACAACCACAAAAAAGAAAATCAACAACAATCCGGTCTCTCCATCAGCAAGACGTCAGGCTGCATCTATCAAAGCTTGTGTTTGCTCCATTCAGCAGAGAGATCAGCTGACACAACTGCAACCCTGCAGGCTATTTATAGCTCACTCATGGCTGCTGCGCTCCCATTGGCTGGAAACCTCACCGTGGCAACACAGCAGAGCCAAAGGTTTGCTGATGTCACATGCTCCTGGTGTTTCCCTGACAGATTTCCCACAGTTGTGGAGAGATGCCACGCAGACCAAACAGAGAGCTTTGCATCACCGTCTCCAGACCAATATTCTACACTCAATACAAAGGTCAACCCTCAGAGATAACAAACGAGAAAGAGAACTCAAAGACTGAACTGAGGGAAGCCCTGAGAAACCCAAGCTAAATGAATTCCCTCATTTACTCTTAATCCAAGCCTTTATCTTTGTCTGTTCTATCCAAGATAAGATTTAATCCAGAAAAGTAAGATATTCTAGATCAAGTCTATTTTTCTTCTCTTTCAAAATAAATTTATTTTATTGTGGTTATATTGCCTACTTTTCATTAGTCAAAATAACAAATTTCGACGTGAAACCAGGCAGTGCAATATACAGAGGGATTTGTGATATTCAACAATGAACAACACACAGATTCATCAGGTTCTTGATGTTTGAAAATCTTAACAAAAAGCAGAAATACTCCAAGGAACATTTACAGTTGAACAATATTTGTGCATCTTACAGTCTTTTGTCTCCGGTCTCCTCCACAATACTCCATGGTTCTCAAACTTACAAAAAAGTACCACCTCAGAAAATGTGGTACTCCAAGTACCACCTTACTGAGCAACTAAATTAAAATACACGAGTACAGTTTAGCCACAACTTATAGACCTTCCCGTTCAGTACAGTTAAGTAAAGTTCAAATAAAGGCAACATTATTGCGAATAAAAATACATTTTCATTTAAGCAGCGTGATTAATTAGTAATGAATCATAAACCAATTTGGAAATGCTTATATTAAAGTTTTATATCAAAAGGAGGAAACACCTCCAACTTAATAAAACACCTCAGGCGAAGGCGTTCAAGCAGGTAAGTTTTAATTATAAATTTTATTTAAAGCGTTAGTTATAAAAACTATAATCAATATTAATTTAAATGTCGGACTGAAAATTAACATCACCATTTACTTAGTTAAAAGTTAATTGGTAAATGACAGGTGTGTCTAAAATAATCATGCTATAGAATTCATTTAATGTATGGTTAAAGTTTAGTCCGTCAGACAAGCAGTATTAGGCTATAAAGCATGAACACAGTTTGATATTAATAAGATACCATTCATTACCATGACTTGATAGTGTATTAACTTCAATTTACCGTGAATGAATGAATGAACTATTCATGTAAAACAATTTAATGTATTTTTTAATTGTAAAAATATGCATTTTGATTTGATTTTTATTAATTCATGTTTTTGTGTTTTACTTTGGTACCAAGAATCGTGGATTTTCACTGGTATCGGTACCAAATACTGAAATTTTGGTACCGCGACAACCCTAAAGTATACTATGGGTTAACAAGTAATATGGGAAAGTTATATATAATTATTAAATTCATGACTATAGTATGCAACTAACAATATAGGTAAAATATGTTTTGTAGAGGTAAAATATAATTTGTTATTATAGCCTCAAACAGCTGAAAATTCAGACATTTGGAATAAGAATGAATGGACTTTGGACCGCTGCCCAAGCTAAGATGGTGGTACCATAGGCTGCATGTACTTGTAATTTGAGCTGCTGCCATCTCCTGTGTGCTACTTGCTTGTGCCCTCACCTTGACGTGCTCCTGCAGTTGGGCTTCATGTTGGCGTGAGAGCTGCTCGTGCTGCCTCTGAAACTCCTGGATGAGCAGCTGCCTCTGGATCTGCTGCTTCTGTTTGAGCGCTTGGAGCTCCTGCTGCAGCTGCTGCTCCCGCTGCCCAGACGGATCCGAAGGGCTCATGGGGAACAATGCCTGGTCCACTCGCAGGTCCATGGGGAGGGCAGAGGGCGGCACGGGCACAGGCAGCGCCACGCTCACATCAACTGCACAAAGAGATGAAAAGAGATGATCAATATAGGATCTCAGATGCTGGATCATTCCAAGCTTTAATATGGTTCAGAGCAGACACAGAAGACAAGCTCAGACAAGGAATTGGGAAAAAAAATTATTTATTTTTTTTTTTTCGTGATCTGTAGTGTGTTAATGCTAAACTCTAAAGTTACAGCCTATTTTAACTTTTAGGTTAGACATCCTTTAGTTTTTTTAGTTAAGAACAGCAGGTTTTTTTTATTAATTGATTGTTAACTAATTGATTGTGCTGTACTGTAAAACAGGATTATGCTGAACTTTATATTCAATTAAAAAACACAACTTATGTACTTCTGAACAATTATATAATGCACAGAACAGAAATCTAGTCATTTTATTCAAAACTTTAACATTCACACTATTTATTTCTTTGTCATAATCATTTTTTTATATGTTCCCCTGAAATTTTTGTCAGTAGTTTTTAGAGATAATTAGAGAGAAAGATTTGAGATTAAACTCAGTCCTACGTCAGTGTCAATTAACAATCTTTTAAAAGTAAAAAAAAAAAAAAAACACCAGAAGAAAGGAAGTGTTCAATAAAAGCATTTTAATCAGATGCAGAAAGTAGTGCATCAGCATCATACCAGCCATCCAAACAAACAGAGCAAAGTAAACCTCAAGTTTCAGCAGCCAAGGCTACTTCCTCCTCCCTCTCTCTCTCTCTCAAATCTGAGCAAAACAAAGGAACTGAGCCACTACATTCAACAAAACAACAGTGAGAACGATTAAGAAAAGTTAAGAGGTTAAGTTAAGAGTTGCTCTTTAAATGAGCCAAAAAAAATCTAAATACTGTACTAAAATATCTGTATTTCTAAATCCATTTTTCAATTAATTCGAACATTTAAATGAATAGAAAAATTACCTTTTTAATGAGCATTGCACCAAAATAGACAGGCAAGGCACAAGGCCTACTGTAATATTTTAATGAGCGCTCCCTAAAATAAGTACTAAAAAAGAAAAAGTGCCCGTTAAGGTCAGTAAAACAAAAGAAAGGTGCTACAGAAATATGGTGATGTTTCCTCTATAGTTTGGAAATGATTCAGATTTGAGAGGTCAGACATCGAACATTTACTCCAATACCAAGTAAATAACTAAAAGTAATAGTTTAACATCTAATTAAAACTTTTTCAGCGATAGCATTTTTGAACTCAGGATGCCCTAGGCTCAAAATGATCTTTGGACATCATTATAAATTCATTAATCACTGCCAGTCCTTTACTAGGTTCATAATTAGCGAAAGGTGAAGAAAGGAGGCACATTGTTTGCAATAAATAGCCCTGGACCCTGTATAAAGTGCATTGTTCTGGCATGGGACCTCATCATTTGTATTGTCCTGAATAAGAGAGATTTCAGAAGGAACACTGACCACATTCACCACTACAGTATCAGCTCTACTCATGGGACGTCATGCTGCCCCGCATGCCACAAGTTCAAGGATGCTACTCTGACCCTTCAGCGGATGATACAAAAGCCCACAGAGGAGGCCCTGGGGCCACACAGAGGCCAGCTGAAATCATGCCTTTCATCCAGTCTAAATTTCATAAAATCATCACTTCTGACGCAAATCCTTGGTCACAATGGGGTTGTTGATGCCTAGAGCCTGGAAATGAGTGCTACAGTCCCACACTCAACTGGACAGGAAGCTGTCAACTAGTGAACAACTTCCTCCACATTCGCTTTGCATAAATATGTGCTGATAAGACCTGTTTATCTGCAGATTTGGCATCAGGAAGGGATTTTATATGTTAGCTATCTTGGCCTAGTCCAAACAAAGCCCAGTGGCAATCAAAACACAACCCACTATAAGCGGTCATTAAAGAAATTGGATTTTAAACTACGATTAGTTTAAGTATCTGCCTAAAAAAAAAGAAAATCCCTAGTTCATACAACAAAAGTGTTAGTTTTGGTTACCATGAAGTATGGTTAGTATGAAGAGCTGCTATTAGAACGTTGTGAGACAGGTTAGTTTTACCCTACTGATGCCTCGCCCCCCAAAAAAACCCCAAAAACAGACCATAGTAACTAACCACAAAACACCTTGTCTCCAAAAATAAAGATTGCTGTAGCCAAACAATAAACCAACCCACAACAAACACAGACACCAAGCAAACTAACACATTTAAACACCAGAGAGTTATCTCAACTAACCATCAGTCAAAACTTAGGGAGCAGCTAGCAAACCAAGTAATATTATTTTTTATGTAAAATTGGATAACTGCCAAATGAATAAACTAACCAAGTAACAACAACAACAGATAGCTAGCCAACTAACCAATTAAAAAAAGACAGCTAGGCAACAAATAAACATACCAACTGACTAACATAAAAAACAGACAGCTATCCAATAAATAAACCAACCAAGAAGCTAACTAATAAACCCAGACAGTTAGCAAACTAAAAAATGTAAAACCCAGACAACTCAAGACATAAAAAACAAACCAACCAAAAATAAACAAACAGATATCCAGCCAATAAATAAACCAACCAACCAATCAACTTCAGCTTTCCAACTACACAACCAACTAACACTTTTAACAACCAGACAGCTAGCCAATCAATCAAAAATAAAAACAGCTTCCCAACTACACAACCAACTAACACTTTTAACAACCAGACAGCTAGCCAATCAATCAAAAATAAAAACAGCTTCCCAACTACAAAACTAACTAACACATTTAATAACAGGACAGCTAGCCAACCAATCAAAAATAAAACAGCTTCACAACTACACAACCAATTAACACATTTAATAACCAGACAGCTAGCCAATCAATCAAAAATAAAAACTGCTTCCCAACTACACAACTAACTAACACATTTAATAACAGGAGAGCTAGCCAACCAATCAAAAATAAAAACAGCTTCCCAACTACACAACCAACTAACACTTTTAACAACCAGACAGCTAGCCAATCAATCAAAAATAAAAACAGCTTCCCAACTACACAACCAACTAACACATTTAACAACCAGACAGCTAGCCAATCAATCAAAAATAAAAACAGCTTCCCAAATACACAACCAACTAACACAATTAATAACCAGACAGCTAGTCAATCAATCAAAAATAAAAACAGCTTCCCAACTACACAACCAACTAACACATTTAATAACCAGTCAGCTAGTCAATCAATCAAAAATAAAAACAGCTTTCCAACTACAAAACTAACTAACACATTTAATAACAGGAGAGCTAGCCAACCAATCAAAAATAAAAACAGCTTCACAACTACACAACCAATTAACACATTTAATAACCAGACAGCTAGCCAATCAATCAAAAATAAAAACAGCTTCCCAACTACACAACTAACTAACACATTTAATAACAGGAGAGCTAGCCAATCAATCAAAAATAAAAACAGCTTCACAACTACACAACCAATTAACACATTTAATAACCAGACAGCTAGTCAATCAATCAAAAATAAAAACAGCTTTCCAACTACAAAACTAATTAACACATTTAATAACAGGACAGCTAGCCAACCAATCAAAAATAAAAACAGCTTCCCAACTACACAACTAACTAACACATTTAATAACAGGAGAGCTAGCCAATCAATCAAAAATAAAAACAGCTTCACAACTACACAACCAACTAACACTTTTAACAACCAGACAGCTAGTCAATCAATCAAAAATAAAAACAGCTTCCCAACTACAAAACTAACTAACACATTTAATAACAGGACAGCTAGCCAACCAATCAAAAATAAAACAGCTTCACAACTACACAACCAATTAACACATTTAATAACCAGACAGCTAGCCAATCAATCAAAAATAAAAACTGCTTCCCAACTACACAACTAACTAACACATTTAATAACAGGAGAGCTAGCCAACCAATCAAAAATAAAAACAGCTTCCCAACTACACAACCAACTAACACTTTTAACAACCAGACAGCTAGTCAATCAATCAAAAATAAAAACAGCTTTCCAACTACAAAACTAACTAACACATTTAATAACAGGACAGCTAGTCAATCAATCAAAAATAAAAACAGCTTTCCAACTACAAAACTAACTAACACATTTAATAACAGGAGAGCTAGCCAACCAATCAAAAATAAAAACAGCTTCCCAAATACACAACCAACTAACACATTTAATAACCAGACAGCTAGTCAATCAATCAAAAATAAAAACAGCTTTCCAACTACAAAACTAACTAACACATTTAATAACAGGAGAGCTAGCCAACCAATCAAAAATAAAAACAGCTTCACAACTACACAACCAATTAACACATTTAATAACCAGACAGCTAGCCAATCAATCAAAAATAAAAACAGCTTCCCAACTACACAACTAACTAACACATTTAATAACAGGAGAGCTAGCCAATCAATCAAAAATAAAAACAGCTTCACAACTACACAACCAATTAACACATTTAATAACCAGACAGCTAGTCAATCAATCAAAAATAAAAACAGCTTTCCAACTACAAAACTAATTAACACATTTAATAACCAGACAGCTAGCCAACCAATCAAAAATAAAAACAGCTTCCCAACTACACAACTAACTAACACATTTAATAACAGGAGAGCTAGCCAATCAATCAAAAATAAAAACAGCTTCACAACTACACAACCAATTAACACATTTAATAACCAGACAGCTAGTCAATCAATCAAAAATAAAAACAGCTTCCCAACTACAAAACTAACTAACACATTTAATAACAGGACAGCTAGCCAACCAATCAAAAATAAAAACAGCTTCCCAACTACACAACCAAGTAACACATTTAACAACCAGACAGCTAGCCAATCAATCAAAAATAAAAACAGACACTTAGTTAAGCAGCCTCTAAACCGACAGCTACCCAACAACACAAGTAAACTAACTACTGTAGCTTATTAAGCAAACAACAAATCAAAATTCCCCAAAAAGGGAAGGAAATCTAGCTGACTAAGCAAGTAACAAATAAAACATGTGCGCAATTACCCAACCAATCAAATGAAAAGCACAATTCATAGCCAATTAACTATTTAACCAATAACCACCAAAACAAAAAACAGTTACTGTAGCTAACAAAGAAAACTACCCAAGTAAAAAAATAAATAAATAAACTTGCAAACAACTAACCAACCAACAGCCAAAATAAATAAAAAATACCCAGCCAACAAAAAGCGCCAGTCCATCATCAAAATCATCCTTCCAGAAATATATTGAATCTATTGTCTATCCTTTCAGCAATTCATTCAAAATCTATTACCTTTATGCATCCATCCATTTGAGTTCATTTAATTACACATCTTTGTATTCAAGTCACAACAGAAAAGACAGAAGTGAAACCCTAACAGTTGGCCGTTAATCCCAGCACAGAGTGTGTGGAGGTGGAAGAAGTCTTCTCTCTCAGTAAACTTCAAATGCAGAGCTACAGTTTGTTTACTAGAGTAATTATTTCTTTCAGGGAAGATTAGGTAACATTTGCTTTTGGAGTTTGCCGACTGGCCGGGGCTAATCCTGCTCTTTGCTGTGCTCTCCGAGGATAGATGCTTGGCACACACTTAGGGAGATTGTTAGGACATTAATAACAGCCAGAGCACTGCATGTTTTGTTTATAGGGGACACACTGGGGACGGACAGGATATGCATTTCCACCCAATTAGAATGATGCAATATAAGCGTAAAGGGGAATAATCACCCCTGCAGCACTAGTTCTGCAAAAAGGGGATTTGCTGACACGCAGAGCACTTGCCCGGACATTGCATGTGGATACACACCCACGCACTTTCTCTACAGCGTGAACTGATGGAGATTGATTCACCAAGGCCACGAATGCGGCAGCCAGCTATAACACCGTGTACCTAGCGAGGAGTGATGCATCCTGGGACTGGGCATGCTCTGCTTTGCTATCTATCAGCAATGCATCAAGTTTAAATCAGGAAATAGGTGAATGTGCAATTCTTCTGAGAGCAAGTCCAGGCATCTCAGCTGCACCTAAGGTCCTGCCCTAAACTCTCCAGTTTTACTTTTGTGTTAAAAAGAAGAAAGAAGTTCAAACATGCTTTGATTACTAGATGGAGAAAAACGCTAGATCTAACACATTTCCATAGGCAGACTTTTTTTTTTAGTAACTTGGACTTCTAAAAACATGTTCAAGGTTAGCCACATCTTGTCGTATCATGTAAATGCGATCAGATGAATTGTTCTCAAAGAAGAGCGCATGCACTGACAGAGTCGGAAGTGTAACCGCAGTACAAATGCATCAGTTTCATAAAAAATGAACGTGTTTTTGGATGTCACGGGACAAAAGTGCTCTTGGCTTTCAAAACATTGTCTTAATGAAAGATTAATATAAAAATAATACAAAACAAAAAACAACTCAACAAAACAAAATCAAAACAACTTAAACCAAGAAAAAAAAAACTAAACAAAAACATTCTCTTTTTTTCATCGAACTAATCCTAGCTTTTCTAGCGTTAACATGCCAAAGATCGTATAATGAATTAATTTGAAAGGAATAAAAAACATTCTGAAACAAAGACCCTGTTTAAGATTCTATTTTGACTACTTTAAATTTCGTTTTTTTGAAAAAATTTTTTATTTTATGTGTAACAGTTTAAATAAAAAAAATATAAAATATTAATTAATAAAAAATAATTTCAGGTGCCATGTCACGATAACATTACTTTTCTGACATTTCTGGCATCTTGAAGTGTTGTTTCCTCATCCAAAACATGCCTCAAGTAGTATTCAGATTAGTTCACGCGTGTTTGAGTAATCCTTTATTCCTTTTTTCTGAGCTGAAAACGTCGCTGTCCCCGCCTTTTTTCCATATCTCCGCCCAAGCCCCATCCACTTGTTAATCATATCAATCACTAGTACAACCCCTCTCTATGACGAACAGGAAATGCGGTATGACCCGGAAGTGTAACGGTAGCAGACCCGGATAAACAATGCCAGAGAAGTGCATTTTCGGATGTGTAGACCCTAAACTTGTGTTTGGATTAAACAAAGAATGAGTTTATTCATCAGAAATGCCTTGATTTTGTGTCTGCCCAACAGAGGAAACTTGGAAAGATCCATTTTGCCTGTGACCAGCACTTCAAATTCACCTGGTTCATCAACAAAGAACAATTCGATAAAGTGTTTATGACGAGGCTGGCTAAGTCACTGCGTGTTTTTCCCATGTTCACTGATTTGGAGTTCCACACAGTAAGTTTTAATGCATCATATATTTAATACACTAGGCTTTAATACATATAAGTAAAATAGTAATTATTAACTCTTCATATAAGACAAGCACACACTACATGGCTTTTATAACCCTGGTTGCAGCACACAGAGAGAATACAGAGAGAATAGTTCCCTAAAATCCTAAACATGCCACAATACAAGTCAATCGTGTGGAACGCACACTACAGGGATGTTACTAATATTACACGCTATTGTGCAAAGCTTGCAGATCAAAAAGTAAAGTTTGCGGACAGATCTTGTATTTTACACAAATACACCTATAACAAATTAAATAATTCATAAAAAAAGCACATCTACATTAGAAATAATTCAGTCTAGAGTAAGCCTGTCTGATTTACCTGTAAAACACGTTGCTGAGGAACCTTTTTCCTCAGGTTTCTGTTCCAATCTCTGGACTCAAACTTAGTGTCAGACTCTGATTCACACAGATAAGGAGCTTTTACATCCCGCATAGCAGTTTCCTGTCGATTATAACGTTTTAAAACAATAACAAATATATAATGCATCGCTAATTGTTGCTGAGTTTGCTCAAACCAGATTAGCTTGAGAGTAGTGGCGTGCCGAAAACTCGTTTGTGGGAGGGGCTGGTGTAAAGGGCGGGTTTTGCCAAGCCAAAAACACAAGGTAATTCAAAGATGTTGTTTTGAAAAATATTGTACAATTTTTTAACGTTATTAACAGTGCGGTGCTAGTATAGAGGGCTCAAATATTGATTCTAAGTGCTATATCAAGGGCATAACGTAGATCCTTGTCTTGGTTATCCATTAGAATATATATATATATATATATATATATATATATATATATATATATATATATATAGCAAGTTGCATTAATCACCCCAATTTTATATGACACTAGTATATTTGTTAAAAAGCTAAATATTGTTTTAAAGGTTTAAAATGTGAAGCTGAAACGTAAATAAAAAAAAGCCCTGAAGCTGTTTCATGCTCAAAGTCTGCCAAACCAAAGCCACTCCATTCTCACTGAGCAAACCCATACAAACTTGTAAAATTTGCCTAATTCTAGTGTGTGGTCATCGCTGGCAGCTGGTAAACAGGGTCTACTGCAGCCCTTAAAAGTTGTAGTTGTAGTTGAGGTCTGGAAGAGTTTGTTTTGTAATGTCAACATGTCAAGATGTGGTTTTCTGCACTATGAAATTCAATCCCCTTTGCATGCACTCTGAAAGCATGAGGATTTCTGCTAATTTCCATTCAGCAAATCTGACACCATTGTTACTGATTGTATCACTGTGTTCACAAGTGCAGAGGAAGAGTTCAAATTCAAATACGGTAATGGACATGCGGTTGTGCTACTTGAGCATTATGACGGTATATTGTTACTGTAAAAAATAAATTACAGACCGTAATAGGGACTTGTAAAACAAGTGGCTGTGGTTGACTCGTAAGTGCAAGCTGTATATCTAGTGAGAGAAACACAACAAATGTCAACAAGTAGAAGTATCTCAATTAATTAAAATTATATATTTTTCTCCTCATCCAAAACAGCACACAGGATCCTTCATTTATGAGTAGAGTCTCTATAGAGGAGTGTCCCCAACTGAACTGCTGACCCTCAGATGGGATGAGGAAGATAATGAGGTGTTGAGGAAATATTCTAGCTACGTGCTAATTATGTCAGACCAGCCCCAGATTTCCAAATGCCACGCTGGGATGAATAGAGCAGTGTTTGTTCTGTCGGAGGGCTGGCCAGTGGCACAATTCTGACGGACTCTTGCTACCACGAACAATCCTGCAGATGCTATACCCAAGAATGAAGTCAAATTTAATTCAGACTGTCTTCTTGGAAAAGGATTGACGTGTTGCTTAGTGACCATCCATTATTAAGTGTTTTGCTAATCAGTAACTCCATACACCTAAGCATCTTCTGCTTGGATTTTACTCCATTAAATCAATCAAGTAAAGATCGTGCTGATTTGCTCTCTAACATTAGATGGGGCAACACAGGCAAGAAAGCATTACAAATACATGGCTTGTTTTGTATTGTAGAAGTTTTAATCAATCACACATGCCCACGAAGTGCACAAGTCTGTAGGGTGTCCCAACTGTAATTTTTAGGCACTGAAGTCTGCTCATTAGTGCCCTCTATGCACCCTTTATGTGGTCTTTAGCGAAGTTTGCATTGACACAGGCTCTATGCGCCCTTACTACCCAGAATTCTTTGTGAATGACAATTGTCTGAATTGACCAAAAACAAAACCCTCTTCTACAGGATTAAAAGTATTTTTTAATGAAACTGAGGTGAATTCAAAGCAGCTAATGTCTTTATTCATGTTGAATCGCAGCTCTAATGTAAACACCAGCGGAGCTTTTCCTGTTTTCCTCGAGGACTTGAATCAAGGCCCTCTAGCGTTTGGCCTTCATAATGTCACCAGAGTGTGGACTCGAGTGAAGTCCACAAGTCCAGAGTGCTCCATTTGGGACATGGCCATAAAAGAGGCGCAGAGTGGGCGTAGCCAGTTATCGAAAAAGCGTCAACCAAGGCAGAACATGACCGTAATGAAGGTGTCTGATTGGCTGAAGGTCTAACAATGAATTTTAATATCTTGAAAAACAAATTCAAAGTGAAGATCAATCTGAATCAACAAACCTAAGGGAGCGGAAATATGTTTTATTTACAACTCCAAAGTCGGTCAGTGTTAATGTGGGAGTGAATGAGAATCCACTCCCTTCTGGAGTCAGCCTCAAGTAGCTGGTCAAGGAAATGTAGTTCAGTCACTTCCTATTACCCATCAAAAGTGAAAGCAGGAAGTTGTCGTTTGCTCACAACAAGGGCGTGTGAGTGCGGCAACCATATATTAAACGAAAACAAGTTCAAAAAGTTTTGAGCTGGGGAGGTGACCAACACATCAGTCTATATCGGGCTTTTACAGAAAGTCAAAAACTACTGGTCATCTTAAAAAAACAACAACATTTTCCTCATACAAATAAACTTTACAATCCCTACGGTAGCAGTATTTGGTAGTTTTATTTCTACCCCATAGAAATAACTGCTAGGAATTGCAGTTTACCATACCTAATCCACACTAGAACTTTGTGAATTTGCTTTGAAACAACTGCTAAAGAAAAATCGCTACATAAAAACATATTTATTGATTGACATAGTACTTAACTTAAACAATGCCTAAGCACATCTGTAGCACAAATGATGCTTATAAACATGATCCACAGTACACTTGTTTGTGCCGTTTTTATTTTTGGAATACTTAAGGTCTTAAATGTGGGAGTTAAGGACCTTGAAATGACCCTTCGAACCTAAACAGATGACAAACCACAAGTACATAACACAAGAGCGTGAGGGGTCTTTAATCCATGCTCCATTTTCCATCTTTGCCCCTCCTCCCTCCATCTATAAGCATCAATTGGTTGATGAGGTCATTATGACATCAGCAGAGTTGCTGTGGTATCAATGTGTTTGTTTACCAAGCGGGTGGCTCTGACGACCCCTGAACATCAGCTCAACTGCACAGGCTGAAAGCCAATCGCCAGAAGCAAGATGAGCCTCCATAAAAACATTCTCTTTTATTCCAAACAGCCACTTAAGCAAAGGCCTACACACACTCAGCTCTTCCATACAGCCGTTCCCACTTGGCACCATCTAGATATCTGGCCTTGAAAAGAGAGTGGAAAGAGAATTGCGACTATGTTCGTGCATAAAATCATAACTTGACCAACAGGATGCAGCTCCTATTAGGCTCTGCTGGAACATGTTTATTCTTCTTAAGTCTCGAAAAAATCAATCAAAGCTCTTATCTCACCAGGATCATCCTCTTCTGGACCGTTATCTCATCTTTCAGTCAAAAACAATAGGGAAAACCGCTGCTGAGCTCAAACCTTCAGACCTGTCAGCTTGTCTACCTGAACGGACGGTGCAGTAAATCAGCGCTTCACAGCAAGCCTTGAAATTTATTCTATGAATTGGAGTGCAGAGAGAGTCGCTGGTCACTGGCACCCACGCTTTACTCAGAGGCTTGTGATGAATGCACAATTACAGGCTCTCATGCTGGAGTGTGCTGTAATCACAGTAGAGCTGTATGGCACTTGATCAACCCTGAATCACGATCTTAGGTTTGTCAGTTCAAATAGAGATCACGATTCTACCAACCTTGTGAAAAAAGGGTGCTTGTCACCAGAGAGATAGCTTTCATAATAGAGTAATATGGTTAAAACTCCTGTTTTAGAAGCTCTTATGAATGATTATGTTGCTCTTGAGGGTCATCTATACTACTAGACGGATGTGCACTCACAGATCATTTTATGGAGCTTTCACTTGCTTTAGCCTATTTTGATGCAAATGATTGCTTTACCTTTAGTGATTAGCGCAGGAACAAAATATTTGTCCCTTTTTACAGAAGGCGTTTTAACATTTAATGTGCTGTGCTTCATACTACTTTTATGAAACAATCTTTCCATAGTAGGACTGGGAGGTATACCTTTTCATAACGAATACGGTGTTTTTGTACCATGGTTTTTTTTTAATGATAAAAATGTTTCATACCCTGATAGCAGTGTGCGTGAGTCAACACCACAGAGCACTGGAACATTGAACCACAGGACATTGAGAGGGGAATTGTTTAGTGGTTTATTAGTTCAGGATATTGTCACAGACACAGATGTCACAGGAGCCATGTGATCTATACTTTAACTTACACAATACACATGCAATTTGCTTCAAACATGTCCTGGACTATGACACGAAGATCTGTATGATACTCCATGCCTACGGGTTAATGTTGGCAGTGGCAAAGTGGACCGCCTACAGTAAGAAAAGCAAACAGCGGACCAACGCTGTAGCTACCCGATTAATACTGTTGAGAAAGGGGGCTTCAACTCAAAATTCTTTAAGCATTTTAAATGCTTAAAGAGATCGTGCTATGGTGAGCCTTTTTGTTGCTTTTATAGTAATTTATAAGAGAAGGTTAAATCGAGGCATGGACATTCCCAAAAAAAAAAAAATAATTTGTTTAAATTTTTTATTTTGTTCATTTTAAGTCAACTACTGTTAAAATACCATCACCTAATTGTTTGGTCATACCACACAGCTCTAATCTAAAGTGGAGTTCATCAATGTCAATTTCACTTTATTTATATAGCACATTTAAACATTTTATGGTGATCAAAGCGCTGAACAAAATTACAAAAGTAAAAAAAAAAAAAACACAGAAAACACAAATAAATCAAATAAAATCTTAAAATAAAATACATACACCAAAGGGTAAGTCAATCAGTTAAAACCTTTATAAAAGACAGAATGAAATCTGAGAAAATCAGAATGTTTGTCACTCTTTCCAGACTTTTGGGTAACAAAAAGTATTTTATTTTGCCTAAAAGATGATAAACCAGAATTTGAAAACTGAATAATTTAACAATCCAGATTTTGAAAATAAAATAAATGATAAGAAAATGACTGATTTACCCAAACTTCATTTGCTTTCTGCTAAAAACCTACGGGTGACAACATGTTTACTACAACAGTGGATCGCTGCAATCAAACTTTGGTGAAATTTTTAATATGTACAGAAAAAAAATCAGAGGCTTTGGTTAATCAAAAACCAATAGAAAACCGTGCTAGATGATGCTGATGGGCTAAAGCAATCTTAGAATAACATCACCACCTGTTGGGTTGGCATCCTTTACACAGAGCTTTTTGAGGGAGAAACCAAACTTGAGAGATTTTTTTAACAAAGGAAGATAAACTGGCATAAAAGTGGACACTTCTTTAATTGTCCAATCATAGCTTCATTATCCAATCATAGCTCTGATATTCACAAGGAAAATAGCTTTTTAATAGGTTATTCCCCAATAGAAGGAAGATAAAATAAACTTGGTTGTAAAGACTGTAGTTTCATTAATTGAAAAACAAGCAATTTATCCATAATTTAAAACCATCTGTCCAAACTATAATCCAACACAGATTTGCTTCTCAGAGGTGCATGCAGGAGACTTTCGAATATGTTGGATCACGCAGCCCATCAGCCCTGCTTTTGTTGAATCCAGACAAATATATAGAGTGCTGTAAGTATAGAAAAGTACTGCTGAAAACTCAATCACTAATAAGATGTGACATGTTTACAGTAAACAAAAGATAACCTGTAGCCACCGTCACCAATTACCCCAGTTAGCTGGCCAGCATATCTATAAGCTCACCCGAGTTTAGTAAACACGATAATGCTGTATTATACGAAGCTACCCAAATGATTCGTGACCAAAGTGTCACCCTCATTATGGTAAGGTCAACGGGTCACAGAGGAGCCATGCAGTGTTTGATAGACTAACACTGGGATTCAAGTACTAATGATGGGCTGATTGGTTTATTTTCATCACAAAGCAGAAGCAACACGTGACTGGCTTGTAATTATTAGTCATTTATATGAATGATACTTTTTCTAGAACATATCATTATTATTACTAAGCTTACTCAATCAATTTCATGTCTAAATAACTCTAGAAAAAAACAGTATTCTATTACCAAACCTACAATTTCAATTTTAGCTTAATTATAGTAAACAATAGTTTAAAAACTTACCTTACTTACTTACAGACTTTTGAAAAAATACCAACATATTTACTTTTAGACTTTTAAACAATTTCACAACAGTTCAAAGATAATATGAATCTACTCTACTTTATCTGTAAAACACCTTTAAATCACGACAGGGCCTATATTTCATAACGTAACATCAATTCTCTAATGCTTGGACATTTATACATGTTTGTCAACTCACTTCTGTCATTTATTTTTAGTTATATTTTACGGTACACAGCTCCAAAAAATAAGTGTTGTGTTCTAGTCTTTGCCACATTTATATATACAATTCATTATTCATTCATCATCAAAACATATGTTATAATTCAACCAAAACTCTAGGGAGGGGAAAAAATCCAGTGTTTATCATCTATTCCTCCCTCCCTCTTTTCTACCCCAGACTCCACCTCTAACAAGAAGCCCCAGGCATTTCCCTCCAATGGAGAGAGTGAGTGAGCTGCAGCTGGCGCTATTTATATCTTCAGGTCCCCGAGCAGAGAAACCACTCGACTCTCACACTCATTCGCTCGCTGGATTAGGATTAGCATGTTCCTTCATTCAATGACACGGATATTATGAGCATACTGCAAACTGCAAACGCATCCTTTAGGATATTGATTATCTCAAAAAGCACTCATACACAGATTAAAGTAATAATCCTCATAAAGTGGTTTCTACTCATTTTTATGGTTTGTTTACCATTTTCTGTTCAATAAAATGATTACACACAATACATGAATATATAAAGACAGAAAGAAAAACAAAGAGAGATAGACAAACAAAAAAGTGAGGAAAAAGCAAAAGAAAGAGAGAGTCAAGAAGAGATAGAAAGAGAGAGACTTAAAAGATGAGATGAAGGAAGAGAATAGATGAGTGAAAGAGAAGGAGTGAAGGCAAGAAGAGATGGAGGGCAAGAAAGGAAAATGAGAGGAGAGGTAGAAAGACGAGAGAAAAAGAGGCAAGAGAGAGATAGATAGAAAAAGAGAGAGAGAGGGAAAGCAAGGAGATATAGAAAAGACAAAAAAGAGAGTGAGAGAGGAAAAAGAGAGATTAAAAAGTGCAGAGATAGAGGAGGAAGGAAAAAGAGAGGAGAGATAGAAAGATGAGAGAAAGAGAGGTGAGAGAGAAAGCAAAAAGTGAAACAGAAGGGACAAAAAGAGAGTGAGAGGGATTGAAAAGTGAAAAGATGGACGAGGAAGGAAAGAGGGAGGAGAAATAGAGAAGAGAGAAAGAAAAAGGAGAGACATAAAAAGAGGGGAGAGAGATATAAAGAGAATTATGAAATGGGACAGAGTAAGAAAGACGATAATAGGAGAAGAGGAGAGAAATGAGGTAGAGGGAAGGAAAGAGAGGTAGCAAAAGGAGAGAAATAGTGGGGAGAGAACGAAACAAAAAGGTGAGATATAAACAGAGGGAAGAGATAGAGGGTAAAGAATGGAAAGAGAAAAAAACCAAGAGAGAGGAGAGGAAGCGAGACCAAAAAGAGGGGAGATAGTGAAAGAGGAGAGAGGAGACAAAAGTATGAGAGAGAGAGAGAGAGAGAGAGAGAGAGAGAGAGGGGGGAAAAGACGAGCAATGCCCAATCAAATGTGAATGAGACTGAGGTAAGACACTGCGGAATCAGGATGACTAAGAGTCTGTTTTGGGCCTTCATTCATTAATTACGTTTGGCAAGAAGCCAAAAGAGTAACATCATCTTTAAATAACTCGAACAAGAACAATTGGCAGAAATATTAACATAACTCTCAACAAAAACCTCATCATGAGGAGTGTAACCATTCAACGTTTATGATCATTACCCACACAAATCTGAAAATAACGTAATTAGATAGTTTTTTTTATTCTTATGTAATGCACTCCCAATGTTAGCAATAAACAAAAACTATTTTTAACCTGCTCACTTCCAATGGGTTTGCATACTGAGAACAAAGTTATGTGAAAGTGAAGCATTTGAAATAGAGGTGTTTCCTGGGTATTTTTATTTTTTTTTTTTTTTTAAGTTTAGAAATGTTGTAGCACATTTTTGATGTACAATATTGCTTCCTGGAGTTATGTGAATGCATTTTGTATTGTTTTTCCTACCGTTTTTTTTTACATCTTTTTAGAACACATACCCACTGATTCATGTTTTCCGAAGTTTAGGGGGAGCAAGATGTAGTAAAAAAGATGTAGTAAAAAGTCACTCGGTTACACCATGAAGTATATCTGATCACAGTTGCAGCTCATGGGGAACAAACCACCCGAAAGACTAAACCTCAATTCACCCATGGGGTGTTGAAAATCATTCAAAAATACGAACGATAAAACACAAAAATTATGTTTCAGCTTTAACTTTGGTTTTTCAAATCCAAATACTTTGCCTGCATTACTGTCAGTGACACCAGAGCTTGAACTGGGCATGATTCCATACGATCTCAAGATACCTGGGTCAATTGATGATAACTGCGCATTTAGACTCATAAAAAGTAGTGCTCTAGCTATAATAGCATTCCATGAGCTATACGGAAGATATCTGACCCTTCTAAACCAATGTGTTATTTATTCATGTTCAATTAATTAGTTTAAACACCGGTTAACTTTCTGCTTTCTAAACATGTTCATGTTACATTTATCTGACAAATTGTAGAATAATTTCTGTTATGATTTAAATACTATTTCATTGTCAGATCTAGCTTTTTATGCCAAACATGAATGTTTTTAAATACTAGGTGAACATGTATAAAATTCATTAAATGCAGGGAACTGAATCCTACCACTCGGTAGCATTAATCGCTGGTATTTGTGGAGATAATTTTCATCTTCCCGAAGCAAGAAATGTCAGGAAAGTGAATTCTGTTTATTTAAATCTTAAAGGAAACTAAACAAAAAAAAGATGAAAAACAAAATATACTTAAATAAATATTTCAATAAAAAATAACGACAAAAACAACTTGAGCTTTAAGCTTGAGTTTATTTTGTATTTGAAAATACAAGTGACTAACAAAAAAAGATTTGTTATTATGTCTGGTATTTTTTGTTAATGTATTTATTACATTTAAAACTGAGATGGCTAGACAAATTAATAATAGCTTCTATCAAGTCATTTATTTATTTATTTTTGTTTGGACTTTGATAAGGCCTTTTATATTAGTTCCAAAAGGAAATAATAAGTAAAATATCCTAAAATTGAGTTTATGTTAGAAATATGTAAAACAAACGCAACAATTATATTTTTAATTGCATAATATTTTGAGTCACACTCTCACAAACAAGATTTCTGTTTGACTTGAAAAGAAGAAGAAGAAGCAGAAGAAAAAGAAGAATAAATATTACAAATAAAGCGACAAACTAGGACTCAGCACTAATTATTTCAGTTATAAAACATGAATTGGCTCTTTTTATCCAAGATGATGAGCAGCCTTCAAAGATGCTAGAAAGCATCAAATAAACCATTTACTGTATGCAAAACACTATCATCAGATCTAACATTAATGTAGCAAACAAAAAAATATTAACAACAGGCTTGCAGCCTTGACTTGTCTAGGACCCCTCCCTCTGCATTTCTCATTCACCCGCTCTCACATGTGACACCATAACACAGCACAGCTCAGCACATGGACACGTTTACTGCTGTAAAAGCGATAGACCATGATCCCTCCGTCCCTCATCACACACCGCCCTGCTGTCCATCCACATCCAGGACAGAGAACCTGCGCCACAAACACAGCCATGCGGAACATCCCTCATTCTCCAACTCCTCAATCTCAAATGGTACAGATCTTAAGCACTCTCATCGCTCAGCGCTTCTCGTTCAGGGATGCAGCGTGAGCTTCCATACACACCCACTTCAGAGTCTGTGATTCCCAGCCCCGTGCAATAAAGCTATAATCCATCCTTCCGTCCGTCCTTCCTTTCATCCATCCATCCATCTATCCATCCATCCTCTTAGCTCGTCCTTACCCATCAGCCCCTAGGGTCCGGAGCAAAGAGATGTCAGACAGCGGCTCTGGGGAAACACCAAGCCTCAAACAGTGCAGAGAGAGAGAGAGAGAGAGACTGTCTTTCACACCTCGCGTCTTACTCTCACTGCTCTCACCCTCCGGCTCAGACTCTATCTCACTCACTCGCTCCCTTGCTCGCTCTGTCAACTCAGCCCCGCCTCTCTCCCTCTCTTGCTCGCTCGCTCACTCACTCACCCGCCCTTCCTCTCAGCTGGTGACATCACAGAGCCGTTGCAGGCCTGCTGAGTGTTTATGTGCACTGCTGTAGTTTCCTGGAACGCAAGGCGGATTCACAAAATCTCTCTCTCTTTTTCTCCTCCCTCTCTAACTGTTGGTTTGTTTTGCTATTCTCTGTTTATTTTCAATTGGTCAATTATAGACCGTTAAAAATCTGAATAAACAAAAAAACAGAAAACAACCATTTTTAAATTGAATATTTAATAACAATAATAATTACCATATTAATAATAATATAAAAACAACAATACAAAGTTATGAATTTCACAAATAAACCAATCAAAACTGCACAGAACATAACACAAACATAAGCTTATATTTATTAATATAGAGTTGTCACATTACAGTAAAATTGAGCAAATAAAACTTGTGCATGTGTATGCAAGCTTTGACATAGACATCTGATGTCCATTCCCAGAAGACACAATGAAGTTAATTTACAGATCATCTCTCTGATTGTTTGTTTATTTTGATATTCTCTGTTTATTTTCAATTACGCCCTATTAAAATTCATTCAAGTGTTTCATCTATATATGAGAAACAAAAAAATGCATTTAACAATACAAGAAAACAAAAGTATTCCACAAATAAACAAATGCACAAACAAAAATGCATTTATTTATTTTTTTGTCATTTTGATTATTTATTTGGAGTTTTAGCGCTTTTATTTGCAATATTTTATATTCTTGGAGAAACAGGTAATTGGAGTTTCAGAATGCTTTCAAAATGGACCGATAGGGGGAAAAAAACTATATAATAAATATAATATAAAAGGTTAATTTAGTGGTAAAATTAAGTAAATAGAACTCGTGCATGTGTATGCAAGCTTTTACATAGACATCTGATCTCCATTCCCAGAAGACACAATGAAGCTAATTTACAGCTCATACAGAGTCTTGCAATTTATTGATCAATTGACTGGCTGGACAGGAATATCTGAACAATCATGAGCTGTAACTTCATGTGCTGCAATCGATCATCACCAACACACTGGGCAAGGAAATCCTCATATCGAACCCATCATTTGCATCTTTTAGTTAAAAATGAAACATTCTGTACACCTCAGGTTGACATTTGCTAGAGTAAAAGTAAAATGCATAGTGTTATTTCTCACAGTTGAATTGAGAAAAAGGTGAAAAAGAGCCACGATGGGGATTTTCGTATGTATCATGTGGCAGCAGGCAAACTTTTTGAAAGAGTGTGTCCATCTTCACAGGACAGCCCCTCCTGACAGGTCACGTTGGTAAAGCCTGGCGCTTAACAAAGCAGAAAATCAATGGCACATTTACTTGGGCTCAATGTTAATCAATACTCAGCGTGTGTACAGATACAAGCCTAGAAAGAGTGAGGGATGGGGGAGAGAGGGAGTGCACTGAAATATTTATCCTCCAGATCCCTTTCATACACGCCAGGAAAACAATAGCAAAGGGCCAACACCCAAAACCAAATCCTTCACCCAGAGCCCTGAAGCTCCTTAAACTCAAGAACCGGGAGTTAAACTGGATAGTGAAAATAAAAATATATTCAGCTTCTTCTTTCAGTGTAACAGAAAATATATTTTGAAGAATGTCAGCTACCGGTACGAATGGATTAAATATAGGATTGTTCCAATCAATCAAACGTTAGGGTCTGTTTAAGTCATTCAGAAAAATATAGTATAGTTTATTGTTAATAATATAGTTTTTAATAGCATACAGTTATGTAGGTTAATAATAATAATAATAATAATAATAACACATCCCAGGTCATCTTTTGGAGAGTGGGCCTTTAGTTGTGCCACACCCATGGTATGGAACCAGGGGTGCCAGTAAGGGGAAAACCTGTGGACGATTCAGGGGGTCAAACACACTGATTTTATATTTACAGTCTTACAGAATTTTTTTTTCTATAGGCCCCCCACAATCACTCACCATTTGTTACGGTCCAGCCAACTCTAAGACATTTTCCCATTAAGATGTGCAGGACAAGAGCAAAATCAGTTTTTTTTTTATTTTACATTTTTACTTATCCAGCATCCCTAAAAAAGTTACCTCCCATTATATATTGCTTTAATATTTCTCCTGTAACAACTTTTTAACTGAGGCTCTAGAACTCCGAAGCCCTGACAGAGATAATGATTGTTTCAGGAAGTCTGTCTAGGCTGAGCTCATCTCAATTTCTGCTCGCTTATAGATCAAACTGAGTGTTTTCATAATAAACAGGTGTTTAGCATGCATATTTGATTACTTTGAAAGATTAATTTTGAATCATTTTGTGGTAGTGATCAAAAGTCAATATTTTCTAGGTTTTTTTTTGGCGAATATTGATATAACCGAAGTTTAAAAGATTTTTCCATCAAACCAAATATTGAATTCATACAAAGAAATCAGAACATTTCAGTATACAGGTTGAGTCATGAAAAATAAAGTAAAATGGCACAGGGAATAAGTATCGAACACACTTTATTTAATACTTGTGTATTCTACATTATGTAATACAGCAAAATCTTGATATCTGAGTATATTTGGTCGTTCTCTGAGTAAAATCAAAATGATTTACTCTTTTACTTTTTCAAAGGAACAAACAAGTTTAACTGAATCACTTTCAATTTAGTTCTATATACAAAATGACCGAATAGACTCAGAACAGATTAAATTGCCCTTACATGATCTGCCAGAACATGCCAGAAGCTGATTATTTTTAAATAAAAACTGATTCCAGAGAACAACAGACAATCACACACACTGTTCAAGAGTGAAACAGAGGGTGATGTCACCAGGTCAGCCATGACCATTTGAAAACACCTGGCTTCACAAACATGCAAAACAGCAGCATTTTAAAAGCCTTCAGAAGTTGTCACTTTGTGTGAAGACATCAGTAACTGTAAGTAAAGCTATACATTATCGAGAATAAAAAAACATTTTAAAACAGGCTAAGTCAGAAAACAGGAAGTGTCAAATAGGAAGTGTCAATTCACGGTGGGGATGACCAAGGCGGGGGGGATGTGGGCATGGCGGTGCTTGTGGGTGGGGCCTCCCAGTCTCTGCCCGCACTGTCAGGGGCTGCATTCCCGCCTAGCTTTGGGCTGGCCGTCCTCCTGCTGCAGCAGGCCCACCGGGGCCCCGGGCATTGCTCTATAGGGTTGCTGACTTTACCAGGGGAGGTGGGGCGGGTCCGGCTCCGGGTCCCAGGCCCCAAAACTTGTCGTTCTGTGGGGGGTGGGTTGGATATCTGGGTAGTTCCTGACCATATATTGAACTTGGCCTGAGGCAGATCCCACGTTTCACTTGGGACATAGAAGGTTAGTCACGACACCTGGGATGTTTGGTCGCTGCTAGACGCTTGAGATTTAGGTCACCTGTCCTGTAACACTCAATTACTTATGTGTTTGTGTGTATATATATATATATATGCTTGTGTGTGTATATATATATATATATGCTTGTGTGTGTATATATATATATATATATATATATATATATATATATATATATATATATATATATATATATATATACACATATATGATTACGAATTCTATTTATTATTATTATTATTTTTTTTCTGCATGTTTAACTGCATGTATGTATGTATGTATGTATATTTATATTTGTATGCATATGTATAGAAAGATGCGAACTACTTGGATGTACTAAGGTAGGTATCTAATACTACGTATTTTACTTATTCTCATTTTCAACTCAATCTTGACTCCTTCGCCCACAATTACCTCTCACCTTCTGTTTCCCCCTCCAAAACTTCTCTACCTCTGTTTTTCCCTCAATTACTTCTCTTCTCTTTTTTTTATTAACACCGTCCTGTCCTGATGTATGTTTATATGATTGATTATTGTAATTAGTGTGATGTATGCGAACACAATAAATGAAAAGCTTCTATCCAGAGGAATAATCAATATATAATATCTTCAATTCTCTGGAAAGAGCAAAACTGACCAACTCATACGAAGCACCTCACATCTCATGAGGCTGCTTTGAAGTAGGACAGGACAGGTGTAAAAAAAAAAAAAAAAAAAATAAAATTAAAAAAAAGGGAGTTTAGAAACGAGTTGCTACAAGACGCTCAACACTGGTACCTCAGGAACCCCAACAATGGCTCTTATGCTTTTGACCATTTATGAACTTTTTTTTCAATCTCTGGCAACAATCAAATGTACATTGTATTTTAAATTTTTGACTCTTGTCAATGTCTAGCAACCCTAATAATCACTTTTAAGATTTTGATCATTTATGAGTGTATATGATTCTTAACTCAAACTATTGCACTGCATTTTTATGTTGTTGAGTATTTACAAATAATTTATCAAGCTCTGGCAACCCTAACCATTTCATGACTTGTTATTGAATATTTATGCACATTTTCTCAGACAATAAAAAAACAAACAAGCAACAGCAAAAAGCACATGTCAAATTAACTTTACATGGACATCAAAAAAATATGAGCTGTAAAAAATTATTTAAGACCTAAGTTTGGGCTTTTTCTCATTTTCCAATCTTCCTGCTGTTTCTGTATGAACAAGCAACTGGGAAAATAACTAACTTGGATGGGTTCAACAAGTGCATACCCACTATCTCCCTTCTTCTGTTTCAACAAGCATTTATCAGAATAGTTGCAGACTTAGGAATATACTGATGATGCATTGTTCATCTGAGTATGCCTTATTTGGTTATCTATTGAGGAGTCATTAATGACCAAAGAAACCAAAACATGCGGCTCTCTATAGAAGAGATCAAATGTGGCTCATAGCGCTGCTCCTATGTGCTAAAATGGGATTCTGGACTGAAAACAAATTCCCTCTCCTCATTTCTGCCATTGGTTCAGCGATGCAGGCCCAAATGGTAAATAATGCAGATCCTCTAATGATCAGCTCTGAATGGAGAAATCTGCAGCCAGCCAAACCAGGGGAATGAATAAAAGATGGATGCTGCTACAGTATAAACAATCAGAGAGAGAGCGGGAGAGAGAGAGAGAGAGAGAGAGAGAGAGAAAGAGAGAGAGAGAGAGAGAAACTGAGACGAGAGAGAGAAAGAGAGAGAGACAGAAAGAGATGAGAGAGAGAGTGGAGAGTTGAGGGAGAGAGAGTGAGACGAGGAGAGAGGGTGAGGAGAGAGAGAGACGAGAGAGAGGAGAGAGAGGGATGGAGAGAGAGAGGAGATGAGAGAGAGCAGAGAGAGAGAGACTGCAAGAATGATGTTTTCATCTTTTCCCCTCCAGGCACTGAAGCCCAACTCCAAATATGTGGAATACGGTGCCATTTATTATTGATTGAGGCTATTTATAATCCTGCCTGAGTGTGTGTGAAAGTGTCCAGCTGCAAACTAACGGAGCCCTGAGATGGATAGAAGACCCGTTCATTAGAAGAGAACACGTGAGCCGACGTTCTCCATCTGTTTCATGTGCAAATAGCGCTCACTTCAAACTTAAAGAGAAACATTGGTGTAATGACTTGAAGCCTGAGACATTAATTTAAGAACCGAACGAGGATGAATTACTTATAACTGCATCCTGAGTTATGAACCAAATCAATCTAGGGAACATCAGCTGTTAACAATCATAATGGTCATTATTCAAATACTAAATCTTCAATTTAAATAGAAAAATGTAGCTTAATTATGAGCTACGATATACAAGAGGAAACAATTAAATTTAAATTATTAAATTATTTAAATAATTAAAGTTGTACAAAAAATAGCAGATGACAAAGAAATAAAAGTAAAAAAATAAAAAAACAAAAACTGAAAACAAAAATAAATTGCTATTTTGCTTTCATGAAAAGTGAAAATGCTGGATATATGCTCAGTTTTATTGCTATTCCTTTAGTTTGATGCAATTTAATGGTAAAAACAGAGCGTGTCTTAAGGTGGGTCAAAAAGATTCCTGAGACTGATATTTTAAGAATCTCCTAACTAAATCTTTAAAGTCTAAGCAATTTTATGATCTAATAGTTTTATCGAATACAGAGTTTTTTTTCTCACTCTGTAATAAGAGGAACCTTTTCTGGCCATGAAATTTCCAGAGAACCAATTTTGCTGGGTTTTCCCCCCTTCTGGTTGTGTGTACAGGAACTTAGAGCCTTTTGAGATAATTTTCAGGATAAAGGTAAACAAGTGTAGGGTATGAATAGGGTAAAATTGTTCTCAAGCGTGGCCTCCTATTAAATTATTTCAGTTAGAAGTGCAAATTTAGAGCAATATAGTTTCAAAAATAGCTAGACAAACAGAGTCTACACATTGTATAACTGAAAGTATAATGTAACTGCTTAGTTTTGCACCAAAAAAAATTATAACTTAAACCCAGCCATGCTGTGCCCTATATTGTTGCAGATAAAGTACAGTATATAAAAAGCTGATCCAAATAGATCGCAGCAAAGCATGTTCTGACAGAATTCGATGAGAACGCACATGTCATGGTTTCCTTTGCATCTTCAATACTCTCTGTTTCGCACACGTTGTTTTGATAATAAAGCACGAGTGGGGAAGGCTAAGCCAATGTTATTTCTAGCATTTATGTTCAAGAGATTAAAATGGCTCATTTGAATTCTGTCAAGGCATTCAAAATATTTATCCAAAATAACGAATTGCTATATTAAACGGTTAAGCAAGAGTGTATAGGAAATTTATAAGTTGATAAATGATGACAGTGCCGGAAGTGACAAGACCCCAAACAGATGTTACTAACAGCTCACCATCCTCAAAATCCAGAAACAATAATTATATATATATATATATATATATATATATATATATATATATATATATATATATATATATATATATATATATATATATATAATGATATATAGATAACAAAAGCGCAGTGAAATATACACATTCATCTGTTTCTCTGACGAGCAGGTTGTTTAGATTTCCTGAGAGTTTTTAATCACATTTTACTTTGCAGGTGGCATGTGTTGATAACCCTACACTACAGACTCCTTGGGCTCAGCTGCTTCTCTTCTCTCATCCTCCCCATCACATGTCAAGCAACATTAATAGCTGCTGCTCCACACATGTGAGAGGAGAGAGCTCATTCATATTTACTCAGAAGCTTCGGCTCATCCGTCTCCCGACATCGCCGTACGGATCCATTAGCCCCATGGTGTGTTCACTCAAGCACCCCGGGTCCCAAAAGATTATGGCTGGGCCTTGCTGTAGGATCTGTCTAACTTTAACACGAAGCTAAAGAGGCACTTGAGCTCTCACTCCCTCACTTTGTTTCACTAAGTCATTCTGACTCATTCACTCACTAACTCATCCGCTCACACTCACTTTCTCTCCACGGTCAGGGATAGAGTGGGTGAGGCAGGCTCATGAATTATGTAGACTGTAAGTACACTAGCTTTTTACAAAACTCAACTCAGATACGGACAGTATAGATAATATACAAATCATATTTTAATCATTTTCAAATTTTAATACAATTAAAATTCAACACTATGGTCACATTCATTAAAACAATAATTGCACTTTTCAGAAAATGCACAGCTCGAACTGTTTATGCACTGTAAGTAAAAATTAGTCACAAATAAGTTTTTGGTGTTGCCTCAGCAGACACAGGATTATGTTTGAAACGAAGTCTCAACTGCAAAGGGACACTGCTTAAGACTTCACCAACAAGCAAGATCTGAGCTGCCCATGTTTAATCAGGCTCCATCCACTTAGAAAAAAGCTCTGGATCTTAGTTACAGAGAACAAAAATGTAGACAAACTACACAGTGCGCTTGATTTCAGAGGCCTCACTTTTCTGACTGGCTTGAATGTTTCACTTTTATCCTAATATCTGGCTGTTATTGTGATTTATGTCTTGTCTTTACCTAAAACATACTTTAACACCCAGCTATTGCTCTGGTTTGTAAATCTCACTTCAAAGCACGAATGCTTCAACAGAAATCAACATTTGACATTTATTGTGATATTTTATATAATTATATAGACTGATATGAAACACATAATTGTGACATTTTCCCTTCTTCTTCAAGATCATCCCTTTATCTATACGTACATTCATAAATTCCTCCATTCATCTATCTTGATCATTCATTCAGTCCAAACTTAAAAGATCAAAGCACCAAAAGAATGCTTCACATATTCTGGTATGGTTGGAGATTGGGATCTACAAAACACCCAAATTATTTTCTTCAAAACTCACTAAAGACAATTTTTAACACAATGACATGGGATGCTTTAGTACCCATGAAACAATTATATTGTAAAAACTATTTTCAGTTACACTATCCATCCATTTATTTTTTCTGTGGACCTAGACATCCTTCAGCCATTTTTTGACAATTAAAAAAAAATTCAGAACACAGCTCAATCGAATAGTGGTAATCAGCTATGAGAGTGTGTCATCACAGACTAATAAAGATGTCGATCAACAAGCTACAGAAGCCAGAAGTGGCAGGAAGCCAGATGGATGCATAGATGGAAGTATGGATGTACGGATAGATGGATGGATGAATAGGTGGACAAATAGACTAATGGGTGGACGTACAGCTGGATGCATAGTTGATCAATGACTACATAAATAAATAGATAGGTGGGTGGATGGATGGATGGATGGATTAATGGATATATGGGTGTATGTATGGCTGGATGCATAGTTAGATGAATGGAAATACTGTTGCACAGAAGGTTAGAAAAATGGATAGATGGCTGGATGGATGAATAGATGGATGAATAGACAGAAAGGTGGACGTATGGCTGGATGCACAGTTGGATGGATGGCCAGATTGCTGGCCATATGGCGATAGATAGATAGATAGATAGATAGATAGATAGATAGATAGATAGATAGATAGATAGATAGATAGATAGATAGATAGATAGGCTTGTCTTGGTTTGACAGACATACAGACAGACAGACAGACAGACAGACAGACAGACAGACAGGTGAATGAATAGGGGGAGCAGAAGAAAGAAAAATGAATCCTTAGATCAAAATCAAAGGGGACCTTCAAAAAAATTATGAATAGAAAGAGAGACAAAATGATGAGTAACAGGATGGATCATTCTTTAGACCAAATGATGGAAGGATGGATGGGATGGGACAGATGGCATCTCACAAAAAACGATGGATCTAATGCTCTCAAGAAGCAATCAAGAGAACATTGAAAAAGATTAGAATATGATTTTCAATGACAAAAGACTAGAGGGATAACAGAACGACTGCTGAACACTAAACAAATGCTAAGATAAAAGTTTGAAAAGATGGCTCACTGAGAAAATGTGATCTAACGTGACCAAAATTACTAAAAGGATGGATGTGCGGCTTGAAGGGTGTGTCGTGGTTTCTAGCTGTTGATGTTCTCTCTGGTTTTCACCTCTCTACCTCTTAAGATCACATCAATAATTCAGAGCTCTAAATAAAGAGACGTGCTGAGATAAAACAGGACTCGTAGAGCAGCGATGAGCACCAAAAACAAAACAATGCATTTTCCGGGGGAACACGCCTTGTGCTACATACAGCAGACTAAAATACTCAGTCAAAAACTATTACAATCTTCAATGAAAATAGAATTAGCATGGAAATTATACTTTAAAATAACACTTAATGCTTATGCTTCCGCCATATCACTAGCCAAGAAAATTCTGAGATTTACAAATTCAATAAATTAAATATAAATACACTAGATTTGTATTTTTGTTTATATATGTTGAACGATGTACATGTTTATAAGTGTTTTACTGTGAGTTTTTGTGTGTATTGCATTATGCTGATTATATTGGTGTGTGAAAATTAATCTTGAAGCAAAAATTATTCAGATTTAGTGCAGATTTTTTCACTGTACAAATAAAAATATATATATTTTCTCACTCATTTCCTTTGGGAGCATATTTTAACAGAAAACCACATGGCTAGAGTAAAAGAAATGAAATCACATTTATTTAAATTGAATTACAACAGCAAACAAACATTTACATTTCTTATCATTTTAACAAAGTACATGTGTCTTGTTTTGTAAATTATTCAACTTTTATAAAATTATTTCAGATGCACAAAACTTAATTAAAAACCCAGTAAAACCCAAGTGATTCAATCATTCAAAAGTTAAAAAACTAGTTGATACTGTGGCTCATCTCCAGGGGGCAGGAGATGTGAGTTGTGATGTGGGAAAGCTTCTTACCACCAGTTTCTGAATAAAGCACGCACTCTATTAGGCAAATTAATATGCAAACAAATCTGTCTCGAGAAAGTTCATCAGCCTATACGGGTATGTGAATCATATTCTCAGAGCACCCTCCTCCTCCTCTTGCTCATCCAACCAGGTTTCACACAGTGATGCTCCTAAAGACAGATTCACACAAACATTTCATTCTCTATTTTGGCCACCGCATCTCTGAGAACATTTTGAAAGAATGAACACAGATTTGTGTTGTAAAAACTAATTATATAGTAAAGAGTTCTTTGCAAATATAATCTTTGTTTACATGATGAGTGGACCAGAAAGGGTATGTATAGCAATACAATAATGGACCATTAGATTTAGATTAGATTTGTTTTTATTACAATAATTCAAATCAAAATTGTTTATAAATATAATATTTTTTCCAAGCAAACACATTTTTGTCTATACATTGTAACATTAACTAGAATAATTAAGGTCTGACCACATAATTTGACTGTGTGGTATACCGTGGTGCACACTGACACATATGTCCACATTATGAACTTCGACTCAGAAAGACAAAGAAAGACGTCAAAGTAAAGGCCAATCTGTAGTTGCACGTAAAGCCTATGAATTCCCTTTTTCAGACCGTGAGTGCTGTGATTGGTCGAAGTGGTGCAAAGCAAGCAGTTTCGCGCTGTTTCTTGGCTTGCATCCCATGAATGATTGGTTCAAACTTTGTCCATAAAGCAATAACCTGTATTGTGTTGTGGCTAGCTAGTAGTTAGCATTATTGTCACACCAGGCTTGAATATTCATCCAAGATATTGCTTCAACAGTAGCAATGGATGCATGTACGGATATATATTTACATGACACATTAGTAATAAATAAAACCTGTCCTTTGTTGGTGTATGTGTTGTATTTTGATTAGCTAATAGTAGTAAATCAAATAAAGTAAAGATAAATGCAAAATTTCCTTTTTAATATACAAATCAAACTGACCGCAATAGAATAAAGAGTTTGAGTCAGGTTCACCTGAGAAGCTCGAGGCTCGCCATGAGTGTGTTCAGCATTCAGGGTATCAGGTGAACATATGGTTCCAGTTCCTAACTATGCAAAGAATACATTAATTCTCCAGCAATCAGATGCAGGTAAGATATAACCTTTTTCCCTTACTGCATGCTAATCTCTGTGAAAGGCTGGCATAACCCTGTTTCCCCTCATGGGACTGTATTCCACAGGGAAGAGCCGTTACATAAATGTTTGGGGGAGGAGTTTGGTTTTTCGGGTGTGTAAGAATTAATGACACAGGTGGTGGTATGGGCATAGTATAAATGCACTAACAAAATGTTCTCAGAATCGGCTCTATCTTAAGAAAGAAAATATCTTGATACATAAAGCACTTTCAGATTCGAAACCTTAACTAGGTGTTTCTTAAACTTAGAGATAAGGTTTCACATTACATGAGAAGTCATTTTCAATAACCCACAATAGTGCCTCAGTCAACTTGATTTTTTTATTATTACTTTAGTAACGGGATAATTTTGTAACTTTAAATTTGTCCAGCTGAAATACCAAAATATGCCACATCTCATTTGGAAGAAAACGTTTTGAGTAAGTCAAATTGTAAACACAAATTACAAATTACACATTTACAGGCAGAATATTTCATCCAGAGTTCATCCATAAATCCACTCATGGAGCATGTAAAGAACTCACTGACAGGCTTCTCATAGGATAACATGTTCTTATGCACCAACGTTTGGAGCCTCCAGATGCAGACATTAAATAGCATATCTTCATTCTCAACTCCTCTTTTTCTTGGTTAACAGCAGGTCTGCCCAGTGCAGTATGTGTAAAAGTGATCCAATCATGTGCCATTACATGGAAAGGTCAGTGTTTTGCAGCCATGATGCTTTAACCCACACCAATCCTCTACAGACTGTAAGGATAACAGGAATGACTCAAGCTCTCAACAGACAAACACTAGCTCAGACCCAGACAACACGGCTGACTGAACTCACACTCCGAGGCCGTGTAAAGGCCGTCTGGAAGATGAATAAGACATAAGATGGACCGAGGATGCAGCACGTGATTTCAGCTCTCAGGATACTCAGACATGAGAAGCGGCTTGAGAACAGAACAGGACTTTTTCCCCTATGGTCTCCCCTTTCTGAAATATTTAAGGATATGGGTTTATTTCTGTCTTCTGAAAAGCCAAAAATGAAACACTTGTTTTAGTGCGATGACAGAGTTCATCACAAAAGCACTCTAAAATCAGTCCAGGGTCATGACTCAAAAACTACAGCTAAAGCAAGCTGAAGAAAAAAATGCAATAAGGTAAGAAGTGATGGCTGCAAACTAGACTATTTATTTATTTAGTTAGTCGGTTGTTTGTTTATTTATTCATAACACTTTCAACAAAACAATGTCATTTAGGTCTGGCATGTGATGAAACATTTTATAAAAGGTTACAATACTCATCACTAAAAAAACGTGTTAGTTAACGCTTTTTGTTATTTATTTAAGTATGCATTTACTTAGAATTTAATTATTTTCCTTTAGCTACTTTTTGTTTGATATTTTTGTGTTTATTTTACATACATTTTAAATATAAATATATATTTTATCAATCGTATTAATGAAATAATCTTTATTAAAATATATTTGAATACACCGAAATGAAGAATTTCTGATTGTGCTTATGTTTAAGTGTCTTCTGTCAAAAAAAAAAGTGTATTTTTAAGAGTAGGCTTATTTTAACAGTGAGTGAATCAATATAAAATATAAAAAAACAAACAAAACTATGATGTTAAGGACATTAAGATTTAGAATTAAGAAATTAAAACTGATATAAACAAACTATATAATGAAAAATAAAGTGGAATTATATTTTAACAAAAATGTTTAATTTCATTTTCTTAAATTAACTTGTTAAAAGTTGTTTTATTTCTTTCTTGGTTTTTATTGTCTCACTGACTGTTAAAAAGATATCATCATAAAAAAACCCATGTATCATGTTCTGTCAGAGCAGACTTAAAAAGTGAACCAGAATGTCATGAGTTAGATGTGCCCCATACTATGAGAAGAAACATGTAAATGTGACATTGGAGTTTTCTGCAGCTCAGAAAAAAATCTTTGCATACCAAGATTCATTTTTCAAAAAGGCTTCGTTCATTTACCAAAAAGAAAAAAAAAATCCCTAAAATGTTATTTAAAGTGATATACGATATACGTAAAAGTCAGTAGCTTTTCTGACTCCAGCAGTCCGTGTATAGTGCTCTGGGCAGCCCAACATGTGATTGTGTGCCATGCTCCATCTCTACTCCCAGAAGCCAAAGGAAACCACCATGGCCAGAGCAATGTGTCTGTGGCTAGCCAGCAACTCACTGTGACAGCAGCTTCAAGTACAGAGAGGACTCACACGTTCACTCATAAAAATCACAGACTCTAAACACTTCAACATGTCATTCTCCATGCAAGGAGAGACCGTCAGAAGAACAGAGTCCCAGACTCCAGATACAAGAGAATCAATAGATCCGATTTCACTTACCACAGTTCAAACCAGCACATACACACACACATCCACACATGGACACACGCAAACACGTATGTGCACACGCACACCAGGGTTTCTGCAGGTTTCATGAGGTCAAATTAAAGACTTTTTAAGAATACCTATATCATAACATCAAAAACCATGAATAACTTTTTTTTTTAACATTTCCTTGAACCAAATAGTCAATTCTCTTTTTTATTTTGAGCATATATGCAATTTTACTGAATCTCCGGCAACCCTTGCAATCATATTGAAATGTTTTTCACTCTTACGAGTCTTATATCTTCATCTTGCAACTTTCATCACTTTCAAGATTCTGAGCATGTATGAGTGTTTACAAGTGTTTTCTCAAACTAACTATCATTATTACATTATTATTTTGCGATTATGACACTTTTCTCAAAACTCTGGCAACCCCAAGGTACAACAAAATTCATATGAGATGTTCTTTAGATTTTCATCAGAAATATAAGAAATATTAAAAAAACCTAGAAAACTGAAATTAAGACTTTAAAGGCCTAAAATTAGGACATTTAAATGTGCACACACGCGTACGCGAGCACACACACACAACATGCTCACGCTCACGAGTCCTACCAGGAGGAATGTGGTTGAGTCCAGATGGCTTCAGGAGCTCTAATGGCTGTTCTTTACTGGGAAGTCCATCTGAGAGTAAGAGAGAGGAAAGAGAGATGAGCGAAGTGCATGAATTTATTTCAACATTGAAAAGAAATTTTGCAATTATATATCTGCTTTCAATTATCTTAAACATTTTACACTGAAACAATTGTTTTACAAAACCGACAGAGAATTTCACAACCAAAAGTCTGCTCAAAGGGCGAGAGATTAAAATGGAGGGGTTATCAGTTGAACATTTAGATGTCATATGTATTAAATGCTGAAAAAAGATGACCACAATCACAGTGTAACATCAATGTCTTTTCAGATTAAAACAAGAAAAATCAGACAAGAATTGAGTTGAATTTACTCTGTACTGAGTCTTTTTGGTCTTCTCTATATAGAGTTAAACTGACAATTTTTAAGTTCCAATTTTGTTATATTGAGAAACAACCTAAAAGACATTTTAACTCATTTTTTTGGACAATATCCAGAGAATGACCAAATGCTGGTAGCTCTTGCACATAAAGATCAATTAATTTAGCCAATAATTTACAAGTTTCTACCAAAATCGTTTTGTAGCTTGTTGCATACAATACACTACACTGATTAAAAAGTGGGCTAATTTATTTATTAACAGCTTTTATACATTGAGGTATTGAGTCAGGGGATACTTTGAATCTGCAGCTACAGCAACTTTACGGAAGTTCAAGCAGTTGTGTGCTCCAAACTCAAGCGCACATCCTTTTTTTAACAAATGAAGTTTAAAAATCAATTCATATAAATAAAATTAAATAATAATGCATTTTTTCCATTGACAAAACCTTCTTTTTGCAAAAAGTCTTCAAAATGGCTGCATAGATATAACAATAGAAGAAAAAAGGATTGATAAAACAAAAATGATAATAAGTAGGATTTGGAAGGAGAGAAAAAAAAGACAATGATAATGGTATGCTGCATGCAACCAACAAAAAAGTGAAGTGAACGATAACCCAAAATCAAATATTAAAAAAAAAAAAATACTTCAGATCTGATTCCTTTCAGAAAAGCTCCAGCCTGTTCTTGACATCATCGTTATCCAATTTCAGCTTTCAGAAATCTGCAGGAAATATGTCCAGTTTTCCTTCACAGCACCGTTTTGATTTGAGAATCTGGAATCTCCAGGGCACAACGTCCAGCACACGTGTGACAAGAACACGCAACAGATTTCCATGAGCAGGAGTCTTAACGACAAGGAAAGCAAAACAACCTCGAAAACGAGAACACAGAGAGGCTATAAATAGAGCCTGAGACTCTAAAAGAGGAAGAGAGCAAGCGGGAGCATTAGCATTCACACAGAGCAACCATAAACCTGCGCTGCTCATTATAACACACTCAAATAAAGGAGAAAGTACTCATTGGGGGAATCTCTCAGAACAAACAAAACCTTTCCTTCTTCTTGTTGAGAGATTGTATTCAAGGTAATTAAGCTAATTACTCACAAAATCTCATTAACTGCGTTAGACCACATTTTAAGCATCATTTGGCCATCGTTATAGTTGCTTATTGTTCACTTCTGAGTATGAGTTTAAATAGATTAACTTATTTTCAATCGGTTGAGTGTTATTGTATTCGGTGTCACTTTTAAATCACCAAAGATATTAGCCAGATGCAAAGAGAAAACAAAATAACAACTTTATAACAATCTTGTTAACTTATAGCCTCCAGCTATACAGTTCATAGCACAGGCTGTACTAGCAACTTTTATAACTGATATTATTATAATATATATCTGATCTACAAAAATTTTTAAAACTGATTTACTTGAATATTCTCTTGGAATGATGTTTACTATTCTTCCAAATAATACAACAGTCAGTCCAAATAGGATATGTGTATGCTTAAAAAACTTTTTTAAAACCGATAGATTGTTGTATCAGTAAACCTTTCAAACGATGACTCAGATGATTTATTTATACCTTCATGCAGAACACACAGCCGTTTGGCTTACTCGTATCTCAACAGAGGTTAAGTCATCCAGCAGATAAAAGCCGCTGGCAGCATCAAATGAATTCCAGAGTGACGACAGTCTTCCCAGATGACTCACAAATGACAAAAACACAGATTGTGTCTAAAGTAGAGTTCCTATTGATAATTAAATGGCTCAATGAGTCATTTTTCCTTTGAAATATGACTTTAAAATTTAAAAGAACTATTTTTCAGAATACACCCAAAAAATCTAAATAGATCAAACAAAACAGCTAAAGGTATGCAATTTTAATAGTCACTTAAAAAAAGAAATTAGGGCATCACAGTGGCCCAGTGGATGGCATGATTGCCTCACAGTAAGAAAGTCACTGGTTCGAGTCTCAGCTGGGTCAGTTGGGATTTCTGTGTGGAGTTTACATGTTCTCCCCGTGATCGCTTGGGTTTACTCTCGGTGCTCTGATTTTGCTGACAAGTCCAAAAATATGCGGTACAGGTGAATTGTGTAAGGGTATTTGAGTATGGATATAATACAGTATATGGATATACAGTTTCATCAATTCTGTCATGATCGAGCACCCACCCATAGGATTATGGGATTCCCAGGTAATTATGAGAAGTCATCACAATGGATGAGATGTTACACAAGCATCACAAACATGTCACTGTGTAATGCTGTGTGTGTTGGTGTTGGTGTTCCTGCTGCTCTGAGCATCTCCAGGTAAACAGTTTCTGTCCTGAGTAATAATCAGCTGCATCGGAGACCAGTCACGCTCCTGTGCTGAACCTAAACCTACACCTCCAGCTGAGAAACCCAAAAAAATCTGGAGGCGGATGAGAAGAGCAAACTGCAAAACAACATCACGCATGCTCTCAGAGTCCTCTAGTACATCAGAAGCACAGACCAGCAAAGCTTACCGCTTAACTCTTTTGCTTTCTTCAGGCTCTGAATTTGATGGTTGGGGAAAAAAAAGACTTAAATCAAATTAATAAACAACAAACAAACAATTAACAATTGTTTTGTGTTGCGCAGTAAGTTACTGCTTCACCTACTGATCTTGAGAATGTACTGTAGATTCAATTGATACCACAGAGTAGTATATAAAAATGATTCCAAACCAAACTGGGGTTAAGATTTAGTTTATTTATAGTTATTTATAAATCACGGTTAGCATTAAATATGCCATTTGAAATTACCGGTATGTATGTCATTTTTGTAAGCGTAAACCAAACAAATAAAACTACTGTAAAAGGGTTTCTTTTAACATTTTTCTTTGGCTCATCCACTTTGACTACTCCTTCTGGTCTCAAAAAAGTGGCTTCTATTTCCTTTAGAAATATAGCAGTGATAAAAAGGAGTGGTGAACTTTATACGGTGTGCAATTACATAAAGTTGCACCCCAAAGACCTGCCGCAGCTGAAGTGGACTGAAAAGCCCATCAACACTTTTTCAAGCAACTGTAACTAAAATGCCTTCCAGTTTCACTGTTGCTATTTTAAGCCTCTCAGATGCAAGTTATCTTTAATATATGCTGCAGCATGGCACAGATGAAAGATTGATGGAGGAGGTTCTGACTGTTTTCGCCCCACGACTACTGCTTTCCCTGCAGATGAGAGAGAGCTGCGGATCAGCAGGCATTATAGACCAGACGCCTTCAACAAAGGAGGGAAGCTGTTTGTGCTTCCACCACACGTTCCTGGACTTGCTTCACACACACACACACACACACACACGCACACACGCACACACACTCTATTTTGGGAAAGCTCTCTGGACCAGACAGAAGAAGAGTGTGTACGGTCATTGCATTTTAATCAGATGCAAAGGACTTCTATAGCTACTGAAAGACAACGTGGAAACTGTTGAAAAACATCCTCATGCACGCTCTGAAGCTAAGCTCAAGATTATATTTATAATTGAATAACGAGACAGAAAGAGAGAGAGGGAGAGAGAGATTCATATGTAAAGTCTGAAGATTAAAGGAGATATCAGGAGGACTTCATTCGGAGCCATATGACGCATTATAAATTAAAAATCACAGTCCCCAGATTTGAACATTATTGAGCTTTTCTGAGCTTTTGTCAAGATTTTTTTTCTCTGAAGACAGTTCTAAGAGGAAACGCTGAAATCTCTCTGACTTTATTTGACCTGTGCTGGCAGCATGATGCTATGTTTTTTGTTCTTTAATTAGCTCAGGGATTTTAGTTTAACCCATCGAACATCAGGGGCTTCAGTTAAAGAGGCAGTGCAATGCTATTTCATTCTTTTAAAGTTATTTATTCTGTCAAAAGTCTAGCACCATCATGATCAAGCACAGCCCAAGTGTAAAAAAAAAAGATTTTGTCTTATTTCTGTTATAAAAATACACTTTTGTTTGGAACAAGTTTCTGAAAGTGTTTTTTTTTTTACCTGGCTCTTTATGAAACAATAAGGAGAGGAACTCCTGGTAAAAGCATTTCTCAAGATAGTGTACAGGCTAGCTGAATGCACAAAATAAACACATAAGTGATAAAACTGGTGCTTTATAGAACACAGTTGGAGGCCCTCGATATACAGATACAGGTAATATAATTACATTTTAATGAAAAAGTGAACTTATTTCCTAAGTTATTATTTTGTTCACATATAAATACTATGGTGAGGCGGAGAAGCCGGGAAATCTCCCTTACATCTTAATATTTACAATCCCTATCAGATTGAAATACAAGTATTCAATTGAAACAGATAAAAAGAAAGTACTGTGAAAGATTCATGGATGCAGAAGTGTGTGTGTGTGTGTGCTGGTGAGATGGACAGACTGGCTGGCGGTGGCAGATGGCAGAAAGACGACACCAGAGCCTGATGGACTAGATGAGGAGAAGTCCGTCTGTCTGTGTGGCATCAGAGCCATCGTTAGACACACAGCCCCTCTCTGCCTGTACAGCAGTACATGGCATATGACACGGAGATGCTTAAGATGGGACAGGAAATATACACACAGCACTCTGACAAGCTTTGAAAAGAACGTTTGATGACAACAAGGCCCCTGGAATTCATTTACAGAAATGCAAATAAAATCCCAGTTATTGTATGATGGCCAAAAATAGACAGATTTTAAGAATTTGCAAAAAAGGTTATTTTCTTAAAAAAAAAAAAAAAATTTTTTTTTGCATCAGATTGAATGCACTTCTGATGTTTTCCTGTGTTCTCGAACATTTCTGAGATGCTATAACTGAATAGTAAACAACTAAAGTTTTCAAACATAAAAGCATAAAATCTCAAAAAAGTCTAAAAGAAAAGTCTATTTTCTCCACAGTAAAAATGAATAGATGTACAAACCTATTGTAATAAAAAAAACTATTTAATTTATTCAAGAATAAACTACTCAAACGCATATGCAAATATGACTCCTGCAGAAGAAGATAACTAAAATATAAAACAATGCTTGTCTGCTGCTGAAACAACTAGTAATCATTCTAAAGGCAGATAAGATCCTGCTGTCCCACCCTGAACCAGATCGTTCTCACAGACCACCGTTAGAGTTAGTCTGCTCCCCCGAGAGCAAGGAGGATCCGGACCAGCACAAAAATAGCTCCAAAACAAACACTGGCTTAAATGGGTCATCATAATCAGGTTAAGGAGACGGATCACAAACCAAACATGAAAATCTCCTCATTGCTTGCTCGAATTCCATTTACTCCACATAGCTGAATATCAAATGCCATTGTAACATGTTTAACTGAACACAAACTACACCTGAGGTATTTTTAAACAAATAAGGTGTGTTTAAACAAACAAAAACTGTAAACAACTCTCTTTAAATACTTAAATAAACAAACAACTTGCATATATCTTGTGTATTGTTTATTTACCAGCATTTTCAACAAACAACATTGAACTGCAAACACATCTCCAAATTTATCAAGCTCAATCAATCTTCATTTTTATAGTGCCTCATCACAGCACAGAGTTGTCCACAGTCCTGAGTTATAAAAATCCACAGAGTACACAATACAAACATGTTAAAATGAGAGAAAAAGTAAAATGAAATGCCTATAAAAACAAATATTCAAAAGTACACATAAAAAAGGCTACCCAACAACACTAAATCTCTACCCATATGCGAGTTTACAGGTTTGCATCTTCGAACCTGCCTTTGAAGACGATAGTTCAGCAATGGATTTGAGTTCTAGAGAGAGTGAGTTCCTCAACTGGGGGGCAAATAAACAGAAGGCCCCCAACACTTGTAAAGTGACTTTGGGAAAGTAAGTGCTAGTTTAGAAGCCGAGCGCAATGAACGTGTCAGGGTGTACATGGTTAAAAGATCAGCAATGTACAATAGTACCATTTCATTACGTGCTTTAAAAAATAAAAGTCAGAACTTTATACTCGACCCTAAATTTAACAGGTACCCAATCAAGCACAAATAAAATGGGTGTGATATGGCATCAGTTTTTTGACCAAGCTGCTGTAATTAGTAAAGACCGTAATCTAAGCAATGAGGATTTGTTAATGCCAGTAGCATTACAATAACCAATGTGTGAGTGGATCAGAGTGTGGATAACACATAATATCGACTTGTCTAGAAAAGGCCTCACTTCTCCAGCACACAAAGTTTAAAAAATTATGTTCTAACTATGCTATTGACCTGCTACACAAATTTCAGTGTGCTGTCAAACATGACTCCAAGATTCCTGATAACTGAAGAAGCTCATATTGTTAATAATAAAAAAAAAATTTACCTACAGAAAAGTGTGAATACTGAGAAAAAAAGCCTGGTTTGGAACAAGCACAGCCCTTGAGCTAGAAATAAGCAGTGCTGATGACAGGTCTGTAAGAGGTCGCGCTGTCCTGACACTTTAAGGTTTTTTTTTTTGCATGAAGTGTCTAGAATAACATGATGAGGCAGATTACAGCACTTAAACATCCTCATGTTTGAGGTTTACATTAAAAAAGTTGTTCATTTATAATGAGATTTGGTGTGGCTCTTAAAATCTCTATTTTAATCATTCAAATTAAACAACGATAATCATAAAAACGATATGACTTATGGCCATGTCCACATCAAAAGGCTTTTCTTTACTGTGGTGACAAAAACTTCTTATCTACCCAAGCAGCTCACCAACCTGAAAACCCTGCTTAAAGCATGTTTACTATCTTCAGGGAAGGTCTGGGTTTTGTGACCACTTTTTTTTGGCTAAGACCCGCCCACTCAACATGTCAAACAACTAATCCCCTGTCTCTTTTTTGTTATGTTCGGGACAAGATATGTCACAACAACAACTGACCAACATGGAACATGAGTTGAAAAGATAACACAGATGAAGATGAAAGATAACACAAAGACACAAGAGCTAAATACCAATGTTCCAATAATTGATAGAAGAGGGGGCACAGCTTGTAAAATCGGATCTAGAAAGATTCCATCAATGATAGATATTCTTTCATGACCGTAAGGCTGAATTTAATTTAATAAGAGAGGTTTTCTCTGTTCTAAACAATATCTTCTGATATGTACTATACAGGACAACACGCGCATTTAGCATATTTAACATTTTATTTAAACACACAATAGCTGTGCTAAACTGCAGCGATGTTGCTGATGCGCACACCTGACAGAGAAGCAAAGAGCACCAGTTCTGAACTAGAAAAAGCCTGGCAAGAGAATTTTCGTTCATAAAAGATTTTATTCTTATTTTGTGTGAGATGTATTTCCCAACCATTGAAGAGAAGCACTGGTGTGCTTCAGAGCTGAGAGAAGCTTCTGATTGGTCGAAATATCTTCAGAGCTGAATAGTCTGCTGCCCTGTACCAAATTGACCCACTCAAAGTTTTAGAGGCGATTTGCTGTTTTCATGTGGACAGTTTTTTTTAACCCATGCTCATGCGGATGTGATTTCTTTTGATGTAAACAATGTAAGAAAAGTCTATATCAAAAAAATATCCAGGTATGTGTGGTCATGGCCTGAGGCTGAAACAACAGCATGCTAGCTCAGAGGGGTGGGATAAACTTTCAACCCTAGTCATGCAGGCCAAACAAGACACCTCAAAAGATGACTGGCAGGTTCCTGACCAGTCAAAAACACATTAAATTCAAGAGAACAACAGTGAACACAACACTGAGGTTATTGTAATTAGGATAATAATAATAACACCATATCACTTTGTCAGTAACAGTAAACAGCTCTTGTGGTTGCTTGAGGATGAATGGTAAAACCACAATGAAAAATCTCTGGTTTTAAAATAATCATTATTTTATTATTTCAACTATTCTTTGTTTCCCTACATTTTACTTGAATATACATAAACATATTGATAAAAAAATTAAAAGGTAAAGATTCCATGCAGATTTACAATAGTCAAAACAAATATCAGCAACAGATGAACGCAAAACACAAAGCAACTGTCTTACGGTTTGATTTTTTTGTTCGATTGCTTGTTTGTTTTTGCATTGTTTTGATGCCTACAATAACCCTGCTGGCAACATTTATAATCCCATGTTTTGGCGTTCAGCCTGCAGTGGCAGCAAACTGTTCTTTAATTACAATATACATAATGACTTGAATAAAATATTATCTACTAAAGAAAAACTTGTCTCAACTGCACCCAATCATTAAATAGTCTTATTATGAATGCTATTTTGATACGCCTCTTTGAGCCGTGATCAGGATTCAAGATGCCTGTCTGGCAGAGCGGGTATTCACTGGGTAAGCTCTTGTAGATCCAGCGGGTGGTGGGCAGACTGTGGCACAGTGGATTATGAGAGTGCCAAGATGCCCCTCGCTGACAGGAGACAAGTGTTTGGCAGGAAGTGAAGGAGATGGTGTGCGTGTGTGTATCTAGTTAGGAGGGTGGGGCACCTGCCAGCCCATCACCTGGTGAGATTGACCGGGGCACAGCACAAGCATAACAATAGATAAACAAGCAAGCACATGGGTTACCACAATATTATACATTCATTATTCCATCAAGGTATCCATAAAAAGAATACAAGTATAATTGCTTTTACTGCAGATCATTATTAACATATTACACCTTAAGGACTAAAGAAACGATAATAGGTTGTGAACTTAATAGTAACCCGAATCTCTTCTAAAAAAGTTTCAAAGCCAACTCAATAGAGAATGTTGGTGAAGCTCTATAAGAAAATTGTCAGCAAAGCAGAATTTGGTTGAGGCAAACTGTTTTTAGCAGCTACATTAGTAGTAAGGCTGAAACAGTTAAAAGTTTAACTAAACTAAATCAATTACATTAAATCATCTTTTAATGATGTGGAAAGAAGGGAAGCTCTGACTTACTCAATATATCAGAGTCTGCGCAGAAAGCTGTGAATTCAAATAGCCGTTACTTTTTTTTTGATTATTTGTAAATCTAACAACGGCCTATTGTAACTTTACTTTAAAAATCCTCTAAAAATGTTGTGTTAAATCATTGATTGTGTTTTACAGTTCAGCATGGATATGCTGAAAGTTAACATGCCTATTTTAAGATAATTATGCAGGATAGATTATCTCTAGAAAATATTTCACTTTACTGAAATACTGACAGTGCTTTTTTTGTAAACATATTCCTTTGCAGACAAATATAGCTTTTTTTTTTAATCCTTACCAATCACTTGCTTCACATTTAGGATCGTGCTTATGAAATAGGCTCATGATATTCATAAAACTACTACATTGAAACATTGAACAATCAACAGTTCCACCTCTTAGGGTACTTAAAAAAGAAGTACGTTTTCCAGGGGCCTGAAACTGAAACAGCCTGTCCATCGGAGAGCACAGAAAAAAACAGAGGTCCTGCACCACTAGAGGGCTTTCTGCACCAGGCCTCAGAATGCATGAACACTTTAAACACTTCCACTCATTCAGACACATTCTGGTCTCTACAGAAAACTCCTGAGGTGTGAGCAAGCACTGCTTTAAAGAGCAAACACACCCTCGCCCAAGCAAATGATCTGATTCAGTGCTTCCATCGACTCGCTCAGAGAACTGTGCTATCGATGTTGAACCATGGGGTATAAACTGAAATACTTTTACCGAGTTTGCTGAATCAGAGGGTGAATGAAACCAAGGATTTTCATGAAAATATGCACAAACACGAACATCTTCATTTATTATTTTATGCATATTTGGATATTTTAATTCATTTTCTGTTCCAATATGATTTTTTTTTTCAAGTTTTATCAAACATTTTTTCACTTTTCATTTTCTTTCGTCAAATAAATTAATGAGTGTTAGCTGAAAGCCAGGATAATTTGCAAACTTTTAACTTATTAAGAGAAAACCTATGCTACTAATGTTATTCTTACACATATAAAATGGTTACTATTTAACACATTTTTAGCTAATATAACTATATGTTACATTTAAATATACTTTTAAATTACTTAGATGACTATAAATGGTAACTTCATAGACAGTAATTACAGTAAATGTATGCAAGGATGTAGGTTGGTATGTACCTATGCACAGACAATGTCTGTAGGATGCAAGGCTGTGTGCATGCAAATATGTACAAATCTGCACATATGTACATGTATGTGAGCATGTGTGTAAGCGTATGCCTGCAGATGAGTACATTTATGCATGCGCGTACATTTATAAAGGTTTGAATGCATGCACATCTGTGTGTGTGTGTGTAAATGCATGAATGTATGCATTAGACAGCAGTTTTTTATTGTAATTATTATTTTTTACGTAAAACAGGTTTAACACTCTTAAAAAAACCCAGAATATACCTTCTCAGAAACACAAACATTTCAATAAATCTTAAATGCATTCAATTCAAACATTTTACTATATCATCAGCCATACCTTATAGAAATCCATCACAATATTTTAATAGACAGAATAGGAATTTAAAAGTGTGTGTCCTAATTCAATGTTTTTGTTAGTTTGTAGCTAATATTATTACCATTTGCAGCTTTTTCCAACTTTTACTATTAAGTAGAAAGGGGTCAGCACCTCATGTTCATGAATTAATGTTAATAACTGCTTCAGCAGCACATCCGGAGCTCTTTACTGGAGAAAGGTCGCATGGTAAGAGCTACTATTAAGATAAACACACGTAAGAATTTTGAAATTATCTTTTAGCTTTTAGACTTTCTTGAGAAGATTCCATCATTTGAATTGAACTTTAATATCCCCACGATCACATGATTTAAACTAGAGCATTAGCATCACTTTTGCTTTGATATTAATTTTCTTTCAATCCAGGGTTTCTGTAGGTTTCTTAAGGTAAGATTAAGACTATTTAAGACTGCTAAGAATCAACTTTTAAAACCCAAACAATTACTTATATGCTTTGAACATTTACAAAGATTTTCTCAAACTCTGGCAACCCTAACCACATCTTTTACAAATTTGAGCATTTATGAGCATTTTCTTAAACAATGGCAACCCTAACAATCATTTTTTTAATATAGTTTAGGACATTTCTCAATCTCTGGCAACCCTTACAATCACATTTGTAATTTAACATTTATGAGTCTTATGTCAATATCTGGCAACCCTTACAAGTTCTTTAAAAATTTTGAGCATTTAGGAGTGTTCATGAGTTTTCTCAAACTCTGGCAATAATTATCATCAATTTTATGACTGAGTGTATATAAGCCTTTTCTCTACTGCAGCACTAAACTCACTTTTATGATTTTGAGGATTTATAAAAGTTTTCCCAAACCATAACTTTTGTATTTTTTAGCAATCAACCACAAAAATAAATATCAAATGAGCTTTAACATTACATAAAACAAGACAAATAAAATCTGTGAAAAATGACATTGAATTTGACCTAGAACAGTGAATTTAAGACTTTTAAGACCATCCAGAAATCCTGACTAGAGAGTCCGGCAACAAAAGTTGACGATATCACCAAATCTTGAAAATCTGTAAGTGTTTTTTAATTGAGTTTGAACCAAATGTATAATAAAACAAACACGAAATTTAAAATCAGGACTAGACCAATTCTGCTAAAATGTATTAAAAAATATCTGTTTAAATTTGATGAAAAAGAAGTCCCAGACAGGAAGAGGTTATCAACCAGAGAATAGAAGCTCAACCTGTAATAAGGAGTCCTGTCTTTACCCCTCTGCCTGTGATAGAAATGTCTGAAATTTGAGTGGAAATCTGATGAAACCAAGTCAAAAATCGATGGAACAGCAACAAGAGCGGTTATGAAGAGAAACCTTGCACATGTTGTTTTAAAATCCCCTTATTTACCAGAAGAAAAAAATAGGGTTTGTAAATACACCCCACAAAGCAAATGCAGCTTTTCGGGTTTCGTTGTTTTTGCTCAGGTTAAATTTCTGAATGCGTTCTGAATTCAGATCTCAAGTCAGTTACTAGACATGAAACAGGAGACCAGCATTTACTAAGTCACAGCCTTTTTGGAGAAAAAAACCCCTCTTAACACAAAGAGTAGCAGACTCAAAAATTATCCAATTATTTAGTCAGACTAGTCTCGTTCTGGAAGATTATGTCTGTCAATCTTCAATCCATGATAAAAGAACTATAACCTTAAGTTGAGTGCAGAGGGAAGAATAGCTTTCCTTAAAGAGCCCCTATTATAGGTTTCTGGATTTATCTTTCTTGTAGTTTAGTGTGTATCAGGACCTTCTGAGGAGCATTGAAAGTGCTCCTTGTTTCAAGTCATTGCCTCTAAAATGAAAGAATCAAATGTTAGGTGCTGAATTTTATCTTTCTTCAAACAAATCTTCCCATTTTTTAGGATGCCAAACATTAGAACAGATTCCTCTCCCAATAATAGTTTTTTCCTACTTTTATATTTTTCTAGTAGCTTGTAGTTTTGTTCAGAAGCATGATTGTTTCATGATATGTTCTAATCATTGTATCATGATGGTTACTAAGTAGCTAAGCCTCTACATCATCTTAAAACACAGACTTAAAACACAGACGTTTAGCTTGAACTTTTGTTGGTTCTGGAAAGGAAAGAAAATATATTTAAATGCTGGATAGCAATTAAAACTATCGTCTGCGCCCTTTTATGATCACGACAACAAACAAAACACCCAAACATATACAAAAAAACAACAACTGTATTTCAACAGATACATGCTTCAGTTAAACCTGAGTCTAACTCTTTCTAACTCCTTCAAAAGCTACAAAAAAACTAAAAGTGCTAAAGGTGCATATTGACAAAAAGCTGTATACTTGGCAGGAAAGTCTGTCATTTTTATAAAAAAAAATAAATGTAATTAAAAAACAGGAAAATGTTATCTTAGTAACAAAATACGTAAAAATCCATCTACTATCTGTTTTTTTCTATAGAGAGGGAAAGGAGAGGAAGAGAGAGAAGGGTTGAGAAAGAGGAGAAGAAAGAGAGAAGAAAGAAACATAGAAAGAAAGAAGGAAGGAAAGAAAGTCAAGTATAGAGAAAGAGTAAGGGCAGAGAAAAAGAGATGAGGAAGGAGAGAGAGAAATTGAGAGAAAGACAGAGAAGCAAAGGGAGAGAGGGTAGGAGAAAGAAAAAAGAGAGAGATGAGGAAAGAGAGAGAGGGCGAAAGAAAGACAGAGAGGGGGGGGGTGCATGTACATGTGAGAAGACATGTACATATGTTTAGATCCAGCCAACACGAAATAAAAAAAAAAGTATCTGATGAATTTATGGATATGATTAAATCTAGTATTTAAACATTCCAAGTACTGTCCATGTTTGGGCTATAATTTGCTGGCCAAACCCTCAGGTGCTCTCATCAACTCATGCTCCAAATCTTCTAGGAACAACAGACACGTCCAGTCAAGCAGCGCAAACAGGACAGACCTGACCCATCATGGCTGACCCGATGACATTTTCTTCAAAGATTCAGGGGCTACACCGCTAACAAGTTATTTAAAATTACAAAAATATATGATGAATAAAAGCATTAAAACGGTTTCCAAGTCTTGAAAAGTCTCTTGCACCTCAATGACACACTTGTAGAAATAGCCCACCTCCCACAGTTCTACCAGTCTTCGTTAATAACTGCCTCATCAGCTCATGGTAGATCGCATGGGCCATGAAGCAAACTCATTAGAAAAGCCCCACTTCTCTTTTCGGTAAAGTTTCTGCTGCTTTCCTTTCACTTAAATGTAAGTAAGTAAATCAGTAAGGCTATACAAAACATGTAACTAACAAAATATTAATGAGATGCTAATTATCTAAGGTCTCTTTTGTTTCAAGGGTTTTGAAACTCAACATTGGCTCAAAAATCTTGCATACAACACCTTCCACCCCTGGTATTTCAAGTCCCTTTTTCTATATTTCACCAGATTTTTACCCAATTTTTTGAACCACATTTGTGTTTTATTTTTTGTGCCCACATTAAAGAACTAAACCCCTTTAAGGTTTTGTAAACAAATAAATGCAAAAAATTTTTTTTTTTCATTATTAGATTTGACAGATTTAATAGGGTTCTATTTCGAATGTAGACCCTCAGAAGGTTGGAAAGCATTACATGATTCTGACTTGTATATTTATCTGTTACAAAGTGAACATGAATTTTTAACACTGAAGCGGTTAAACGGTCCACATTAAGAGGAAGTTTTCCACAAGAAAAGAAACATGGGACAGCAACCCAATAAATAAAAACAGCAACTTGCCCCAGATGTGCCAGCGTGCCTCCTCCCACGGATGATGGGTTGCCAGATTGATTTGATGGTTATCAATCAAGGCAAGCGACAAGACATTCAGCTTCAGTATTACAAACATTGTTTATCTAGTTATACATAATGAATGTCCTAAAGATTTCGAGACAACGCTTAAAAAGAATACAGTTTTCTTAAAGTTTATCACATCCATCACCCCAAGCAACATCTAATTTGATTCATGAGTAAAGAATGAAAAAGAGCATTAAGAGAGCTGTTTCATATTATAAATGTATAAGTTGTTTTAACTGCATCTAAATGTAGCTCAATGATATTGTTAACAACGATGATTAGCTGTTAGAATGAACAATTTATTTACTCATTTTGTAAATGAGATTGGAATAAATGTATTTCTGAGCCTGCATAATGTTAATCAATAGCACAAAAAAGCTAGCTGTTATCTTGTAATTTGCTGTTAGCGCTTTTAAAAAGCACCACCGAAACATATCCTCATTTTACTTCTTAGCCCATCTATAAACTTTTTTAAGGTTTAGTATAAAAATTTCACTGTATGCATAGCTCAGGACAATCTGGCAACCTGATTTATAGATATCAGTGAAAGTGAAAGGTGAATGTGACCATTTGTGCAGATATTGAGTGACCCATACCCGGAATTTGTGCTCTGCATGTAAAACATTCCAGTGTACACACACAGCAGTGAACAAACACACCGTGAAAACACACCTGGAGCAATGGGCAGCCATGGCTCTGGCGCCCGTCGGAAAACGAGCGAGAAAACTTGATCAAGAGCAGCACAGTTGTGGCTGTGGAAGATGGAGAGCAAGTGTTTCGTCACTCACCACCTTCAACTAGGTGGATCTGGGATTCAAACCTGCAACCTTCCGATCACAGGTCAATCTCCTTATCCACCAGACTGCCCTATAAAAAAAAATGCAACATACCGCTAAGGTATGTTATCACTGTTATGGACACAACTTCTCAAATTGAAAAAGGCCACAATAGACCTTTAAGAAGTCATGATCATGAATGAGATAAGATTGGACTATCCGAGGGAGGAAATACATCACAACCAACAAACTGTAAAGACAAATACAAAACACACCATAACCTAAATTTCTAAATGCTAATTTTCTCTTAATATCAATACTCTTGTTATATTAGTTCTTGAATGAACATAAGAGCTTAATGTCACTTGACATCTGGAAAAAAAATCTAATTACTTTAGTTTCAATTCTTGCAGACTGCACTTTTAAATATAAAAGTGTTCTTAGAATTGGGTATACCTGTATACACTCTGCAGGTGTTTATGAAAATGTATAGCATTGTAGTTAGAAACACTTGGCAGGCAGCCTATCTATTGATGTGATACTTTAAAACTCAATCGAGCTGCCTGTAAAATTAATTGAGCTTTAAATGCTTCTATATAGACTGCATAAGCGGAATCTGGAATGCTATCCAGCTAAAACAATGGCAAGTGTTTACTTCAGGCTGCGTTATGATATATTTTAGTATATGTTTTTAGATAAAAAGTGATAAGAAACTATAAGTGTTAATTTACTACTTTCACCTGAAAGCTTTTAAATGAGCCTTTTCCCTAAGCGAGTAAAGCAGTTGAACATAAAAAGGTGCATTTGGAGAGCTGCCAGCGGTGAAACGATGTAAAACAAACCAGCACATTCCAACTGAGTACTAGATATTAGACAAATCTTGCATGCGGGTACCTCTGACGTCAACACTGTACCTTCCCAGCCTCTCTTTTTTTCTCCCGGGCTTTTGCATAACTTTGCTTTTGGCAGCCACTCTAGCTCATGAGATAACAGATGAAACAGAACTTGCCACTCTTTCAGTTACAACCATAGGTAAAGAGAATGGGATTTGAAATCAGATTCCTTTAATTACACCTTTAAAATTCAAAAATTTTATAATTTAGGCTCATGGATCCTTTCAAGATGAGTTGTGTACAAGGGTTAGACATTATGTTGTTTTTTAAGGTTTCAGATTTTGCTTTTAAAAATTGTTGGGAAGGACACACAATAGCTTCAATAACCTGTTTGTCTCTGCCGCAGCTTTTGTACTCTGAAAGTTTGAGTATGAAGCTGTTAACAAATAAAAGAACAACACATTGACGTATGCTTGCTTTATGGCATTCGTCCCACCCCACCCTAAACTTTCAAAACAGGAGCAGGTCAACACAGTGCAGTGCAGTGCAGTACAGACATTATGTGCTAATCTCCAGAATTTAATGTAGCTAGTAATGCATAATTGTTATGTGCAAATAAACAATAGATTTTAAAAAGTTATTGACTTTTTTTACTTCATAATCTGACTTCTTTCATCTGAAATTAAATTGGTGAATAGAAACACAACATTTTTCCATACCAGAAGGGCATATCAAAAGAGAATTACAAATATTATACAGAAAACTTTGTATAACTGGCAAAAGACCTGATCGATTATAGGACAAAAGCTAATCAAGTTTACGTTAGTAATAATTGAAATCCTGATTATCTTTGGGGATGTTACGGCACCTGCCGTATAGCAGCGTTTTCTTTGATTGTGTTCGTCACCTGTTTGAGTGCGCGCTCATGCGTGTTTCTTAGTTTATATTATAATATAATTTAGAACATTATAATTTATTTATGTCTTATGAATCCCTCATCTAACTTGATGTAATGTCCACTTCTTTACTTTCTGTTTGTGAACAAAGTATGAAAGGAAAAGAAGAGGATGGCCCTTAAAATGAAGACATTTAGGTTGTTGAAATTTAACTCCTGGCATAAACATGAAAGACATATCTCAATAGCAACATTATTATCAAACATGATAATTTATCTCGGTTTAGATTACACTTCTTCCAAAAGGTAGACAATTATTTTTAAATTTATTTTACTTATGTTAACAGCTAATGCTAGTCTGTCGCAACATCATTGTGGTACGCTCCCGGATTCTGAGCAAGAAGGATTCGTGTGAAAATCCTCAAAGAAAATTCCTGTCCGAACTGTAACTGTTAGAGGACATCAAGTGCGCAAACAGGCCCTGTCTAGTAGTATCTTTATATTTTAAAAAGTGAGCTTTTTTTTATATGTGGCTTCGATGTGAAAAAAACAAACATGAAACAGCGTTTCATTGTAACTGGCTTGGCCGAGGTGACGTTTTTTGATAGTGCTGTTTTTAGTTAATCAAAGACGTTGTTTTTATCATTGTGAGCTGCCTTTCCTTCCTGAAGGGAGGTACCTTACAGCAGTGAGTTAGAAGCAAAACTGGTTTAGAAGCTTTTGGTTGGCCGAAATAGCTTCAGGGTTAAGAGATGATTGACACCTAATGGATTAGCATACTCTTTACAGGCCCAATTAAGAGTTGTTTAAGATTTTTTCTGTGGCGAAAAAAAACGTTTTTAAAACCATAATTGTTTTAAAAAAATATCCAGGTAAGTGTGGACACGCTCACATTAAGTTTGTTTGTTTGCATCCTGTATGGAGTTCTTCAGAACAAATACGTACTGTATTCTGTAACAACAGGAATTCTGAATACATCAATAGGCTGCCAGGAAGATAAAAATGTGAATTGTAAATTCTAAAAACAATAACATTCGCTCTGATAGCTGCTCAAGCTTAAATTTGGAGATGTGACAGTGTGAATTCATACAATTCTTATTAATACAATGATGAGATACTTGATTTTTTACTTTTGTCATTGTTAAAACCAGAAATCAATATCATTATTAAAATTTGATTAATTGCACAGCACTAACTGGCAATATACAATATGTGTACCGTATATTGCTACACAGGAATGTTTTAATCCTAATCAGCATTATGTTGATTTTTTGTCTCCATTACAGAAGTCTTTCTTTTGTGACAGGAGAGTATGCTTATTTCAACGCTTCCATCCATTAAACCTTAGTTTTGTCTAAGACTGTCCTTGTACAGGTTTTTGGGATTTTTATTTATTTTATTTTTTTTACCTGAACAATTACATTTTGTGCACCCATTGCAAAAATCAAAAGGTACATAACTAAATGTAACACATTAAACACTTCCAGCACAAATGCAACCTTAGTTCTTCCCACCACAGTTGTTTCCTTCATGTTTTCTTCCATGAAATCATGTACAACAAAAAGCTGCTTCAGTTCTGGGATGGCTGAGATGAAGGCAGAGAGCTTTAGTAAGAATCCCTCCTTAAGTCTGTTTGTTCTGCACTTCCACATTTGCGGCATAACAGCGTCCAGAAGGGCTTTCACTTGAGCCTGCAATGAGCTCATTAAATCTGGATGCCATCTGATAGCAAAACCAATTCAGGTTCATTTAATCTAGTTAAAAATCAAATGTCTACAGATGGACAACCACCACCACAGACGTGAAAGTTTCAGAGTCTTTAACAGCTGGATTCAGAACAGTAGAATCTGAGCAGCAGCCAGGTTGAACCTGCACTCGTAGCATCAACATGTTTGGCTTGTTTAACGGCCTGTCTGTTTCTTTCCTCAGTTCTACAAGCAAGCATTAATTAAGTTTCTCTCTAGAACAACAGAGCCAATTCAGGATGGATGGGGACACAGCCAGCCTGGATCTTTCCAAAGCTCTTCCTACGCTCTATACAGAGCTCCATGGCAACTCGCAACGAGAGGGCCTGCACACTGCAATACAGGACTCATACTTCCTGTCATAAAAGCCTCAGCACTTTTTATGATCTTCTGTGAAACAATAACAAGGCTGTTGAAGTTTCCACACATTTCACAAACGGTCATGTCTCAAACTGAACCTCCAGCACAAAGAGGTGAGAAAAACATAACCTTTTCACTCTAGGTTTTTGCTCTGAACCAAAAATTAGATAAAAGCTTCGCTTTATTAGTTATTAAAAGCTCCCTGCCAGAGAACTCAGCCAAAGCACTAAGCTCTGTCCAATGCTATAAAAAATGTAAAGAACCTTTCACACTCAGAGGTCAGCATGAAGGTTAATCAAACTGTTAATCACAGACAATAATTGTAAATAAACAAATATTAATCACATTGCCAAAACAACGTGATGCCTAAAGCTAAGTAAAAGCAGCCCAAAAGTGACCCAATTTAGATTTTTTTGGTGGCGTTTAACAACATTCACGTTTGACAACAGAGCAGAAAGCTTTCAAAGAAAGGAAAGTGGAGTAATAGAACTAATAAATATTTCAAGGCAGGTATGGACTGGCCATCGGGCGAAAGAGGCAATGCCCGGTGGGCCAACGCACATGTTCGGCCCGGTAAGAAAAAAAAAACACATTATAGGCCCTGACGACAGCGTTTACGACACATGAATTGCGGCCCTTAGGTTAATTTTGTTAACAGACACTAGACAAGTCCAATGAAATCAAAGGCCTCTCCATCCAGCCTTAAACCAAGATTATAAATCTCTAGTTTGCGTCAGCCTTTCATTAAATGAGTTCAACCGTCTTTGAAAACAGACTGTTCCATGTTTAATCTCACAACTAGTGTAATTTTGAATAGGCAAAATAACAGAGTTTGAAGCAAAAAATATGAAAATTCCGTAAGTATGTCGGCAATATTCCTCCACGGTTTTATAAACATGTGTTGAGGTTATTAAATGTGAAGCCACTAGTGCACATGCACATTTTCCCCTCTGCGTCAGGCATGCGCCTGCCCTGGTGAAAGATTTAGCTCCAATGTTAATATAGCGCTAATTTCTGCAGCTGGACTGAAAAAAAGATGTTACGGTACAATTGCTGTTTTTAACCAGACATTCAGAATTTAAAAGAGTTTGATGCCTTTAACAGCTCGATTTTATGCTTCTCTAATCACGTGACTTACGAATAACGTGACTCGACAGATAAACACTCGACGATGAAATATCCAAGAAGAAAATCTGAAGGTAGATCTGAGTTCATATAAACACAGCCTCACATTCTTGAACTCTATTAAAACTCTTGAAAGTGTTCATGCTTATTGAGAGAGCACTTGAAAATAGAGCTAATGACAAAAATACTAAACAGACATAGCGTTTACATGTCCATAATGTACATAAAGAGAGCGATACATTTATTTTCACTATGAATTAATTTAAGTAAATGCATTACTAAAAACCTAATGACGAATATTTTACTTTAATTTGGTAGTGTGTAGGGAAATAAACAAATATGTATTATTACAATTCAAAAATTAATTTGATATCCGATCTCAATAGAAAACAGAATTGGAAATAGCGACTTCAATCCGAAAGTGGTCGTCATTGCTGATGTAAAACAATTAGGTACAATGTGTTTCGTTAATGCACTAACACCCTATAAAATAAAAAATTGACTAAATAAATGACAGTAAACATGTGCCATCGCACATCTTGTAAATAATCATGATGGGCTGGCATGGTCAAAAATGCCAGGGCCTTTTTTTAGTCCCAGTCCAGCCCTTTTCAAGGCATCATTGCTAAATCATACATGCAAGTCTTTTATGAGTAATCCTTAACAACTTTACACAAATAGACCCAAAGTGTATTTCAAAAGGAACTGAAAGTTGTTCTGAACTACAAAATATGGGTCACAAAGACACTTAAAATCCCTTTAAGAAACACTTTTAGCAACATTCAGGGAATTCAAGTGATTCTTTCAAAGTCTAGGTGTTAAAGAAGTCACAACAATTACTTTCATAGAAGTGACGATTTAATGATAAGAGTGGCTTTCTTAGTAGTTCCACCCTTTGCTGCTCAAAACTAGTAATTAAAAGCCTGTGGACAACAGGTAGCAGAACTAAGAATGTAGTGTTTCTGAAAAGGAAAACTGGCAAAAATAATCATAAAAACAACATTTTCTGACACAATGACAAGAATACCAGGCAAACTGTTAAAGTTAGGAGTGATGTGAGTGTTAGGAGTAAAAGGGTTAAGGGGCATTAGAATGACCCTTGAGCAGTGCAGCTTGGAGCAAGGAACATATTTTTGTGAGTGGGGGGATTATATCTCCACATGGAGCTTAGATTTCATATAGTTCAAACCTAATAATAAATGTGAATTCACTGTGTGGCCATATGTTATGGAACTTTATTACCATTACCATTAATTATTTAGTTGGTGGTCAGATACCCATCTATTCACAGACCGGTACCGGGATTTGAGGATCATTACTTTACAGCATTTACAATTTAAGTGTTTTTTTTATTATCTTAAAACAATGCTTGTTTGGAAGGGAGTTTTTTATCATTATTATCATTTTTAAAATACCTGGATATATGTGGTTATCAATTAAATAGTATGGTGTGTTGGAAGATGCTATAATTGCCATCAAACAATTTAGTAAATAAAGTATAAGCATATGTTTAAGAGTGCTAGAGCAAATTAGAGCTTGGGAAAGCTCTATGTTACACTCATGTGTTACTGTTTAATTGCTGTTTTACATTATCCTGACTAAAGTACACTAAAGAGTTTAATGTACCAAACAATGAAATGTGACTAAAAAAAGCACAAACATTTTAAAGCCAGCGGAAAGAAATTGCCATGGAATGATCGCTTTCACAAACATCCAGACTCTTGAACCTCTAATTAGAGTAATGATCACAGTTGCACCTCAAAACATGAATGGACAACAGACTGACATGTTTCCTTGTGTGATTAATTGCTGCACAACCACAAAGAAGAGCTTGTTTGTTTATTGCTTATGACACAAAGGCCATGTCATCAGTTGAGGCCTCAATGACAAAGGGCAATGATGGCAAATGAAGGATCTGGCATCCCTTCCATAAAGCCCAGCGCTCAAAGAAAAGCACTCGCAGAACCTAAAATGAAGCAGAAATAGATTGCTGACAGCAGGTCAATACATTTTTGTTGTGTGGGAAGACTATTCCTAGTACAGCTGCTCATTCAGGTTTGGCCCTGTTTCCCAAAAACCTGTTCGGGACCACAAGCTTGGGGTTGCTTTCGCAATTCCGCATGAAGCATGAGTATCAGACGTTGCACTGCAAGTAACAGGAACAATAGTGGGTAAAGATGTGAAATCCAAATGGTCTTTTCTGACACTGTAAAGAGTGAATTCATACCGGGATTCATACTCAAATTTGAGGGAGGCTTTAAGACAAGATCGAAGTGAACAAGAATTAAAATTGTAATGGTAAATACCCCGAGTTTAATAAATGAGAGTTCTAACAATCGAATGGTCTTACAATGTTTTTTTTGGAAGGAGTGTTTTTTTTTTCATAAAATGTTTTATGAAAAATTACATTGTTTAGAAATGTATTAAAATGCATGGCATGACAAGACATCAATTTTATTGCTGATCAATAGGTAAGCTCACAAATTAGTCTCAGATAAGCCACATCGATAATCTTCAAATATGACAACAAACAGCTCAGTTTAAGTCCAAATTATGAGCATAGCAGTCTAGAGAGCTGAAGTTCAAAGTACAACCGGGAAAACTGCAAGAAAATCGTTCAACCAATCTATGCAGTCACAGTACAAAAGACTAAATCAAGTTTAAGAGAAACACATTAATCTGGAATGCATGCCTTTTGAGGAACAAGCAGTTAGAGAGCATACAAACTGCAGACAGAAGTGACAACAGTGTCTTCGAAACACATTCTGTAGAGTTTTATATGGGCCAGATGGAATGGATTTTTAAGGCACATTAATTAGCCCTAGACCAGGGGCGGCAACCCAAATTGTTGAAAGAGCCATATTGGACCAAAAAAAACAAAAACAGAAATGTCTGGAGCCACAAAAAAAATGTAAAGCCTTGTATAACCCTTATAATGAAGGCAACACATGCTGTATGTACCTATATTAGCCTACAATAAAAATGACTAAGTTGGCTACAAATACATAATGAGCATTCATGATTAAATGTTTATTTTCCCTGCAGTACATCCTGTAAAGAATGACGCCTCTGTTGTACGATGCCACATCAAGTTTAACTTCATAACATAATTAATGTACTATAATTCAATAAGATGAAATTAAAGAAATGCAATAAAGAAATCAGTTTTTTTATGTCATTTTTATTTTGAGGTTTCCAAAAAATAACATCAAAATAGAAAGTGCATAACGCGCCCCTTATCTGGGCAACAAACAGTGCAAAAAAAGGCAGCCTGCATTTATAAAAACAAATCAGCAGCCTTTTGAAAAGATAAAGTGTTTACATTACAGTTTAAGTTTGATTTGATAATGTCATTTCAAATATATACTGTCAAAAATAAGAAATCACTTTATAAAAGCAGCCACTTTGTTATTAAATACGTGCATGCCTTCTCTGGAAATGTCTTTCCACATTACTCTTCTTGTTATTTGACAATTTCTCAACACAGAGCAAACATTCAGGCAATCCTTCCAGTGTGAATGCAAATGATTCGGTCCAACAACCGTTGAATCCTCTGTTCTCCTCTGCTATTTTTCCCTTTGGGATCCAGGGCCCATCACACAGCCGCTGGTGTGTTTACCACAGCCCCTACCTGGCAAACCTCTGGGTTTTGTGAGCCAAAGCAGCTGCATCATTGACAAACTCCCTCCAAACTTTACCGGTAACCAAAATAAATGCTGCAACGTTGTCTACATGAAAACAATTCACTAGTGTTTTCAAAAACCTTCACATTGGTCTATCCTTCTGCAGAAGAGTTTTAAATGTATGCAAGCAAAACAAAGGGGAAATAATTCAAGGTCTTAAAGTAGGTCCAAAAGTATTCAGGCTCATTAACAATCATACTCTTCTGGTTTCAGCCCTTTAGTGACATCAATATCTCCCATCCCTGGGAATCCACATCTGTGGAACACTGCTGAGATGTCTGCAGAAATCTGAGGTTGCAGATTCCGTCTGGACCAAAGTTTGAGACTTAAAGTCCATTGTGCTACAACTATGCAAGAAATGCTACGTAAACATTCAATACAGTAACACTATTGCTCAAATCCCTCAGGATGAGGCCAAGCACCGGTAATGCTTAACTCACAAAATTACACTAACAACATATGACCTCCATTTCTAAACATTAGCACAGCTGCAGAGATTATTTAACAGCATCAGAGATTGACATCAATCTGAGCTGAGCGCACACTGACACACTAACCATCACTCTCTCTTCCGCGAGCGTGATCCGGCCTCTCTGACCAGAGATTAATGACCACTGTCACCAATGACGTAAGGCCAGATCAAGCGGAATGGACAACTGTGCAAAAAAAACCTTGTATTAATCTAGGGTGACGTAGGTCTTCATGAATCTTAATGCTGCATTATTGTCTTAGATTAAAGGATGACAAATCCTGCTTTAAACTCTGCTGGGTTAAAAAGCAAATTGACAGACGTCATATTTTTAGGTATTTCAAATGGTTGCTACCAAGCTTTAAAATCTATGAGAAACTTTAATTTTCCTTCATATGAATGTAATAAGATGTAATTTTTGGTTGCAACCACAAAAGGAGTTATGTTTTTGCAGATTTTCACTTCAAGTTAAAAATATTAAGTATAACGTTTTTATAGCTGCATTCCATGTAAAAATATTAAACTTTATTATTAAATTAGAAAATAGAGCAACTTTGTCTCGTGTATTGTTCCTTCTGCTTCACTAAACCAGACATTTAATGGGGAAACATTGACCCTTGCATCCTATATAACCTAAACTGCTCATAAATGTCTTCATGGCCAATATAAAGTCTGCACATCGACTAAAGTGACACAAGTGGCCCCAAACACATCTTATCATTCTCACATCTCCCTGCAGACATAAAAGACAAAGATCACTTTATGATACTAAGTTACATCAAATGATACTATACTTCGAACCCATTGCTCAATAATTACCTTGATTTTCAGTTTAACACACTGTTATTCAAATGCAGAGTAAAACCTATTGCTCATGTTCAAGTAGGAATAGGCTGTGGATGCCTTTTACTCAATGCAACAAAAACAATGTGTGTACAAAAATAAAGAGTCAGTATTATGTTTTCTCTCCCAGCGCGCTCCCTCTCTCTGTCTATCAGGTAGAAATGAACAAAAATATGACATATTTAACAGTGACAAAGATGGTTCCAGTTTTCTGTCTAATCTCGCACTTTAAATAAGATTAAAATGCAAATTTTGCCTCTAACGTTATTAAGGTCTACTAAAATGTAATGTCTAATTGTTCCCTGTCATATCGCGATATAATACTGATTTTAACCCAACCCTATTAGGGGTTTAACCTATAAAGGTTTAATGCCCTTATAACACACTGTATGCGTGCTTGACTGATGGAGCTGTTACTATGATGATAACAGACAATTGCAGAACCGAAATTTTTACATTTCGCCACCATTCAACCCAATCCAAATATCCTCAGTTAAGGTTTTGCTGACAAGGTTTGTTTGTTTGTTTGTATATTCTGAGGATGACGACCGGGCAGGGATTATTAATCATAATCCTTTAAGTGATGGATGAGCCTGTCAGATGTTAGCAGAGAGCAGGCAGAGCTCAACTTTTCGGGTCATGGACATCACTGCTTCAGATTGAGGTTACCCTTCTGCTCACCAGATCATGACCTTAAATTACCCCACAGCATCCCACAGTGCCATCAGTCATCCACCTGATCTGACCCACTGAAGAAACATTGGCTTCTTCTGCAGTGGCACTCTCATGATCAGAGATTAAATCTGAGGTTCTTCTGGAAATAATCAAAACAACCCTTTGTTCTTCAAATCAGGATTCAATGGGGTTAGTTGCATCCATCTCCTTTGAATTTAGTGAGCACAACTCTGACATCCTACTTAACATGTAAAGGGAGAAGACAGAAAAAGAAGAATACAGAAGAACAATAAGAAAAAGAAGACAAAAGTGGTGAAAAAAGGACAGAGGAGAAAGAAGAAGATGATAAAGATGAAGGAAGAAAATGCAAAATAGTAGACGAAATGAAAACTGAGAAGTAGATAAGAAAGATTAGGTCAGTGAAGAAAAAGACACAAAAGAAGAAGAAAAAAGAAAACGGGGAAAAGGAGAAGCAGATTTTTGAGACACAATTAAGAGTATAAGAAAGATGAAGAGAGCAAGCAAGAGGAGGAATAAGGTAAATAAATAAAGTGAAGAATAAGTAAAAGAAGGTGAAAAGAAGACTAAGAGGAGCAAGGAGATCAAGACAGAGAAGAAGAGGAGGAAGAAGAAGAAAAAAGATGACAAAAGTAGAGAGAACAGATTAAAAAGAAGGAACTAATAAAGTGAGAAAGATCAAGAAGACCAAGAGGAGAAAATAAGAAGAAAGAAGAAAAGGATGAAGAAGGCAAAATCACTTGATTGAAAGCACTTGATGATGAAGACAACAGAAAAACTTCCAACTAACAAAATAAACACAAAAAAGCTTTACCAGAAGAAGTATTTGAACCAAAAAAGAAAGATGAAGTCAAAGAACCAGAGCAGGACCAAGAAGACAAAAACATCAAGACAAAGTACAGATAAGAGCAAGAAGAAACAAGCTAATAATAAAAAAAAAAGTGTGAGTGTGAACAAGAAGGAATTATGATTGTATGATTTGTAACAAAAATATCTTAACAATAATACATTTATCTTCGATAAATAGTATTTCAAAATTGGCTTTCCTGTCACATTTTTTTTCTTTAGCACAACAAATGTTAATATGTAAAAAAAATATCTCCAATATCGAAGCATGTGTTGGTGCAAGATGTCTTCACCTCGGTAGGTCTCCTTCACACTTACTCGTCAGTGAAAGCTGACCTTTGCCCTCTGGCTCTCTGTGCCCTTGCTAAGATCACAGGATTAGCGGCTTCAGTCTTGTTAACAACCCTGGTCTAACACACACTTGGGGCACAAACACTCATCTCCTTCCATCTCCCAGACACATGTGGCCATCCCTTCAAACACACCGCATCTTAGCTTAAGCTGTAACCGAGCTGATGGCCCTGAGCTTTGGCTCCGCATCCAAGAACTGTTTAAAACAATCCTGTAAGAAAACAGTTAACCAGGTCACCTCGGATGTTCAAGAAGGTTTGGCAGAGGTCTTTAAATCTTCCTACTTAACGTGATAACTAAACAAATACCATAATTAAACACATACAAAGACAATGAACCAGGCACACTCTCAGATGAGCCGCAGTTTTTTGTGTTACTTTTAAAGAGCTGCAATTAAGGGTTTTTAAAATGACCTGTCAAGCAGGTCATGTAAGGGGAACCATATTTTCACTCGTGACCCTGAATGATCAATGCTCTCGCGACGAATGACTAGCTTCTCTGATGAGGTCGACACAAACATAGACAAACCTTGACTCAAACCTAAACAAATCAGTTTGATGATGTGTTGATTGTACTGTTTTTGTGTTGTTATTTCTATAAATGCAATTTCTCTAAACGCAGTCAAAACCAGGCCAGAGAGATGCTATAAACTTCTGATTGTGTCACGTAGAGGAGCGGTTTATTACAAACAAACTCACTATCATTTGGAAGTTGTGACCAAATCCAGTAAATTTCAATGCATATTATAAGAAACAAAAGATTTTTAAACCTTGCATGTATGTCAACCTGTTGTTAAAGACCTCCAAAATCAAATAAGGAACCTTAAGGGCACTTTAATGATGAGCAACATTTTGTAAAGCAAAGAATTGCTCTGTACACAACAGAGCAGTCTACGGTATCTAAGGGGTCTGAACTGCTTGCACGATGAGAGAACTTTTTTTTCAAGCAATCATTCTTTGTTACATTTATAGAGAATTTTCCGTAATAATACTCTATAATTTATCCCGTAATGATAATAAAGAGCATAGGTAGTGTTTAAATGAATACAATTACAGTTATACAGTACGTCGTCCCTGTCTAGAACATACACCTTAACAAGAAAAATTCTGATATAATTAGAACCAGGCTGCTACTTCTGCCTGCTCTCACTGGCCTGATTTCCTGCGGTGGAGACTGTGGTGGTTTGAGTCTGGGTCTGGAACATTCCAGGACATTCCTGTTGCAGAGGGGGATAAATCGCTAGGGGATGACACAAGAGCACGCCAGGCAAAATAGACTGCATCAATAAACAGTTTAGGTTTCTTTTCTGATGTCTGTTTATTTAGATGAAATCATGATATAGCAGTAAGCAAATGAGCTCATGACACATCAAATTAAAACATATATTTCAAAAGGACATGATTGGATTTACTAATTTGTAATTCAGATAAATGTCAGGCAGTTAAACACGCTTCAGCCTTGTTCAGACTGAAAAAGTAAAAATGCATGAAATGTTGCAGAACGCTTAAAATTGTCTACTCACTACTGGACACTCAAATGTTCCTTGCATTTGACTGCTTTTATGGAATTTTTTGTGGAAGGTCTAGAGAAAAGTAAAAGATCCACTAATTGCAGCACTTTCTTAAAACACAAAAAGAAAGCTTCAATGGTTTTGTTTTCATGTATTGATATTTATTGATCTCAAGTAAAAAAATTAAAGAATATTTTGTATATTTTCAAGAATTACATCCATTTATATTGGGTTCTTCAATGAAATAGACAGAAAAGGTTTGATGTTGAAAATAATGATAATTATTGAACCAAAATAAGTGAAGGTTTTTTTTAAAGCGTTTCTTTTTTAAACCTATACAAATTTAAACCAAGTTTAGGCCCTCACACATCTAGACATGCTTTCAGTCCAAAACAGTCTACATCTTTGACAAGCGATGAAGGTGAGCGGAAAAAGCTTGGCTCTGCCTTGTCAACTTGGTTTTTTATGAGGAAAAATCTTGAAGTTAAAAGTTATTTTTACTACGTATTTAGAGTGCAGCTGGGTGGCACTCGATACAAACTCTTGTGTCAACCTCAAGACAAGAAACAGCCAAGAAGAAGGACAAAGTGAAGAAGAGCTGAAGAAAATAAAACACAGATGAGGAGAACATGGATAATCAGAAGCTCATCTTGGTGTTCGAGCATCAGATTATAAAATAGTCTGGTGTTTCTGAGCAAAATTCAAAGGTAAAGAGCCTCACTGCATAAACAATAAACAGTGTGAAGCTAGCGGAAAAAAACAACACTGCGGAAAAGCCATCTGCACGCGCAAATTTCAGTTTATCTTAGTGTAGCTTAGCCAATTTAAAAGTAGTTCCCTGTGATTTGGAAAGATGTTTAAAACGTTGTAGTTGCATTCAAATACCTTGTTCAGGAAACAAACTCATCCTTTTAGACATAGCCAGCGTAGTACATCATTTGCAGATTACATCTGTTGGCACATCCTAAAAATGACTAAGTTTGTTCATATAAAAAATGTAGACCGTAAATGTTGTGCCAAAGAAACAGAGCTCCCTGGGTAAAGACAATAACAGTGGAGCAGGCGAGGGCCTCACAGGGACAAAGAACCAATGAAGCCATCACCACAACCAAAAGAGCCTCTGAGGGAGGAATGCGGGGGTGTTACACTGCCATACGGCCCACAGCTGTTCTCAAACACAGAGAAAATGAGAGGGAAAGCTGCATGGGCCCCTCAGGGGACGTTGGCCGAGGAGATTCTATGTACACATGAAAGCAGCACAATGTCCGCCGCCTATGCTAACTACATCACATTCAACAGATGAACCAGGATCGAGAATGATGAGCCAGGCTATTGTAACAATACAATAAAAACATATCAATACACAATTGATGGCATCAGTCAAGCATTTTATCATTACTAGACTTCTTCGTAACAGCAATTGTGATTTCACTGTGATTGTGTGTGACTCCAAATGTTGCGATAATATGAACTGAATAAAACAGTCCAACTTTTCATGGCACGGTCTAGTGTCCGTGTAGCACGTAATACACTGAACAGGAAGGCTATCAACAATAATTATTTGTTTAAAAAGGTACGCATTTGACTGTAAAACAATGCAAAAGTATTTCAGTTGTAAAGAATGATGCGTGACACATCCCTATGACATAAATTGAGTGCGTGTGGGATTGATATATTTTTAAATGCATCAGGTACCTCTTGAGAAGCCATTCATCACAAAGATTTTGAGAAAACCAGCAAAGCAGACAGTGATCGTCACTTACTTCATTTATGCCTCAAATACCATACTGTTGAGAAACAGGAAGCTCTCCCAAAGCTCTGAATTCATCTGCATTTGAGAGAATGTGTGTATGAATGCGCATTCTAGAATACGTAAGCTAAAAACAACAGATAAACTCTCCTTTTCGGTATCCAAACAACGAGTAAGCATGGGTTACTAACAGAGAATTGTGCTTTCACGCATCGGTCTTGTTTGCAATCTAATTATTTTCTCTTTAAACCTAGTTTTTCTTATATGTTGTGTTTCTGCTATATATTTGTATTCTTTGTTTATAAAATCAATTAGACACTGGCTTGAAGAAAATCACATACATTATATTCAATATCTAAAAAATGCTCCCAGTAATATTATACTCTTCTGAATTAAGTATTGAAATAGTTCAAATTATAAATATGCACCTAGAAATCTCAAAGAATCTGTAATCTGGTCAGCTGTATTGTTACTAAAGATGTAAAAAAGTGTGAGGGATTTTCTTGTTTGAGAACATTCTATGCTTTACAAATAAAAAACAGTAATAAAAAATGTAATGACAAAGTATCAAACAAAAAAGTATCAAAATAAAATTAAATGTTAAACCAACTGTATTAGACGTCTGTGTAAATGTATAGTTTGCTATTTGGTTTACAGCATGAAAGTTTTAGATATGTCTACCAAGTTTTAACAAATTAAATTAACAAATTAAAGAATAGCTGGCCCTATCAAACAGTATAACCAAAAAAAGCATGACAATTTTCCATTTCTGGGACTCCAGCAACATTACTGAAAAATCTAAACATATTTTTAAACCTTAAATAAGGTTATTTTTTGTTAAACTATTTAATGTGACAACAACTCTTTAATTTGTCAAAACTGCCACTGACATCAAATAAACAGGCGACAAAAATATCTAAAAGTAGAAAGTCTAAAACTAAATATATTATTGTTGTTGTTGTTATGATTACTGCTGCCGATCTAATAAAAATAATCAAATTAATTGCAGTTTATTTAAAATGTTGTACATTTGTTGCATAATTGGATATTTAAACATAAAAGTCAAAAGGATGGAGAAAAATATCTGATGAAGTTCTGATGAACCCTTAAATAAGTTAACAATAAACATATTTCAAAACCGGCCTTTCTGTGCCCCAGTAAGAATAAATAATATGATTGAGTTATTCAAAATGTGCAAAAACGAATCACATTCATTAACTTGCTTGTGTTAAACTTGCCAGCCCTGAAAATAAATCATTATTTGTTACTGACCCCCTATTACTACATAAAACCATTTTCATAGACCTTTCAGTCAAATTAAGTTTTTATAAAGAGCTTCAACGAACAGATCAAATATGATTTAAGAGAGCAAACAATTAGTTACTGTTAATATCCCTTTGACTACCCACTCTGACAGATTCTTCAAGCATTCTATTAAATCAAATAATCTGAATGAAATCAATCATTGTGATGACTGAATCAGCTCAATCACTTTCACTCATAGACTCGAGAAGATTTTTTAATGAAAACAGAGAATCAAAACAAGCAAGCTTAAAGTGAATCATTAAAACCGACAGCCTCTAATGAGTCCTCCAAGATCATCTCACTGAATCAATCAATGTCACGACTCAATCATCATAAACATTCACGCTCTCCTTTTATAACAAACAGCAAAAGACTTCAAATGATTCATTCAAACACACTGCTCTAATTGAGTCAGTCTGGATACACTCAATAAATAAATCACAGCTTATAGAAGTTCTTCTTGGCTTGTCAGGAGAAAATCGTATCAAGAATGATCAAAACATCAGCAAACAACAGATAAAATGAAAGTTTCACCTCCAGTTTCCTTACTTCAGATTCGGCAGAGCTACAGAGAGAAGAACAGAGAAAAGAGGATGGCTGTCTGGCTGGCGAATGTACCGCAGACCTGTGGCACTAATGAGCGTGTTCTTCCAGTGCAGCAGGAAACCGCTCTATCAGCAGCACTGCCTGCCTCTACACTTCCCCGGCCTCTGTTTGCTCATGCCTTCCTCCACATCCTCCTCAGATCCTCTTCATAATAGCTGAACAGTTTGTGACACGCAGCGGGTTTGAAGGCAAACTACTGAGGAAACTTTTTTCAGAATCACTTCCAAAGTGTGGTAAAGCCAGGCCTAATGATCAGATCACAAAAAAACGCAGTAGTCTGTTTGTATAAACCTGCACATTAAAGCTTTGAAAAAAATTGAGCTACTTTTATGTTATTTAGCACAATATTTTATGATCAAGAGATCGGGGTTAGACGCAAGTCGCAAGTGCTGGGCGGTTTTGGATGGTTTTCTTAGAAAAGAAAATTGGATGTGGCTTGACAAAAAAAGCTATAAATATATTTATATATAAAAATGAGTGTCGTCGATCGATTAACAAAAATTAACTAATTAATCGCACCAGATTTTTTAATTATTTGCGATTAATCGCAATGACAAGACTGTTATATCTATAACAGTAATCTATAAATTAAAATGTTAATACTTAATGTAAACTAAAGACAAAGAAACTATTTCAATTCAAAATATGATTGTTTATTAAATTTTTGTTTAAATTATAACACAAATTTTGTCACGTAAACAACATACCTGCACTAAACCAATACCGAATTAAGTTTTTACTTCTTGTATTTGGTGGTTGTCAGTTTGTGGCCTCTTTAGACTCTTGTTTTCCAGGACTCTCATTAACAGTTTGAATTCAACTATAGGCTGATCGTTCTCTGTTGACTCCATAATTTTGCAAGTGCAAATACCACTGAGCAGGAGAAAATGTATTTTATTTACATGATATTGTTCAATACAATTTCTTATTCAATATATAATATGTATAGTAAATAAAAATCAATCACTTTAATGCATTTATGTTGAATCGAATTTATAAAAATTAAGTGAAATGAAATTTTAATGAATATACAGGCAATTATATTTTATTTTTGGATTTTTGTCATCTATGCATGAACATACACTATTTTTAACTCTCAATATTATAATACCATGAAAATAAGGTTTAAAGTACCTGTGCATTTACAGAAGTACAGATAGTAAGTACAGATGTGCCTTCAAGCCGTTTTAATCCAGAAAATATTCAGCAGCTGCTCAGACTGTGTGTACCAGTAGTTTTGTCTTTGCCGAAATTCCTAAACTGTATCTCGCAGTTCTAGATTCATTAATACTCGCAGTTCATTAATAATCTCTGGTTGGAAGGACGAACTTTAGTTTACGAGCTTTAGAACTGTTGCCAGTGTGACACTGAGGTCTCTGGACAGTTTATTTTTACTGACGAGTGCTTGGAGATGGATCGTACAGTTGAACATTACACAGTGTGTGCTAATGTGTGGGTATAAGCTTATTCTTGCAAGAGCAAACAAGATAGTGTGTGCACGCTCAAAATTAATTTTTGTTCGCTCAAATACGTTTTTATACACGAGAAGAACATGTCGTTCACAAAACGGCAGATCTAATGCATGAAAACTAACTTTTTGTCCTCTCAAAATTGGACTTTTTGCACTCAGAATTGTGATGCTATAAAACCCCATATTTTTAAACTCATTCGCTTTAGTTGCCCAACAATCTCGTGACCATTTTAAAACCATTGCCATGAATGGAATGGAACTGTTCGTTGACAGTTCACTGCAGTATGTGGGCTGCGCAAGACAGGTGGCAGCAAAAATATTACGAGCACCGTAAGTCATCATCATTGCTCACAGAAGCCCAGTGCTCCCCGTGAGCGTGATTTGTGTCGCGTGCTGTGTTCATTCTGTGCCTTCTCATCGAAAAATATTTTTAACGCGTTATACATGTCAAATAATTGCATGCATTAAGGCGTTAATTTTGACAGCACTAATAAAATATATACTTAATATAAAGCATTGGATCCATTCAAACTGGATCCATTATTTAATCATTCACAGAATACAAAAAAGGACACAGTGTCAACTCCTCAGTAAAAAAAAAAATCCTATTAGCTGCTCCAAAAGCCACCGATGAATAATCACCTAATTTGCATAAACACAGTGTGATGTGAATTATGTTTTTTTTTCGTAGCCCAGTATTTAAACCGACTTGTTACACATTTTACAAAATTTATCATTTACGAAAATGGTCAAACACAGAAATTTTTTTTTTTCACAAAATCGTCCAGTCTGACTATGAAAGTAGTGTTTCTTCAGAGTGTTGTAGGCTTAGCTGTTTCCTTTTTAATTAATTATATTTTGTATTTAAGCTTCTATCAGAAGCATAATAAACCTGAAAGGGTTTTTTTCATTCCGTTCTTTTCAAAGTCACTGGCTTCACAATGCATTGTAGGCTTAGTCTTTGAGTTCAACCTTTGAGATTTTGAGACAACCTTTACCAGCATAACCCAAGAGAAACCACCAAAAAGCACAGGTTTCTTAGTGGAACCAGCCACAGTCCTCTCAGACAGCCATTTAATAATAGGTACCTTAGTTATAAACACAAACCAAGGGACATTTGTGTAACTGTTCTCTGTGCGTTATCATGCAGTACACACTGCCGATTTAATCCCCTCTACTCCTTCTCCACTTCTTCCTCTCCAAACCGGCGCTAATACGCCTGAAATTGATAAGAATTGGGATTTTGAAGCCTTATGGCCTTATCTACAGGAAAAAGCACACACTAGGAGGACAGCACACTATCAGAGTAAACCCCCACCTCGGGACGACCTCACTTTCTCTGTTTAAGCATGGGCGATGAGGTCAGTTATGACATTAATGTTGATAGAGGATATCTGAGACACCTTGAGCTAGAAGCCCATAATATGTTTCAAACTATCTTCAGATTAAAGGAAAAATTCCAGAGGGATGGCATTTTTTTTCTATCAGAGTGATTTCCATAGAAAAGCGGCCCAAAGTGCTGTACTATCATTAAATTAAGTCAGTAAAAAAACAGGGTTCCTACAAGTTTCTTTAAAGTTACATTTTAAACTTGTCAAGACCATGTATTTAAAAAAAAGAATACTTATTTTTCTGACTTTTTATTTTATTCTTTTCCTCTGGCATTTATCAAGTGTTTTACATTTACATTTATATTAATGCATTTTACATTTATATTTATGCATTTGGCAGAAGCTATTGTCCAAAGCGACTTACAGAAGGGGAGAGACAATATGCAATTTGTTACACTACCTCAGCTTGCTCAAAATAGAAGTTGTATCAACTGATCAATAAACCATATCAGGAGGAAAAGACAGAGGAGGAAAAAAGTTTTTTAGTATAGTTGGTGTTCCCTGAAGAGAAAAGTTTTCAGCTGCTTTTGGAGAAGGCCCTGAAGCTGCTTTAAGAAGGCCCTGATCTTTCGAATGTTGTGCAGTGTAAACCTACAAGTTCGAGTTGTCTTTGAAGGAAAGCTATTCATCCTACATCTCTCCAAGATTCCTGACTGAAGGAGAAGGGGTGAGTGTAGATGATTCCAACTGGACAGTGAGGGCGTGATGAGCTGTAGCTGATGGTCCTTCATCCAAGTAGAGATGTCATTCAGACAGTCAGTTATGCGGGTAGTTACTGAGTAGTACATTGGGGGAATGACAGACTTCAGTAACTTCAGAGTAGCAGTTGTAGGTGGTGTAGATGGAGAAGAGAAGGGGACCAAGGACCTCACCCCTCCACCTAACACTGAAAGAACTACCAGTGAGATACGACTCAAGCCAGTCAAGTGCAGTTCCAGTGGAGAGAAGGATCTGATGATTGGCTGTGTCAAATGCAGCAGAGAGGTCTAGTAAGATGTGGACAGATGATCTGTGGTTAGGCCTGGCTTCTTGCAAAGCTTCCGTCACAGACAACAAAGTCTGTTGAGTGTCCATTGTTGAAGCCTGATTGATTGTCATCAAGCTTGTTCTGAGTCAGGAAAGTAGAGAGTTGATTGAAGAGGACCCTCTCGATGAATTTGGCAGTGTAGGGCAGCAGAGAGACAGGTCTCTGAATTTTTCCACCAGTGATGTGTTGAGTGTAGGTTTCTTGAGAAGAGGGTTGACTCTGGCCACCTTGAAGGTATTAGGGAAAATGTGATTGAGAAGTTGATGATGTGAGTGAGGGCAGGTGTGATAGTAGGTGAGATAGTTTGTAAAAGGTGAGAGGGGATGGGATCGAGGGGGGAAGGTGGTTGGATGCGCTGAGTGGAGGAGATTGGCTTGTGGATGAATTTTGGGTGCAGGGTTTTGTCTGTGAAGTCATAAGCAAAGTCATCTGCAGTGAGAGAGGTCGCTGGGGGAGGTTGGGGTAAGCTTTCGGCTGTCCGTGGCATCTTGTCATGGTAGTATGTTGTCTTAGTGTCTTGTACCTTGCTTGAGAAAGCTGAGAGTGCAGTTTGGTAAGTTTTGAGGTCTGCCATGCTCTTTGATTTCATCCATTTCCACTCTGCTGATATGAGGGTGGACCTCTGTTCCTGGAAAGCCAAGGGTTTGATGTCGTTGTTCTGGCAGGACTGGAAGAGAAAGGGAATATTCAATCGAGGCATGCAGCGAGTGTGGTGCAGAAATGGTTAGTTGCATCAAGAATGTTTGAAAAGTTTCCATGTGATGAGAGAGAGAAGAGGACATAGCTGAAGATAAGAGGGGGATCAAGGGACTTAAGGTTACGTTGGAAGGTGACAGGAGGTGGCGTGAAGTGTGAATAGGTAGGCAGTGTGAGTTTGAATGAGATGAAGAAGTGATCAGATGTGTGCAGAGGAGCTATGAGATTATGAGAGTAGCTATGTGTGAAAATGAGATCTGGGTGGAGCAACATGCAGCTGAGAGGATGAAAAGAATGTAATGAAAGCACATGTAAGAATATGTGTTTTGAAAGTAGCCGGGAAAACAAAGGACAGAGAAAAAGAAGAAAAGAGAATTGGATACAAGAATATAGCTTACTGGGCAATGACCCTGTGGTGCTGCTTGGTGGAGTCGCGTAGGTAGAGTCGATCATCTTTACGCGACTAGTCTTCACGAGAGGAGGAGGAACACTTCCGCTGACATTTTTTTGGATTTAGTGAGGCCTTTGTGGATTTAGTGTTTAATTCTTTCAAATCCATACTTCTGAGTTACAATTTCTTTTTGCATCGATTCCCATAACACCAATGCCTTGCTAAATTTACATTTACCCATGGCCACAACTAGCTTCTTTGCACTGTGTTGTAAGGGTGAAGAGGCCTGCTTCTTATTGTTTGTCTTCTTCTTCTTCTTTTTCTTCCTTTTTTAATTTTAGTCATCTTTTCTTTGCAGTGGTTGGCAACCACCGTAATGATGCATATTGCATTTTATTTCACAAAAGTGCCATTATAATCATAATTTAAAATAAAACTTTAAACCACAAAAGTTTTACTGAAATAGTCAGCATGGTGCACAATCACTATATAAACAAACTAATGATACTGCATAATTCCATGTAACTACACTTAAAAACATTTTTTTTAAAGAAAGCCAGCAAAAGCACATTTGACAGAGGTCTCTAATGACTGATTTTATTTGTATGGCTCAATAAAGGTCACATATGCTTTCATGTGTAGGATGTACAGTTAGGATAATCATCTGGAAAGGTCACATCTACAAAAAGAACTGGAAAACAGAGTTTCGTGTTTGTCCTCGCATCATGCTCTCAGAAGAACATGCTACACATGTCCTGTGTCATGTCACACAATTAGATAATGTGAGATATTTATGGCAAGTTGTGAAAAAAAGAATGCTGCTTGTTTAATGTTTAGAGACTCAAAGAAAGATAAGGTGTTTTTAAACAGATTGTACTTTTCACTTCACTGACATCCTTTTAAATCCATGAAAATTGTGTCAGACCGGAAACACAAGCATAGCTGAAACCGTTTCACATTTCACGTAGTACATTCCAAGGTTCAACTGTTCTGGACTTTGAGCTTGGAATTCAAATCATGTGACAATGTTGTTTACACAAAATCTAGTTAATTCTTCAATCAACTGATGAAACTATTTAAGGTTTTGAAAGGTTAATATTTTGGTTTTGGGAGTCTAGTAACTCTAGTAACAGGCTGATAACATTTGAGCAGTAACATACAAGGCCAAAAATTCTCTTTTCATTTGACTTGTTCTCTCTTTTTACTCCACTCAAACTCTATTGAAAGTGATTTTTTTTTCCACTCTCTGCTCTGAAATAAATCTCCTCTCTGTGATCACTCAAAAAATATTAGACAGTGTTTCTAAATTATTTTAGATAATTAAGTGGTATTGCACTTTATTCTAGAACAGTAAAAAAAAAATGGTCACTGAGGACCAACGCACCCCCCCCTTGACGGAGCCTCTCACTCCCCCAGGGGGCGCCCCACTTTTTGAGAACAACTGGATAAATTAATGTTGTGATTTATTTTTTTCAATTAAGAATAGAACACAACCTAAAAAATTGAAATGATGGCGACTCAAACTTGTATTGAAGTTGTAGTTTTATTGACGTAAAAAAATTGGAAGAAGTGTGGTACTATAATCATCTGTACTGTTTTTCTATAAGTGCACATCAATATATAGTTATGATATTTTTTATATTAAGTCGATGATCAAGCCTCACTCAAATTAGCGGAGTGTAAATTCAGAAAGTGCACTGTGGTCACGTTCAGCCTCTACATTCTACTTTGGCTGGCATTTAAGCGACACAAAAGATGCAAACAATACATTTGCATTAAAAAATAATGCACTAATTTTTCCAAATGAATTGTGTTCTTTACAGCATTATTTTTGACAGCACTAATAATTATTCTTGTTCAATTTACATGGGCCGTGTTAATTTTAAAGTTAGCTTATTTTCATATTTTTTATTCATGTGAAAGAAATAAACAGAGCACCCAGAGTATAAACATAGCACATATTAGAAGAGCATGAACTCTCCCAAATAATAGTTGGCTCTGTGAGGAGGATTGCTACATGTGACCTCAAAAAAAAAAAAAAGAGTCCAGCTGAGAACGTCTGGTGCTAATAACCTCACCAGCATGCGGCCCATTGTCTAGGAAGTTTAGAGAGCACCTGTAAACACACCAGAACTGGAGCAGAGCAGTATATATATCAAGTTCTGAAAGTTCTGCAACTATTCTTCTGGGGGTTAACTGTGATGGAATATAGATGAGTCCAGACCCCCTGCTGATGCTGCTTCCATTAGTCAAGCTAAGACTTTTGCATTTACAATACATCACCAACATGTTCAGAGCACCCATTACTCAACCTTTCCCTAAGCAGTGCTCGCTTTTTGGCATTCAGCTGATGGAACACTGATTGAGGATCTCGTGATTTTTTTTAAGAGTAGCAAACTTTTCTTTTTAATTATGTCAGGTACAACATAACAACTTTTTATCTTATTTACAATAAAAAAAACAGACGAATGAATAATTAGATAAGAAATCTCAATGACCAAAACAAGTTTCAAAGGTAACTAAAATGATTTAAATCCCTAACCTGAACTCGCATGAAGACTGATTCAAATTGGATATAATGATGTTTAATATTTCATTTCATAATGCTTGGCAACATGAATGAGCTATTTTCTTTGTTGCGTCAGTAGCCTCTAATCTTCTGAGAAAGCCTGTACTATTGGAACATGGTGGCAGGGATTTGTTCCCATTTAGACACAAAAGCATCAGTGACGTCTGGTAATGGGACCATGGGGCTTGCATTCTGTATTCCAGATCGTTACAACAACGTTCAACAAGAACCCAATAAATACCATAACTCACAAACTTTATACAAGCTACGTGCAAGTGAAGTATTATCAGAAGTAGGATTTGTTGAACAAATCCTCACTTGAAATGCATTCATAACATGAGATCAACATGGACAGAAACATAAACAAATTAACACTTTGTTGCGAGGACAACATTGTTTACTGGAATGTTTCAATTCCATCAGCGAACCAATTTACTCCATGTCCAAAACATAAGAGACAGACAGAAGCCATTTAACATAAAGCTTTGAAGATGATAGTTTAGTTTCCAAGCCATGTTATGAAGTATTAGAATCTAAATGATTTCTTTCGATTCATATCAGAATATCAGATTTAATTTCAAGATAATGAAACACAGGGTTCCGGCAACTTCAAAAATATCAATTGATGCTCTCTTCACATTTTCAATGCCGCCTTTAAAACATATGAAAGCTAGATAGCATCAAACAAACACAGCTGCCACCTATTGTGTTGCTTAAGGTCATCACACACCTATCACAATTTTGTAAGATGACAAATCACACATGTGGTCAAACTTTTGGCGCGAACATAAAATGTTTGGCTCTGCCTCATCAGCTTGCTTTCTCGAAAGGAGAATGGCCAATGAAAGCTAGCTCTTGAGTGGGACATAAATGAGCAGCTGGGTGGAATGATTCATTTGAACGATTCATTTATATAGTTCATGTCATAAGCAAAACTTGCAACAAAGACCCAAAAGTAAAGAGTTGTTACTTGTGAGTCATTTCAAAGATTTGTTGTTTTCACAAATGACATTACTACCTCTGAGCAACATCCAAAGGCAAGGATTATCACTGCATCAAGATCCTTTCATGATATTTCATTTTACGCTGATCTCGTCACACAATGCAACTACAGGTCAAGGTTTATGACAATAAAATCTCAACATGAGTTAATTATTCTGCTACTTTTTCAAAGACTATAACATACTGGTGCCATCTGAATCAACAATTATGCTAAGCTATGCTAGAAGCTCTGATAGCCATCGCTGGAAAACAGCTGAACAGATTCCAAAATGCTAATGTACTTTTTATAACTTAAAGGGATTTTTTTTTGTCAAGTGGAATATTTCTTTAAATTTGCTAACCACCAAAGCATCCAGAACAGTGAACAGAAGCTCAGAGAGGAAATGGAAACAACCTGTGGTAAGCTTGTGAAACAACTCTGCTGGTAAAAAAAAAATAAGTTGTTGACGATTATTTAAAGAAAACCTCTCGGCACATCTGGCTCCGAGACTTTTCCCACAAATGCTGGTTAACTACATGGTCCTAAAAGTGGTAGGCCGGTTGGCTTGGCCAGACGTCTGGCATGTAACATGCGCCTTGCCTCATCAAGTTTGGACTGCTTTCCCTGCTTTAATCCAACTCATCTGGGAGCATGTGCCTCAATGTGTGTTCTGTGTGCCTATAAAACACATTTCAAATGATGGTGTGCCAGTCTGCGTCAAATGACCTAAACTTTCCAATTAGCTAGTGATTCCTTCCACATTCATGTGGCACATGTGGCCCAGACTCAATCAGTTCATGTGATTATATGTGGAGCCATCCAAAAGCAGAGCTGGGATGTGATGACAGTATGAAAAGACAAGACGGCCATCAGACATACGATTAGCTTTGAGTACCTATTCATAGTCATATGAAATTCTGCAAACTCATATGAACAATAAACATCCCCTTTGATGAAAGGGAGCCATGAGTGTCTCCTAAATTCGATACAGAGCCAGAAAATGGGTATATTTCACCCCTGAATTGGATTACCTAAATTGGCTATTACCGAAATGCCGAAATGAGACAACAACAGCATAAATCTCATTACTCTCTCATCATTTCCATTGTTCTGAGGAGGTTTTGTTTGGCTCTCCTGGGTTCTTGCCAGCAAATCTATCTTTTCACAGCGGTGAATATTGCAGAGCACTTGTTTGGTAATAACAATGACATTTTGGTGACCTTACAACACTAATTCCACACTTCACAGAGCACAGACTGATATTTACACACAAAACGCCACGGAAATCGTCTCCTGATTACAGTTTTACGCAAGCTATACAGGCCACTGCACACTTTAAACAAACAACAGCCTCCAATATTACTGCTAGGGTAATCTACTTGCTTTAAAGTCCAAATCAGGGCCGAGATTAAACCATTTGAGTCTATGTTTCACATTGATTTCGTAGAAGAAACTAAATTAAAGCAAACAAGAAAGATTTTAGGCAATATTTCAATTGTTTCTATAGCTGTAGGCTACTGAATGGTAAAACTCACATTGTTAAGAACTGATTAATTAGACTTAAAAAATCTTTCTGTTCAAAATTTGTCCAACTAAAATTACTGTAACTCAAATCACCACTTGAGTTTCATGAGAAAATTATGAAACCCAACAGCCCTGAGGCTAAATCGGTTGCTGAAAGCAGCCCACAAATTTGCCATGAATTATTCAAAACCATCTGCTCCCAAACTGGAGCTGAAAATGAATCGAGGGATATTTTGGGTTTCGGTGCATCTGTGCATGCAATTGGGTTTGATTCCATCTCTAAGAGCCTTCTGCATTAATATACTGTAGGATCCACCTCCAGTAGGCATTATCTCCCCAAAACTAAAGCAATGTCTAGTGTGTAGTTTTCAAAAGGTTGGTAATAAGCACTACAAAAGAGGAACTAAAAAATAGTAGGGTTTGTGCTAGATGTGTGCTTCTGTGTACTTAAAGATATAGATTTTTCAAGCTAAATGAAAGTTTCACCCATCCCATAACTGCATTGATGCATCTCAATTGTACATGCTTATAAATTCTTCTTTAAATGCTGACTGAAAATAAAGACTGAAATTAGTTTTGAAGTTATATATGACCTACATGTAAAAAAATACTTTTTTAACAATGTAAATAATAAAAAAACAATGTCATGCTATTGACAACATAACATTATTGCAGAATAAAACGTATCCTCATTTTGTAAATAATGGAAGAAAAAAACATATGTGGTGAGTAAGAGAGCCACTGAAGGGTAATCAATGATCTTAAAAGACAGCGAGGCAAAAAAAAAACCTTAATGCCTTTAAATAAATCTATTTAAATAAATCCTAGTTTGTTTGAGGCAAGAATGACTGCAGAATTCCATGCCTCGACTTTCTGCAGATTAGAGAGCCCTGAGAGGCCTGTGGCTAGATCTCCACGAATAAAATCCGGGTGTTAAATAAGCTTCGCTAACACCTCAAAGGGCCTGTAGAGTCCTAACTAGCACTGGCTAGGCTTCAGTCACAGCCTGGCCTGTCTGTGTTTATGTTCGAGGCAGGAGAGTTGCCTTCATGACGATTTAATGACGCAAGATCTGCACACTTCAGCCAGCCGGTGATTCATCATGGGGCTTGTTCAGGCCTGTGAGAGTGCTCTCTTTCCAAAATGAGAGGAGTGACTATCCCACAAGTAAGAGATCAGCACTAAATAAACCGCCAAACATGATGTTACTACTCTTTTTAAGTTCATAAACAACTCACATTTTTAGTAGCATTCTAGTTATTCCAAACCTAATATTTTAGCATTTTCACACTCTCTAAACAAGTATCATGCCCAAAAATCTAAACAAATCACTTTGAACTTGGAAAATATTGTAGGTTTTATGGTGGCCAGAAAGTTTCCCTAAAAAGCCTGCCCGCTGAATGCAGAAAAAGAGCTAATTACACATAATGAGACTCTAAAAGTGCTCAGATAACATGATTAAACTCTGTGAAACATGGTCGTCGTTACAGGACAAATTGGTATCATAGTTCAAGCAATGACTGCAAGTTGCAAACCAAATTAAATCTAAAAAAGGCCAGCAAAAAATATTAACAAAAGTAATTACCATAGCAACTAGAGAAAAAGTTTTGCACACTTTTTCATGATTGCAGACATGAAGTCTTGTGGTCTGCTGAGCAGGGTTACTAAAAATCCCTTTAGGCCAACCAAAATAGCAAGAGATAATGATAGCACATTAATTTCTGAATGTGTCCTTAATTTTGTGAAAAACACGTTAGGTTTCACACTTCGAGCAGACTAAATTTGACCTCTAATCATTAACAGCACTTGCATTCAATGGTCTAATTATAGACAATCAAAATCAAAATTTGTATGAATTTGTGATTCATGTCAACTAAAGACTTAAGTTAATATGAACTAGTTTTACCTGACAGCAGATCATGAAGAGTCTGCACGCTATTTTTTGTAAAGATGAACTATGTAAGAAACTCTTCAAATGGCACAGATTATGTTAAGCGCTACTAAGCAATCGTTTTAATTTCAAGCTTTCTCATTCAATGATTCTCATTTGAAAATAATGCATTTTGTTTAAATTTTGTGTTGTCCTTTTCTTTCAGTCTTTACACATAGTTTAGAAAGACTATAGCTGGTAATCTTTAGTGAGGTGAGGAGACTTGTATAACCTATGTACTGCATATTTTACACTATATCATTCTATTAAGAAGTGATTTTTCTGCAAAACTGAACTAATTGTTTACTTTTTGCAGGAATGACTATAAAATGAATCCCCAAAATTGTGCTAAATACATCATATTATATATTAACAGTCACGAACAGTTATAAATTAATTGGATTGAAGAAAGGGAAAGAAGAATTCACTTATCTTTTCATCAGAATTCATCCAGTTTTCAAATGTCAAATCCAACATATCAAAGCTTCTTTGAGCGAATCGAAACTCATTTCATTTTGGTTTTCTTTAGGTGTCCTTAGCTTGTGCACCAGTTCCTGGATATGCCTTTTGGATTATATTTTCTATACAAAAAAATAAATGGATTGCACATGCTGTAAATGTACACAAGTATATGCATTAAACAGTAAGCAGCAACAGCTCCCCAAAGCTAAACTCGAAATCAAAATGTTGCTATCCTGTATAAATAGTGAAACAGGTTTGCAGCTGCTTGGTTTGAGTAAATACAGTGACAGACTGTGATTACAATGCACTGGCATCTGCATCTGGATCAAGTTGCCTAACTTGCCTTCCCAGGGGTAGGCACACAATTAGTGCCAGTTGTTTGGAGCAGTAAAGCCCTTAGACGTCAGACTGCTTGGATACACTGGGCAGTCCAGGGAACTGCGTACATAGAACACAAAAATAGCCGGCAAACAATGGGTTCATCCAGAAAATCCACCATGACAGTCTGAAAGGCTGATCGCAAACTAGTTCACTCGTCCACTTACAAGACGCTGCAAACTTTCAAATATGCAGAAGGCAAATTATATAACTGAGCCTCCTGCTGAACATTTATGGAAGCAACTTGAATTTGTGATATTGGAATAGTCTCAGTTGTAGTATTTCATGTCGCTCTGGAGACAAAGAAGCAACTGACAAACATGGATCAAACTTTTGGACCAAGCACAAATCAGGGAATCAGGGAGTCTTGAGTACAATGCATACTGAGCAAAACACAGATGTCTGCAAAAAAACTAAAAGAACACTATAGAAGACTATTGACATTTTTTTTTTGGTACTAATTAATCTGTCTTGTCTTTGTGCTTGTTTGCAGTGTCCCAATAAAACTAAAAAAATCTCTGTTTACACGGTCAAGTAAATGTGACCAAATGTTTGCCCATATTTACTATGATACTGTACAATGTAAAAAAAAAAACTACATAACTTTGGATATTTTTGGATTGGATTCTGGTATCAATCATTTACAAAACTATATCTGTAATGACAGAAACATAAAGGTGAAATGTGCAGCACAGAAGTTGACGGCTGAAATTTACTGGCTTCTCGGTCAGTCAAAATAGAACAAAAGCACAATACAGAAACAAAACTGATCTTGAGGATACTTTGGCTTCAACTAAAAAGCAAATCTAGACATTCTTGGCTATATTGTCAGGAAAAACCCTTGAATCTAAACAAAAGAAGGTGAAAGAAAAAGTGTTGAGCATGTTTAACATTGCCCCATGTTGATTACAGTGTGGTCCAAACACAATCTTCAAGACTTAATGTTATAGTGAGTGTAACCACACAGAAATAGGATATGGATGTGAGGGGGAAAAAACGGCAGCCAAACAAAACAAGATCAAGAACAGGCAGTTCCATAAAATTTGCTGGTGCTCAAGCACAAAACATTCTCTATGAGCACATTTTCCAGTTGAACATTGTAGATTAAACTCAATAACAAGGCAAACAAACTCCATAAACAAACAGTAAAATGCTGTCATGAGTAGAGCTGAAGGTCTTTGCCCGAACCTGAACGGGGCTTAATTTATAGAATTGTACACAGGCTTGAGTCCGGTGCAGGGCTCTGCCACACCAAGGAGGTAAAACGGAGGCTTGTCTCTGTGTTTGCATGCATTTATTTGAATAATCTCTGACTCGGTTAGGGTTTGGGTTCATAAATATGACAGTAAACAAAATCAGCATTGGACAGGACAGAACTTTTTAGTCTTGGTTATGGGTCAATATCTTAATGGAGATTGTTTATGTGCTTTCAACAGGAGTTTTTTCTTTAAAACATAACGGGTCATGACATCATGATAGACGGTGTGGAGGAAGTGGGCAGAGATCAGGGAACAACCTTCTCTGATGAGAATCACCGGATTAGATTCACACAGGCGATCCCCGGGTGAAATTGCTCTTTCAGACTCAAAGAGGATTAGTAAATGGGATGTGTGAGAGGTGACATCAGGCATTCAAATCTGCATGTGGCTAGTATAGTACAAAACCATTACATCAGCCCTGGATTACTAAACAATGCTTCAAAAGTCCTTCTTCCTCTGAGAAGATCGGGAGAAAGATGATTGGCTAAAGTGATTGTTCCAGTAATCTTCTCATGTGGTCAAAAATGTTATGTAATAAGACAACTTTTTCCATGAAAAACTAGATTATGAACATATTTCAACACACCATATTGAGAGCATTAACCATATTATTACTGTAACATGACCTACTAATGTCAGGTAAGTCAATGAACCAAACTCACAAATCCAGTCATGTTGTCTCAAAGTAGGCCAAACGTGCAAACTTCAGGCATTCAGGCATTTTTACAGGTTTTGTTGATTGATGTTGACTTTTGCATTGAACTTTTACCAATTCGAGACAACTTCTGTTGCTTTCACTTGTCACCTTATGAAGTGGCATATTGCCAATTTTGCTGCCCACACATGCAAAGCTCAAACTTCCCAAAAAGTTTGCACACTGGCCAGTTGTTTTACAATGTTGTTGGCCCCAAGCTGATCTGCCTAACTTTAGAACTCCTTTATTTACTCTTCTTTTAAAAGATAATTGTACAAAGCACATCAAAGCAGTAAACAAAAGTTACTTAGATGATCAACACCGGGCTAAAGATCTAACCTTAGCCCCAGTCCTTACTCATTTGTCTCCAGTTTGATGAGAGAAAGTGCTGAACACCCCTTGAAATGAAGTAGGCTCTTATCTAACTGTTCAGAAAAAAAACTGAATTTGCATGGTTAGCGAGTGATTCATATGTAAAGTCAATGGCAAGGCGTAATTTGGTATCTTTTCCGGAAAAGTGAAGTGAGTAGAACGAGCACTGCAAGACATTTGGTGCTGCTTGATGGTATGGAGAGCATGGACACCACCCTAAACATCAGGAACGCTAAAATGTTTTGAAATTTTTTCACCATTAAATGTGGACCAATTCATTAAACCAATCTGGAATTTTCTAGAGTAATCACAAGAGAAAAACTTGGAAAATAACCGATGGCAGTAGAAATAATTTATTTCCTATTCCCAGTCTGAGCAGGGAATAGGCATACAACAAACATAGATAGATTTCCTGATGAGCTAGGCCCAAGAATGTGAATGTTACATATATATTTCCATTTTAAACATGTTTTTCTTTTCCATATTAGTCCTAAAATGACAAAATTTGTAAAACGTGCAGCTATTTGAGAACTTGAAATTTTCAGGAAAAAAAAATAATAATATATAAATATATATGGTGAAACTTTCAGTCAGTAAATACCATAAGAAAAAAGCCACTGTAAAGCACATCTTGAAACAGAGTAGCATCTTTTTTTGTAACCATGTGGACACTTGCAGAAATGTCTTATTAACATGCTTGAAACATATACATATGAGCACAGTTTCATTCATGAAAAATGCCAGCTCAGAGAAAGAAGCAGTAGATTTATTAAGTGCTCATACATCTAACATCTGAACTGTGTGACCTTTTCCTCCACAAGCACAAAAGGCAAAATACAAGTCGAAAAAGAGAAGAGGGAAGATAAAGCAGAGAAAGAGGATAATCTAACTCCTCCTCGAGCTGACAGTTGTACAAAGCGGCCTTGGCAAAGTCGAGAAGACAACCATTTGAGTGCAAATCAAAAAACTGCTCAAAAAGCCTTTTCTGGCATCTCAAGGCTTATCACAACCCTCAGAGCCCAATCACGTGCTATTCCTGTTGCGCAGAAACCCTATCCTCTTCCACCAAGAAAAATAGGTTTGTAATGGTACATTTCTGGATCACAAAAGCTTATTTACAAGGAGGCGTAATTGAAACCAAAGCGGCAGCAGATCTAGAATGTTCATTTTGTTCGTGGAGGGGTAACATAAGAAGGCTCTTACCTGGGCGGCTGTGGGAACTCATTGTGGCCACAGCTTTATCTGAAGTGACTGGGCTGGTATTAAGAGGAGTGTGTCAGGCTGATGACGAGGATGTGTGAAACACCTCACAGCTCCTCTGGGGCTTGTTAGATGGTCACCATCCACTAATGATTGGCAAGATTAGGCAAGAGAGGTGCAGGACGCAAAGGACAAAATCAGAAACTCATAGTGCCCTTTCTGGTCATAATCCTAACTCACGTTTCGGTTCTTCTTGACAGTAGTAACTGTAAAAACAAAAGAGAAAAGTAGCATTACAGCAGTGTTTCTGGATGTTAATTAAATTTATAAGAAACAAATAGCATTAAACAGTTTGCATCAGAATCAGATTAAGATCACCTCCGCAAGTGTTCTTGGGATCAGATCCCAAAAACAGGAAGAATGCTTTCACACATGCCAAAACCAGCCTTTCCCAAGACCAAATGTGCGTGGAAACAATTCCCCTTTTTGTGTATTACAAGGGATCTGATGATTTCTGATGATGAACCAGCGTGATTCTCTGGCTGATCCAGTGTGCCAGGAGCCGTTGAAAGCCCCAGCCTCATTGCTTTTCATCAAAATAAGTAAGATTCCCCTTTGTTTGTAGAGCACTTGTTGCCGGTCGACTGCTTGTAGTGCAAAGTCTATACTTAAGACTAGACTATTGATGTTCATGGCTTGCCTGGCCATCGGCCAATGCGAAAGGACCTAGGTTTTTGTGTTTTCTAGGGTGTTCCCATAGTTGGTACCGACACAAGTTGTAGTGAAGGACTAATGGGGAATGTAATGTTTACTTTCGTAATTCCCGTACCCCAAATAGGTCGTGAGTAAGTCTGGTTTCCTAGGGGGTGAGTATGGCTCCAGCTTCAAAAACAAAAACTGTGCCACCCTTGCATTCGCTTTATGCACGATGTGGTTTCGTCACCATCGGTAATTGGCATTTGAAAAAGCATGTGGAAAAAGCCGATGGCCTCTAATGGCGCTTCCTATGGTTGGTACCGACAAAAGTCTCCGTTCCCTATTCGGGAAATGGGGGTTGTGAAAGAAACCATTACATTTTGTCTCTACTGAAAGCCTTAGAGAATTGTGTAAAATTCAAGAATTTATGAAAGTCCCATAGTTCCGTCATGTTATTTCATATAGCTTAGCTAAGTAAACTGCCCTTTATTGTTTCAAAATCACTGATTTGTTCCTTCTAAAGACTTGTAACTCATGCCTTTTTGGAGGATTTTTGTACAGAATTTTGGTAATTTTTCTGACATGCTGCTGAACGCACGAGAGAGAAAAACACATTAATAATTCAAGGTATTTTAGTAGACCCGAGACTATTAAAGCTCATCAACACTCAATGTCAGCAGAATTCTATAGCTGGAAATTCGACATGACCCTTAATTTGTCAGGTCTTCCTAACTAGCTCAAAATGTATGAAAATAACGTGTGGGTTTGTAAATCATTGAGTTGAATCTTCAAAGTTGTCACACTATTGACAGTCAATTCATTGAAAAGCTTCATTGGTGTTCATTAACTGTTTCACTGTTTTAATTTTTATATGCAAATTATTATAATCACATCCATTGCATTTAATTGAATGAAACATTTAAACCTACAATTACCTATTTACAAATGACAGATAACCACCGTCAGATAACTACAGAAACAAGTAGATATAGCAAACAGTACTTATTTTTCATCAAAATAAAAGTCTTCCAGATACCAATACAAGACGTTCGAGAATTTATAATTCTTGTATACTATGAAGAGAATAACTAATCTCTAATCTAAAGATGATTTTGTGCAGTTGCAAAAAATGTACATCCAAATATTAAAATGCAAATGTTAGCCTTTTTGTGTGTGCATTTTTGGCATGTTCTTCTCAATCTAACAGACAAACTAACAATCTGTCTTGAAAAGTCAGCTATAAAGTACTCAATCTTACAGAAAATATTTAAAAACAGCTACCTTTATTCAATTAGTTAGCCAGCTATAAATAAAAATTAAAAATAAGTGTTCACTCAAACTTGGTATTACAGTACTAATTGTAATGCGTCCTTTGAACCTCAGCTGTCACTTAAGTGGGCATTTCATGTCCAGTGCACACACATAATATGACAAAGGCCACATAAGAAGGACGTCAAACACATTTCTGACATGCCGTTTGTGAAAACGGCCCTTCACCAATCTGCCACGCTGACACATTTCCTTCCAGCCAGCAATATTGGCAATCACAAAGCTTAACAGATCTGACAATAACAATCACATGTCATGCACACACACTAACACAGCTTGCCACACAGTGAGCATGAATATATCTATCCTTATCCCCACTTGGAAACAAAAGAACCTGTCTGCCAAAATAATGACAGTATCCCGAGCGGTCTAGCACACAGCAGGACATCAGAGCTTAGCCAGGTTATGTAACCATCAACATCAGCTGTTCCAAGAGCAATGAGGCCTAGTGTTAAGGAAAAACACTCTGGGAGCGTGGGCTTATAGTGCATCAGTATCATTTTGTGTCTCTTTGTAATATTAAAAAGATGGGAATGTCAGAAAATTACGAATATCACTTCTCTCAATTTTTACTTCATTTGAACAAATTAAGAGAAGATATTTTGAAACGTTTTAGGAACAGAGCTGCAATAAAAAAAATATTATAGTTATCTAGGATTGCATTTTCAACTTTTAATAAATGCATTATTGAAACAGATCTGATAGATGTAGACTTCTACGGTTAAGGGTCACGATGAAAAGTTTACATTTATATATTATTTTTGTTTCAGTCAAAGGATTGGCACAGAGTAGACATCATTATCGCCAGACTAAAGCGCATCTTATATGTTGCTGACCTTAAATGTGTCATTCATGCTTTCATAGTGTCACAGTTTATCGATCTACAGAGTCCAGATGGTGCAGAAAGTTGCTGCAAGACTGCTCACCGGGGGGAAAGAATCAGAGCACATTAACCCAGTGTTGGCCTCCTTGCATTGGCTTCCAGTCATGTTCAGTCTCATGTATTGAGTCTGGCCACGCCCCAATGTATACTTGAGCATTGTAATCAGCTGAAAGGGGCACTCTGGCAGACCCTCGTAACAAGTCAAGGGGACAAATCATTAGCTGCCCCTCAGCTTTGGAATGAACAGTTTTTTTTTTACTTACTTTTTTAAATATTGTGTTTAGGTTTCAATGTTCTGGTCTTAACTTACATGTTTTATTTCTAGTTGTAACTATTTTATTGTAAACACTTTGTTTTATGAAATGTACTATAAAAAAACTTTGAAATGGATTTGTTACTAACTTTTATTTTAATGTTTGCTTCCGGTATTACATGAGTACAAGTTTGGAAGTTTAACAAATCAATGACTATAGGACTGGTTGATAAATGTTGAATATTTTATTTTCTATTAATATGAATATTTTATTTTCTATTTTCCTTGTTCTATTAAGGCTCAAATTTTTTGTATATTACTGTTGGAAAAAAGTAGATCAGAAAAAGCTTTGGAAAAAATAATTGCATAGTAAATCACTTTCGCAATATTGCAAAATGACAATTCAACTTCTTTTCTAAATCGTTCAGTCCTATACTGCAGTATAAACATGTAGCACAGAACACTTTTTTCTGCTAAATAAAATAACTATGTGAAGCTCTAATAAATAAAGCTTATACATTAATTTTGGGTGAACCAATACTTCTTAAAAAGTATGAGGAAAAATGTAAAATTTAAGCTAAAAAAATTTAAAGAAAACATCCAGTCTGTGGCCAGGTTTCTGCAGAAACCCATAGATTTTAGTCCCTAATATAAGGTACTAATGAGCCTCATATGAAGTGACCGTTGATAAGCTTCTCATCTCATTCTACAATCAGACCTTGAATTATTCTGCGTAGAAATAACCACAAAACTCTGCATATTCCGTCTGGCCTTAGTAATGACTTACCGAAACAAAATTAATATAGGATCAAACAAAGTGTACCCTCTTTTTCTCTAATGGGTTCAATTCCCATATTATTAGCTCTTAAACAACGATTTTTGAGATGCATTTAGTTTTAGCCATTAGATTAAAAGCATTTTTCTGCAGCAATTAAAAGCAATTTAGCAGAATCCTGTATCACTACACGAAATGAATATATAATTACATAAGATTTCAGCAGGAGTCTGGAAAAAAAAAGCCCAAGGCACAATTTTTGATGTGCCCCCATTTTAACTCTAGACATTCTAAATTCAGTCTAATGGAACATCAGCTGAAACATCACCCTGAAAACTCAGAGCCATTTCTAGTTTAAATTAACACCAAACAGCTCCAAAGAACACATATATGCGTTCAAAACTCACAAATAAAACCAAGGCTACCACAGTCCAATCCTAATTAGACCTGCCAAGAAAATGTGATTTAATATGAGCGGCTTCCAAACCTGACGTAAGCTTTTCCCTGCACACCAGCAACAGGTGTTGCATCAGTGAGGCGTGTAAGTCCATGAGGTGGCTAAGACTTCCAAAAACAAACATTCTGGCATCAAATACTCCACAATTCCACAAATTTAAATATTTCATCCAATCTTAACACTAATGGTGACATTTGAATGGAAAGTAATTAAAAGTTACTGCTTCTGTTAATGTGGATTTAACTTCAAAAGCTGTCGAAAAGCTCTTAAACACATCTGTGACACCTAGAGAGGGAACGAGTACTTCTTACAACCTGTGAAAAGAATAACCTAGGTCATTTCAACCTGGTTTAATAGCTTTTTCCCAGTCTTCAATTTAGGTATGTATTGTTTTATAACTCTTGTGCAAAACATAATCTTGGTTTAACTAAATACATAAATTGTGAGTTTCACTGTTATTTGCATGACTACACAAAAAGTAAAAGGTTTCAAAATTCAAAGTTTGAAATCAAAGTCCATTGATTTGCACGTGATATTACTTAGCATACACACAACCAGTTATTGACCCCATGCTATTTTTATATGAATGTTGTTTAAAAAAAATGACCTCTCGTAGTGAAATAGTACAATATGTTAAATAACATTAACTATATCAGTTTTTTTGTTTGTTTTCTTTTAAATCAGCAGAAACTTAGTGCCACGTTAGAAGAGTTGTATGAAATTCGTAAATTTTTTATAGCCCATTAAATTGTTATTAAGATGCAAAATCAGGTATCGGGAAGTAAGCCACCACCATCAATTACAAGGAGCATTTCAAAGACAGCTATTTTAATAAATACAACATTATTTAACATGTTTACAAATAAATCAGCAAACCAGCCTTTCATTAAGGCCATGTCCACAGGTACATGGGTTATTACATTTTTTTTTTAAAAAACAATTCTCACATCGCGTATACAAAAAATGCTGGTTGTGTAAAATAGCCACGTCCAAACGAAAACCTTAAGACTATGCCAAACAAGCAGGTGGCTGTAGATTACAATGCTGAAGACATATTGGTGAATTGGAAGCCTACAATCAAGTTTCTGTTATACGACTGAAAACAATGGTGTAGAGAGGACGTGTTGAATTAATTCTCAACAAGTCTGATTTTGTCTTTGAGAAGAATATTTATAGATGTACAGAGAGGCCAGCTTTTCCATACTCCTGTGCACACAATCTTTAATGATATTCTGTTTTCCAGTTCAGAATACTGGTATTCAGTTCTGACTCCTCTGCGTCAGAACAGCTTTTCACTGAGGCCAGGTGGCGAGGATTAGATGTACTGGAAGGAGTTTAGTTCACGACCCACCACCACCAAACCTTTTTACACTTGCTGTCATCAAATGTCTCAAATGTCAGAGAGAAAATAAACGCATACGTCAAAGTGAGAAAAACCCTTGGGTTGAGACTATTTTATTAATGTTTAAGTATTTTCTATTTGAGTTGATAAGTCTTTTCCCCAAGCATTTGATTTCTGTATTTGTAAAATTATCTAAACAGACAAAATCAAATCCTAACCAATTACGATTCATACAGCTGTGATGTGTTTCTGTCCTTCTTGAATACTTGCAGCTTAAGTTAGAGATTGCTTTCTGATTGATGTTCACATGATAAAAGACAATCACTTGTCAACTTTGCGCCATCTTGTAACCGTGGTTTCCGGCCCTTCTGGGATTAAACCAGGCCTACAACCATTTATATATATATTTTCTTTTTTTACATTTAGGACAATTTTACTAATTTATTTTATCACTGGCAACGCCAACAATGACTTCTATGCTTTTCTATGCTCAATTTCTGACAACCATAACTATAACTTTAATGTTTCTGAGCATTTTATGCACATTTTCTCAGACTTTGGCAACCCTAACCATCATTTTTTGAATAGCGTTGAAGATAATTCTCAATATCTGGCAACTCCAAGCAACAACAAAAATACTTATCAAATGATCTTTACATGGACATCAGAAAAATTAGACCTGTAATCAAAAAATCATTCATTATAATCAATTAAGACCTAAAACAATACATTTCAAGACTTCTAAAAGGGAAACAGACAAGAAACCCTGTGTAAAAACAGCAACGTCATTGTTTATTGCGATATATTCTGACAATTAATTGTGAAAAAAATACATTGCAACTGAATGAAGTAAACATGGTGCATCACACACTTCACCTTTGCTATACATAGAAACCCACACCTCCAGCATCACTCTGTTCCTACATGAGGCGTAATGTTTTCCTCAGAGAGTTCAATGGACTGAGCTTCCTTTAAGAGCCCAACTCAACACTCAAGCTCAGTCCCAAACCACAAATGGCCCTGCAGCTAGACCAGCGTGACCGTGTGAACCGCAGAGATGTTAGGTTGACTTGAGGGAAACCCTTGAAAGAAACTCAAAGTGGCATATGAAGAGACATTTTCGCCCTTGGGCTCCACTGCTATTCTCAGCTCAGACCTATTTTTGTCTAGGGGTTTCTCTTGAATTTAGATCACCATGAATGAGCGTGTCGGAGCATGTTAACTACATCTCACTGGAAAATCTCTCTCAAACATTGCCTCAAAAACTGATTTGTTACAAAAACTGAATTTTGTCGACATTCAGTTTACCCCAATATATTTTAAGATTCGTATTATACAAAAAGTATATAGTTTAGCTTTGACATTGCTTTAGCTCATGTTGTATTTTAATCACCTACGCCATTTTGCACCTCATAGGCTGATATATTTTTTTTTATTTTGAGATGCACACTATAGATGTGCATACAAGGGTTCTTTCATCTTTTCATGTGGCTGGATTATGCACTATGTTAGTTATTTCAGTCACGTCACTCGCATATAAACATTCTGCATCTCCAGTAACATCTTCAAACACACACATGTGTCGATGATATAACGTCCAATGTGAGGAGTGAGGAGAGTGTGCACAGAAGATGGAAGGAGTATTTTGAGGAGTTGATGAATGAGGAGAATGAGAGGGAAAGAAGGGGGGAAGAGGTGAACATTGTAGAACAGGAAGTTGAAAAGATTAGAAAGGATGAGGTGAGGAAGGCTCTGAGGAGAATGAAGAGTGGAAAGGCTGTTGGTCCAGATGACATCCCTGTGGAGGTGTGGAAGTGTCTAGGAGAGAGAGCAGTGGAGTTCCTATCTAGGTTATTCAACAGGATTCTAGAGAGTGAGAAGATGCCTGAGGAATGGAGGAGAAGTGTCCTAGTGCCAATCTTTAAGAACAAGGGTGATGTGCAGAGTTGTAACAACTACAGAGGTATAAAGTTGATGAGCCACACAATGAAACTCTGGGAAAGAGTAGTGGAAGCTAGGCTAAGAAGGGAAGTGGATATTTGCGAGCAGCAGTATGGCTTCATGCCCAGGAAGAGCACTACTGATGCAATTTTTGCTCTGAGAATGCTAATGGAGAAGTACAGAGATGGTCAGAAGGAGCTGCACTGCGTCTTTGTGGACTTAGAGAAAGCGTTTGACAGGGTGCCGAGAGAGGAGCTATGGTCCTGTATGAGGATGTCAGGAGTGGCAGAGAAGTATGTCAGAGTAGTTCAGGATATGTATGAGAGGAGTATGACAACAGTGAGATGTGCTGCAGGTCAGACGGAGGAGTTCAAGGTGGAGGTGGGGCTACATCAAGGATCGGCTTTGAGTCCCTTCTTGTTTGCTATGGTGATGGACAGGTTGACAGATGAGGTCAGACAGGAATCCCCATGGACAATGATGTTTGCAGATGATATTGTAATCTGTAGTGAGAGTAGAGAGCAGGTGGAGGGACACCTGGAAAGTTGGAGGTCTGCTCTAGAAAGAAGAGGAATGAAAGTCAGTCATAGTAAGACAGAATACATGTGTTTGAACGAGAGGGAGGGAAGTAGAACAGTGAGGTTACAGGGGGCTGAGGTCAAGAAGGTGGAGGAGTTTAGGTATTTGGGGTCAACAGTCCAGTGCAACGGGGAGTGTGGAAAAGAGGTGAAGAGGCGAGTTCAGGCAGGTTGGAGTGGGTGGAGAAAAGTGTCAGGGGTGTTGTGTGACAGAAGAGTGTCAGCAAGAATCAAAGGAAAGGTGTACAGAACAGTAGTGAGACCAGCTATGATGTATGGGTTAGAGACTGTAGCAGTGAGGAAGAGACACGAGGCAGAGATGGAAGTAGCAGAGATGAGGATGTTGAGGTTCAGTTTAGGAGTGACAAGGATGGACAAGATTAGGAACAAGCACATCAGAGGAACAGCTCAGGTTGGTTGTTTTGGAGACAAAGTCAGAGAAGCCAGATTGAGATGGTTTGGACATGTGCAGAGAAGGGATAGTAGTTATATTGGTAGAAGGATGTTGGAGATGGAGCTGCCAGGCAAGAGAGCAAGAGGAAGGCCAAAGACAAGTTATATGGGTGTGCTGAAGGAGGACATAAAGGTAATTGGTGCAAGAGTAGAGGATACTGAGGCCAGAGTTAGGTGGAAACAGATGATTTGCTGTGGCGACCCCTAAACTGAGAACAGCCGAAAGAAGAAATAGAAGAAGAGACATATTTCCTTTTTGTAATACAAACTGATTAGTCAATTAAAACATGTTTATGAAAGGGTTCCATTGACAAAGTGAAAAGTGAATCTTGTGTGCCAATCCTATACTGTGTAATTACAATTTGTTCCCTTCGTGTCATGGTGATCTGTTATGTAGATCAAGCTATTGGGTTTATTTATTGACATTTGTTCCCATCAACTCCCTACTATTCATCTGGTCATTTTTTACATATTTCTTAATGGATAGTCTTAAATCTGAAGGTAGAGTATAATATTGTCGGATTACATCTACCGGTATTCTAGTTGCTTTATTCACTTGTTCATTTCCAAAGATGCCCAAGTGTCCTGGAATGTTATATTTTTCTCAATTCGCATCAGGTGGTTGTTCTGAGAACTATTTTACACAAAAACTGGATGTCTAGATTAAGTCATTAATCAGAAAAAAAATGCTTGTACTGCTCACCAGAAAAAACTGTGAGTGGTAAGTGTAATGGTGCAAAACGTCTGTCATGGAGAATCTTAAGATGTCTTCTGTATATCTTCATTAATACTGGCAAATCTGAAATTCCCATATAAAAATATAACAAGTAACAGCCTCCAAAAAATGCAAAATTCAATACATTCAGGCCTACTTTTTAAATACTTTTAAAATGTAGGCAAAACTTCTGTTGCAAAGAACAACTTGAAAAAAATTCTAGCGGACAATTTATTTTAGATTTGGCCTTTTTAGATGAAACTTCTAAACATGAATGTTTATTAGAAACCAGCTGGTCGTAGAAATACTATAATCCAATGCATGTTAAACAGAACCGTTAACTGTAGCCTAGTTTTACATAAAACTGTGTCAAGAAGACGAAGGGTGAGGGGCCACAAAGCTTCAGGACAAAAATCAGCCAAAGTCGGTCAAGCATCTACTGGGTCTAACTGACTGCTCATGTCTGGGAGTCTGGATTTAACCTCGGGACAAAGAAAGAGGCCAACACAGAACACACAACAACAGCATGTCAGCTTTACAACAGCTCGACAGGGACAACAAAACGAGGAGACTCGCCCCTCATCGTCTTGTCTGGGGTGACTATGATGGAGGAGCAGTTCTGACCCAGAATGACAGGCCCGGAAAGAAAAGACATCAGCAGGAAAATGACACCCAATCTAAAATGACAGGCCGCCGCCTGTGTTTGTACAACCCTCACAGCCGCTTGCTCGTTCACGCTGCAGGGTGAAACAACACAGGGAGGCCAAATATAACCTCAGCAAGCAATTTCAGCACATGGACAAGAGATAATGAGTGTTTGAAAGCTAAACCATTGTGCTTTTGGTCACATTGGCTGATTCAGCCAGGTCTTACAGGGGCGGTAAGGCTAAAAATAAACCATGTGTTTACTTTATGCGGTCAAAAACAAACAACGTAGCTCTGTTCCTTTGAAGGTATTTTGAATACACATACATTTCTACACTGCGTCCTACTAAAATGACTAGTAAGGGATCACTAGTAATTGATGTTCCTTTAACATTTACTTTATAGTTGCGCATCAAGACTACAAACTGCGCTCTGCGAAGGCTCTGTTCACACTCTTTTGTCAACAAACCATCGATAGTTCTGCGCTCCATCCTGCGCTGTCTATGCACGAATCAATATTGGCATGATAATAGTGCTAGCTGCTAGCTAAACAAAACACAACACAGACGCTAACAAAGTACTGTTTTTATTTACCTCATCATGTATCATTTAAATATAACTCCATATGAACATCTGTTGCTGCTGTAAAAGCACTATCTTTGTACTGATTGATTTTAAAACATAGTTTAATAATGTTAACTGCTAGCTAGCCAAAACACAACACAGATAACAAAGGAAGGTCATTTCCTATTACTTCCAATTTTTGACTTCTTCACCCAGTGTTTAACAAGGGGTGTAAGTTAACATGCAAATGTTAACAGCAATAACACGCTTTAAGGGCAAAACACATTAGGCCGACTTTCGGTGCAAATCTCAAAAGTCTGTCACAAGTCTGCAACAAATTGTACCTCTTTTCCAAATAATGGGTGCTGGTGAAGTCGGACTGCTCTGGACGATAAACAAAAAAAGTTTGGCTCTGCCAATGACACTGGTCTTTTGGCAAGTGAAGCTCCACCTTCTTCCAACTGGATCTGTCATATCTGAGGTGGTGGTGATGTTACATTGAATGCCAAGGAATGCTACAACACCTTTTTTTTTTAAACTCGACTTTACTTGACCCGAACAAACTGCATCCCAAAGATCAGGAATCCGAAGACACAGCATTATAATTTGACCCAATTGGCCTCACCTTATGAATTCACTCAATTATTCATATTTAGTTTTGGCTTCAAAAACTACTGAGAGATTTGTTTGATCAACAAATTGTGAATAAACATAAACGAAACTACATTACAGCAGAACTTTGTTGAATGTCCAACCTCTTAAATGAGAACCATTTCCATACCACTGAGGAAACATTGCAATCCTTTAGTCACCTTTCCTTTGTTTTTCTAATGCAAACGATTATTCATGTCCATGATACAAAGTGCTATTTCTCTACTTACTGTGCATTCAATGCATGATGCGCAAGTGATTTACATCAAGTTATACTAGCTGACTCCTTGTGGCCTAGACTACTAGAAGACTCCTAGTGTCTAGAGGCTTTTCTCCTTGTAACTGTTCTAGAAACTATTGCTAGGAAATGAGTCTGCTTTTTGAGAGTCCTAGATTTAACACATAAAAATGACGGTCACTATTCGAAAACATCATTTGTTGTCAACTAATTCTATTAATGACAATATTCGACAAAATTGAATAATTTTTGAAGACATAGTTATAATTAAATGTCCTCAAAACAAGTTCCAGCACACTTTCTATTTTGCCTTACCTTAATATATATTTTTACTTAATTTGAGTCAATGGCTAGCCTTCACTGTTTTTAATAGTGTCAGTTCAGGTGAAAAATCCCTTTACCCTGATTACCCAACATCAGTAGAGTAGCAAGAAATCTCCATTTCTATACAGGCCGTTCCAATTTCAGATAAAGAGAGAGCAGGAAATTACATTCCCAAGATTTTATAAGGGGCAAAATAACCATCTGTCACCCTCTCATTCATTGTTTGGTGTCCCATGCTCCACATCTAACCTCAAATGTCCACTGCAGCGGTCAGTTAGGTGACGGCGAGGCTCAAAATCCTTTATCCAATGCACTGAGCAACACCCACAAACACTTTCCATCAAACCCATCCTATAAACAGAAAAGCTTACCATTACTTTAGTCTACAGATCCGAAGGCTGCCAACCAAGTGAACCATGTTCTGCCAGATGAAATTGGGAAACTGAACAGGTACTTAAGCAAACCAAAAGTGACACAGGCACTTAATCATTCCATGCTGAGGTGACAGCCTACACACCACTGTAATTTGATATCCAAATATGATGAGACCGTCATTATTTAGTCATCTTGTCAAGTTTGCCTTTCTTCAATAGAGCGCAAAATAAGAATATATTAAAGCTGCAAGCAGCGATGGAAGGGGTCTCGCACGATGCATCCGCCGGAGCGAAAGCACCGCCTCCCGGCCTTTTTCGAGTTTTTTGACCTTCGAACAAATTTTGGTGGGCTTTCTAACATGTTCAATGGGTCAAAACAGCTAAAACGAAGATTTTGGTAGCATTTAAGGGGGCAGTAAGGAGGCACTGTAGAGCCAATTTTTGGAGCGCAGTCACAGTGATGCATATGCTTTTGTTGAGCCTGTTAAGGCTAATCATACCAGGCTGTTTTTGTTGATAGTGGATTATCTTGAAAAGAGATACAGACCACAATATGTACATTTTTTTCCACAATTTTGAAGGGTGAACTTTGCTGTGGCACCACCCCAAGACCATTTGACCTACTTCTTAGCTTTTGATAACTTTTTTTCCCTAATGTGTTATGAGTAACCACACCAATTTTCAGCTTGATTAGACATTTCGCCTAGGAGGAGTTTGCCAAAGTTTAAAACGAGCGAAAACGCACACTTTTTGAGGTTTTTGCAAAATATCTGTCTTCCCGTCAATTTTGGAAAATGGGTTTTTATTAGTAAAAGTTGCAGCTTGGTCATTTACATATGTGTACCAAATTTCATTCGCCTACGATAACCTGGTTGCGCAACAGCTACAAAACCGCTTCAGGTGGCGCTATAAAGCGCCATCCAAAGGCCGTTTGACAAACTGCTGCGTTTTTGATAACTTTTCATCCCAAATGCCTTACGACAAACCACACCAATTATCAGCTGGATCGGACATTTCGCCTAGGAGGAGTTCGTCAAAGTATGAAGTCTGTGTTTTTTACATAAAACCTAAAATATCCGGTTTTCCGTTCGGTTTTAAAACTCGACCCAATTTACTTTTTTGTAGGTCTTAAGGTCCTACACGTATGCGACAAGTTCTAAGTGTGTATGCAATACAGTGCCTGAAATAGAAGCGTAAAACTATCAAAAACACGCTTTTAATGCTCGCCACTAGGTGGCGCTATGACGGATGATGTTCGTTGTCATACGCCTGTTCTCGGGCTTGGACTACGATGAGAATGAGACACGTTTGAGACAGATCGGATATTCTATGCCGAGTTATAACAACTTTCTGTTTCAAATCGAAATTTTGACCTTGGCTGCGACCACGCCCACATACTTGATGATAGCTGAAAAAAAGTTATAATTTTAAGGTTCCGTATGCCGTATGATGATACTCAAGAAGTTTGGAGATGTTTAGATAAAATCTGTGGGAGGAGTTCGTCAAAGTGTGGAACGAGCAAAACGCCCATTTTTAGAGGTTTTTGCGAAATAACTCAATTCCGGTTGATTTTAGAAAAAGGGATTATATTAGTAAAAGTTGCAGCTTGGTACTTTACACATGTGTACTAAATTTCATTCGCTTACGACAAACTGCTTGAGCAACAGCTTTAAAAAACAGCTAAAGCGATGTTTTTGGTCACATATAAGGGGGCGCTGTACAGCCAATTTTTGGAGCGCAGTCACAGTGACGCATATCCTTATGTTCAACCTGACAAGGTTAATCATGGCAGGCTGTTTTTGTTGATAGTGGATAACCTAGAACGGAGATAAAGTCCAAAATATGTAAATTGTTTTTGCACAATTTTGAAGGCTGAACTTTGCTGTGGCGCCACCCAAAGACCATTTGATGTACTTCTTAGCTTTTGATAACTTTTTTTCCCTAATGTGTTATGAGTAACAACACCAATTTTCAGCTTCATCGGACATTTCGCCTAGGAGGAGTTCGTCAAAGTTTGAAATGAGCGAAAATGCACACTTTTTGAGGTTTTTGCGAAATATTCGTCTTCCTGTAGATTTTGGAAACAGGGTTTTTATTAGTAAAAGTTGCAGCTTGGTCGTTTACATATGTGTACCAAATTTCATTCGCCTACGATAACCTGTTTGCGCAACAGCTACAAAACCGCTTCAGGTGGCGCTATAGAGCGCCACGCAAAGGCCGTTTGACGAACTGCTGCGTTTTTGATAACTTTTCATCCCAAATGCCTTACGACTAACTACACCAATTATCAGCTGGATCGGACATTTCGCCTAGGAGGAGTTCGTCAAAGTATGAAGTCTGTGTTTTTTTACATAAAACCTAAAATATCCGGTTTTCCGTCCAGTTTCAAAACTCGACCCAATTTACTTTTTTGTAGGTCTTAAGGTCCTACACGCATGCGACAAGTTTTAAGTGTGCATGCAATACACTGGCTGAAATAGAAGGGTAAAACTATGAAAAACAGGCTTTTAATGCTCGCCACTAGGTGGCGCTATGGCGGATGTCGTTCGTTGTCATACGCCTGTTCTCAGGCTTGGACTACGATGAGAATGAAACAAGTTTGAGCCGGATCGGATATTCTATGCCCGAGTTATAACAACTTCCTGTTTCGAGTCGAAATTTGGACATTGGCCCGCCGCCACGACCACATACTTTATGATAGTCGAACAAGCTTCTCAATATCAATTGCCGTATGCCTTATGATGATACTCAAGAAGTTTGGAGATGTTTGGATAAAGTCTGTGAGAGTAGTTCGTCAAAAAGTAGAGCGAGCAAAAACGCACTTTTTTAGAGGTTTTTGCGAAATAACTGACTTCCTGTCTATTTTGGAAATAGACTTTCAATTAGTAAAAGTTACACCTTGGTACTTTACACATGTGTACCAAATTTCATCCGCCTACGACAAACTGGATGATCAAAAGCTGTAAAAACGCGTTAGGTGGCGCTATAGAGCCATTTTTTAGAAATCAGTTTTGGGACCAAAATTTTACGAAATTTTTCACCGGGTCTGATGCGTGTGCAAAAATCGGTGACTTTTCATATATGTTCAGGTACCGAAAAGTGCCCGCAATGATTCCCGGAATAATAATAAAAAAAAAAAAAAAAAAAAAAAAAAAAAAAAAAAAAAAAAAGTCTCGAGGAAAAACAATAGGGTTCTTGCACCTTCGGTGCTCGACCCCTAAAAAAAAAAAAAAAAGACTTGAGGAAAAACAATAGGGTTCTTGCACCTTCGGTGCTCGACCCCTAATTATGAACAAATATATCAAAATGAGAAAATAAATCAAACCGACTGAAAGTAACTTTTTACACTCTTTAAACACAACACGTAGTAGATATTTAACCAATAAACCTTGCAATACAGTTTTTCAAACATTACCCTACACCATTTTCTCTTTTTTTTCTTCATACAAACTTTTGGTTTATTTAAATGTTTCCAAACTATGTTAAACTAAATGCCACTAGACATTACATATTCATAAGCAAAACGAGTCACTGCTTACATGTCCAAAAAGGATGATACAAATAATGTGATTTTTTTTTAATCATCAAAGCTATAATAAATTATATAAACATGTAAACAGCCATGCTGGATCTATAAACTATAACCAAGATATTTATTCTTTTCTTAAAAGCTACATATTAATGTACCAGTAGGCGAGGTGCTCATCTACAATTTCCTAGAGACGCTGCAGACATCACAAGCCCTTGGGACATTAAAATGTTCATCTAAATAACACCTCTTGTGACAAACATCCAATTTTCCAGTTAGGGAACAACCTTCCAATGAATTGCCACTCACGCTTGTCATCTGTCCAGCCGCATTTACCACCTACAGCTACGCCCTGTCTCCTGTTATCACTTTCCCTCGCTAAGCATCATGTCAGAGCTTCTGGAGCCAAATTCTGCTTCTCTTTCCTCTTTAGCCACAGATGCAGCAAACAGTGCAATCTGCCAATCTCCATGAGTCATCCAGCACTGTTAATTACCTCCCCTAAGGAGAAGAATTGATTAGCGAGGGTCTCAAACTGATTTAAATTGTTATTCGAGACTATATAAAGCGTGGGTCTAAATGTTGCCATTTAGTCAGATTCACTAAGCGCTGTCGTTATTCAGAATGCTACTTTGCCAAGTCACACAGATTGATGTGAAAGGAGAGACAGAGAGAGAGAGAGAGAGAGAGAGAGAGAGGGAGGGAGGGAGGGAGGGAGGGAGGAAAAAGAAAGGGATGGGGAGATGGAGGGAGAGAAAAAGAGAGAGAGAAAGAACTAGAGGGAGAAAGAGAGATACTGTTTGGATAGAGATACAGGATGAAGTTGAATAAATTCATGTTATATACTATATAAATCTGAACAAACTATAAACCTTAAAAGCTAGTCTCTGAAGGTTGTGTCTTATATTACATGGATCCATGGCAAGGTTGAAAATCCCTGAACTAGAGCCCAAAAGCAGACAAAATCAGAGAAATGACCTCAAAGTGTCTAATACAGGTGCGACCCACACAGAAAACCCAAATCAGCAGTAGTAGAGCATGCAGAAACATACTGGAAGCTCCTGGAGGATTCCAGAAGTCTCATTGCGTCTCGTCCGTCAGATTTACAGCGAGTTTCTTAAACACGCCTCCCTGCGGCAATATATTGTTATCCACCAGTCACAGAACTGTGAAGAATTCCAGACTCTGACACTCACTCAAACGTGTGGCATGCCTTTTTTTTTTAACCAACAAACTAAGTTTAATTGTTTCTTTTTTTTCTTTCCTTCACTATAGCTTTGACCAATCATGGGTATTTTTCCAGTTAGGGTAACGGATGTCTGCTAGAGCTATAAATGACAATAAATGTAATTTTGTATAATATCATCGGAATATTTTCAACAACATTTTTTCAGAAAAATCTATAAGCAAAAAATATATATATAATTCTCGTTACTGTTTACAAACTTAACCAAAAGTGTTAAAAATCAGCTTTTAAAATTGTCTAATTTATTACTATTTATTGTTCATTTTTAAACCCAATATTAATGGTATGGTAGTTTTTTTCTAGTATACTGCATCCCACCATACTCAGATTTTTCATTATTTTACAATGTATGTTTATCTTTGCATTTAAACCATCCCAAATGGAAAGCAAAAGTCTTTCATTTGAAAAAATGATAACTATAATTGCAGTAAACTGCATCTCAAAAAACCAGATCGGATGTTTTGTAAAGGAATGTATGGGGAACACTCATGTTTTATTGCAAATTTTTCATAGCTAAAAGAGCGTTAAACTTATAAATTGAAAAACAAATCATACAGTCATCCAAAATGCTATAGTATTTTTTCCAATGCTGTCAATTTATCTTTAGCATATCAACTATTAAAAAAAGAGGAAAAAACAGACTAAAACAAAAATAGTTGCAGCCTATCTGTGAGTTTGTTTTCAGAAAGCAGAAAGTTCAGGTCTGTAGGGTCATGTGCTAGTCTGGATTAACTCTTTGCTGCCAGGCTCTCAGAAGGCCGTTTGACCTTCTTCCTGTGAGGCCTGGAATTTACAAGGTCTGAGCGACGGCCCTTGAGAGGTCGGAATGTGGATAGACGAGCGCGTTTCCTACACGCTGTGATTAAACCAGGGCTTATTTGCCTGTGCATGATGCTACATGTTGGAACTGCAACAAGCAGCTCAGAGAAACTTGCCGAGGAAACCTGGCAACCCTAAATTGTCTACTCGTTTATATAAAGACTACACCCGAATGCTGTAACTAATTAATCAATTTTATTTCTATAAACTTAAAAATGTTACAGTAAGTATATAATAATTAACATTGTTGAGTAGTTAGAACTTTTCTATATTTATAGATCATTATACTATGAAGTTCTGTATAATTAAGATGCAAATGCACTTGAGTGACAGGCAGTGTTTCTTGAGACTGAGAACATATAGGGGATCATGCTTTTATGCTTTGTGGCATCTTTTAATCGTACCAAAGCTGTATATGCTTGGAATCAAATCAAAACAATCTGTAACAACTCAAAAAATGTAACATACAATACATCCATTAAATAAATACAACAATAATGCTTGTCTATAGATTAAAATAAAAGGGGTTGGTTCAGCCAAATGAACAAAAATTTCAGTCTTTGAGAGGAAGCCAAAATGAGAAAGGTAGACTGTTACCAAAAAGGTTCAAATCTCGATTAGTTACATGTACTAAGTTATCTTTTATTTACTTGGCCAACTTAAGTGATTAAAGTATATTAAGAAGGACTTAGTTAACTGCCATTCATTTTTAATGGTGTGTTTTATACCAGCTATGGTAAAGATTTGGTCTGTCAAAATTCAAGTATGGACCTCATGTTCAAGACTTCACCCTTCTTGGTCTCTACACATCTATCCAAATTATAAAATGTCACTAGATATCAACTGATCATCATTCGCAATGGTTTCTGAGAAAGCTTTAGTTTGAGCTCGCGTTTTGATTGGCCACCAGTGAGCATCACATTTTTTGCTCCTAATCGCGATAACTTTGATCACTTTTGCTCTATTCTCTGCAGAAGCCATTGCTTGTATACAACAGGCAGAAACACATGGACAGGTTCATATGACCGCATTTGATGTCAGCAAGTTTTCAACCATCATTCATGCGCTCTTAAAATAAAGCGATACATCATGAGTTTGGTGTGTGAAATCAGAAATATGACGCAGACATGGAATTTTTTGGCGAATGCTTGGGAAAAACAACTTTGTAAGTCATAGCCTAAGTAGTTAAAATTGAAGAGAGACCCCATTTGTTGGATAAGGTTAAACCTTGAAGTAGAGAAACAGGAAATCAGAATCTTTGAATCTACATCCCTTGTCCATTCAAAAGCATTTCTTTTTAAATGATCCGGGGCTAAAGAAAAAGTATGGTCAGACCAGGCGATGCCACTGTGACAGGCATGGACCAGCACGGGCAATACGATCTTAGTTTTTTGGTTAACCCTGTCCATGCGAAGCGGGGTATTTTTGAAGACTGAAATAAAATAAAAATCTTACCCACAACACTTAAACTGAAAATGAACCATGCAATCTCAGAGAGTGTAATGGGGTGTAATACCTGCTAAATACACACAATACACACGTTAAGGTCTCTACACACCTATATGAATGTTCTTTCTGAATTCTCGTACGTATCTCCATCAAAAACAATGAGCCAATGACACACCGCATCTGGTCAAACGATGGATGTGAACAAAAAAAAAGGTTGGTTTTATAATATCGGCTTGGTTTTTCGCAAGGGGAATAACCAAAGAATGCTGCCTCTTTTGATGATGTGAGGGGGACATAAAAGAGCGGTTGTTTGATGCTCCGTACACACCTCACATCAACCTTATGACAGGAAATCGAGATGAAGAACAATGCGATAAAGAGCTTTGGAAGAAATCACAAAAGAGGAGAAAAGTCCATTCAGAAGCTTGTATTCTGATTATCAGCAGTGAAAACCACACGCACCAAAGAAACTGATTCACGCCCGAAAAAGTTATTAGTAACAAATCACTACATATGAGCGCCAACTAATGGCAAGAAGCATCACTGCAACAACATCAAATAGTAGATTGTGAAATGCACCCTGCCGAGAAGCCATTAGAACGTTCGTGCAAATCTCAATTCGGATAGATGTGTATGGACCTTAAGGGTGAAGTCTTGAGGTCCAAACTTTTAGCAAACTTGTTTCAAACTTAACACAAACTTGAAAAGAGATGTTAGGTGAACAAAGCATATTAAGATTTCAACAACAATACAAAGTAACTACTTTTAGACATACCTTGATATTTAAAGGTGGAATTAATAGATATTACATATTAATGTGTCATTGATAAAAAACACTATATTTTAGTCACACTCAACTCTTTGTCAAAAACACATACTGAGGTGTTCAATGAAAACCTAGCTGTCAGTTTAAATATTACAATTCAGTACAAATCAGCAGCTTTTATTTTCACTATGCTGAACATTGCACTTAGATCAACTGAAGACCAGTCAATCACGCACATTTCCTGTGTTCACAATCAAGCTTCATGATTCTCCACAGCCTGAACCAACAGTCCAAAGACAACACACCGAAAAATTGACACAACTCCCCTCGAGTCACTCACCACACACACGAGCGAGCGAGCGCGCGCGCTGTTTTGATTGTTTCATCCGTTCACCCACAACTTTCTCTCTGCTGCTGAACCGTTCAGTGTATTTATTCACAAATTTACCGGAGGACTCGTTCGCGTCGCCGCTCACCTCTCGGTTATTCCGCCGCGAAAGGACGCAACCCTCCGACTTTATTCCCGTTGGAGAGCGCGCCAACGATGGCTCCACTCCGCGACGTATTCCGCCATACTGGATTGTGGAGAGCGGTCACGTGTCGCTTCCCCGGCGCATGTCCTCCAAAGGCGGGCGCTACCTTCAGCCGAGCCCCGCGTCTCACCGCCAGGCTCTCACGGAGGATCCGAAAGTGAGGAATCGAAAAGTGTTACTGGAGAGTCGAACGGCATGATGACTCCTGGAGAAAAAGATAATAACGTTACACACTATTCATAGGCTGAATAAAAATGATAAAAAAAAACACTTGAAAGGCTAATGCCTTTTGTTTCTGTAGTTTAGTTGTTAATAAATACATAAAATTAACTGTAAGCATTATTGAAAATGCAAAGTGCAACAAAATATTGGTGTTTATGTATTTTTGTTATGACATTGACTGACGTTAGGGAAAACAACGAGTTTTTATTTCACCAACAAACTGTGATGTTAATGATTCAATAGTATGGGTTAACTTACACGAGCGATGTAACTGGTGCCCAAGAAATGACTCGGTTTTGAATCGGATCTTTACGTTCATAAATATGATGCACGACAGGGGTAGGTGAAAAAATAATACAATTAACTATATGCATAGTTGACAATGCAAAATGAAACAAAGAAACTCAAATTTTGTTAGATAAGTATTTTTGTGTTTTGTTAGTATATTATTAGTGTACTCATCATTAGTGTCAGTCGCAAGCAGTCTACTCTGCAGCTTTCTTTTAGGGGTGCTAAGGTGAAGTTAAGGAGGGCTATAAGCATCCCTAAAAATGGCCTATATGCACTCAAACATATTACCCGTAGTCTTTTCTCCAAAGCTAAACCAACCAATCAATCACTTTTTATTGAGTTAATTTTTTGTTTTGCTTTAAATGTGTATGTTGTCCAATTTTATTTAAGTCATGAATGTATTTATATTTTATTTGAAATAAATTCCACAGGCACTGCATTGTTATTTTTCCTCAATGAAGCTAACTGGTTAGGCTATTAAATGCATTTATTCAGCTTCATCTTTTGTGTCCTCTGAACTCTTAACATACATAAGCACACACTCTTCTGTTGTTAGACGAACTTGTCTGATGGTTCCTGAGCATCATGGGAATGTAAAGCGATGTTGTGGTGGCCAATGTTACTCCAGTTGCTCTGTGAAATACTCTGAGGACTATAGAATTTCAGCACAAAGATTCATGATCACTCGGATTGCCTTGTCAATGGCTTGTTTAGTGCACACCAAAAGCTGCAGAGAGGTACAAAACAAAAATGATTTTCCTTTCTAATCTAAAAATAAATTAAATTAAATGTTATATTCAATAACATTTAGCTAAATATTCGACCATCTACCAGCTTTAACTGCACCTTTAATAACAATAGGCTTCTAATACAGAGTGTAACAAAAACATTTTTTAGATTACTTCAAACTTAAAATTAACATAAAAACAAACCTCAAGTTATTTATATTTGAGCGAATTTAAGATAGAAATTTTGAACTATTAACAGAGTTATACCTCAACTCTTTGATTTCACTTTTACTTGTATAAGGTCTGAAGTGTTCCATTCTGTTTGTAATGAATTAGCTTCAAAAACACTACTAGATAATAAGAAGAGGCTCAAAACATACTTAGCTTGTTCCATCTCCGAGTTGCTTGGCTGCAGTTGTGCATGAGAGTGTCCTGTTTTCAGCCAGAGGCTTTCAAACAATTCCACCTGGATTTGTGACAGTAATTATCACTTCCAGGGAAAAGCAACTAACTTAATTAATTTCTGCAAAGTTTCTAGTTTCAAACACTGAACATGAAAACAACAACATGAAGCAAATGAGCTCAAATAGATGCCAAGAAGAGAAAGCTTTGCTCTCTTGTCAAGACATAAGCTATTTTCACATAGTTCAATTATGCTTTGTTGAGTTTTCTCAGCTCTTTAAACTCAACAACTTTAAACTCAAACTGAACTGCAGTTCAACTCGAGCATAGAACAAACATTCTGAAATAAACTGATAAAAATGGAACTCTTTCACTGATAGAGGCAGATATGCGCCTTGGTGAGAACCATAAGCCATGGCTTTGTTGGAGAGAAAGCACAAGGTTTTCAGAGGTATGAGATTCACATGTAAAGTTCTCAATGTTTTAACTTTTAACTTAATATTCAATTGAGGAAATGTTAGAAGCACAGTAGTTTACAAGCTATAACATAGTAGCTGGTATCTGGTTTATGATGGTCAAAGCTAAGTAGGTAGGCCAGCTGAAACCAGCTACTGTGTTATAAAAAAAAAGCATAATCTGATCATGCCAGATATCTTTTTCAGTTAATCTTAACAGTTACATATTTTATCAGTAGTTACAAATGTGTGGCAATCACAGCATGTTCATGTCAAACTGAATAGGAGCTTAGTAGCTAGTTAAATCTGGCCACCACAGCTTTGAGATGTTAGACAAGCTCATAGCATCTATGACCATCTCAAAACACATGCCATTTTTCAAAATTTGAGCTGGAAGCTCCAATAGTGACTTCAACTCCCAGGAAACATGAACCCCTTAGTGACCTTACAATCTAGCAACTAGCCCTTGTGTTTTAGTAACCAACCAGTGACATCCATCTATCCTAGCGATCAACCCTTACAGCTAAACAATCACTTAGCAACCTTCTTTTACATCTTACCAGCTACCAAGTGATCAATTTGTCTACCACATTAACTACCTTGCCCCCTTAAGATGAAACTAAGCAACCACCCTGTCTGCCCCCTAGTGGACATTCTTGCATAACCATCTTCAGCTTTATTTTGGAACATGGTAGCTAGTTTAAGCTAATCAACCACCTCAGTTTCCACTTCAGCTACCATGTAACCATCCCCTCCTACTGCAAAAAACAACAACCAGTCCAGTTCATACAAACTTAATTGAGCTTTCATATGTCAGACCTTGACATGCTCTAGAATTCCACTAGTTTGGGGTCCAATGGATATTGAGGTTATTCCTGTTTTGAACCCCTACTCTAGGAGTAGTTGAGGTGAGTAGGGGGGCCTTACAGCGATACAGCGGTTTCTCAACTTGATGCTACAGGCCTGTTACCCACTGCTGTGTGTCTGTGTTCACAGAGCTAAACTGATCTAAGGCTTCTAAGGTTCAGACTGCAGCTCAATTCTGATTTTTTTTAATAGAAATTAAGAATGGAGCCGCCATCCTTCAGCCAAATGATTTTAGAAAAAAGACAAAAAAGAAATATGCATTAGTTCTATTACTTCACTTTCCTTCCACTGGTTTCTTTCAGCTCCGCTCTCACCCATTATTATTGTAAAAACTACACATCCATTTTCAGAAATGCGATGTCTGTCCCCATACAATGGCGTGAAAGTTACATAAATGCGAACAGGCTGTTCAGACTGTGGTCACATTGCAAAAAATCGGATATGTATTAGATTCAGAACCACATACGAAAGCGACCTGGGACATATTTAAAAACATCTGAAATGAGCTGTTCAGACTATTCTGAAAATATTAGATACAAGTCACATATGACAAAAAAAATCTGATTTTGGTCACTTTGGGCTGTCTCAGCATAGCCAAACAGGGACAAAATTTTTAGTCAAATGACTTTTTTCTTGATTGCATCAGACTTTCTTCGCATAAAAAGGAGGCTTTCATTTTTTAATGATGAAAAGTTCTCTTTGGGTGTCTTGTGCTATGTAATTAAGAAATGAGTCTCCAAGCACAAACCATTCCTTATGTTGAGAGGATCCCCGATGTGTAATGTTACCGGATGTGGCAGCTTCAGAATGGAGAAGCTCTGATCCAGTAAATGTCATCGTTATGCAGAATAGCCGCAATACAGAGTTCAACGGCGCTTAAGCATCCAACCCAAGCGGGTCGGTTGAGATAGGGGGTGGGAATATGAGGGGCTATGCATGTAACTGAGTGGAAAGACTTGATAAACTGCTGTCTGTGGCGCTCGATTTATCTCAGTTTTGCAGAACCATACACAAGCCTCATTATGCTCTGGTCATTGTGGATTAATGTGTGTAGTTTCGGCTGACAAACTGTAAGCTCTCAATGGAGAAATGGACACTGATCGCTCTATTTACACAGGCGTTAAATCCCAGCTCAGAGGACTTATCTAACTGGTATTTTTTCATAGTTCACCATGCACAGACATAGATCTGACACATTAGAGTTTTGAAATTAAAACAGGAACACTCTTTTTCAATTTGTGTAAAGTTACTTTGGTCCCTGAAGAGGAATGGAGTAGATTCTAAAATTAATTTAATTTTCCTAAAAATCTGATTATGCCAATGCTGCTTTATTTTTTTGACTAACCTTAAAGCCAACTTGCCTTTTTCTCTTCATATGTTGTGAATTGGTAACATTTGTTAGCTGCCATCATAAATGAGAAAGAAACAAGCTAACAAACAATAAATCCTATCATGCTGAGAATCCAACAGATTCAAGAAGTTGAAAGAGGAATCGACACATGGATTGACAGGTTTACTGCTGTTTCTGGATGTGTACAGATCAGTGGACTGATGCATGAAAATAATTATGGGACAGATGGGTGAAACAATGGGTGGATGAGAAAGGTGCAAAGATGAATGGATGGATGGATTAAGGAATACATAGTTTATAAAGTAAACACAAGCTCTCATTTTGGATGTGATCACACCCTTATGATTAATTCCAACGCTTCATTTGTTCTTCCTATGAGCAGCTCAAAATATCGTAATGGGTTTGACTTGCATAATCGAGTGTTATCAAAAGTAACAAAAAATTCAGAACAAAATCTAGATGCAGAGTACACATGAGAAGACATCCAATGATTGGAAGCTAGTGATTTTAACTCTTACCTCTCTGACCGGAGTCAGTTTGTTCATGTAAATGGAGACTCATCGGACACAATAGCAGTAGAGTATGGAGTTCCTCAAGGATCCGTTTTGGGACCCATCCTATTCTCAATATACATGCTGCCCCTTGGCAAAATTATTAGAAGACATGGTGTTAGTTTCCATTGCTATGCAGACGACACCCAGCTCTATATATCAGCAAAACTTAACGACCCTTTAAAGCTAAATAAGATCTCAGAATGTGTTGCTGATATCAATGATTGGATGAATGAAAATTTTCTTATGCTAAATCCAGATAAAACAGAAATATTACTTATTGGCTCTAAAAAGCAATTACAGAATCTCTCTGCTTCACATATGGAACTGGGGGGACACACTGTTAATTTTTCCACTACAGTTAAAAATCTTGGCGTTATTATAGATAGTGAACTGACGTTTAAGAACCATATCTCTTATGTTACTAAGACTGCTTTCTTTCACCTCAGGAATATTGCTAAAGTGCAGAACATGCTGTCTATCGTAGATGCAGAAAAATTAGTGCATGCTTTCATGACCTCCAGAATGGATTATTGTAATGCTCTGTTAGCCGGCTGTCCAGCCACCACGCTACAAAAATTACAGTTAGTCCAGAACGCAGCAGCTAGAGTTCTCACAAGAACAAAGAAATATGATCACATTACATCGGTTTTGTGCTCTCTTCATTGGCTTCCTGTACAATATCGCATTGACTACAATATTCTGCTCCTTGCCTTTAAGGCACTGAATGGCTTGGCTCCGGCCTATCTGAGCAGTCTCCTATCACGATATATTCCAGCTCGCTCTCTCCGATCAAAAGAAGCAGGACTATTGATTATACCAAAGGTTAGTAAATCCACAAGAGGTGGAAGAGCGTTCTCATATAGAGCCCCGAAGCTCTGGAATAAACTCCCGGTGTCAGGATCTCTATCTCGTTTTTCTCTCTGTCTCCTGTCCGCATCTCGGCTAATTATGTTATCTGTCGCAGCTGCTTCTCGTTTCGTTAATTGTCTCCGCTATTTAAGTTCCCCTGCTATGTCTCATCTTTGTGAGTTGTTGTTCGTCTTCATGTTCGCTGATGCTCTGCTCTAGCTCGTCTCTTGTGGCCTGTCTCGTTTACGTAGCCGGTGTGGAGTACTGCACTCAAGCCTCACCCGAGGAACCGAGGATCGCGGTGGACTGACCGCTCGGACTAACCCTACCTGCACCTCCTTAAAAGAGCAGAGGACCTGTCGCCTCCCGCGGGGTTTAGCGCACCTGCCCCAAGACTTTTGTTTATAGTTTGAGACTCTGAACTGTGTTCCTGTTCTGTTGAACAGCGGTTTTGATTTAACCGTTTCAGTCATTAAAGACTCTGGTTACCGATCCCTTGCTTCTGGGTCCTTCTTACCTCAGTCACACGACAGAACAACTCACCAACCCATGGATCCAGCAAGGGACTCTCCTACCCGCCGCACCGTGGAACAGCAAGGTATCCTGCTCGGACGCCACGCGGAGGAGCTCGCTTCAGCCAGGCAAACGATGGATTCCCTCTCCACTCGGGTCCTGGAGCTCACCGAGCAGCTCCAGACGCTGCGCTTTTCCAGATCTTCACCAGCCCAAGGGGCAGCAGAACCCAGGGTTAATAACCCTCCGTGTTACTCCGGTGAGCCAGCTCAGTGTCGTGAGTTTCTCCTCCAGTGCGAAATTGTGTTCTCCCTCCAACCCTCCACCTATGCTGAAGAACAAGCCCGGGTGGCTTACGTCATCTCCCTTCTCAAGGAGAGGGCCCGGAGCTGGGGAACTGCTGTCTGGGAGTCCGGAGCAGAGTTTTGCTGCCATTATGAGTCCTTCAAGGCAGAGATGATAAAGGTCTTCGACCGTTCGAGCTTCGGTGAGGAGGCTTCGAGACGGCTCGCTATGCTCCGGCAGGGGGATCGTTCCGCAGCCGATTTCGCCATCGAGTTCCGCACCCTTTCTGCAACGGCCGGATGGAACGAGGTAGCTCTCCGTGCTCGGTTCCTGGAGGGGCTCAACTCCGAGTTACGAGGAGAGTTATTCGCCCACGATCTGCCCGAGGGTTTTGACCGGTTGGTGGAGCTCGCTTTACGGGTGGAGAGGAGGCTCGCCACTCGTCCTCGTTCCCGGGTCGCCGCTCCCCGAGAGTCATAAGAGGGTCTCTTCTCAACCGGTTCGCTCCCTACGGCAGCCGAGGGGCGTTCCGAACCCATGCAGCTGTCTCCCATCCGAATTTCCTCCTAGGAGCGCCAGAGGAGAATCATAAACCGCCTCTGTTTATACTGCGCCGCTGCCGGGCACCAGTTCTCCGTCTGTCCGGTAAAAGCCCACGCCCGGCGGTAGACCGAGGAGTACGGCTGGGCGTGTCATCCATATCCTCGGACGCAGTCCCTCGAACGACGCTCCCCATCCAGATTGAGGTCGGTTCCGTGGTCCACTCTGGCGAGGCGCTGTTGGACTCCGGTGCCGAGGGGAGTTTTGTGAACAGATCGTTCGCTGAGGCGTGTCGGATTCCGCTTCTTTCGCTGGAGAGACCCACGGTGGTTCGTGGTTTCGATGGGCGGAGTCTAGCAGAGGTCCGTTACGTCACAGAACCGGTACGACTTCGGGTGTCCGGTAACCACCAAGAAACTATTTTTTTTTATGTGTTAGACTGTTCTGACTGTTCTATTATACTCGGGCATCCTTGGCTCGTTAAACATAACCCGCAGCTAGACTGGGCTAGAGGGGGAATTAGGTCATGGGGTTTATCTTGTCATAACTCGTGTCTCATGTCCGCTTCCTCTCCACTGACTTCTGTTTCTGCTTTACAGGACGAGCACGTTGATCTTGTGGGCGTTCCCGCCGAGTATCACGATTTAAGAGCGGTCTTTAGCAAGTCACGTGCCACCTCTCTTCCTCCTCACCGGCCCTATGATTGCACTATTGATTTGTTACCGGGGGCGAGTCCTCCCCGGGGTCGTTTATATGCCCTGTCGCGTCTCGAGAGAGAGGCGCTTGAGAGTTACTTAACGGAGTCGCTCGCCGCGGGTACCATTGTTCCATCCACGTCACCTGCAGGGGCGGGGTTTTTTTTTGTCAAAAAGAAAGATGGTTCGTTGCGCCCATGTATAGACTATCGGGGATTAAATGAAGTCACTGTCAGAAACAGATACCCCCTTCCCCTTATGTCAACTGCTTTTGATCTTCTGCAGGGGGCTTCTGTATTTACTAAGCTGGACCTACGTAATGCTTATCACCTAGTGCGGATTAAGCAGGGGGATGAGTGGAAGACTGCCTTTAACACACCTATCGGTCATTTTGAATATAAGGTCCTTCCTTTTGGGTTGGCTAATGCCCCGGCGGTTTTCCAAGCTCTCATAAATGACGTTCTCCGAGATATGCTTAATGTTTTTGCTTTCGTTTACTTAGACAACATCCTGATTTTTTCTCCCGATCTGGAGACACATGTGTCACAGGTTCGTAAAGTGCTTCATAGATTGCTTGAGAACAAGCTCTTCGTCAAGGCTGAGAAATGCATGTTTCACCAACGCTCGGTCTCTTTTTTAGGTTACATAGTCTCTGAGACGGGTGTGAGTATGGACCCTGCTAAGGTCCGAGCGGTCCAGGATTGGCCGGAACCTGAGACACGCACTGCGTTACAGCGATTTTTGGGGTTTTCTAATTTTTACAGGCGATTTATTCGCAACTTTGGTGAGATTGCTGCGCCCCTGACTGCGCTTACTTCTGCTAAATCCCACTTTGCTTGGACGGCTTCCGCTCAGCGTGCATTCGACCACTTAAAGTCTCGATTTTCCTCCGCGCAGATTCTTATTACACCGGACGCCAACAGCCAGTTTATCGTCGAGGTGGACGCATCCAACGAAGGGGTCGGGGCGGTTCTCTCCCAATGCTCGCCAACTGATGGCAAGGTACACCCCTGTGCTTTTTTTTCTCGCCGCTTTAACCAAGCTGAGCGGAATTACGATATCGGCAATCGAGAGCTCTTAGCTATACGTCTAGCTCTGGAGGAATGGCGTCACTGGCTCGAGGGAGCAACGGTGCCGTTCCTCGTTTGGACGGATCACCGTAATCTCGAGTACATTCGCTCAGCCAAACGACTTAATACCCGCCAGGCTCGCTGGACCCTGTTTTTTGGTCGTTTCAATTTTACGATTTCTTTTCGACCTGGAGCCAAGAATCAGAAGCCTGATGCTCTCTCGCGCCAATTTGACCCAGAGGACACACCATTCTCCAACGAGCCCATACTTCCACCTGAGATCGTGGTTGGGAACTTGACCTGGGGTATTGAGCGTCAGGTAGAGGCTGCTCTGTTGCGCGAGGGCGGTAATCAGCTTTGTCCGTCCGACAAGCTATATGTGGTTAAGTCACTTCGTCCGGCGGTCCTTCGCTGGGGACACTCTTCCAAGTTCGTTGCCCATCCAGGGGTCAAAGGTACCCTGGAGGCGGTTTGTCAACGCTTTTGGTGGCCATGCATGGCACGTGAGGTCAGAGACTTTGTTCGCACTTGTCCTGTTTGCGTTCAGTCCAAGTCAGGTAATAGACCTCCCGCTGGACTGTTACAACCGTTACCCATACCTTCGCGACCCTGGTCTCATATCGCCTTAGATTTTATCACCGGTCTGCCGGAGTCCCGGGGTAACACGGTCATTCTCACCGTGGTAGATCGGTTCTCCAAGGCAGCCCACTTTATTCCGCTTCCGAAACTACCCAACGCTCGCGAGACTGCCATCGCCATGGTCAATCAAGTCTTTAGAATTCACGGCTTACCTAACGATGTAGTCTCGGATAGAGGTGTCCAATTCACCTCTAGGTTTTGGAGGGAGTTTTGTAAGCAGATTGGCACGTCACTCAGTCTTTCGTCGGGATTTCACCCACAGACCAACGGGCAGGCCGAACGGGCTAACCAAGATATCGGTCGCCTCTTACGCTGCCTGGTCAGAAACTGTCCGGCGTCTTGGTGCGATCAGCTCTCATGGGCTGAGTACGCTCATAACGCGACCCCGACCTCCGCCACAGGGGTCTCTCCTTTTCGGGCATGTCTCGGTTACCAACCCCCTCTCTTTCCCAGTCAGGAGGTAGAGGCCAACGTTCCTTCAGTTCTGGCCTTCATCCGACGTGCCAGACGCACCTGGTGAGTGGTCCAGAGGGCACTGGAGGTGACCAGGGAGCGCTACTGACGCTTTGCCAATCGTCACCGCTCAGTTGCACCACATTATATCTGCGGACAGAAGGTCTGGCTCTCCACCTTCAACCTTCCACTCCGTCTTCCCTCCCGCAAGTTGGCGCCACGTTTTATTGGTCCTTTTCCTATCACTAAAATTATCAGCCCCACCGCTGTTCGCCTACGCTTACCCAACTACCTAGCCCGCGTCCATCCGGTGTTTCATGTCTCGTGCCTCAAACCGGCCATACTGTCGCCCACTCATCCTCCTCCTACCCCGCCTCCCCCCTTACTCATTGAGGGAGCTCCCGCGTATCGGGTTAAGACGATTCTTGACGCTCGCAGACGGGGTCGGGGACACCAATTCTTAGTCGATTGGGAGGGGTATGGGCCTGAGGAGAGAAGTTGGGTTCCCTCAAGGGATATCTTGGACCGCTCTTTAATCGACGATTTCTATTCTTCTCGTCGCTCGTCCTTGGGTAGCGCCTAGAGGCGCTCGTTAGTGGAGGGGTACTGTCAGGATCTCTATCTCGTTTTTCTCTCTGTCTCCTGTCCGCGTCTCGGCTAATTATGTTATCTGTCGCAGCTGCTTCTCGTTTCGTTAATTGTCTCCGCTATTTAAGTTCCCCTGCTATGTCTCATCTTTGTGAGTTGTTGTTCGTCTTCATGTTCGCTGATGCTCTGCTCTAGCTCTTCTCTTGTGGCCTGTCTCGTTTACGTAGCCGGTGTGGAGTACTGCACTCAAGCCTCACCCGAGGAACCGAGGATCGCGGTGGACTGACCGCTCGGACTAACCCTACCTGCACCTCCTTAAAAGAGCAGAGGACCTGTCGCCTCCCGCGGGGTTTAGCGCACCTGCCCCAAGACTTTTGTTTATAGTTTGAGACTCTGAACTGTGTTCCTGTTCTGTTGAACAGCGGTTTTGATTTAACCGTTTCAGTCATTAAAGACTCTGGTTACCGATCCCTTGCTTCTGGGTCCTTCTTACCTCAGTCACACGACACCCGGATGTTGTCCGCAGCTCAGCTACGCTCACAGATTTCAAAACTAAATTAAAAACATATCTGTTTAAACTGGCATTCCAATAATTATCTCTTGGTATTTGTCTAAACAGATATGGTGCCTGAGCACCATATACATACAAACTGTTTGAAAAAACAATGTGGTTCAATGTTCCTCTCTAACCTCTCCTCATCATTTATCTCTCCTCCTGCAGCTGATGCTGATCACTTGTTTGTTGTCTATGTTACAGTTTACTAACCGTTTTCTCCATTTCTTAGTTCCTGTTTTGTCTTTGTTTGTTTTTTGTTTTTCAGGTCCTGTCCGGCAAACCGTTCATCGATGGATTTTTGGTTTGTATGTTCTTTATGCTGGGGAGGTGATTAGCGCCTGCCTCAGTCAGCGGGAGTCCCCTCTCAGAGGGAACTCCTGTCTGCTCTGCCTGATCCTCATGGGGACTTTGTGAAGCTGCTTTGAAAGCAATTGCTAAAGAAGCGCTATATAAAAACTGATTGATTGATTGATTGATTGATTGATTTTGCACCTTCAAAGTGGAAGCTCTGATGAATTTTATAGTGCCCCTATTGTGTTTTTAGTTTATTGTCTACTAGTTAATCTCCAGCAACAGATTGGCACGATTCTAAACACTTTAGTTGTCTTTTAACATACATTTCTTTTTACCAGATTCCTCACATATGATTTTTTATTGAGTTGATGCATTTGGAGCTGTTCACGTAGCTGTTGTTTTAACTTTTTTTTTTGCCCCGATATGAGTGAAATGACAACCAATACACCGGAACAGTGGTGGAAAGAGTACTGAAATATTATACTCAAGTAAAAGTACCATTACTTGACAAAAAACGTAACGAAAGTTTGGTAAAAGTTTCCATTATAAATAATACTCAAATTATTAAAAAGTAGCCTTTCTAAAGTACTCAAGAGTAGTGAGTAGTGATTACTGCACTTTCACCTTATATCTTACTAATGGGTGCTGTTGGTTTGAAGTTTAGAAAAAGAAATGCCATTACCATTCTGCAGGAATATTATTTCAGAAAAAAAAAAAATAATATGAAAGGTCACAAAGGACAGTAACACAAAGATTGAGCTTGTTGGACATCTCATACACTAGTCATACACTAGTCGGTGACCACTTTAATACAGTAAAAAATTGTTGAAAGCTATTGATGTTCTTTTGCGGCATCTTGAACAGGCTCCCACATTGTAATTCACATGTGCAGCATTTATAAAATGGCAGTACCAAATTATGCCCCTGGGTTTTATATTTGTTGTAGCATTTAAAACATTTGAACATAATTGAAAGGTACCTCAATGTGTTTCTTTAGATTAGAGCTAACATTAGAACTCAACAAAGTTGCCTGTGCAGGGAAAGTTGACATGACATGCTGATGAAGTTTCCCTTCTTATCCATCACATGAGAAAGTTCCTTCAGGTACGGCTTGAGATCCTAAATTCCTGAATTTATGCTGACACATGGTAACACATCACTTTCACAATCACACAAATCTTGCCTCAGACAGGTGTCTTGGCATCAATCTGTCTGAAGGTTTTTTAATCCGTGATTTGATTAAACAGGAATCATAAGATTTTCCCTTTTTCCAATGAAAAATTAGAAAACAAATGAGCAATTGCAGGATGAAGAACAATAGCGTACAGATGAAGCAGAAAAATGTACTCAATTGAAAAGTAAATATTTTTTTAACTACTCACAAAATTACAATAAAAAACTACTCAATTACAGTAATTTGAGTATTTGTAATTTGTTACTTTACACCACTAAACCACAGCCTCTGTTGTGTTCGAGCAGATAAAGAATTAAAACGACAGCTACGCAACAGCAACAAATGAGTCAAATAAAGGAGGGATTTAAAATGGAGATTTAAGAAACGAATCAGATGTGAGTCACTGAAAAATACAGTGAGTATAAATGCATTATAAACGACCCGAAAGTGAAAATTGGTAGACTCATAGATTTGTCATGGGATGCTAGGAGCTTTCTACTCAGACATTTATAGAACTCAAGTTTACATAATTATTTGTTTACCTTACACTGATTGAGTCTGACGGCTGCCAGGCCAATTCCTCAACAGGGCTGTGATTTTGTCCCTCGGACCGCTTCCCATTTTAGTAAACAGCCAATAGACTCAAAGGCTTTTTTCTTTTTTTGACAAAATAAGGTGCACCTCCTCACCCTAAACAACAGTGGGAAATGCACCAGAGGCAGAATCCCTGCACAGTCGACAGGCTCAGATGCTAGACGAGGGATCTCCTCCAGCTTTCATCTCCTCTCTGCTGTTGCTGGTGGCTGTATGGAACACTCCTAAGGGACAGCTTGTTGCTAGATATTTTATGCCATGCAGAGCTCTGCTGTTTGTTTGTTCCTCACATCTGACAATCCGAATTCCATCTCCCACAGGTTTCTCTTACGTAAAGGAGCCAATTAGTGAAGACACTCCAAACAGGGTGTAAAAACATGGTCCGGCATTAGACTGAGGGCAACTAATATAGGACAGGGACTAATACTGGGCTAATTAAGAGTCGCAGCACATTTACATAATTAGGTTGTATAATTTATTGTTGTTCTAGATCTTGGCATTTTATGGCTGGGAGACTACCGAATGGATTATGAAGACGTTTCTTGATGCTCTCAAACTAAAAATACTGTTTAGTTCAGAGGATATTCTAGGAGTTAAGCTTTAGGGTTGCTCAGCTCCAAAGGAACCATGGATAAGTTTGTGGTTTAAAGTCCTCAAATCGCTTAAAACCGTCCATGGTTCAGATCAAGTATTTAGATTTACATTGTCCAGGTTTTAAAGGCAAACAATATCAAACAAAAGATATTTAAATATTTAAAAATTTATTTTGAGAACAATGCAATAAATGAAAATAATGGATCTGCACAGCATGCTACTAATGTTCTTTTTCAGAAACATCAGATGATTACAATGATTATTACCAAAAGTAAGCAAGCTTCCAGTAATTGCCAATAACAGACTTTTAAATGAAAATAAATCATGGCAAATACAGAATGTGCACAATGAGTTGCTTGCACAGCAAAATCATGAGAGTATGATTTTTTTTTTGCATTTAGCTTTACAACACTCACAAGAGCTTTTTCTTGTTTCTCAATTTAACAAAAAAAGCTTAACTTGACTTTTCGATTTAAGGACCAAATATACTAAAGTAATAAACAGAGTAGAAATATATATTTTTTAAAATTATTATTATTATTTTCTTTTGCAAACGACAGGATATTCAAAGCTTGTACTCACACAACCAATGCATTTCAAACATATTTACATTATATTTCATGCTGAAAACTCTTATCGGGATCAAGATATACACTGTAAAAATTATAAAAAAGTGTAGAAAGTACTGAAAAAAACCTCCATCACTTTTCAATTCCAATGGAATATTTTATTAGTTTAGATGCAAAAGTTTAGTTCACAGTTTGAAATAAAAAATACTTAATAAATAAATAAAAAACAATGTTACAATAGTAAATAAATCTAGTACAATATATTTAAACAGCAAAAAGACATCCTATAATATTGCTCTATTTTATGTGTATTTTTATAATACATTTTGTGTTTACCTGATAAGTTATTTCTTTATTATTGTAGCTTATTTGTAAAGCTACATCCTAAAAATAACAAAATAGCTGAAATCCTAAGACTTAGTGATAACGGGTCCATTTGCATGGCTGCGAATATAAATTGAGTAAAATCTGAAGCAAAAAGCTTTCATGCTGATGTAGCATGTTGTCTTCGAGCTAAAAGGGGGAAATTGCAATAAAGTGGAACTGACAAATGCATAAAATCACAACAGTGAAAAATCCACCCCCTCCAAACAAGATGATCCTTTTAGAAAAGAGCTTCTTCTCATTATAACCTTCAAAATCAGAAAGAGCACATCCCAGGAGACAAAGATTTAACCTCTCAAGAGATGACTAAATCAGCTCATTTGTATCTCAAGAATAACACTGTATAGGCGTGAAGGATTTTGGTTTGCACGCTGGGTTCACTATTAACAAGCAAATGCATCACTCAAGAGCATAAAGCTTCCTGTGATGGCACACAAACAAGATAATCTTATAAACTCCTTTCTGACTTAAGCAATTACACATGTAGAAAAGAAGAAAAAACATCAGTAGGTGGCCTAAAATCACTTAAACTTTTTATTATAATTGTCCTCAATTAAAGCAAAGTGAGCTCAAAGCTGAGGGACAAAACTGATTTCTGTTGATACACTCATCAAATTTATTCTACTTTATTTTTATGCCTATTTTTATGACTTTACTGGTATTGTAGTAATAATCCCAAGTGTAATAAAGTTATCTGGTTAGAAGTGTATACAAGTGTAGAAGGGTAAAAGTCATAAGGGTAAAGGGTCAAGGGTAAAAGGACATATTTAATAATGCCTGATTAACAGAGGGGGGTCTAGTGAGTAACCCATGAACTTGGCATACTCTCTGCATGCACCTACAACATGGACAGCAGTTGAAGCTGAAACCAATTAACTTTTGAGTTAACACTGCGTCATAAGAAGTATAAAAGATGAATATACACAGTTAGCAGAGAGAAGAGGGAGGATCCAGCGCTCGTCTCTTGTACCAGAGAAAAAGCTGATGATAAACAACCAGAACTTTGCATGGAAAAAATACTTGTGTTTGTGATTTTCAACACTGGTTGAATGCTTTTTTACTTGAGAATGAATAATATGTTTTGGAATATATTTAAAAAGCAATTCATAAAATTGCAATTACCTACTAACAAGGTCTTTTATTTAAAAATGTTTAAGACTTTGAGATAGAAAAGCATTGTAAGGAAACAGAGTGCCTAACCAAACCTGAGAAGGGTTCAATATTTTTTTTTTTTAACAAGGTTATAAGTAGGGATGCACTGATACGAGTATCGGTTTGATACCACATTTTCTAAAGTACTCATACTCGTTAAAGACCCCCGATACCGGGGACCGATACCACGGTCTGAGAAATGTCTATGTTTGAGCGGCGTGTAAGGGGTTAATCACAGGCGCAGAGTGCATGCTCCCAAACTCCGGCTGCAGTTCTGAGCGGGAAGAAGGCAAGGTGAGACATGACATCCATGTGCAACTATTTCAAAGTAAATGAAGATGGCAAAACAAAGGCGGGCTAAAAGTTGTGCTCAGCAAAATTGTCCAGAGGAGCCTCAAAAGGTAGTGCATTTAACACAAGCAATTTAACCTCTTCTTCTTCTTTTTCTTTCGGCTGTTCCCAGTTTAGGGGTCGCCACAGCAAATCATCTGTTTCCACCTAACTCTGGCCTCAGTATCCTCTACTGTTGCACCAATTACCTTCATGTCCTCCTTCAGCACCCCCATATAACTTGTCTTTGGCCTTCCTCTTGCCCTCTTGCCTTGAAGCTCCATCTCCAACATCCTTCTACCAATATAACTACTATCCCTTCTCTGCACATGCCCAAACCATCTCAATCTGGCTTCTCTGACTTTGTCTCCAAAACAACCAACCTGAGCTGTTCCTCTGATGTGCTCGTTCCTAATCTTGTCCATCCTTGTCACTCCTAAACTGAACCTCAACATCCTCATCTCTGCTACTTCCATCTCGGCCTCGTGTCTCTTCCTCACTGCTACAGTCTCTAACCCATACATCATAGCTGGTCTCACTACTGTTCTGTACACCTTTCCTTTGATTCTTGCTGACACTCTTCTGTCACACAACACCCCTGACACTTTTCTCCACCCACTCCAACCTGCCTGCACTCGCCTCTTCACCTCTTTTCCACACTCCCCGTCGCACTGGACTGTTGACCCCAAATACCTAAACTCCTCCACTTTCTTGACCTCAGTCCCCTGTAACCTCACTGTTCTACTTCCCTCCCTCTCGTTCAAACACATGTATTCTGTCTTACTACGACTGACTTTCATTCCTCTTCTTTCTAGAGCAAACCTCCAACTTTCCAGGTGTCCCTCCACCTGCTCTCTACTCTCACTACAGATAACAATGTCATCTGCAAACATTATTGTCCATGGAGATTCCTGTCTGACCTCATCTGTCAACCTGTCCATCACCATAGCAAACAAGAAGGGACTCAAAGCCGATCCTTGATGTAGCCCCACCTCCACCTTGAACTCCTCCGTCTGACCTACAGAACATCTCACTGATGTCATACTCCTCTCATACATATCCTGAACTACTCTGACGTACTTCTCAGCCACTCCTGACATCCTCATACAGGACCATAGCTCCTCTCTCGGCACCCTGTCATACGCTTTCTCTAAGTCCACAAAGACGCAATGCATCTCCTTCTGACCATCTCTGTACTTCTCCATTAGCATTCTCAGAGCAAAAATTGCATCAGTAGTGCTCTTCCTGGGCATGAAGCCATACTGCTGCTCGCAAATATCCACTTCCCTTCTCAGCCTAGCTTCCACTACTCTTTCCCAGAGTTTCATTGTGTGGCTCATCAACTTTATACCTCTGTAGTTGTTACAACTCTGCACATCACCCTTGTTCTTAAAGACTGGCACTAGGACACTTCTCCTCCATTCCTCAGGCATCTTCTCACTCTCTAGAATCCTGTTGAATAACCTAGATAGGAACTCCACTGCTGTCTCTCCTAGACACTTCCACACCTCCACAGGGATGTCATCTGGACCAACAGCCTTTCCACTCTTCATTCTCCTCAGAGCCTTCCTCACCTCATCCTTTCTAATCTTTTCAACTTCCTGCTCTACAATGTTCACCTCTTCCCCCCTTCTTTCCCTCTCATTCTCCTCATTCATCAACTCCTCAAAATACTCCTTCCATCTTCTCTACACACTCTCCTCACTCGTTAGAACCCTTCCATCTCTATCTTTAATCACCCTTATCTGTTGCACATCCTTCCCATCTCTGTCTCTCTGTCTCGCTAATCTGTACAATTCCTTCTCACCTTCCCTCGTGTCTAACCTGGCATACAACTCATCATATGCCTTCTGTTTGGCCTTTGCCACCTCCCTCTTCACCCTGTGCTGTGATGCCTTGTAGTCCTGTCTACTTTCTTCAGTCCTTTGGATGTCCCACTTCTTTTTAGCTAGCCTCTTCCTCTGGATGATTTCCTGTACTTCCTCATTCCACCACCATATTTCCTTATCTTCTTTCCTTCTTCCTGCTGACACACCTAGCACTTTCCTACCTGTCTCCCTGATCACTTCTGCTGTAGTTTCCCAGTCCTCTGGAAGCTCTTCCTGGCCACCCAAAGCCTGTCTCAGCTTCTGTCTGAATTCCTCACAATCGTCTTCCTTTTTCAACTTCCACCACTTGGTCTTCTTTTCCATCTTTCCTCCCCTCTTCTTCCTGACCACCGGAAACATCCTACACATCACCATCCGATGCTGTCTGGCTACACTCTCTCCTACCACTACTTTGCAGTCAGTGATCTCTCTCAGATTGGCTCGTCTACTTAGGATGTAGTCCACCTGCGTACTCCTACCACCACTCTTGTAGGTAACTCTATGTTCCTCCCTCTTCTGGAAATAAGTGTTAACTACAGCCATTTCCATCCTCTTGGCAAAGTCCACCACCATCTGTCCTTCTGGATTCCTTTCCTTAACACCAAACCTGCCCATCACTTCCTCATCACCTCTGTTGCCCTCGCCAACATGACCGTTGAAGTCTGCTCCCACCACTACTCTCTCCCCTCTGGGAATACTCTCCATCACCTCATCTAATTCACTCCAGAATCTCTCCTTTTCTTCCAGCTTACAGCCTACTTGTGGAGCATAACCACTCACTACATTCAACATCACCCCTTCAATCTCAAACTTCAAACTGATCACCCTGTCAGACACTCTTTTCACCTCTAAAACATTCCTCACAAACTCCTCCTTCAGGATCACTCCTACCCCATTTCTCTTCCTATCCTCACCATAGTAAAACAGTTTGTATCCCACTCCAATACTACGCGCTTTGCTACCCTTCCACCTGGTCTCCTGCACACACAGAATATCTACCTTCCTTCTCTCCATCATGTCCGCCAGCTCTCTACCTTTCCCGGTCATTGTACCAACGTTGAGAGTCCCTATTCTCAGACCTATACTCTTGCCTTTCCTCTTCTCTCTCTGCCTACAAATCCTTCTCCCTCCTCTCCTTCTTTGACCAACAGTAGTCCAATTTCCACCGGCACCCTGTGGGTCAACAGCACCGGTGGCGGTCGTTGTTAACCCGGGCCTCGACCGATCCGGTATGGAAATCGAATTGATGACTTGCATACAAGCAATTTAACCAAGCACAAAAAATCCCAACTCGACAATAAGTACAAAGAGTTTACTCACACTTCTAAACCAACACAGCCCACGCTGCAGCAATCTCTTGTAAGACGAGAGAAAATGTCCAGAGACAATCCACGTGCTGTGAAAATAACACAGGCAATTATCGAGTACATTGCATTGAGTGACCAGCCACTCTTGGAGGTAGAATATTTGGGATTCCTGCATCTCCTCAATGTTCTGGAGCCCAGATATGATGTCCCAAGTCGCCGCTACATGACTGACACAGAGCTGCCTTAACAACACAATGTATCTACAGCCTACTGCAAACCTCCTCTGCGTTTAGTTTCACCACGGATATTTGGACAAGCAGTGTTAGCCCTGTGTTGCTAATTAGCCTAACATCCCACCGGATAGACAAGAGTTTCATGCCACAACGAGCCATATTACATGTGAAACAATTCCACAACTTCCACACCACCCAGGCTTAATTTATAAAAATTAAGATTTAAGTCCTTTTTTTATAACGATTTATTCTTTAATATGTTGCATAAGACATGCTGTTCATTGTACATAAATGGTCTTAATTACAAACTAGTACCTTGTTTGTTGTTGTTTTTCATTATATGGCTAAAGCTTTATCTGTACATTTAAGTCATGTGTGTATTAAGTATCAGTTTCGGTAAGTACTGAAATGCAAGTTTTCCTAAAAAGTAACATTGGTGCATCCCTAGTTATAAGTATAACATTTAGGTTGTGGGGAATTTGAAATGTTGATAATGTTAAACTAAACCAATTCCTGCAAAAACATTCCAACAGTAGCTTTTCCTTAATTTTGAGGGACATCTGGAGAGAGGTATTACTTACCTCCAAGTTGTGGAGTATTAAATAAAAAGTATTAAAATGATAACACTTTTTCAAGAGCTCCTCCTCCGCAGGTTCCGCAAAAGACGATTGTCAACTTTAAAACAACTTGATATTGCTCATTTGTTATAAGTTAATTGACTGTTTAACACCCTCCCACTAAGACTCTCCCTCCCACCACTCTGATACTACAAAACATCAATAATCAATTTAACGTCACCCAAACTTGTTTCTTACTCTTGCCTTTTCTTTCCTCTTTCAGAAAAAATATTCAATACTTCGAGCATCTTCAGTAAAGCGGTTTTGTTTGATCTGGCCTCAAACAGCAGGATCTCTGATTGCTCATCCAAAAGCATCTGAGAGCAACAGAAATCATTCTGAGACAGCTGGCCCATACAGATAATGGTAGTGTTTAAGTTTAATTGTCTAGTGTGTTTTCAGATTTGAACACTGCTTTGCTCTCTAATATTTCCACTCTCCTGCCTCTCCATCCAATAACACCAAACCAGTCATTAGAGGCTACAACTGGAACAAATTCTATTTAGGGGACCAAAAGATACTGTTACAGGTTTGTTGTTATTTATTTTTTCTGTCTTCAGCAACATTATTTTTCCAAACCAATCTCTTCTCACTGAAATATACATAAATACATGTGACTGTTTATTGAATATTTTGACTATATGTTTAACCATATTGATATGGTTACATTTTTCTCAAGGATAACTCAAGCATCAACTCTAAAACGGTTTCAACGAAGAAGAAAATATTCGTACAAATTTAAACAACAGCAGTTCAGTCATTTATGGCCAGCCTGTACCTTTTTGTCTCCTGTAGACAGCTGGGGTTGTAAAAGTCAGTCAGTGTGTTATGAGGTGCCGTTGGCATTTGGTTCATAAGCTCTGCAATCACTGCTCTACTCCACTATATGCGCTGTAATTGGATAAGAGGCGAGAGAGATTAATGGCTCAGTCTCCAGCCAATCGTGTTAAATGCAGCCGGGCAACAGATCGGAGCAGAGCAGGAGGTCTCAGATCCTAATGGCCAACAAGTGACAAGTTTTGAAGGAAACAGTTCTCAGTTCCTCCACCACAGTGCTTGTCTTCATAAAGGATCATGCCTTACAAATCCCTCAAAGAAAAGGAATGCTCATGTTTTGTTTACACTGAATAGCAAATGTTTTTCTCACCAATTGCTTTTCGAACACCACACATATTCAAATTGTCTATTTATTTTAAAATAGATCATTTCAAAATCTAAATCAACAACTGAGATGCTTTACAGCATTAAAATGCTAAACAATTTCCAGAACTCTAGCAGACCACTATGAACATTTGCATGAATTCCCTCTTTGAGTTGAAAAGCCTTTGACCTGTAATTATATTTCAAAGAGAACTGTCCAATCAGTCGCAACCTCCTTTTTTATCTTTTCGTTACACTCCCTCTCTCTTCCTAACGTACCCTTCACACGCAAAGACGTGCATATCCTCAGGCCTGCTGCTCTGATGGGAAATAAAAGACCTCTACCTGTCAAAGCATCATCACAGCTCAGTCTGTCTCCTGCCCCCTCAGACCTTCACATGGCTTGGCTGTTTCCCTCACAATCCTCTGTGCTTATTTTCTCTGTCAACAGGCACACTAATGAATTGCCAGTGTCATGCTACTAACTGTTTATTCTGCCTCTATGCACTGATGCTTTCATCACGAAACGTATTAAACGTTTCAAACATCTTTTAATACGAAATGTATTAAAAGAAAAAACGAAGTCACACATTTTGTAATGTGTTTTTTAGGATTACATAGTTTGCTTATGAACTAGTGTTGACTTTTTCACCTTGTGATCATATATAGTGTAATTCACATGTAATTTTATCAATGATCATGTTGCATAATCGCTCAATTCCTTTGGCATACCATTAGCGTTTAGCTGTCAAATCCATTGCTTTTTGAGTTTTTGACACTTCTTTAATTGGGCTTTGATATTCAATTATTTTACTGCTGATTGTTCCTTTGTCATACTGCCTATCCGATGCCAGGTCTCAACATGGATACACAAGCTTCCCTCACTAGACATTTCAATCAGCTCTTCTGTGGTAATGATGAAGCTAGGATCAACTGAGGTTGACACCTTCGCTGGCTCTTAACAAAAGCTGCTAGCACATGCTACCAGGACCTCAGATCTCCTGGTCTTCAATTGTGAGTTTCCTACAACCCTTCAGAGATTTTAAATTAATTCATAGGCCCAACCCCTGCTGCTTTTTTGTTCCAACCTTATTTCTAGAGACACATGAGTAGTATTAGCAAGCCAAGAGGAGCTTAATTAGAGGAATCAGATGTGTTCCATTAAGGTTGGTCCCCCGGAATTTAGTTTGACACTTGTGCCCTATTAAGAAAAAAAGAAAAAAAAGGACATCAACATGTTTTGAGTTTTTATTATAGTTTACTTAAAGGTGCCATATGATGATAACGTGAATTTTCTAACATTCCTGGCATCTTGAAATGTTCTCTCATCAAAAGTATTCCCCAAGTTGTATTCAGATTAGTTCATGCTGTTTGAGTAATCCTTTATTAATTTTTTTTGTGAGCTGAAAACGGCTCGTTGTTCTTTTACTCACCAAAAGTTCTTAGCCCCGTCTAGTTGTCAGTTATATAAATTGCTAGTACAGCCCCTCTTTACGACGAGAGAGAAACACAGTTTGAACCGGAATTGTGCTAGCAGGAGTCCCGCGCTGGAAAAACAATGACAGAAAATGGCTTTTGTTTGGATTACCAAAGAATGTAATTATTCATCAGAAATGGCTCGATTTTGTGTTTTCCGATCAATGAAAAATGGAAAGATCACTCATTCAAGAATAAAAGACGTCATTTTATCTCACACACTATATTTGTTGTGCATCTAACACTACAGAATTTTGCTACACATTGTGACAGACTCACACCTCAAATAATAAAATAAAGATCAGATTTTATATTGGCATTTTACTGCATTTGTCACAAGTACACCAATAATAAAATAAACAATTAATAAATTAGTACACCTACATTAGGAATCATACAGTGAAGAGTAAGCACGTCTTATTTACGCATCACGCATAGCCGTTGTCTGTCGATTATACCGTTTTAAAACAATAATGCTTTCAAAGCGCGCTTGTTGTGTTAATGTTTTTGCTGAATTCGGACTAACATGTAAGTGTTGTTCAGTAGAAGGGTGCCGAAAGCATATCTGTGGGAGGAACCAGCATAGAAAACACATTTTGCAAAATTCAAAATTGAACAGCAAAAATATAAGGTGATTAAAAGATGTTTTTACAAAAAAATATTGCATTTTGACAGTTATTAACAGTACAGCGCTAATGGAGAGGGCTCAAATATTGTTCCTAAGTGCTATAACAAAGGCATAATATGGAAACTTTAAGAATGAGCATGCATTTTCATAGTGTGTCAATTAACAAATTAATTAGAATTATTGGGAAAAAATGCAAAAATAAATGCATAAGAATATTAGAGAACAAAGATATTTTGACCCTGTGTGAATGTTATCCCAGTGGGATCTTAAAGTCAGCTACTGGAAGTGACCCTTGAACACACCAATCAGCAGCTTAAAACAAGCTTCATTAGCATAACCAGTGTGTTTAGTTAAGATCTAAACAGTGCAAGGCTGCAGCCCTCTAGGCATTTGGTTTGAGACCCCATTATTAACCTATTGCTGCGGACTCCTAAAACTCTCAAAATATCAACCGTTTAACATCATAATAGGTTTGCTTTAATCAAGTATATTTATTCCACTTCATTGTGAACCTTATCAACCACTGAAAACAAAATATGTTTTTGTCTTGTTTTTCTATCATTAAATTTAAATGGGGTTACTGAACGAGATCAGTTTTTTTTCTCAAAAAATATTCTTTCACCTCCTAATTACATACCTCCAAAGTACTCGAGAAAATTACCAACAGACTTTCATTTCTGGGTGAACTATTCCTTTTAATTACGCTTTATGGCTTCTCTGGGAAAAGATGTAACACTGGTAACATTAGTCTTAGTAAATAGACTCGAACTCCCTGAGCAAATCCTTCAATCTTATTGCATTCACTAAAACAAGCAAAGAGCGGCTAATAGAGAGAATTTAAAACAGGTGCTCAAGTGAATCAAAAAGAAATGGCAAACACATTATTACATTTAACCACAGACAAACAAATGTGGCAGGGAAAGGAAGCGCTTTTGTGAGAGAGGCGGTCTGAATTTGTACCTTTCTTGAAGTCAGTTGAGGTTGGTAACCATAGTAACAGCCGATTATGATTACATAACCATGGCTGTGTATTTAAACACGCTGGAGGAATCACAGCACACAGCTTTCATAAGCAGCTGTTTGATGTCAGAAAAAAAGCTCAGCACTACATAGGAACAAAACATTCTTCAAAGAGGCATTTTTATTGGAATATAGGAAGACATGATATTGATTTTCTGGTTCTCCTGAACATGCCAAGCTAAATTTTTGTTTAAGAAAATAATCCAGACTTGTTATATTTATATTTAATTACTCACAATTTGTGGTGTCAACGATTCAGGCTGTTTTAGGAGCATGTTGCAGAAGATGTAAATTCCCTCTGATGTCACGTCATCTGCAGTTTCAATTAATTGATGAGAAATAGCAAGGAGTTGAAACAAGCGAAACATCCTGAAACAGAGCAAAGGTGTCGGTTATGTGGGGACATTGCTTTAAGGTGGACGTCGTGGGGGCTCCACACCACGAGAAATTAGAGCTGTTGGTGCTGGAAGGAGCCTGCGATGATGTTGTCCTGGGATGCCCATGGCTCCACTTCCACTTTTTCTCACTTCCACTACCTACCCGCCGTAATCCTCCTTCACTCACCCTACCTGTCTCCTCCACTAGTATTGAAAGCCCTGAAACCTCCACAGCAGACTTGTTCTCCACTGAATACTGGGCATTTCAGGGCGTATTCAGCAAGACGGCAGCCACCTGTCTTCCACCTCAGGGGCGCGTGTATCCCTTGTTGGGCCCGGAGAGAGAGGCCATGGAGGAGTACATCCAGGAGGCTCTACTTCAGAGGTTCATATGGCCATCCACCTCGCCGGCTGCCTCCAACTTCTTCTTAGTGGCCAAGAAAGATGTCGGGCATCTTCCATGCATTGACTATCGGGCCCTAAAAAAAACAAATTCGGCAGTTCTCTTATCCACTTCCCTTGGTGCCAACTGCTCTGGAGGATCTAATTCCGAGTGGAAGACAGCGTTCGTAACACCCACTGGGCACTACGTGTGCCAAGTGATGCCATATGGGCTTTCCATCAGTCCCTCTATCTTCAAGAATTTCATGAATAAAGTCTTCCGTGACATGCTCCATAAATTTGTAATCGTTTATATTGATGATATCTTGATTTATTCCCCAGATCTTCACATCCATCACTGGCAAGTCACCCGCATACTCCAGTGCCACTGTGAGAACCACATCTTCTTCAAAGCTGAGAAGTGTGAATTCCATAAGACCGCAATCCTCTTCCTCGGCTATTTCGTCTCCTCGGCTGGAGTATGGATGGACCAGGGGAAGGTGGATGCCGTCCTCTCTTGGCCACAATCTAGTACCATCAAATATCTGCAGCACTTCTTGAGGTTCGCCAACTTTTATAGGAGATTTACCCAGGGGTACAGCCTATTAGCCGCTGCTCTTACTTCCCTGCTACACAGCAAGCCAAAAAACTGTGCTGGAAACCCAAGACCTCCGAGACATTCAACGCCATGAAATTGGCCTTCTGCCCGGCGCCCCTGTTATGGCATCCGAACCCCAAGAGCCGGTGTTCCATCAGTTTCGTCTACCTGTAATTTTTAACTGCGTCATTTTGCATCAGTTCATCATTCTTATAACCACGCCCGTTATTTTCTCCAGCCATTTCTCGCAAAATGTACGTTTTCGAATATTTATCTCTTTAACTTTTATTTTCATGATCTGAACATCAAAACCATACTCTTTATTAAATAAATAGAAATTTAACAACATTGAAAAAAGGCTTAAATTCCTTTACGAATTCTTGTTTCTTGAAAAGTACCCGCCTGGGTACACAAAGTGCAAGAAACAATACTTACGTCGATATGCAAGGAAATTCAAACTATTTTGAACAAATATTCTATTAATCTTTTTTAGTCTTTTTATGTTTATATTTGCCTTTTAGTAATTTCTTCATTCGGATAAAAGTGTTTTCCTTTATAATGTAGATGGAGACATATTTTACATGACAAGGAGAGTGATTAATACCACTATATTTTCACTATAATATCAAGCTAAAGTCTGTCTTATTGAATGTTTGACCAGAGTAGATAAATCTCTGACTATAATGTCTCGCTAGTCTATAGTGGCTATAATATCTCAATAATCTGAGGTCACTGACTGCAAGAACCTGCAGTTCCTCCAAGAAGCCAAGCGTCTCAACCCCAGACAAGCACAGTGGGCTCTGTCCTTCATACGATTTAAGTTCAAGATTTCTTTTTGCCACGGCCAACGCAACACCAAAGCTAATGCCCTGTCCAGGATTCATTCCCTTGATCCAGTTCTGGAGGTAGCTGAACCCTTAGGGTATCCTCCCTCCAGCTCTCTTCAACGCGCCTATCCTCTGGAACATTGACGAACGGATTGGTGAGGCCAACTGCCAACGTCCTGCTCCGCCTGGAGGTCAAGAGGGAAGGCTATTTGTCCCTGAGGAACTCCTTGTACCCCTTCTGGACTGGATCCATTCTTCTCCGGGCACAGGTCACCCTGGGAGTAACCGCACCCTCTCACTGGTTCGCCGGTGCTACTGGTGGCTCCGGCTCCGTCAAGGTTGTCCTCCGGTACGTCCAAGGATGCTCTGTCTGTGCCACTTCAACCACTCCTTGGAAACACCCTGAAAGTAAACTACATCCTCTTCCAATCCAAAACCGTCCCTGGACACACTTGGGGTTAATTTCATCACCGACCTGCCCCTGTCCGAGAATAATACCACGATATTAGTAGCAGTTGATTGGTTCTTCAAATCAGTTAAACTCATCCCTCTCCCAGGAATAACGACAGCATTCCAGACATCCGAAGTTCTTTTCCAGAACGTCTTCTGTTACTTCGGACTCCCTGAAGACAACGTCTCAAACAGGCATTCCCAATTCATATCCCAAGTCTGCCGCAGTTTTTTTTCAAGCTCCTAGGTGTCTCCATAAGCCTCACATCTAGTTATCGTCCCCAGTCCAACAGCCAGACAGAGCGGAAAATTCAGGAGGTGGAACGATACATCCGGGCCTACTGACAGGAACACCCAGAGCGCTGGTGCCAGTACCTGCACTGGGCTGAATACGCCCAGAACTCCTTAGGTCAGTCCGCTACCAGTCTCACTCCGTTCCAGTGCGTATTAGGGTTCCAACCTCCACTCTTCTTCTGGAACAGAGAGACAAGCGAGTTTCCGGTGGTGGATTTCTGATTTAGGGAGAGAGAGGGTCTGGGGCTCAGCTCATTTCCACCTCCAACATGCTGTAATGCGGTACCAACATCACGCGGCTACATGGCACCCTCACCGACACCAGTACCAGCCAGGAGACCTCGTCTGGTTGAGCACCAGTGGCATCCGCCTGCACCAGGACTGCATGGCAGATCAACCCCATCACCTCATCTCCTCACCCTGCCACCCAGTCACTTTCCACCTGTCTTTGCTAAAACCTTTCACTGACTCTGTCTCTTGTCCCCCACAAAGTATTTTTTTCCCCATCATAATTTGTTGTGTCGTACTGTTCTTTATGGAGGGTGAGCATTCATTTTATTTATTAAACAACATTTTGTTTCATTACAATAACATTAACAAAGGCATGTTATAAAAACTTTTATTTTAACGTTTTATATAATAAAGCATTTAATCCAAGCATGTAATATAATGCAATTTAAATGAGACCCATTGCGGTGTTTAGTCAGCATTTTTATGTTAAACATGTACTCCAATGTAAATGTACTAGAAACAACAATAAATTGCAGTGTTGTTTTTTTCTCTATATATGGACAAATCATTTTTCATTTAAAATTTGTCTACAGTTACATATTAACTGTAATTACACAGTTTTTTTAACTACATTTACAGTGTTTCATTGGTCTGTCTAAGTGGTGAATTTTCTTTTAAAAAATCTAACTCTTAAACAGAAGCTTATCAAAAATAACTCTGTTACTACTGAGTCACTTTGAAGTGTATTTCAATATAATGAAATTGCTTTTAAAATAAATGATGCTGTAGAGGTCATGTAAAGCATAAAAGCTATTTTACCGAGACCAGCGGCTGTTACTGGCCCAATCCAGCTTTCTCCTCTCATCTCTGGGCTCTTTCCAGAGCTGCCATCTGTTGCTCATTGTTAATGACACAGTTTGTCTCAGCATGTTGCACATCTCCATTGAGCAACATGCCTTTATAGTCACAGTTTGTTATTCTGAGCATCTACGGGGCAATGTGTGTTTGACTTTGGTGTTGATGAAGCGGCATGCTCAGGCTTCTTTAGTTTCATAAGCTAAGATCATTTCTTTCTATAAATGTATTCTATATATATAAAATAAATGAAGGCATTAGCTCCCTGTTAAATGCCTTCAACATGCCTCTAGATGGATTCCCAGCAACCATCTGAGACACTATCTACTGTACCAAAATGCTGACTTAAGTAGCTCTTAAAATCAAATCAAAAGAGGTAGACAAAAGCACTTCATCTCATCACCTGAATTTGTAAAATAGTAAACAATAGAAATTTAGAGGAAAGCCTAGTTAACTTATACTTAATAACTTATATTTAATTTTCCAATTACATTATTAGATTTTAGTTTTATGTATCCTATAATATTTAGAACACATTTGTAGTACTGGGGTTTTGTTAGTCTGGTTTTGTGTTTAAGCTCAACATATTTTTTGTTTAGCCATGTCCCAAAATGAATGAGCACCATTATTCTTCTTTTCTTTGCACTCCGTACAGTATATTATATTTGGTGAGAGAAAAAGGACATTAATTGGTCTTTCTTCCATGTTAATCTGCAGGTTGAGATTCAGGGAGAGGGCGGTTCAGTTTAAGGCGGTTTCTCTTTGTTTTATGTCTGTTGCATATATAAGTAAAATCAACTTGTGTATAAAAAGCATAAAGGTTCTTTTTTTAGTGTGTCCGACTAAAACAGAATATTATTAAAACAGAATAATGTAACAGAACAATAAAAAAACTACCAAAATGCAAACTGCCTGTGCTGACACTAATGGTATATTAGTAGAATTCTCAAACAGCAGGCAAACAATATTAAAAGTGCATCATCAAGACATTTGCTTCGATGACTTCCTTATTTACAGCAGGATTCAGCTGGAAATCATAACAGGTTATTACAAACACTTGGGATTTAATGAACTTCATTTGACAAACCTTTCTGTTTGTAATTCGGCCATAGGAGAGTTACAATCTAAATGTCACCATCTAAAAATCATAAACAAAGATTGTTTAAAAAGACAAAAGAACACTAGTGAGCAACATTTTATATATAGACACACACTGACTTTTTAAATTCCTATTTTACATTCTTCACAAACAAAATCAACAAAGGAGGGTCAAAAGATGGCTAAATAATGAGTGACTGTAAGATTCACTTACAGTTTAATTGCCACGGAATTGGTTTGAGAAAGTTTTAAAGTCTGATAAAGCTATAGCTGGTATGTTTGATGTTTGAAACAGTGTTTGAAAAGTTTTAAATGGGAAATTAGCATGCAGCTATAACAGAATAAAAAATAATTACAATTATGTTAAAATTAATTAGCAAGTGATTAGCATAATGCTAGCACAAACTATTCTGATGTTATTATTTGGTATTATTATGGTAGTATGGTAGTATTTTGATATTATTATGGTAGTATGTTACGATAGTAGTAGAACGCTAACACAATTACCAAGAGATTAATTTGCTGTTTGCGAGAATTCAGATGTTTAGCATGATGTTGTCATGCATTAACAAGGGATCAGAGTAATGTTGGCCCATTTGAACATGAAAATTGCATGAATTTGCATGTTATTAGCATGATACTGGATTAAAATAACATGTGATTAATATGATGCTACATGAATAACAAGTGATTAAAACTATATTAGCATGAATAAACATGTTTAGCATAATGCTAGCATACATGAGTATGATGCTGTCATGCATTAAAAAATTATTAGCTTAAAGTTGAAACATATTCACATGATGCCTGCATAAATTTGCATGTGATTAACATAACGTTAAAATAGTTTAACATGCAATTAGCTTGATCCTAGCAGAAAATAAGAACGATGCTAGCATGATTAAGAATGTTGCTAGCTGGAATTAGTAAAGCATTGGCATGATGTTAACAAACATTAGCACAATGGTAGCATTATTTACCATGGAATTACATTGCATGTTAGAATAAATTGGCAAGCTTTTAGAATGATGCTAGCTCGAATTTGCAGGTCATTAATATTAAGCTAACACAAATGGTGGAATCATGCAGGCACTTCAACCAATGGAAAACCAAAAAGCAAAAGGAAAAAAAGAGTTTTTGGTGAACTTCAGATGTCGTTTTTGACTAGCAAGTAACTAAAACACGCCTCAGCTTATGATTAAAAGTTTGCTGATAGTACATTAAATGCTTGTTACTTGGTTAACAGTTCATACTGACAGCATTTTAATGTCACTCAACTCCAGCAATCTAATCAAGACACCCGACTGAGTTCAGCTATTAATTGGCTTGACATGCATGATTTCTCTGACTTATGACAGTCCTTCATAGGCACACACATTTCCTCTGACAGCTAAATTACAATGTGGCATAATGTCTCTCGTTTGCTGCTTCTATTGCTCTCTCACACAGAGTTCCTTGCTTTTGAAAATGAAAAGAATGGCATTCTTGTAGAAAGAGTCCTTACGATCACACTGAGGTTAAAATTATGGAAATAAAGTTGGAATAAAAGCAAATTCATAGGCATCACAGTGGCGCAGTGGGGTAGGATGGTCATCTCACAGTAGGAGGGTTGCTGGTTCGGACCTCGGCTGGGTCAGTTGGCATTTCTGAGTGGAGTTTGCATGTTCTCACCTTAATCCCGTGGGTTTCCCCCAGAAGTCCAAAGACATTCAGTACAGGTGAATAGGATAAAACAAATTGTCCATAGTGTATGAGTTTGCATGGGTGCTTCCCAATGTTGGGTCGACCACATAAAGCATATGCCAGATGAGATGGTGGTTCATTCTGCTGTGGCAACCCCTGAAAAGGGACTAAGCCGACAAGAACATGATGGAAGCATCTTCATCACCTGCTTAGTGTTGCTGGAATCTCCGCAGTTTTTGCAATTTTAAACATCATCAGAATTAAACTGGTTAAAATTATTGATACATTGATAATTACTTTAAACAAAAGATACAGTCATACAAGATTTACAATAAAGGATACATTTGCTGGCAGATGACCTGTTGCACAATGCTGTACAAATCATTCTAGTTTAGATTTTTCCCACAGTTCTCTCACATTCTTCCCTTAGTGCGGCTGAATTTTTCAAGGCATTAACAGTGCCATGCTGTGAGGGTTTAAGGTTCCATTGTCCGCTGCTGGTGAAGGGGTGTGCTGGGAGGAACCATCTTCACATCTGATCATATTTCAGAGAAGCTGGTGGCCCCAAACAAGAGTATGAAGAGCATGAGGACCATGAGACGAGAGGTCTCAAGAGTGACAGAGACAGAGAGATAGAAAGAGGGGACAGAGAAAGAGAGAGAAAGAGAGGGGGATGGAGAGAGAAAAATAGAGGGACAGAGAGAAAAAAAAGAGAGGGACGGAGAGAGAGAGAAGAGAAAAAGGGATAGAGGGATGGAGAGAGAAAAAGAGGGATTGTGGATAGAAAAAGAAGAGAGAGAGAGAGGGATGAAGAGAGAAAGAGAGAGAGCGATTGAAAGAGGAATGGAGAGAGGGACAGGAGTAAGTAAAAGGGATGGAGAGAGATAGAAAGAAAAAAGAGAGAGAAAAAGAGAGTGATAGAATGAGAAAGAGGAATGGAGAGAGAGGGATAGAGAGAAAGAGAGACACGGACAGAGAAAGAGAGATGAAGTGAAATAGAAAGAGAATGAAAGGAATGGAGAGAGAGTATAATGCAACAAGAGTTTAATGCAAATGCTCTCTTGAAATTCTAATTCGTTTTCTGAGCTTATCTAGAACACAAATAAAAATACAATGTTCAACAGAATGTTTTAAATAAAAAATATTGTAAACTCTGCAACTTTCACCATGTTTTTGCTAGTTTGTCAACCATTTTGGTTACTCAGATCATGACCTCTTTAAATAAAATTTTAAGGAAGCAATACTAATCCACTGCATTCCATTCTGTTTTCTTTATTTCCCTTTGAATCGAAACATTCTCTATGACAAATACTCTTCACAACACTTCTGAAATGATTTCCATAACCTTACAGGAGCAACAAATGTGATTACTGCAGACATGATCTCAGGAGAAACGTTTGAAATAAAGGAGGCTTGATATGATCCTCATTTCTTAACAGCGGCCTGAGAAACAGCAGAGATATTAAACGGATTTAATTTGAGATTATTCTTTGCAATGGGCCCTCATGCGCCAGTTAGCAGAGACTTCTCTTTCGCAATCATCTAGGCAGTGTTACAGAATACCTGAGAGAACATCACTCCTTTCCAGAACATTTGCAACACCTCGGGTATTTAACACACCATGCTGCATTAAACACAGCACAACTCCAACAGAAACAAAACAGAACACGGGGCAAATGTTAATCTCTTTGAATCACAGATTCCGAGTTTTGCTAATTAACACAAAGTTATCGTATTCACATGTTTAGCGACAGAGTCTTGGAAATGAAGAAACCAGTGCGAACAGTCAGCATTAATGACATCCTTTTGTCACGAAGGGCCATTTCGACCAAGCTGTGGAAAACAGACGAAGCTAATGATGAAATATATGAAATATTTCTTTTTCACCCAGAAGGGAATGAAACATCCAGCATATTGCTTCTGTCGAAGAAGAATAGTGAAAGGCTTTACGTAATATCCACATTAATTAGTAATCTCTCTCACAGTGGGGAGAACATTATTAAAGTCCATCACTGTGTAAATGCTTTTTAAATTACGTTTTTGTTAAATAATCACTTAGTCTGAAAAGTATCTGTTACTGTATGTTTGTCTTAAAGGGATATAGTATCCACTGGTAAAGCTTCTCTCTCAGGCTAACAAATACAAAACACAGAGTTTTACACATGATTTTTAAGAATTCATATTTTTTATTTTTTTTTCACTTCATTACTTACAATGCTCACATTATTTCTATTGTTCTTTGTCCATATATATATATATTATCACACGTTGAAAAAGAAATATTTTATTATTTAAAAAATAAAATAAAAGGGCATAAAATACTACAAAGAAATAAATACAACTATTGTTGTAATAGAAATCTACTGAATAAATACATTTGCTTATGAGAGTAAAGGTCACCACAAACTTTTGCGAACGTAAATTCTGAACCGGCTTCTCTGCAAGTGGCCTTGGATGGTGCTCAGGGAGACAAGACAAAGTTCAAGACAATAATATGCCATGCCATATTTCCTTTCTTTTATCATGTTTTTGTAGTCTTTATGGGACTTACCAAACAACTCCACACTCGGACACCAACATGATAAGCTTTTCACTATCCATTCTCTTCCTTAAACTTATTTTGCTTTACTTACTGCCATGAGTTGATGTCATATTTATAACCTTTATGGATTTTGTAGAACAATTCTCGATGGATGAGTACCAAAAAGAAGTGCTTCTGAATATCAACATTAACCAGTTTCATGACTCTACTCTGTCACTTCTTCTTGTTGTTCTTCTTCTTTGCTGTTTCCTGTCTAGTTTCATTGGTCGACCAAAAGACTTCACCTAGCAAAAAAAACAGATGTGTGCACTCACGTTTGTGCCCATTCACGTGCAAAACGTTGGACTGAAAATTTATCTGGATGCACGATGGCCTTTTTTTTTTTTAGGTGTCAAGTAACGATAATTGAAAACTGATTATGTGCATTAAACATGCTAGCTGTTTGTACAGCGTTCAAATTAGTAAATCTCTCCCGCCTTGAGCAAACGCAAAGTGACATCTACCACTTTTTATCCACAAAGAGCTAGTTTTCTCCAGCACTCTCATTGCAACAGGACAAACATGCTCAAGCAGTAACAGAAGCCTGTGTGTATAAATAGCCCTTTTATCACATGCTTGTGTCCGTTGCTAAGTGAAACCCAAGCCAGAAAAACTGAGCATCAGCTTAGCTTGAATAATTTGATACAGCACCATTTGTCCAACTTAACAAAGATCAATTCTCCTTAAATCAAATCACTGTGATGACACAAAGAAAAGTCTGCTGCTTCAGCAAATTAAATAAATAGAACTATCATTTTCCACTGTTGTAAAACTCAGAAAAGAACATTTTCAAGGCCTTAGTGTTGACTCACCAACAGCCATTATCTCTCTTTCAAATCAGTGTTAACAGCTTTTATTCTGTCAAATACAAAATTAAAAGAGAAGCATGCTGTAATCACAAAGATACATCAGTTTTCACCAATGGATCGTAATTGTTACTTTCGTAACCCCCATTCCCCAAATAGGGAACGGAGACTTACGTCGGCGCCGACTATGGGAAGCTCCGCTAGGTGCGCTCTACTCTCTCCATACTGTTGTCAAAATGCCAATCAGCGAACGCGCTGATGGTCATGTGATCACACAGTCCCGCAAAAACTGGATGCCAGCATGACGCTCTTCCTGTTGTGAAGCTGGAGCTGTACTCACTCCCTAGGCAACCAGACTTACTCACGACCTTACGGTTGTGGCTGGGGGACATAACTCTCCGCTCCCTAATTGGGGAACGGGGGTTAGGAAAGTAACCATTACGTTCCCCATCAGTCGGTCACTACGACTTATGCCGGTGACGACTATGGGAACACCCTGCAAAACGCCATAACCTAGGTCCTTCCGCATAGACCAGCAGCCAGGCAAGCTGGGCACATCAGTAGTATAGACTTAATTTTAATGGGCAATTGTCAATTCTCTCTCATACCGTCTCAATCCCAGAGCAGAAAGGGGGCCGCACGGAGGCCGTACTCACCACCTCGAAGGCTGGACTTAGAACTTCCAGCAGTTTAATATGTTATGTTTTAAGATGGACAATGTCTGGAGTTGAAACATTTAAATACGTGAAAGTTGAAATGAATGATGAAGTAATAAGAATGAGTAAAAACACAACCAACTTACACCGTGAATCACATTTATTTCAGTGATAACACCGTCACCAGAATACCAATAAATCTATATACATGAAACAACAAGGTATCTATTTACAATATACACAAAAACAACCACAAAAACACCCAGAACACAGAGGGAAAACAAGGGATGCCAAAGTCTCCCTATGTGACCTAACTAACTCAGATAAACACCTAGTGAAGTAAAGTTATTTAATGTAACACCCGAAGAGAGATCGAAGCAGCTTAATTCGATAACTAACTAGCTGCGTGCTAATACAACACGTGGCACCCTTCTATTCTGATGTACTAGACAGAGGTAACCACCTAACTCACAAACCCCAATGTAAGTCACGTGACGTGCTAAACTGTCCTCTGCTCCTGGGTGTGAGAACGGAAGTAGCCGGCACGCCTCTGCGACACACAAAGACAGGGTGGGTAATCAAACAATAAACTGATATGACTCACAAGCACAGCAACACAGGCAAAACAAGCAATTATAGCAACTCACGAACATAACAGTTTCTCAACACAACAAGTCAGAACCACCAGCTCTCGAGCCAACTCTGCAGTCGGCTTATATGCAGATAAACGTGATTCGTCAAGCATCGATTTGGCGATGCGCTGATGACGTCATTGTGCCACGGACATGTGATTGGGTCGGTGGAGAGTGGGCGGTGCCTCGTCATCGGACCTGGTTGAACACACGAGGAAGCACGAAGAAAAACAAACACACGTGGAGAAACGAAACAATGATATTTCATGAACCAAAACAAAACGAGATAACTCAGGAACGTAACATAATACATGCAAGGTTTCATTGAGGACCTATGGTAATGCGCCTTGAACCACTGGGGAAAGGTCTTTCAGAGGGAAGATGGCATGGATGGAACTAGCTAGAGCAATAGTTTTCGAAAGTTAGCCTTTCGGGGAACTGCTCGGCCCTCCTGTGCCTGGGTCATAAAAATTTAGCCGGTAGTCCTCTCATAGAGGGCATACACGTGGACAGAATGTAGGAATACTCCTCTTACTCTACTATGCCTGTTGGGGCGAGAGGAGCCAAAAAGCTGGAAGTTATCTCCAGGGACAAAAATAGCGCACGTATCACTAAGAATGGTGCAACCCAAGCTGGACACCCGGGAATAACGGGATAGGAGGGGGCTGTGGGTTATCATCCCAGGCGTGACCCCCCAAACCACGCGTCCAGCCTGGAGATCTCGGGTGCCAGGGGCGGAGCCCCTGCAACCTAAATTCTCTAGCAGCCCGGGTAAGCAACTCGGCCATCTCCTCCGCAGCACAATCTGCTGTCACCCCAGAGGCGGAGAACGATGTACCGTCTCCTTTGGGAGTGGCACCGTCTCTCTCCGATGCAGCAGTGGAGATCGCATCATCAGGCGCACAGGAGTCCTCAGAAGATGCAAGCAGCGCATCATCCAATAACTCACTGTGGCGGATAGCGGATACACCGGGGGAGCGGGAGGCGACTCCTCTGGGCGCCGGAGACATGTGCTCTTCGACCCTTATGGGCACTGATCTCTCACCCGCTGCCTTGAGGCAATGATCGTAGCTATCCGTCAATGCAATCGATTCACCACATTTAACAGACTTGCACGGTCGCGACATGTTTGGAACATGCTACAAAACAAGTGCTCTACTAAGAAAAAGGGTGTCTTACTTGTTGGTGGAAGGCAGTTAAAGAACTGAAGTCTGGGGCGTGTAGCGGTTTCAGCCTTCTGGATCCGGCCGAAAAACCTTGCTGGTTCGACTCACCAGATCTCCAATAATCCACACAAGGTAATCCAACTGTTTTTTGTGGTGTCTTTCACAGAATCGCTCACGTGTCGAGAGTAGGCTTCAGTGTAAAAACAGGAAGAGCGTCACGCTTGCGTTCGGTTTACGCAAGACGGTGTGATCACGTGACCATCAGCGCGTTCAATGATTGGCATTTTGAAAACAGTATGAAGAGAGTTGAACGCCTCTAATGGAGCTTCCCATAGACATCACCGACATAAGTCGTAGTGACCAACTGATGGGGAACTCAGTAGCTACAAACTTCTGTCTTGAAACAGTTTTGATTAGGGAAGGAAAGGCAATTATATTTTTTTAGCACAGCTCTTTACCATTGTCAATAAAATATGCTTTGCAGAACAATAAAAGACAGGTCCAGGATATAAGCACGAGTTAAAAAATTTTCTTTTGCATATCATCCTTATAGGAAGCCTCTTTTGTAACACTTTAGCACACATTGTCTTTAACATGCAGCAAAAATGAAGGAAAAACATGAAAAAGAATTTCAAATGATTATTCACTATTGGTTTGAAAGCTTAATCAATATAAAGCAACCTAAAGAGGGTTGCTGTCAGCATAAAGGTTACACATACTTCTCTTTGGAAAACAAGATATCAGTGTGAGCGAGACATTCCCAAACAACTCTTGGTAGATTAACCTTTTTAGAAGCAGAGAGCACATAATTCTGGAGCAAATACAACAGAGACAGTCAGATGTGTGGAGTTCTACCCCCACTGAGAGAACTAAAAAATAGCAATTTTAAAATGCAATTACAGTCATAAACAATTTAGTAACAAGACAAAAAGTTCAGAGTTTAGCATACTTAGCATATTCAACAACTTAGAATGAACACAACAAGTCAGTAGATTTACTTTCCAAAACAGCGCTCAGACTTCAGGTGATTTCATGTGCAAAAACAAGGAGAAAATTTAAATTACCTGCAAGGCAAGATAATTTCTCATAATCACCTGCTCCCACTTGAGTGAGAGCAATGCTGCTTCTCAGAAAAAAATGTGTAAAGGACTTTTTTGAGTGTAGGTTTCCTCCTTTTCATTTCCTTGAATTTCTGACACTCAGATTTGTGCCCAGTTTATCATTAAAAAGTCATCGGAGGTTATCTTGAGCAATACGAGCCCAAAATCATGGAGTATTGGGACCAAGACAAGAAAGAGACACTGAAAATGCTGCAGAGTGTAAAGTCCAAGACATGGCTCAGATGAGAGAGTTCTGAAACATGGCCAAAATGTAAAAAAAAAAATTTATTTTAAGCTGAATATCATGACTGGAGATTTTATTCGCCAAAACCAGGGAAAGAACTAAGCTAGATTGATGAGTACTGGGACGAAGACTTGGCCAAGACCAGATAATACTCGAGCAAAGTGAGTTACCATGACTGGAGAGCATCTATGCCGGGGTCTCCAAATCCAGTCCTGGAGGGCCGAAGTCCTGCACAAGTTTGGTTCAACCATCATGAAACACATCTGTTGCACTAACTAGAGTCCCTCTGATTGTCTGAAGCTAGAGTAGTATTCATACTAGAGCAGGGCCTCAACTAAAATGTGCAGGGCTGCAGCCCTCCAGGACCAGATTTAGGAAACCCTGATTTATGCCAACACAGTAACTTCTAAGATTAGAGAGTATTAAGATCAATACTAAGCTAAGCACCAAGATTGTAGCATCTGTAGGTAAACAAAACAGCAAAACACTGCCATGATGGGAGAGTATTAGGCCAAGACAAGGCCAAGATAAGGTAATATCGAAACAAATATAAATGGCATGACAAGTACGGTAACATGAGTGCCTTTAGGCCAAGACAATATTTACCAAGTAGATAGAGGATCAAGACCCAGACAGGGATGAGACTCAGTAGCATTGAAATCAAGCTAATTGCGAAGACTGCTATCTGTAGGTCAAATTAAGGTGAAAACAACGCCAACCTGAGAGACTATCAAGACCAATACAAGGCCAAGAACAGTTGACATTGAAATAAAGTGAAATACCATGACTTTGTTCCTTCAAGACAAGACAAGACAATACCTAGCCTGGAGAAGATCAGGACCAGTCAAGACCAAAACTAACTAAGGGGAGACTAAGGCCATGGCTGCTCAAAGTTCAAAACCAACTAGATTTTTATCACTTAATTAACGTCGTTAAATTGAACAAAAAAAGACATTACAGTAAATCGTTATTTTTAAGTAAGATTGTTGAGAAATATAGACAATAAAGCTACACAGGCAGACATCAAACTGATGAAGACTGACAACTGCATTAATGAATAGGCTAAATGCACATACACAATAGATCCTCTCTTATTGCCTGATCTTTTCATCTAGAGTTACTTTCATATGGATCGATTCTGACATGAAATAAACTGTTGTGCCTTCTTGTTGCAAAAGCTGTCAAAGTAAATCTACCTAAACGATGAGCTTGGAAAGAGGTTTGTAATAAAGCCAGGCAATTTGCAGACCAGATAACTCACTCACCAGCTTTAGATCTTCAGGTCATTGGCAAGAGGCCATGCCAATTGGATGACAGAATAAAATAAAATAGCCAGAATAAAAGAAAGAAAGAAAAAAATACATAGCAGGGATGCCAGTCTGTCCTATGCTCTAGAGTTCTTCTCTTTCTCGAGATGGTTCATTATTTAAACAACAAAATGTGGGATACAATTACAAGAAAAACACCTCCTTTTTGGTAAACAGTACGATGCTTTCCATAAAATCCAACGGATCTATTTTAGGCAATGAGAAATACACTTTTAGTTAGACATTATGCATGTTTATGCTTCATGACTGAGTGTAGGCTGCTGAAAAAGGGATGCTTTGAAGGCTTGACGCATTCATGAAATAAAAGGGATTGTAAATCAAGCTCATCACGGTGAGCTGAAGGAATGTTATAACCCTATCGCTAAAGCCTTGACTGGTGGAGTGGGCCTGCCCTTTCAAGATATCTCCAGAAGTGAGCGTCTGTGGAATACATGAATGCCAATGGAGAGACAGTGATTCTGCAGTGGATGTGGTAATCAGAATGCATGCATAATTCAGAGTTAGAACCGAACACTGCAAAAAAGAACGTGGGTGCTGATGAGCGCTAATTTGGTACTTTTTCGAGAGCAGCATTCAAAGAACGTCAAGACGAAGTCACAAAACCTTTCCCACTTAATTATATGGGTTACTTCATCTTATGATTTACTAGTATTTTACACAAAAGCATGAAGAAGCAGTTCTGGCTTGAAAGCTTTATGAAAGACTATGGATAAAAGCAAAGGGTTGAGATATTGGGGGTTGTTGTTAACCTTCCATTCTATATTTTGCTCTTTGTCACCATGTCATGACTAAAACTCTGTAAAACTTTCAACAACACAGTTTTAGTCAAATGAGAGGATTAAAAGTGTAGTCTGTAGAATTTGGCCAAAAGTGGGATTAGCAAGCCAAAACGAAATTGTGGAGAGCTGTAACCTTCTACTCCTTCACTAGAAAATGGGTTGCCAGATTGATGTGACAGTTATCAATCGCTGCACATGATGATTCAAACACAGTCAGTTTTTCATCTATCCGCAGGATCAGTAGCTGTTTTTTTTTTTAAATAGGAGTTAAAGCAGCATAATTGGTGAGCTCAGAACAGTAAAAGGAACAGTTTCTCATTATTAGTGTTTTGTGTCCTCAACTGTAGCAGTTTTTTGTTTTTAAGTTTGTTACTCGAAAATACATGTTTAGAATTGCACAATGGGATTTCCCAGCAAGAAGGCCAATGGACTAATGGGCCAAAAGGGAAGTGGAAATAAAAACTTTTTAAAATGGTTTGTCTCTTATAAAATGCTAAAATTATTGTTATTATATTAGTGTTCACACTCAAGAGTAAAGTTTTACCACTAAGAATACATAAGAAGCCAATTTGTAAAAGAGATGTTTAATAGACTATAACTCTAAAAAGAACCAAATTTAAAGTACAGTGCTAACTTTTAAAAAACTGTAATATGGGTTAGTTTTATCTGGAAATATTACAAGTTTTTAACTCATTGTGATCAGTACGCACCATTAATGCTTAACCACATTATTAACCATAGCTGTTACAAATGCAAAAACTCCTAAAAGATTGAAGATCCTTTTATTCATTATGTTGCTGGGATGGTTGAGCTATTTCTGCTGGTTAACAAAGTCCCTAAAACAAGAGGCTTTTAATGAGTGTTCGACAACAGACTAAAAAGCATTGAGCCATTATTGTTAAAAAAATGTCTTTAAAAGATACCTGATTTTCTTTAGAAATGCAGATGGGTCTCTTCCAGGCGTTGCAGACCACTTTAGACAAGCGGTGTTGAAATTTTTAAATGTCAAGAATAAGCATTTTCCACCGCAGAAAACGTTCTTTGAAGATTGTGTTTTGCCCAGGCAACCCTTTCAGCTGGAAACATTCTTCCAGTATCATGTTCAGAATATTGAAGCGAAAATATTCGCCCCTTGAGTTTGGACTGCGGATTCCACATCCCGACCAGCACCATTCCTTTACAATAATGTTTTCATGATCTCACATTTCAAAAGGAAGATTTTTAAGCTGTTTCCAGGAAAAGGGAGTATGCCAGACATCTAGCTCTGCAGATAGAGCAAAAACATGCTGCAGCTGCACCCATGGTTTGGTATCCTCATTGTTTATAAAAATTCCCCCAAAATATCACGATAAATCAATCTACTCCAAATGTTTTAATAAAACCAGAGATTAAAGCACAAGTACCACACATGTCATATTTTTTTCTAGTATATTTTTTTTTTTTAGATTTTCTATAAATTTGTTTTATTCTACTTTCCAACTCAAGAAAGATACTTCTCTACTCTGTATTCCATCTTTCCCAAAAAAGGACTACATCAACTTTTTCTCCATACTCTATATCTACACTCAAGCCCTTCCCACAACAGCTAAAGAGGGTTCAAATACACATACCAGCCACTCAATTAGAGCCAGAACTCCTGCAGGCAACCTGGTTCAATATTTTGCAGTCATTTCGGATTGTTATCTTGTAGAAAAGGCAGAAAATTAATGTTTATATGGTGCTTCTTTCCTAAAACCTGAAGTGTTTAAACTCTTTCTTGTGGTTGAAAAGTATTAAAACTGATTCTTGGTTGATTTTTGTCCCCAAACAGAGTATTGCAACAGGTGATAATAGCACTTTTATTTTATTTTATTTTAAAAGAGTATTTAGCCAAGATTTCCCAGCGATGGGTTGCGGCTGGAAGGGCATCCACCGCGTAAAACATATGCCAGAGAGTTCCCGAAAGGGAAGAAAGCCGACATGAAGATGAATTTAGCCAGAATAGTTTTTTCTATTTACTTTCCCAATGACTGTCTGAATCATCTGAGAGTTTGACTTATGAGAATGCGGGGTTAAAACACTGTCAGTACGATCAGATTTCCTAAATGCACTGCTCTCGTTATAGCCTGGTAATAAAGAAGAGAGGGACAACCTGATATTAATTATGGCTCCACGTAAAAGCAAAAACCTTGGTAATGTTGTCTTTTAGTTTCTGTTGACAGAATGTGTCCAAGGGAGTTTTGGAGCAAGGGCTGCTCTTACGTCAAAGCATCCCGGGCAACATTACTGCCACCTGGGCCTGCGCTAATAATGCCCCAGACAAATCGAACAGCCCTTGTGTGGCCCACTACAGGGCTGCGAAAACGTCACCGAAGGCTGCCAGTGTTATCTATGGGGACTCACTGATGACGCTTGAGCTGTTCTGATTTCTTTAGTCTAAGATTAGAGCTGGTTCTCTAAGGGAATGAACCGGTCTCCTGTGAATTACTCTCCCCGCTCAGTTATTGCGTCTTAGAGCAAAGAGAGTGAGTAAAGCAGTACACCAAACATTCAGAAGCCTGGCATTGCTGTTTAAAAAAAACATTTTAATTAAACTTATGTCATATAAACATTTACAAGATACCAAATTTGTTTACATTATCACTAAACAATGTTAGATATTCTGTAATAACCCTTTAATGTATTTTATTTTCTGAAATCAATAATGCATTTTCTAAATTAATAATGCATTTTTTATGATACATAATTTTAATTGTGTCTCGTTGCCAAAATTTACACATGAAATCCAACTTTGATAAAGCAACTAAAGTCTTCTCTTCCGACAAAGATTTTTTTTACTATGTCCAGCTGATCAGCTGAGACAACTATTGTAAACTACCACTTTGCCTTTGTAAAAAATGCATATTGTTTCTCTCCTTAGTGTATATACATACATGTTTACTACACATCATGTGCTACACATCATGTGCCAACTATGCCAATGGATTGTAACTTTGACTGTATTGTGACATGAGCCAACATAGATGTAAATATACAACATTAACTGTCATGAAAAAACAGCTAACTTACAAAATAAAAAAATAAAAACCTGTACTGCTATTTTACTGTAAACTGAATTTTCAATAAAGTAACCCCTTTACCTCAGTATGCTAACTGCAAAGTAATCCATAAGGCAAGCTAACAGTGTTTTATTACCTAGCAGTTATTAAAAATAATATATATAGCACATTTAGATATGTTGAAATACTATTGCTTTCCATTTTCATTTCAAATGCTACATGTTAAGATCAGCATTACTGACTCGTTTGTTCAGCTATTAAAGTGTATTTTTAAATTCTTCAATCCCTTGAATTTCTGTCTTTAGATGTAAAGTCATACAAGAATGATTGTTTCTCTAAATTTCAACAATTAAAATGCCATACGTCACAAATATTAAATATAGCCAAAACATGTCATGTTTTCACACTTTTATTCATTTTTTTTAATAGAGTTGATTACAGTAAGAAAGATATTGACTTGTAAAGACAAAATTTTGACTACCTGACCTGCAGACGCCCAATCTAATGCTAACTACATGAGTACATGACTTACGATTTTGACTTTTTAAAGCAATTATATATTTTTAAATCTTGCTTACATAAGAGTCAACTTGATTTTTGTAAATACATATTTTATTTATTAACAAAACCTTTGTTTCCACATTTTACTTTTATGTTGGATCTGACCCTAGACCAGACATATCACTCAAACAAACGTCTCTCTGCAGATTGAGGTGTCTGCATAGAATAAAACAAAACTGTTTAATACATCTCTTGCTTGACCTTTTAACATCTCATTAGTACACTGAAAAACTTGAAAGACAATTGTGAAGAACCAATGTCAGCGAATTGTTGACCCTGCATCCGTTATCTCTTTGCTGTTCAGAGCAGTCGGAGCAGTCTAAGAGACAGGTGAGATTTCCCAAGACACTTATTTCAGTGAAAGCTGTCAGATAGTGAGGACATTTTATGTGAGCCATTCTGCTAAAAATTGGGTTAGTCAGTGGGGGAAGAGGAAAAGAAATCACTTACAGCAACTTCAACTTGACACATGGCCCTGAAAACCTCAGCACTTGCTGCATGGCACTGCACAGAAAATAAAACAGTAATGCTAATCTCACACCAATACCGTAAACACCATAACTAAACTTAATTCTTTAAATAAGGTAAGGAAAAAAGTGCAAAACCCCTACTCTGAAAACTTCACTTGGATCTTGGTGTTGATTAGATGATACAGAAGTTGAGCCTATGGGGAGCAATCATAACATGGAAATTAAATGCTCACTTTACAAAAACCAACAAGATATTTTTGTAATCTAAAGTAACAGATATGCTCTTCTGATAACTTCTGGGGTCTTCTTCTTACATCTAAATGAAACAGTTCCCTTAAATGCTTCAAAGAATGGCGTTTTTATGACTCTTTAGGAATGGGTCTAATTTGCAGTTCAAACTGTTATTTTATTGTCATCAGTACTTACAAATATTTTATTGTTGTATCATTGTTGCTGTTTGACAATTGAAAGTCTAAGAATGCATAATATTTATACTCTTATTTATAATATTTATATTTTGACTTCTACTAGCTAAATAGAGTGTATGGAAAGAATCTAACAAAATTCGTTAATTAAAGAAAAGTAAAAATTCGAATTGACACATGTTATATCTTAAACTACTATGTAATATCTACTCAATCTATAATTTAAGTTATAAATACGTCCGTCATTGTGCTTGTAATATTATTATAGATATAATATTATAATATTATTGTAATAGAACAAAAAGATTAACTTGAGAGTATATTGCAGATTTCCACTCTACTTACAAACAAAATCATGTTTTCAGAACTGCATTACAAACATAATTTGGAAGCCCAAATTAACAGGATAACCTTGTACAAAATTATATACGTTTGACCGATGTTAGAATGCCATCTTGTGGGCAAATTACAAAATTGTCTTCATTTTCTCGGGCACCATTAATATGTTTGCGCTGTTTGCGTTTAAATAAAATAAATAGATTGATTAGAACAAACACTATTTAAAAGGTCATATCAAGTTAAATGACCCCTACACGACCCAATTACTTCCTCTAAAAGTGTTCAATTTCAACATCACCTGCTATTTTAAACCGTAAAAACCATGTCTGAGCAATTGAGCAAATATCACAGACGTTCACGAGTAACCTCAATTTTCGCTTTTAAAATGTTTAAATTACCCTAACGCTGACAAATTATTCACACATTACCTCAAATGTATTTATTGCCACAGCAGGCTGCGTTACATTTATCCGATCCCACATACAACAAAGTCAACAAAAATCAGTTCCTAAGGCAAAGTTTGCCTTTGCCAGATAAACATGCTAGTGAGGGACCATTTTAAAAGAGAAATGTTATTGCGTTATGAGTGTGTTCCTTCATACTCACCGAGTTATCTTCGATAAATAGGATAACTAACAGTTTAATATTATTTTTATTTTACGTTAACAATTAAATCAGTCTCAGTCAGCAGTTATTTTGTAATGTTTGGCCAAGCAAAGAAAACAAATCTATCCACTATCTCCTTTTATTACACGTTATCTTGGCGTGTTTGCAATTCTTTAATAAACTCTTCTTGACTGCAACTTATCAGAGAAAAGATATTGTGTTCATAATCTTACCATAAAAGTCACTCATTAAGATAAAGAGCACGTGAGTGTTAACGTTAAATCAGTTAAACAAATCTTATCACCTTTTTGTCTTCAAGTGTTATGCTCATCCCATAAAATGCAACCTAACAACATCAGTCGGTTTATACCAAAGGAAGAAAAGACATTTTTGTTGGTTGTGAGTATAAACTAGAACGTGGATAATAGTTTAACTAATATGTTTATTGTTTTTAAAGGTTTTTGTAACTAGTACAGCAAAACAACAACAACAGCAACAACAACAAAAAACATATGTAGCAAATCAAGTAAACCAAATCCTAAAATGTACATTTTAGGGACATGGTACATTTTTATTTTAAAACAACATTTAACAAGGTTTGTACAGACTCAAATAATGTTAATTATAATAAATAATAATTATTAAATTCCCAGCATGTATTTAAAATATATATAGAACATAGATACAGATGCAAGTTAAACAGAACATAGTTTAACTCGAGTAAAAGCTTCTATTTTACTTTCCATGAGTAAATTTACCTTTATTGCATAATATACATATTATATACAGACTTAGCAGCAACCCCATAAGTAATAAAACCCAGTTTATAAAATAAAAAGTTATAAATAATATTTTGGAAACAAACTAATACATTGTCATTTATTCTTAGAACCTGCTCTTTTTCTCCAGGTCAATGAACTCCTCTGTGGGAGGTTTAGTTTTTTTGGAGACTTTGATAAGTCCAAACACCAAGAGAAGAACGGTGACAGCAGCAATGATAGTGAGACTGAAGAGAACATTAAGAGCCAGTTCAGCATCAGAGACGGACACATCCAGACCCAGGAAACTGACCAGCAACTCCTCACCAGGAGTAGGAAGAGAAGGTGAAGCGGTCGTTCCTGAAAGTGTAAAAAGATATTAGTAAAAATGAAGACGGTGGGCAAGTTGTTCAAGATAAATTAATTATGGTTTTACAACAATCATTATATGGGACATTCAAAAATTAACAGAGCAATGTCTTGGGTAGACCCAATGTGAGCTGGAGGAATAAATAAGAATGGGAAGGTACTTAATAGCATGCATTGTAGAAGATCTGTCGATATAAAGAGACACAGACAAAAAAACAGAGACTACCTGGGATGTCTTCTTCAGGTTCATGGACCTCACAGTCATGAGGGCGGTCTGCTGGGCTAATGAAACCGTTGCAGTTGATGATTGTTGCATAGTTCCAGACTGATTTCTTTGGGGTCCGTGGTAAAGTGGGATCAGATCGATTTACATAAAACAATCCAAATCTGTCATCATAACCAGTCGCCCACTCAAAATTGTCCATGAGAGTCCATGAAGCATACCCACGAATGTCCACATCATCCAGCTTATATGCTGTTGAATAACACAATATATACATGATCAGCAAGTTAAAAGACTGTATATCATGTCTCTTGTGACTTACCTTTCAGGGCTTGATTGATATAATTATCATAATAGTGGATACGGGGGACATCATTCAGACTGGTTGAACCACGTTCTGACACTCCATTTTCTGTAATGTAAATAGGAGGGTTTCCATACTCCTCTTTGATAAACTTCAGAATTCTTCGGAATCCAAATGGTGTGACTTTTAACCAGAAGGAGCCAGAATCTAGCCATGTGCGATCTGTCTCCGTTCCTGCACCCCTAGATATCAATTTAACATTTGCTGAAGTGTGTTCACATCATGTGTGGCCAGAAAAAAACAAAAACTAGAACGCTACCTGTCTGCATCATAGTGCTGCAGATCCTTGTAATCAACATTGTAGGCCAAAATAGTAGTGTAGTGGTTGAATCCGAAATAATCATGAGTTCCCTTGATCCGTTCTATTTCTGCAGGGGTAAATTCTGGAAGCCTGCAAAGTTAAAATGTAAATACAAAGAGTAAATAAATGATTTTTTAATTAATAAGAAAGGTAATGAAGGTTGCGGTACCTTGATACATTTAGCCCTGCTTCCAAACTCCTCTCACGAACAATATCCTTCATTAAATTGCTGTAATCTCCATTGAACACCGGATGAGCAAACCAACCAAGTTGAAACTTTTGGAAAGATTTGTAAATATAGTAATGCCTTTATCATGTTAATAAAGTTAGAATTAATTTATATCCACCTGAACAACACGCTTGGCAGCATCTATGTCTTCTTGTTTGTATGGGTTTCTTGGTTCAGCCCAATCCGAGTTGATAGTAATGCCAACAATGCCACCATGTTTTGCACGATACTTGTCATTGTACAGATGCCAAGCCTCAGCGTGTGCTTTTATGAGGTTGTGTGCCACATTATATGGAGCAGTGCCTGGCCTGAAACTGATACCTAGCAAAAACAAAATAAGCGTTTTTTAAAGAAAAAATCTCTATGAATATTACTTATTAAAATGGGAGTGTTCAACAGTGTTTGTTGGGGTGGATTAGCAAGTTTGTTGTATTGTATAATTAATTCATAACATAGAATATCAAAACATAGAATAAATCAACAGACGTGACACAGAAATTACCACCTGTCAATCACTTTCCACCTGGACACTAACTAGTCTTAGTTATTTGTTTTCAATTATATGACAGATCTCAGCTGAACTTGACCTCAAGTCTTAAATACAACCCCTTCTGAAGATATTTGGTGGTCAAGGAACTACTTTCAAGAATTCATGAAGCTTTATGTTGACACCTATATCTGGCAAAATGCAGGCATTTGAGACAAAAAGAATAATGCTTTAGAAGAACATGAACCATTTAAATACATGTCAACAGTGGTAATGATTGTTGAGTTTGAATGATACCTGGTGCAGCACTCCCATAGCCATGTCCAACCATTGCAACATTGTAGGGTTCATTTATGGTAATCCAAAACTTTACTTTGTTTCCCAGACTGTTATACACAACATCTGCGTAGTCTCTGAACCTATCCACAATGGTGGCGTTCTCCCACCCACCAACATCCTGTAGCGCTTGTGGTAGATCCCAGTGGTATAGAGTAACCTATTGGTTAACAAGGACCAGAAAATTGTAAGATTTCTTTTTATTTTTTTTTAGCATTATCTAATGCCATAACTATTTTAATATAAATCACCTGGGGCTTGATGTTAGCCTCCAGAAGAGCATCTATAAATTTGTTATAGTGTTTGAGACCAGCTTCGTTGATTTTTCGGTTTGTTCCATCTGGCATAATTCTTGGCCATGAAATTGAAAAGCGATAATGGTTGACCCGAAGGGTTTTGAGATTGCTGACATCCTCTGAAATCCTATTGTAGCTGTCACAGGCAATGTCACCATTTTCATCTTGAGATATTTTCAAAGCAGTGTGTGCAAATGTGTCCCAAATGCTGAGGCCTTTCCCATCAGCTCTCCAAGCGCCCTCTATCTGTAGTTAGGATGCATGCCGTCAAAATAAGTTATTATACTTGGGACAAATATTTGACATTATGCATGGAACATAATGATTATACCTGATATGCAGCAGTAGCCGTGCTCCAAACAAAACCCTCTCGGAAGTGTCCATACAACATTACCTCATCTGGTGGCAGTGGAAAGCCATTATCTTTCATTATATCATAGTAAAGTAGAGCTGACCGCTTTGGAGTTCTCGGACGACTTGGATCTTTAAAATCAACATGATGAAGTCCATAGCTAACAGTGTAGCCTTTCAGCCACTCAAAGGAGTCCATGAGAGATGTAGCAATATAACCTTTGACAGCTACACCATCCAGGTTGTGTGCTAAAAAAGAGAGGGTGTAACTTAAAATTGCTTAATATTTTAATGAAGTTATAAATATTTTGAACAGCTTTAAACACCAATAGCCCACCTTTGAGAGCCTCATCAATGTAGGTCTTCAAAAAGAATATTCGTTCCGTGTCATCAGTTGTAATTGCAGTTCCTGTTGCCACACCATTTTCTGTAATATAAATCTCAGGGTTTCCATACTCTTCCTTCAACCAATTAAGAAGCCTTCTGAGTCCCCAAGCAACAGCCTTCTGCTCTTTGATGGCAGTATTTTCAGAACCATCTGCATCATCCTTCTCAATGTCCTGATCAGTCTGATATGATTGTATATTAAGCCTGCTGGTCACATGGCGGACAGATTTAGTTGTGTATACGTTAATGCAGAACATGTCCGCTGTTCCTTGAATAAGGGCTTTTTCATCATTGGTAAAAGAAGGTAATCGGGATTCACTCAAGCCTTGCAATTCACTCTTGTTACCAACCTGCCACTTCATGGCATCAGGGTAATCCCCATTTTTAAAAATGGGATGTGCAAACCAGCCAAGTTGGAACTGAAGGGCTCTTTCAGCCGCCAGAACATCTCGAGGGTTGTTGACATCCTGTGGTTCTGCCCATTCAGAGTTCAGACTAATGGATACCAGACCTCCTTGAGATCCTCTGTACTTCTTATCATAGGTGTGATATGCTTGTGCATGTGCTTTAAGGAGGTTATGCGCAACTTTGTATGGAGCATCTCCAGGTTGCTTCAGATTAGGTGGAATTTGGCCTAATCCATATCCAAGCCATGCAATTGTCTGTGGTTCATTAAAGGTAATCCAAAATTTTACTCTATCTCCAAATGTTTCATAGCAGAAGTCACAATAGTCATTGAATATGTTAATCATTTCAGTGTTTTCCCAACCTCTGATATTTTGTAAATCTTGTGGGAGGTCCCAGTAGTAGAGTGTCACTATGGGTGTAATATCAGTTGCTAACAGACCATCAATTAGCCTGTTGTAGTAATCTACTCCCTTTTGGTTAAGAGAAGCTCTATAGCCATTGGGAAATATGCGAGACCATGACAAGGAAAATCTGTAGGTCTTTACTTGTAATGCTCTCAACATGTTTAGATCTTCATCTAATTTATTATAGCTGTCACATGCCACATCACCGTTGGCGTTGCTTGGGATATTACCAGGTTTTTGAGCAAAGGTGTCCCAAACACTTGGTCCTTTTCTATCTTGATTCCAGGCACCTTCAACTTGGTATGCTGAAGATGAAACACCCCAATGAAATCCTTCTGGAAAAGCTCCATAATGATAGAGCTGTCTCTCAAACTTAGTTTGAGATGAAAACTTTTCCCAAACAACTTTTGATTTGGAAGGAACTTCAGAAGGTGGCAGACTGGGGAGTCTTGTCTTTTTCATTGTTTCTACATAGACTTGAACTTTTAGGCCTTCTCCAGTATCGGAAAATCCATTTCTCTCAATGACCTTTGAGTAGAAATATGCTGAAGCTTTAGGAGTTCTTGGCCTGTCAGGATCTTCAAAGTTCACATAGTGTAGTCCGTATCTGTGAATGTATCCTGATGGACCCTCATATCCATCCATCAGAGACTGGACTGTAAATCTCTGAATCGCAACATTGTCCAACTGCACAGCTGTTTGAACATACACAAGGCATACATAATGAATTACTGGTAGTGATATTGCAGGAGTGGTCCACAAGTACATTTGGGACATTGACTTTTGGTTATCTCTAAGAAAACACAGTGTAGTGTTTTTGAAAATATGCTTTGGACAAGTTTTAAAAAAACATACCTTTCATGGCTTCATTGATGTAAGTTTTGAGGTACTGAACACGCTTAATGTCATTGATCCTATCACTAGAGTATTCAGTTGGTATTCCATTTCCTGTGATGTAGATGGGCACCTTTGTAAGAGATGTATACTCTAAAAAGATGTAGTTCAATAACCTCCGCAGCCCCCATGGAACAGATTGGATCTGATTAGAAGCTGTTGTGGGCCACTTAGGATCAATATGAACCTGGAAGTCCCCAATCATTTTTGGACCAGCATCACAGCCACTCAAGCTTTCACTTATAAGTCGAGATGTCTGGTGGTTGAGTCCAAAGAAATCAGCCGTGCCTCTGATTCTTTGCTTCTCCGTCTTAGTGAAAACAGGGAGTTTTACTAGATCTTGACTACATATTTGCTTCTTTTTTGCAATGTGCTTGGTCAAAACAGGTGGATAGTCTCCATCTACAAATATTGGGTGAGCGAACCACCCTAGCATAAAGTTCAAATATCGCTCAGCTGCTGAAACATCTTGAACACTTGAGGGATTCTTTGGCTCTGCCCAGTCAGAGTTTAGGGCAATTCCTACTTTTCCACTGTGTAGGTTTCTGTACTTATCATTATAAATGTGCCAGGCTTCTGCATGAGATTTCAGAATGTTATGGGTTGTCTAGAAATTCAAACAAAGCAAAGTAAGCATTCAATTTCAACACAACAAACAATATTTTTTAAACTGGCAAACGCACCATGTAAGAGGCCATGATTGGGTCTTTAATGCCTGGGGGGTATTCGCCTGTTCCATATCCGAAGTTGCTCACTACCCAAGGACTACCGAAGGTAATCCATGTTTTGACTCTGTCTCCATAACGATTGAAGCAGAATTCAGAAAAATCTTTGAAAGCTTCCACAATGGAGTCATTAACCCAGCCACCTGCATCTTGCAGAGCTTGAGGAAGGTCCCAGTGATGCAGGGTTACGGTAGGCTCGATGCCTGATTGCAGGAGTTTATTTATCAGTTGGTCATAATAAGCAGCTCCATTTTCTACAAAACTGCCTTTTCGGCCAGTTGGGAAGATGCGAGCCCAAGAAATTGAGAACTGATAATTAGGAGTGTTCATACCTCTGAGAAGGTATACATCATAGTCCACCTTGTGATAACTGTCACTGGCAAAAATTGGCTCATTGTTATAACGATCCCATATTGTCTCACCCTTCCCTTTTTCTGCCCATCCACCCTCTACTTTGAAACTTTCACTGGAAACAGACCATTCAAAGCCAATTGGGAATGAGCCATTCAGGAACTTGTCACGCTCAGCCTCAGTTTGGCTCCTGAATTTCTCCAAGACATTTTGGTATGAGAATGAAGAAGCTGATATCTGTTGGAAGGCAGCCTTAGTGTTCACCTGCATACTAAATGTAAGCAAACTGTTATAAGGCTAAAATGAGTATGGATTTGATAAACAATGCAATTTTGTATAACAATCCTACCTTTTGATTGGCATTTCTTGGTCATCAAAAAGTTGTGTAATGTCACAGCCTAGGATGTTAAGATTGTCGTTCTGTATAACTGACATTGAATTTGCCAGGTTAGCATGTGGTTTTCATTTGAACAATAACTCTGAATTATCAAATACTGGCTAACTTTTACCTTTAATAACTGCAGTAATTTGATGCCAGTCATATTCATCACAATCCTGGTTAATCAATTGATAAATAAGGATGGACTTCTGACCTGTGGCTGTCTAAAAACACCATCAATTTTTCATTATTTTTTTTTATGCCAAACAAACTTAAAAAGCTATTTTTCGGTGTGAACACACTGAAGCACGTCAAATTCTGACTGGTAATGATTACAATGGTTTATTTATATATAAGACCTTGAAACCATGTACCTGTACTTTCGATAACTCATCAGAAAGACCTGTCAGCAATTTGCAGTTATACTGCATGTGCACAGAGAGGAAATCCACATATTCCTAAAATGAGATAAGATAAGTATATTAAGATTGCAAAATATTAACCATTCCTCTGCAATAAATACAGTGATCTGCCTTGAACTCTTACCATGATTTTAGACTCTATATTGCTGATTGGAGTAATTCTATAAGGAGTAATTCCAAGAGACAAACGAAGACCTGGAATCAAATAAGCACAATACTTTATTTGTCTACTTGATTCTAATACCTAGCATTGTTTTGAAAACATATTATTTAAAGAATCATGTTTTTAAACATTTGAGGAGTTTGGCTCCAAAACCCAAACACCAAAAACGAGTTAGCACCAAATCTGAAGTCTCTTTTGGTCACAACTGACAAGTCCATAATTTATTTTCCAAAAGACACAATATCTGCTATTTTGTGCAGTCCTGCAATTTTCTTACTCAAAACACATCAAAATGGGTTTATAAAGGTTTGGAAAAAAAGTCTTTGGATGTTTTGATACACATCCAATACACCTTCACCTCTTAAACAGTTTTATGTTATTGCTCATTTTTACTAGTAAACCTTAATAGCATCCTGGCCTCAGAGCTAAAATAACCCATACATTGTCACCATGTCAAAAGCTAGAATTAAATGGCTAACAAAGCTGCCCCACATGGTTGTCAAAAGCTATGTTGTGTTAGCAAACTCCGTGACAAATATGCTCTACATTTCAATATCATGGTGTTATAGCAATAAAACAGTAATCAGTTTGGGTTTAATCATTATTATTTACTTTAATATCCATCGATATCCAATATCTTCTCCCATCCAAATAGAGTTTAATTCATTTCAGAAAGCCCTGTAAAAAGTGAGGTGTTACTGACTTAATTAACAGAAATCTTATGACAGTTGACCGTAGAAGACACGCAGATATATGAAATATTAACTATGTACTTTTCCAACTTTCTTTGGACAAATTACCAAAAAACAACAGAATGGCTTATCATCATTAGACCTAAACAATTAGCCATGAGTCTTGTCCATTTATTCATATATCAGATGTAAAAAAAAAAACTCTCTAAAGTCCCAACAAATAGTAAAGTATTTGTCTACAAATAACTATTAAGAAAATACATAACCTAAGTTCTCCTGAAGGACAAATTTTGTCATTGAGTTAAAAAAAGGTTTAAAAAAATTGTACCCCCAAAAATTTGTTAGCAGGCTGCAGGAAGCCGAAACAGGTTTACCATCTGAGTTTATTATTGTGGATCAGAAATGGCTCAAAATTACCTCAATAACTGTTTTGTACCCTGCTGACAATTCACACTTACCTTCAAATTTCTGATGGCACGTTTTGTATACATTTTCATGGGATTGAAGAGCATTTTGAAGTTCTTCACCCTGAAGCTCATGAAGGTGACTAAGTGAAAGAAAGGTGTCCACGTGGTCTGTAAAGTAGCTGACCACAAACTCTGCATACTGTTCGAACATCTGTAATGTAATAGAATTTTCCCAGCCTCCGTATCTTTCTCTGAAGACTTCAGGGACCACAGAATGATGAAGAACCAGTATGGGTTTGATGCCAGATTCCCTCAGCTGCTGCACAAAGCCCTGAAAGCACTTAAGAGTGGCTTCATCTGGCTTGTTTGGATCGCCTGTGGGAAGGATGTGAGACCAGGACAGAAGAACTTTAAAGTGTGTCACCCCTCTGCTTTGAAGATCCATGAAGTAGTCTCTGGAGTTGTCTGGCAATGGACCATCACACATAAACACATTTTGTTCTTCCAGAGGAGATTGAGAAGTCTGGCTGTTGGTCAGACTCAGAGGGCCTGCGAGAAAAATTGAGTTTTGTTGGCCTGCATTACTGAATTTCATGAAAATCACCAACAATCCCAGGGAAAGAAATCCTCCAGGGGCCTTCATCTTGAGGCTGATGGAGAGGAGTACAATGCTCTGGTCCCTTTATAACAACCGCTGTTAATCTTAAAGGGTGGTAATTTCAGTCACATTGGGGTCATAATCGAACTTTAATCCATCTCAAGGTCTGATTTATGAGTTTATCATACAGACTCTGAACTAAAGATAAGAGTACTTTTAGAGTCAGGCTATTCCCAACATATCTACAAGCGCTGGCATTGCTTTTGGACTTTCTATTATTTTTTGGAGAAACTTGTATAAAAAAATTAAGATCTAGAAATGTGTGGAACCTAAATATATGAAAAACTTTTTTAAAAATTGAAATTTAAAATCACCAACATTGATCAATCAATCAAGTTTTTCTATAGCACTTCTTTAATAGTTGTTTTCAAAGCAGCTTCACAAAGTCCTTGTGAGGATCAGGTAGAGTAACTAGGAGTTCCCTCTGTGAGGGGACTCTCCCTGACTGAGGCAGGTGCTAGTCACCTCCCCAGCATAAAGAATAAAGAAAAATTTCACTATTTTTTTTAAAGATTTTACATTGGAGAGGTCTGTTTTTTATAATCGCCAGCATTTATAAAAAAAATTAAGCCATTTTTATATTTTAATAAGTGATTAATGAAAATTACATTTAATCACAGTAACCATGATATTTTGAGATTTAAAAAGATGAACAAAATTTGCAAGTGAAACAGAATTGTAATTTCAATCCAACGGAATCTTCTTTTCCTAGAAAAACAAGAAAAAACCTATAAAACATGAAAAAAACAGGCTGGTTTGCAATTTTTAAAACAAAAGATTTATTTAAACAGTGTACAAAAGGTTTTACAAAATCGTACAAAACATTGGAAAAATACATAAAAAATTTAGATGTTGAAAAAGTATCAAAACGGTGGAAAACCAGAGTGTTAACAGGCATAGGTGGATTACACTCTTGCTCAAACACTCAGTTTCAAGACAACAAAATTGCATTGGTACCATTAACAAAACATTTGATGCTATGGCTTTCAGTTCTGAGACTTTAATGCTTTTCCATGTAAACTGCATTTGAACCAACCGAAAACTTTCAATAATAAAGGCAAAACAACTCTCCGAACTGAATCAGCTTGGTGAACTCCTTGAAATGAAACATTATTTATTAGTGCTTACAGTTGCGAAGACACTCATTGCCTCTTCACTAGTTGGTCAAATGAAAAGAAAGCCAAACAGAACCAAACCTATTTAAAGCCTTAGACAACAAAACAAGAAACGTAAGACTGTCTACAGAGAAGCTTACTCTTAACGAGAACTAGTAGCCAAAACACTTCTCATATACAACCAAGTACACAGTATGCAAATAAAATATCGAAAGCTTCTTCTGATCAATAACTGATTCACAAGTATTCAAGCATTTTCCAGGTTTGTTTTTGTTCAACACACTAATTGTGGTCCACTACTCAAAACCATCTAAACCATTAAGCTACACTAAAGATGATGTTTACCCTCATTTTGGAATGGCAAAGAAAATATGTAAACTCCAGTTTAAGGCATTTTTGAGATGCAATCCTTGACACTTCTTGTGTGAAGTGTGACAAATAGACAACACAACAGCCCCCTACACACAGAAAAGAGATGATAAGAGACAAGAGATATTTGCCTAGGGGTGGAGTGAAGCTCACTCCCTTCTGGGCACTTTGGAGAATCAGGCAGGCAGGCCATGTCAAGAGTTATTGGCTGGTGAGATGCTTGAGAGATTTGAACATGGGGTTTACTCGGCATAATACTGCATGACATTCAAACGGGAATCACCGGAGCGCATTTGGACACAGCTTTCACTCGGTCTCTTGTTGTTCACACAATGTTCAGCAGCCAAACATAAAACATACAAAACACAAACACAGGATCTTCCCCCTTTGATGAGAGCATGGCATCTCCGGGTGAGATGCTCCGATGCAGAGGAAACCAGATGGACATTCTCGATCAAGCCATGATCCCTGAGGAAGAGGAAAAATATTAAATATTGTTGAACATCTGAAATTATTTAATCTAACTTTGGCAAGATATTCCCAAAATGAAGAAGGCTTCACTTTTCAATTAATTTGTTGCTATATTTCTAGCTGTTGAAAACAACGGCTTTTACACTTTTACATTTCAACCGTTTGTGTATGTTTAAATGGGAGCTGGTAAGCTTGCTTCTCAGATAACCTCATTGAGACTCGGCTTTGCTGGGCTTCTCTTAAGCAGCGACATCACAGGACAGAGTCAAGAGTTGACAGGAAAATCCAGTAAAAGTTATACTTCATCACATCATCTTAGCAGTGCAAATAGAGCCATTGATTATACATTAACTGCATGAAATGAACAAAGCACATTTTAAAAAGGTACACTGCTTCAGAATGTATGGAATTTTTGTCTCCTGTTGGATGACTGCATTGTAATAATGACATCTAACTGCTATGGAGACCAAGATCGGAATTTAGCATATTAAGTCAATGGCTTGTAACTATATGAAATCCTGGAGCAAGTATATGAATAGTGGCATTAAGGAAGTTTGAATTTTGTACTATTTTGTAGCCGTGTAAACCAATCAGGAGCTTTCTAGAGTCGTTGTGTTAGGGGAAACTCGTAAACCAGCCATGAAGGTGGGCTGAAGTTCACCTACCGGAATGTTCCACTCAGTTTTTAATAATCACTCTGAACACGGCTTGAGAGCGAGTAGTGTGCTGGAAGCACTTTATACTCAAAATTCAAGGACAAATTATATCACCAATTTACAAGATGTAGTTTTATCCAGCTGAAATAAACCTTAAAAATGCTAAAACATAAAATTGCATTAACTACCCATTTACCGGACAACAAACCAAAGCTACTATAGAATCAGAATGTTCTTGTTAAATAACAATTGTTTGGAAATCAATAAACAAGACAAATCTTCCTTCAACATTCTGAAGTCTTTAAAACAGCCCACCCACTCCCCTCTTATGACCCTCTCAGACTTTCATTGCATTTTTAACAAGAACTTTCTGAAAACGTAAGTTACACCCCAGTAGAATCTCATAAGATAAGAGTTATTGTTGATTGAGAAAAGAATATATGCGACTGCAGAAACCAACATAATAGGAGGGTTTAAAACACAGGTGTCAAACTCCATTCCTGGAAGGACACAGTTCTGCACTACCTTTTCACCACTACAGGCTGAATTTCTAAAACCAAAGCAACCTTTTTAAGTGACACGAAGGGTGGGGCAAACAATGCACTGGCCTGCAATTATATAACAGCAGTCAAGAGAGTAGTCAGACTTATGTTGGGATTTTTCTAGCCTAATACAGAAAACTTTTTTATGGTTTAATAAAATTCAATGGTGCAACTGGCTGAGATCAATCACATCAAAGAGTAGATTTTCAACAATTGTGTGAAGTTTTAAAATTACGCATTAATTAGTGGATTTATGTACTCTACAATTATTAATTTGTGACAACTGAATAAATGCTTTTATCACACACAAATGTTTGAAAAGTTGCTACCAGTTGCTAAGGAGTGTTTTGTATTCCAATCAATAGAAGTTGAGTAACAAAACATTTTCAAAGCTCTTAATAGTTCACAGTGTTCGAGAGCTTAGGGCAATGAAAGACATCTTTCCATGTTCAGACACATTGAGTACATGTAGACTCCAGATGGATTGGCTATTGTCCTAATTTGACTTAAAAAAAAAGTAATGCCTTAAAGAGCCTGCCAACACCCACAACTATGGGGAAAAACAAACAAACAAACAAACCAAAACCATGCTCACCTTTTTCACATTTGCTCCCTTGCTTCTCCTGAGCGAAGTTAAGTCTGTTCTGCTCAACAGCGGTGCCGTTAGACTCCGGGCTGCTACTGCGTGAAGGACTGCTCTCACCATTCTGATAGGCCAAATCCAGATGCTGCTGGGCCAGCTTCAGGTGTCGACGCAAACGGTCAATTTCTCTTGATGCTGATTCATCCCCAAAAGACTCCCGTCCGGAATCCAAGTTGTACTCTGGTTTCACACCCAAAGCCAGCTTATCTTTTTTCAGTGCAGTATGGTACCCTGGTGGAGCGGTGGGCACTCGTCTGCAAATGGGCCCACGCTGGCTTGAAACGTATTGATGGCGTGCACGTCTACGAAAAGCTTCACGGATTGAGCTGATGCCCAAATGAATAATTTCCAGCAGCGTGAGAAACAAGCAGAGAAGACTCACAGCATACATGATGAGGAGAAAGATTGTTTTCTCAGTGGGACGGGACACAAAACAATCTACCGTGTGTGGGCAGGGACTGCGACTGCACACATGAGATTTGCGGACCTCGAACCCATACATTATGTACTGACCATAGAGAAAGCCCACTTCGAAGATGATACGAGCCACAAGCTGCAGGACATACACCTTCATTAGGCCATCTCTCTTAATTCTCCTCCGCCCGTCATGTTTAGGCGCTTTCTTCTCAGGGGCCTTCTCTTTTTCAGGAATAATCTCCTCTACAATCATAGGGTCTTCCTCGCCATTGTCTTCAGCCTCCTCGTAATCACGATTGGCTCCACGGTTGATCATAGGCATGCGTTTTTTGTCCCTTGACTTGTACTCATCATCGTTCATTCGAGCAATTTTGTGCATAGCAAATCCCAGGTACATAATAGTAGGGGTTGTGATCGTAATGATTTGAAAAACCCAAAATCGAACATGAGACAGAGGTGCAAAGTCATCATAGCAAACATTCTCACAACCTGGCTGCTGCGTGTTGCAAACAAACTTGCTCTGTTCATCGTAGTATATCGATTCTCCTCCAACGACCGTCAACACAATGCGGAAGATGATGAATAATGTGAGCCATATCTTGCCCACAAAGGTGGAGTGGTTGGAGATTTCATCCAACAACCTCGTAAGAAAGCTCCAGCTCATGATGTTTCAGGAAGTCTTTCCTTCTCAGTCCTGCAACAGAACAAAGTTGCTGTAAAAACGTAAGAAAGCAAAAAGAACCGCAGCAGGATTGGACTGAATACCAGTTTTAACGATTTTTATGTTTTGAAGAGGATATTTGTTGGAAAACAAAAAAATAAAGGATACTTTCATTTCTAGTTGGAAAACTATTTTGGTACAAATTTCAAATATTATGGAGACACTGAATACTTTTACAGGGCTTTAATGGGGGATAGCCAGAAGTGCATACAATTATAGAGTGCCAATTTTAAAGCCGGCTTAACCAATACAAGACAGAATGTCAAAAAAAGTCAACATATGCAAAAGGATAGAAACCTTAATGTTCTGTGTTTAAAAAAAATATATAAGTCATCATGAAGTGTTTCTGTCTCACTCTGCTCCCTTTCTTTCATTAACAGTGAAACAATGACAATTGATTTTAGTTAATCATTGTAATAGTTTTCACACAAAATGTAACGTGACATTTTCAACCAGAATTAACTAATTAGATTGTGTACAGATTACATTCCATTTTAAACAAGCATGTAACTCAGAGTTGATTTCTGAAAAGATAACATTTTGGAAAGATATTAAAGTTTGCTTTGAGTATTAAATCAGAGATATGCAGAGACTGCAAAAAACTGAAGTAAATATTCTAAGTGAATTTTTCAGTATCCATGGCTTTAAAATATTTGTATTTAAAAAAGTATTTGGCCACTAGATGGAGCTATAAGATCACTTCAAACAGCCCTTTAAAATAAGACGTTGACATTTCTAATAACTAATTTTCATACATTTTTGCAAATTTTGGTTACATAATACAAGTGAATTATACTCTGATAAGAAAAAAAAAAATATTGCGATACGTTTTTATTAATCAGCAAACAAACACAGGACTCTGCTTTTGTTTTTAAGAAAACTTTCACAAAAGATTTTTAAAAACTTTGTATTTAGGTCTGGGTAATTTGGCTAAACAAATTTTCCAGAGGGAAAACAACTTATTGAGGTAAAAACATATCAATAGCCAAAATAATTTAGCACTTTGATGTTGTCTGACCCCTGTAGAATAACACATACTTACTAAAAACCTTTTGTGTACAAAATGGAGCATGGGTTTTGAGTAAACCTTAAGTCCACACAGAAATGTTTTTCAACCAAAGGCTTAAGAGTTGAGCAAGCCACTCAAACTAAAACACAACTCAAACTCAACATAAAACATAACTCAAAACTATAAAATGGATGGTTATACAGAGTTCCACTAATTGGTGATGACTAGACAGCTTGAAAAATTATGGGTCAGTCCAAACACATGATCAATCTAAGCTGATGGAGACATTTGCCGACTTTTTAAAAGTCTGTTAAAGGTGTAAAAATCAATTATAATATTGCTAAAGGGGCAAGTACTGGCCATCAGAATCCTTTTAAATAACCAATATCAGGGCTAGAACAGCATGGAGGTAGGACATTAAGGACTACATCTGCCTGTTTAGGGTGGAGTATCCTTTTAAAAGTACAGGATGACTTTTTACTGCATCGCTGCAGAAATTGAGATAAAATTGAGGATGGCTGCCCAGGGTTTATTAGAGACAGTTGCATGGTTGCTTGTGGTAAACAACAGAGACAACGAGAGCCATTTAAGAACTTCTAAATCACTGTAATTTGTTCTCTGTGCAAAAGATTATGTCTGATTTCCCAGAGACGTATAAATGTGGGTTTTAAACATTCCACAGCTGGTGCCCAGTCCGCCCTCAAATTACACAACAGCAAGGCTCACAACTATCTTCATTCTCATTACACACCTGGCTTCAAGGTCTCACAAAGGTGTGATCTCACAAGGGTGTATGCGACTCTCCTAGGTGATTACTGGCACTTGAGACCTTTATATTATTTTTCAACAAAATAAATAAATAAACTTTTTTTCACTGAAAGAAATTAAGTTATTTAAGGGTTGATCAACCTGCCACCACACACAAAAAATCCTGAATGATTCAATTCTTGCCTGTACGATGCAGATAAAATGGGCTTATTAAATAACAAAGAAAGGAGTTTCTAAGCAACAATACTTTTGGTAGGATTTTAACAATTTCCACAATTTTCTTAAACTGAGAATAACAAAGTTAGTCAGAAAAAGGGTTCGTCACTGACTGCTAACCAATAAAATAATTTGAATTTAAATGGAAACTTGCTCACTATGAAACCCTTTTTCCTCAATATAGACTGGGTTTGTATATCATAAAATGTACCTCATTTTTTTTATAAAAACTGTTTCTGAAGAAAGGGATATTACCCAGAGATATCTCTAGATTATTTGAGGGTTAATGCAGGTTTCAGAATATTGAATTTAAGATTTTTTAAGAATAAAGTTTAAGACTTGTATAATAGCTTCAAAAACCCATACAAAACGCGTAATAAACAGTACGCTTGAAATACATTAAAACCCTAATTTCTAATGTTTTTGAGCATCTACAAACATTTTCCTAAACTCTGGTGATCATAATCAATTTTTTTTACATTTAGAAGTATTTTTTATGGCAAACCCAAAAATCACCTGCATGCTTTTGAGCATTTATGCACATTTTGCGAATCTCTGTCAACCCTTAGAATAGCATTTACACATTTTAAAATGTATAAGTCACATGTCAATATTTGGTAACCCTACCAATCAGTTTTAAGACTTTGCGCATTTATGAGTGTTTTCTCAAACTCTGACAACCTCAAAGCAATAACAACAAAACCGATATCAGATATAAGTTACATGAACATCAGACTTGTGAAAACTGTTCAAGACCCAGAACTGAATTTTAGACTTTTTAAGCCATAAAATATCAGCTTTCAGTTTGAGTGTAAAGGTTTTTTAAAAGCAATGAGAGCGTTAGCCCAAACCTAACCCTGACCTCTTAAATCAAGCAACATGCGTGCAGAGCAACCCTTTCCACGTCAGACATTAACTCCAGGAAGGAGAACAGAGTGGCTTTGTGGAGACATCTGAGAAAGTAGTTATCCTTGCATAGATTCCTTAACCACTGGGGGAAGGACAAAAGATCACCATCTACCTCAAAACAACTTACTTTTTCAGAAACCCGAGGGCCTTTGATGTCCAATCTCATTTAAAGAGTACTAGAAGTAATGAAAAACTGAGTGAAAGTCAGTTAATATAAGGTATATTTGTCCCTTCATCATGCAGTCTGTTGGAATAAACCAAGTTAAATCCACAGGGCATTTTAAAACCACTGAAGTAGGTTAATTCAGAATCAAGACTTTTTAATAGAATAAAAAAGCAAACAATTTACTGGGTAAGTTTATAAGATACAGGTCTATACAGGTAGCATGTTAATGTTTAAAGCATTTAAGCACTTTTCTGCTGTTTGATGTCAATTACATAATGTTTATAATAAACAAGCATAAACTTCTTAGGCTAATTCATTCATGTTTTAAAGATGGCTGTAATAAAAACACAAAAAAACAATATATATATATATATATATATATATATATATATATATATATATATATATATATATATATATAGAATACATAAAAATATAGTATTAAAAATTACTAAATTAGACACGTTTAAACAAGATTGAAATAAAAGATGGGATAAAAAGATTTTTAGTCAGGTGAGCCAGTGAAAAAAAGGTTATGGCCTCAAAAAAACGGTCAAAAAAATATGCTATAGTAATTATACCCCAAATTGCCTGTTTAGTCTTAAAACTTTAAAGCTAGCTATTTTAAAATAATGTTTACACGTATATTATTCTTTTTAAAAGTTGTTATGTTGGACAGAAAAAACTAAATAAATAAACGAGAAAACAAAAATGAAACGTCATAGTTTAACACGTTAAGGGTAATTAATCAACTTGAGAGTGATAACAGTTAAAGTTGCTAATGACAATTAATTGAAATTAACGTAGCACGGCGTGTCGGCGATTTGGAATGGCGCTGGGCTGTGGCGCGCTTTTACCTGGAGAATTCGGAGGACGTTTTTTCTCCTGGCGTGGAAAAAACCTTAATTCCAAAAAGCAGCATGGCTGTTCATCACCAGTCAATATCGGGGAGACGTGGAGACTTCTTTTAACTCCACAAAGGTTGGAAAGGTTTGTCCGTTCTGCCTCCACATTTCCACAATTAAACCAACCAGCTCAATGATGCGTGATATAAGTTTACTATTGTTCTCAGGCTGACGCAAGAACGAGGCGACAGTTCATTACTAAACTACTTCAAAAATAGTGCTTACACTAGAATGCATTGTTTTATGACGGAACACACAAAACTCAACACACACAAAATAAGCAACAACGTGCATTTAGCTAGGTTAAATAAGATGCCAGCAACAAACCGTTGGCGGCGTCACTATTTTAGTCAGGGTTGAGAACCGAAGGAAAAACTAACCTAGTTTCAGTAGATGCCCACACTTTTCCTCGGCCACGTCCTTCCTGGGAGCTCGAAGTATCGCGTTTGATATCACCACATCTCTAATTTATCTTCACTGAGAAGCCACGCTTTGTTAACCCATTCGGTGAAAGTAGTATGTGAGTGAGCAGTCGTCGTCGTTCTCCTCCATATAGTGTGAGGGGAGGACAAAGAGGCTCCCCCAAAGCAGCGCTGCTCCTCCCGCCTCTGACCGAGTACCCCACCCCCTTTTTCCAGACACGCTGAAATATGAGATATTTTAATGATTTATTGTTTAACCCCTTATATTTTCCCTACTTAAACGCCTTGTTTTAGTAAAATAATTAAATTTCTTGTTTAGCAGTATAGCACATTATTTACACTTTATTAAAGGAAGATGTTTATTTTCTATAAGTAAAGATGCAAAGTCTTTTCTGAAGTAACTTTTACTAGTAGGTTAGATCTTATTCTTCGTATTATTATTACGCGCTATTTTATTTATTGGTTAAATTGAGAACTAGTAACCCATAGCTACATTTCCATAAAGCCAAAATGTCAACGCCTTGAGCCGTAACTCAAAATGATCTATCAATCAATAAAAATGTTTTTACATGGCACTTTTTCAGCAGTTGCTTCAAGGGCCTAATGTGAATTAAGAGTTAGATAGGAATTAATACTGGATAATATTATGGTTTAGAAATGTAACTACTATTGTTATGTTAAGCTATAGATGTGCATCAAGCTTAAACCCCCATTTGTCAATAAAATCATCTATAGTTCTGCGCTCCATCAGCACTGATCATTATTGGATTGATAAAAATGCTAACTACTAATAAAGCATAGAACTATAGATGCTCTTTATGATGAATGTGTGCATGTAGAGATTTGTAACCGGCAATTCCAAACTGGACTCGCAAACAAAACCCCAACTTTAAAGGTACAGTAACTTAAATCAAAGCGCTGAAGTTTCACCATCTCTGCTCCCTGTTTATTTTCTTTTTTCTTATTTTTGTTTTTAATGATCTATCAATTAGTGACTTGCTCCAAATACAAAAATTATTTCTTGTTTTTAGCATTAAGAAATCGCTATCTTTAGAGACCAAAAGTTGATGATGTTGACACTCTGCCCCTAGTTTTACATGGTTTATGGGTTGAAAACCCAATTTGGCTCATTTTGAAAACCCAGAGCAGGCTCAAAAAGATAAAAACCCAGTAATAAGATTATTTTTTCACCTAAAAAGTTTGACTCAACAGTATTGAGATGTCTAGCCTAATAATGTACTTACCAAAATGTCATAAATAGTTTATTTTATTTTATATAAAGAGTGGCTACATTTTTAATTTAAACATAGATTTTCCCATTTTATGTTTTTAAATCCTTTAAATTGGGACAATGATAATGAGATGATACTTTTTGTGTTGCACAATTTCCATCAACATATATTTTTCAATTTGTGATTTTTTTGTGCTTGTTTATTGCTGTTTCATCTTTTTGTTGTTTCTAAACTTAGATTGGTAAAGAACTTTACACATGGTTGCAATCTTCTTACAGTGCAATAAAAACAGAAATAAACTTTAAAAGAAATATCCAAACATCAAAGCCTTAACACACTTTTCACCAACAGCTTTCCATTTCCTGCCGAGGAAGCTGCTCGGAAGTTGTCGTTATTGAAGAGGTTTCCTCCATTGAATGACTTCCTTTCTCTGGAATCTGCTTATGTTATAAGCAGGACAGTTCCTGTTCAGTATTGCAATATATGTTATTGATAATGACCTGCAATCTTTGCTACAAAATACTTTTTGCATTAACTTTTTTATTAAGCAGTTGTGGCTTCTGGTAACATCAGATGCGCAACCTCAAATCATTTCCATTTGTAAAGAAGTGTGAAATCCATGTTTAAACAGCCTGAAGCTGTTTGACATTTGCTTCTCCTCCAGAGCTGTTATCATGTTTTTGTCTGGCATTCTTTTGAAATTCAATCCAGACGCAGCTCTATTGGTAGCCAGTCAGTAAAAATTAGCATGCTGTAACTTTTGGAATGTGATTCGTCTCATAACAACACAGTAAATGTCAAATCATATTGATTTCCAGTTTGCTCAATGTATTGCTGTTCTCATATGTCTTGGTTAAAGTTTTACATGTAACATGCTGCTCAATTAACAGTGTAAAAGAGAGAAATGTTCTAAACATTGTTAAGGCTACTCATGAACAAGTAAGAAGGAATGCTTTACTTAAAAATTATAATGTGGTCTCTTTTTTTCCTCTAAATGCTTTCAAATCTATAGGAGTCCCTTTTGTTACTCTGCACAAAAGAACACAATTTGAAGATTGTTGAAGGCTAATAGCCTCTGACATCTATGCAGAGGAGAAATACTTGGCTTGTGTTAAAAACTATAATGAAAAGTGATCGAATTATGAGATTTGTTGGCATTGCCTGAAATATTTGCTGATGCAAGGAAAGCATGCTTACACATGTTGAGCACTTTTGCCTGTAGAACAAAGTTGTAGAAATTGTCGACCCCAAGCAACTTGCAGAATGCTATTTAAAGAATTGCGCCTCAGTCAGCATTTTGGTACTTTTAGATCCTGGCAATGTTCATTCAGGCCAAATTCAGCTGAACAGAAACACATTTGTTGGCACAATCAAGCATTTTAAGCAACATAGTTTTTTTATTTCTATTTTAGAAAATTAAGTAACAAGAAATCCATTACAGAGAATTTAAGGGATTTTTAAAAATTGACTTTACATTTTTGACCAGCCAAAAAAAAAAGCATTTGCTTTTCTTTTTAGTAAAAGTATCCAAAATGATCCGAAAGTTGAGTCTAGTCAGTAGAACTCACATATTGACAAGTGACATCAAAACTGGCTTGAATCCATTTTCAAATGTCAATACAGTATATGATTTTTGTTGTTGTTTTTGCAATGCTTGATTTGTTGCACCTAAACACTTAAAACTGTTTAAATCAATAACCTGTAAACAATGTCCATTTTGTGAAGCATTATCTCAAAAGACTCTAGCAGGGATACATTCTGTGCTGTCAAGGGAAAGTTTCAACTATTAAATTAGTAGTTTATGTCAACATTTTGAGCAAAAATTTAAATTGGATTTAATTAATGTCAAGTGAGTTTAAGTTACCCAAAGCTGCAGTCTTGCTTATGTATGCTTGTGTGTTCACAACGGTGTCTATTTTCAGTCATTTTTGGACCCAAGACAAATGAATACACAGATTAACTAAAAATAAATGTATGTAACAAATTACTTTTTAAACGGAGTGTTGTCAAAAGTATCAAAATTCTAACAATGTAGATGTCCATTAGCTCCCTTTGCATATCACATTTCTTCTTCCTTAACTTGATTGGGATTTTGATGTTAAAAAGACTTGATATTAAATGCAAAAATTTGCCATTTTTGTATGTGCTGAATGTGTTGCAAAATGTACTGTAGAAAAGAGTTTGGTGTATACCAAACAATTTAATCATATCATTCAGAGGTCTGATTTAATTATAGTAAACAACTATTTCAAGGTATGAGTGGAAACCAGTTTCCACTGAAGTAGAAGGTAATGACACTCAAAGACGGTTTACAATTATCAGAGCATCAGACAACTTTGGCAGCCCTCAGCTGCCTTGGTGGGCCATTCTGCGCCTATAGGCTCCTGCCCACCACCAAACACACCCCACAAGTCACACACATTCATACAGGGCAATGCGGGTGAAGTGGCTTGCCCAGGGCCACAATGGTTATAGCGTGGAGCACTGGGCCATATTTCTGGCCCAGGTCTCTTATCATAGCTTCCTGTTTCATTCAGATGGTGATAGAAAATGCAAGCTAGTGTACCCTGGGTCTGTAGACCAGCTTGAATTTTGGAAGTTCAATGTTTGCTACTTTTGCCATAAACCTCTTGATGATGCGCACAATGAACAGGTCTCTGGAGATGGACGTTTAACCTTGAGATTTTCATGTTTTCCACAATTTTATGTATAATAAATAGAAATCTCTCTCCTTTCTGATTGCATGTGTGATTATTATTTTGGCCGCTCCTGTTACTTGCCATGGGTGTGTCAAAATAAAATTTACAGGAACATCACATGCATGAAAAGCTATTATCTCATACAATTTTGACAAGGTTCAGTCCATTTTTTATATTTTGTCAGTTTTATTCTGTTGAAACAAATGCAATAAATGCATGAAAACCAAAACATTTGGAAGAATTGTCTTTGAGAATTATTGCATTTTCAGAAAGGACTGCAAATGTGCTTATATTTTGGCCATGAATGCATTAAAATATAAATGCATGAAAAGGGAAAAAATTCAGTCGTCACAAAATACTGTGGCCAGACAATGATAGCTGACTTATACTGAGATGTAATCTTTTGAGAGCTATCACTCAAGACTGAAGAGTGGTAGTACTTTCAGAAAATAAATAAAAAGCAAAAAAACTCAAACGATTTTAAAATGTACTCCAAGTAAAGTCTTTGGAGGCCTGTGGTCAGATAAATGTTCCCATCTAATGTGGTTTGTTTCATGGTATTTTTACTGCAAACCACAGTTTTGACAAGAAAACAGACGTTAACTTTCGCTAGTTAATCACTTGCACCCAAACATCAACCCCCTTTGTCGGTTGAGGTTGGTTATTGTTTAATAAACACCAATGGCCTTTCAACTCATTCTGTTGCGTTTAGGGTGTCAGTGCTAGTAATTATCTAATGCTATAAACATATACACAGTTGTTAAAGCTTCATTTACAGAACTGCAGGGAAGTGGAATCAGGTGCCAACTGATGTAATGTTTACCACCTGTTTTGTTAGGCCTAGTTTGAGCTAAAATCCCTACTACATACTTAATTGTAATAAAATACTTGGAACGAACATTAGTTTTCCTCAGGATTCTAATGTATGTGGAATTATGTATTTAGTGAACTTTAGATTTCCGTTTTTGAGCTTTCAGAGCTGTCAAACAATTAATTTATTTCCTACAAAAATGTTTTTGAATGTATAAAATTATGCAATTTATCAGAATAAATTGTATTTTTTTAATTGATTCATCAGTTTGCCTTTAAACTACTGTTTTATTGTATTTGTTGAAGTTGCAATACCCAGTTCCAATTATATTTTTTATGAACAGGATTACATCTAAATAAATAAGCATCCATACATCAGCATAATTAAAAAGATAAAGAATAGAAAATTTTAACAAAAATTGATCAAGCTATAAATTGGCACATTTTCCCTTTAAAAAAACATTTTTAAAAATGAGTTATTTTGTTGCCATATACTTTATCATGACCATCTTTCAAGCTCAAGTGAACTGATTTTTATATTTTGCACAAAAAAGAGAGAATGCAGTGAGTAGATGAGTCAGAGAGACCTAAACAGAACAAAAGTGTGTCAATATATTCCTTGCTCTATCATGACGAAGACTGTTGCTCTGTCTGAAGGGGATTTTCAACATGAGAGCGTAGCCATTTGGGGGTTGGGGTACAAACCAGTGAATGGGGGATGGTATGCTTTTTCACCCATGTGTTAGATGTTGCACGGGGGTGGTGGTGAATCTCCTATTTCAGTAAATGTCCAGGGTGGTGAGACAAGGACTTTTTCACTAGAAGTTGAAAAATGCAAGCCCCCAGTCCCTTTAAGTAAAAGGCAGGGTGTTGCTATAGAAACAGACTGATCTTGTCTTGAACTCCCCCAACATTGTAACAGATGGTTGGAAGAAGAGCCATTTGTAGGTGGGTTAAACCAGCAATTCCCCCATTAAAAGTTTCCTTCCTGCGTGGTTCTTTTGTCACCAAAGCTTAAGTTACCTGTAAACAGGGAGGAACAAAGTCGAATCTGTGACTTCTTCACAAATGGGACCAATATAAGTCACAGGATCTAACATGTTTGGTGAATTCTCTTAATTTTTTTGTAAACACATGACCTTCGACTTTTTAAGCACGTAATTGAATCCTCTTTACACCATAATTTGTATAACTGTAATGTCGAATCATTAATGTTTTTTAAGGTTTTTTTCTGTTGAAAAATTGGACAAAAGGGTGTATCCGATGATTGTTAGGATTTTGAAACAAAAATACTTTGTGTTAATCCCATAGAACACTACTGTGATTAAGTGACCTATAACAACAAAAAAGGAAAACATATAAACTCACTTAATAGGACATTTTAAAGTGGCCTTTGTTCCCCAGAAATCACACATTTTAAAATAATGTTGTTACATTTTAAACAACTATTGGTAAAATAAAACAAAGTAAAGAAAATTTTGAGTTAATTTGTGTGGAAACAGTGCATGAACACACCATCATTTCAAAAGACGTGCCAAGCACAACTGTACTACGTTTCAGGGAGGTTTAAAGCGACAAAAGAACCAACTCAACTTTAGTTAAACTATGGTTTATAGGTCAGCTAGCTCACCTAGAGACACATTCTAAGAAAAACACTCACACACAAGGTACCTCTCTGTTTCATGGAAAGCCAAATACCGCAAATTAGGAAGGTTTTTCTTGAGAGAATTTTTCAGCTTATTGACACAAGATATCAGTGTAGTGATGCATTATTTGCAGATTGAATCAAAGCAGCTTGAAATTTTTGTGGAGACAGAAAGTGAGTTTGGATGCAAGAATGTAAAATTTTATGACTTCCATCTGGTACACAATGTGCAGAGAGAGTGTGTGTGTGTGTGTGACCCCGAAAGGGAAGAAAGCCGACATGAAGATGAATATATATATATATATAAAATAAACAATACAAAATGTCTTAAAAATAAGAATACTTACAAATTTGTTTGCAAAAATAAAGTATTTATTTCAAAATGTTTGTGTTTATTTTTAGATCCTAAAATGGTCTTGCAGGTCTTGTAAACACAATTTGGTGTTCAGTTGTTATGTTGAGAAACATATGAATAAATCTCTGTTTTTGTTATGTGCAAAAATTTTGTGCTGCCAAGTCATGTTTCTTCATTTTTCTCTACACAAATGGCAGCCCCAGATTTGGACAATTTTAATGTGTTGAAAATCCAAACCAATAGGAACCAGAGGAGCTTGAACCCAGAAGGCATTGTTTGACCACACTGTGTTAAACAACAGGAAATAACTCTGTGTCCATTTCTTAATATTCTACAGTATTTTAAAAGCTAAATGTGACTTATAAACATACGTATAGACAACTACGAGGCCAATATATGGTGACGGACATAATTAGTAAAAACGTTTACACCTCACTGCATCCTTCACACCTGCTTTGACGGCATCTTTTGTAATGCTTCCCATAGTTAAAAATGCGTGGAATTACGTACGAATAACAAAAAGCCACATGGGACAGATGCCACACTTTGCAAACTTGAACCTATGAAAGGACAATGTTAGCACATCGTTCAGTGTCATGACCCTCTTTTCAGAGGACTGAATGTGGAGGAGGAAGGAGTGACGTTTTCTAAAGGAAACAATCCTGGCAAGCGTTAAGAATCACTGAGCATCTGAGGAGGTCAGATTGGGGGTTGAGACATAGGGCTCTCAACTCGCTATTCTTCCAAAGTTGAAAGTGCCCGTCGCCCAGTTTTTTTGCTAATATTAAGCCCATAAATATTCCAGATAGCACAGTTGTCTAAAGTAAATTAGTAAAGTTCACACAGTCAACACTTGAGAGTCTAGTAAATCTAGTATTAGGTTGTTATTTTACTATAGGTTTTCCAACTTTTTTGCATTTCTATATACGAGTGTTTCTATCGGGACTCTTAAGGCCACTACACATCTATCCAAATTGAGATTTGCACAAAAGTTCAGATGGTTTCTCTGCAGGGAGCATTTCGCAAGCTACTATTTAATGATGATGCCGTGATGCTTCTTGCCATTGGATGACGTTCATGTGTAGTGATGTGACGTTCTTGAAAAGAACAATGAATCTGACTCATTCAGAGAGTGAATCAAATTTGTTGGTCCCACGGATTATACTGTTAATAATCAGAAGATGCCGGTAAACAAGTTTATTTACTCAGATTCATTTTCTCTATTTTTGGGTCTATGTTGTTAACAATTTGCAAGTAGATAAAATTATAAATTATTTGTTTAAATGAATTCTTTTAAATGAACAACAGCCAAAAGAATCCATCACTAAAATGAACAAAACTTCCCACAACAGCCACACACGACTGTTTTATAGTCTTTGAAGGCTTTGTGGAACAAACTCTCTCTAGAGGTTATTCAGATAAGCCCATCCAATATGGCATATCTGAACTTGTCCCCACAAATCGTTCAGACAGGTACGTGATTTGCTGTTGGTTTTTGGTCAAGGCATGTTCACTTATGAAACACGAACTGAATATCAGGATTACCTGATATATATATATTGATCAGATATATATTAATACTGATCAGAATACCATTTATCAGGATAAATCACACTGTTTCAGATGAACAAAATTTTTTTGTGTAAACAAAAATATGGCTTAATGTGTGTGCAAATTCCCTTTAAATTATAAAAATCCAACCCTAACTCCATAAAAATTCAACCCTAACTCTTTTTATTATGAAATATTTATTGTTCTTAAACCAACTCCTGAAATTTATTATTTATATTTTAAGCCACAATGCAATGAGCAATGCAAAAATAAAACTTGAAAAATACAAGGCCAAAAGGGACAATAACATACCATCTAAAATGTAAATATTAAGATTTCTGATTTCTAGTTTTGCACTCTATATTTTACAGAAACTGTCAAGAGATCCACTTGCCTGATTAGATAGCAAATTCTGTTCAATATAAAGTTATTTTTTGTTGATTATCTTCACCTGAATACTAGAGACTTGAATACTAGAGTTGCGTGTTTAACCAGAAGCGTTTTCACTGTACGTAAAAAGACTACTTCCAATTATTTACTTTCTGGCAATAGTTGCACTCCATGGATGTTATCCAGTGAAATATTTGGACTCTTGTGGACTGTCTTGTCTTTTTCTGTGTTCTCTGTACTGGAGTGTTCCATCCTTTTCATCTGCTGCACCTCAAAGGAAAGTTCATTGTAGTTTTCTGTTGTCAATAAGTTGTATTACTTCCAGGTTGACCGGCATTCCTGAGAGAAACTCACCTATTGCAGAAGGATATGTCTCTTTTGCCAATGTGTAGCATGCTGCGTTTTTTTCCCTTTGTTTCTCTCATGTGGCATCAATTTAAGACACATTTGGATTATGTTTTCTTGAGATTTCCTCAAATGACACCAAGTGACCACATGTCAAAAAACTAAATAAACTCTGCCTATGATTAAAATGGAAATTTAGTTTGTTGATTTGATTAACAGCATATCTACTAAAACATAATGACTGCATTTTGCAGAGCGATGCCTTTCAGAATTGGTACACATTCTTTCCACCCAGGTAGATGATTAACTCTCTCCACAGGTCTTCTTCATTCCGTGGACCAAACTATTAAAATCTTGAGCTCCCATTTTACCAACACATTCCAATGGTTGCTGGATTACTTTTATAATCCTGATGTTGTTCACTGAGTTCACTTTAGTCCAACACAAAAGATTTCAGTACTTTTTCACTAAACCGAATAGGTGTTCTCACCCTTTTATCAGTTACAGTTGAGTCCAAATTTGCTTCTCACAAAATCAAAGTATAAAATTAATGGTAAAAGTATAACATTAATGGGAAACTAAAAAATATAATGGCACGTTTCTAAAAGATAACAACACGATTTTTAAATATAATAATTTTTTCTAATTTGTGATGAATGTTTAACTTTGTTTGGAATATCTCCAAATATGGAGAATATTGGAATATCTGCTTTATCATAATACTTTCAGAGCCTTCTAATGCAAATCAAGATATTTTTGGAGCATGTGCCAAAATTAACCTGAGAGTTGTGCGCATGGCCCAGGGCTATTCAATAGTGATTCACTTTAACCACACACAATACAGTCTGTTTAGCAGAAGAATGAAGCATTCTGCCAGAAAACATCATTCTCAACATTGTGGTGACTGTCTGAATGCCTCTGTGTGTGCTCATGTCGGAGACGACCAGTAATCTAATGAAGAAAATTTACGTCAGAAAATGAGCGGATGATCTTAACCATTGGATACTTATCTCTAGAGTTTACCAAGAATAGTTGTGTCATCCTCGGTTCAGATTAAAATAGAAAAGGTAAATGAAGCCACATGCTTTATCATTCAGAGCAAAAACACCAGTTTGGTTAACAACAATAATCTAATCAATATAAAATTAGACTACAAATGACACAACTTTTAAACATACTCTCTAAAGTTTGGACTCTTGAACATCAGATCTCTTACACCAAAAGCTGTAATCATAAAAAAATGATCTCAGAACTTAACCATGGCAAACTATGCTTAACTGAAACCTTGCTCACTCCAAACAACTATTTTGGATTTAATGAAGCAACACCCAAAAATTACTGTTACAATCACTGCACTCAACTGGACGTGGTGGGGGTGTTGCCACACTATATAGAAATACCCTAAACACAACCAAAAAGACAGAACATAAATTTAAATCTTTCGAAGTACTTGTGCTCCATATTACACTGGCAGTATCAAAACAAAGATGTGCATTCTCTGTAACATTAGCTGTTGTCTACAGGTCACCAAAACACAATTCCAGCTTTCTTCAAGAATTTGCTGATTTTGTTGCATATCTTTTGGTTGAAGCAGATAAAATACAGATTTTTGTAGACTTTAACATCCGTATCAATGACAAAAAAGACTCGTTGGTTTTTGCCTTTATAGACCTCCTAAATTCTTGTGGGTTTAAGCAAAATGTGGCTGGAGAAACTCATTGCCTAAATCACACTCTAGATTTGGTTCTATGTCATGGCATTGACCTCAGTGACATTGTTATATCGCCTCACAGTGAGGACATCTCAAACCATTAACTTATGTCTTGTGCTTAGCATACTGTAAACTCACCTTTCTAGTATACCAGCAAATTTCTGCTAGCACCCTAGATGCTGACAATGCTAAAAAGACAAACTAGAAACTATGAGCATAAAAAAACTTGATTGGAAATATTCAAAATTGCCTGGAAAGAGAGCTTGTCTAAATATAGACTAGCATTAAAACTGCAAGAACTAAATACTATCACAAATTAATAGAAACAAATCAAAATAACCCACACCTTTTATTTGAAACAATGGCTAATCTACTAAACAGTCAAACATCGACAGATTCAAATTCACCTATACAATTCAGCAGCAATGATTTTATGAATTATTTCTCAAATAAAATTATGTCTATTAGATGCAAAATCACTAAAAGCCTATGCCTTTGCCTCACTTGCTGCAAATTAAAAATAAAATTACAGCATCTAAATTAACAACATGCTCTCTTAATCCTGTACCAAAAAAAAAAAATTACTAAAACAATTGCTACAAATAGCCAAAGAACAGTTTCTGAATAATATAAACTCATCTTTATCACTAGGTTTTGTTCCTAAACTTCTCAAAAATGCAGTAATTAAACCACTAATCAAGAAAACACACCTGTTTCTTACTATAGGCCAATCTCTAACCTTCCGTTCTCATCAAAAATATTAGAGAAAGTTGTAATAGCACAGCTCAGCTCCTTCTTGCAGAAGAGCAACTTTTATGAAGATCTTCAATCTGGATTCAGACTGCGCTGGTTAAAATTTAGATCTGTTACTTGAATGGGATCAAGGGAATATTTATTTTCTAGTTCTGCTAGACGTCAGTGCAGCCATCGATACGATAGATCACTGGATTCTCCTTGAGAGACTAGAGAACGATGCAGACATCCAGATCCAGGCTCTAATATGGTTTAACTCTTACCTCTCTGACAAAATTATTAGAAGGCATGGGGTTAGTTTCCATTGCTATGCAGATGATACCAAGCTCTTTATCTCAGCAAAACCTTTCAAAGTTAAGATCTCAGAATGTGTCGCTAATATCAATGATTGGATGAATTAAAATTTTCTTATGCTAAATCCTGATAAAACAGAAATATTACTTATTGGCTCTAAAAAGAAATTACAGAATCTCTAAGTTTTAAACATTGAGCTGGAGGGACAATTAAAATTCGTTGGTGTTTGACCATCAAGAGTTGTTTGTTAAAGATCAAAGAGTTTATAAAATGGTGTCACTATTGGGACTGAGTAGTGATGGGAAGTTTTGTTCATTTTGGTGATTAGTTCTGTTACTCTTGTTCATTTAAAAAGAAGGATTCATTTGAACGTTTCATTTATATCATTCATATGGAAAAAAAAACAGACCTACTTGCAAATTGTTATGACAAAGACCCCAAAATAAACCAAAATACACAAAACTAGGAGCTTAAAGACCCTGCTCACCTGTGTCTTGTGATTGTTATCAGTGTAATCTACATGCAACAAAGACAACAATTCACTCCCCGAAAAGAGTTGTTTTTTCACTTTTCACAAATGACACATCACTATCCTGTGCCATCTAAGGGCAATCTACTGCATCAACATTAAACAGTAGAGAATCCATCCACATAATCATGTGATTCTTAATTTAGATAGGTGCGTAGAGACATTAACTGAAGTACTTCGCAATAGTGGACATCAGATTAACGAAACAAAGCAGTGATAATAGAATTTTTGTGCTTTTAGAAAATTTGAGTTTTGAGTTGCTCTTTGTGACTTGTTCAACCAGCCAGGGACAGTGAATAATAAAGTTCTGGTGAAAGACAGTGGCAGAGCAATGGCAGCATAAGACGTTGTTCTCTCTCTGGATATGGTTGAGCATTTTAATTAACAATTGAAGAGCATTTCAGGCCCTGTCCACATGTACACGAGTATTTTGTAACCATGCCTTTCTAAACGCGGTTACAGGGTACGGTCACAATTTGAACTTAGAGGTTTTTCCATCAGTGAGCTTTGTATTTACTCTTTTTTGTAAGTGCAGTGCAGTCAAGAAATTGGTACTGTACACTAAGAAGGTACATTATCACTCCAGTATACAATTAACAGTATACACTTAACAGACATTAGAGCCTGTATCCTGTATAAAAGTGGCCTTAAACTTGTAGAATTGGGCCTAAACTGGGCCACTGGATTATTTTGCAAAGTTAAAAAAAAATAGGATGTGGTCAAAGGAATGTTTATTTAACATTTGAAGCCGATATGATGCAAAACTGCAGTTTCTCATGGGAAACAACAAAACCTTGAGAAAAACTAGGCCTCACTGGTTGCAAGATCCACTGATGAATAAATGGTGTTGAATACTAGGGCTCATGTTCTCTTTATTGTGGATATGAGTTACCACAAGTGACAATACAGTGCTCATAAGGGTTTTGTTAGATAGGTACATAGTGACATAGGTGAGCCACAACTCCCTGAGCTAAAATTCCCTCCTCATCTGAGAAATAGTAAAATTAGACATAAAATCCACATCCGCTTTCCTTTTACCAGTGAAAGTCTACAAAAACACCACACAATGCTCTTGACAGGAAATCCATCCTATTTTTGTCTCCTATTTTACTTTGTAAAATATTATCTACTTTTATGTCATAGATATTAAAATGCAGACTGATACAATAAGGTGGTCAAGAATTAATATGTGTATGCAATTATTTCTGGCCAAAACAATGATTTCAGGTTGTATCACAGATACTTATCTAGGTCTGTATATATACATACATTGTAATAATTTGTATGTCTAGATCATATTACAAGAGGTATACTCTTTCCAATCTTTTTTTACAATTTACAATGTTACATCCATCTTTTAAAAGTGAATTATATATTGTAAGGTAGTATACTAAACTAGATCTACACAAGGATAAGCATTCACAGCTGAAAGAGCAAGTCAGAGCACAAACTAGCAGATGCAGGCAACAATCATTTGCTTTGAGTCTGAGGAGACAATGAAGGAACACTTTGGTGTGAATACTAGGTGCCCTCTTTGGAAGAAACCAATCACTGATCATGACTACAGTGAAGCACGGTGATGGCACCCTCATGCTGTGGGTAATAGTAACTGAGAGATTATTCATGTTCATTTTCTTCTTCATGCGTCTCCTTCTCCATTATTTTTTGTTTTTTTCCTTCTGTTTGCCTCTCATTTTTCTTCTTCTTCCTCTCCTTTTTTCTTATTCTTCTGCTTCTTCTTCATAAGTCTTCTTCTCTTTTCATCCACTTCACGTCCTTCGTCCTCTTCTCCTCTTTTTTCTTTTTCTTCTTAAGCTTCTTTATTTCTCTTTGTGTCCTCCTTATTTTCCTTACCTTTCTTTTTATTGCTTCTTCCGTTTGTCCTTCTACATTATTTTCAAGCTTTTTTGTTCTTATTGTACCTTCTTCATATCCTTCTTTCTACTCTCGCTTTTCCTTCTTTCTACTTATTTGTTCTCCTTTTCTCCTACTTCTTCCGATTCTGCTTCTCCTTCTTCTTTTTTTACTTCTGTTTCTCCTCCTTTCTTCTCCTTCTGCTTTGGCACCTTTTTTTATTATAGAAAACTGCAACAGTTTTCAGGTGCATTTAGGAGACTAGCACATGACCTAATGACAGTGACGAATTTGAATTGGATGGATCCAAACTTCCAAGATCCAAGAACAGCGGTTTTCATCAATCTCACACATACTCCTGCCTAATGTTAATTCCATGGAAAATAGTAAAAGAGCAAGTTGTTCTGACAGTAAAGCTTTTACGCTGAACATTTATATGAACTTTCCTTTTTTAAGGATAATATTTGCTCTGCTTATGCTGGATATACAGAAGAACAATCAGATAAAGGGAGCGCAGCCAACTTTATCCAACTCTATCCGTTCTTGATGAAACCTGTTATGTCTTAGAGTCCAGAAATGGGAGCAAAATAATAAAAATGGATTCCCTGAAGAAAGTCTCAGCGGGAGCTCATTGTGGTGGATATTATTCTAACCAGGTATGAGTACATCCATATCCGCCTCTGTAAGACGTTTGAAATGGATCCGAGGAAAGTAGTGGGGGTGTGTGGAAATGAATACCTCCAACCATAACTTATCCAATTTAATTTATTTTCAAAAACTTTATAAGCTCGCACATGTGAAAGTGTGAGCCATAACATTTAAAACATCCATTCATACTTTTTTAAACCTGTCACAGGGGCCCCACGGCTCACATTGGGGTAAAGGTTACAAGTGCTTCTGACTGCACATTCACTCTTCATTTTTTTATTGTACGTTTACATTTTTAAATCCATGTTTTGAGGCTGCGGGAGGAAACTAGAGTATCCAGAGAAGAAACGCTTACTCTCACTTGCCTTTGACTATCCAGAAATGGTCAAACTTCTCACTGTGAGGCAGCAGTGTTACTGCATTACCTAATTTAAAACACATCTCTCATAAAAACTACTTCGATATTCTTTAATTACTTTATGAATGGTAGTGCTACAAAATTAAAGTGAGTGATCTTTCTTACGATCAACTAAATGTTGTTTATTTGATTATTGCCTACTACATTTACTTGTCATTCTGCAACATGTTAACATACTGGTTTCAAGTCCTGAAGAGGTTTTAATTAGTCTGGTAATTTCTAACTCTGTTGATTAGCTGTTCAGTTATTAATTAAGTTTATTTTAGACAGCTTTTAACCTCCAACCACATCACAAATCAACTTGCTAAGATGAACAAAAGATAAACATTTGTAATGGTTGTAGTAGTACCGGTTTAAAGGTATTTGTTACATCAGCATGAAAATTAAATTCTATACAGTACTTCCTGAAACATTATGTATTATGTGTTACCTAATATTGGTTATAAGAATGTGAGATGCTGGCATTACAAAATTAAACATTATGTGGATACATTTGGTTAAACACAGGTTAAAAAAAGGGTACTTGAGTGCACAAAAAATGCTAAAATAAATGTTTAGTTTTAAAATTACTCAAGTCTTAATACATTTTTTTTTGTGCTAAAGTGTTTAAAGATAAAAAAACACAAATTCAAAGTATACTTTAACTAATTACAACTAAGTTTAATTTACATTTACAAATTAGGTTTAGACAAGGCTCTCTTAAGGATAAAGTTCACATGGTTTAAAATGATACTTAAGTACATTGAAAATGTATCGATTTCTAAAGATGTATTTAAAATGCATTCCAAAATATGAAATTATTTAATTTAAATTGTTTCGGTAAAATATTTATCGTTAATGTAGTTCGTTTATTTCCAACACATTAACAATTTATTGCAAAACAATTTAAGTGTACTATTAATATTATTAACAAATTTCATACATTTTATGGTAAAACTGTGGTACTTTGCAGTTTTTTCAACTTCAAAGTTCAATTTCAACTTGAGTCTGTCTCAAAATAGTGTTGTTTAGTACACTTAGTTCAACTTATTTATGTCTTAAGAAGTATTGAAGATTAATATTACCTGCATTCAAAATCATTGTGTACATCACGTTACGTAGATTACAGAGGTATATGTAAATAAGGTATGCAGTAGTGTAATTGGCTGGGAGGGTTTTGTACTGAATCTCATCAAATTAAAGAAATAAATGGAAGGTATTTTAGGTTTTCTGCACTAAAAATGTAGGGTTAATCACATTTTTTCTGTTTAATTGGAAAAGAACTCACATCTTAAGATAAACACATCTGGAAATAAAGGTACATGTCAACTGCAACAATGTCTTCAAAATATCATAGTTGTGTTAAAATAGTATTAAAGAGAAACATTTTTCATTCCAATTTTGGAGTTTGATCTTAATTCAAAAGTAAAAAAAGATTTCTGCTGAAAAATCCTGATGCAAGAAAAAATGTCAGCACAGCCATCTTCAGATTTAACAAATCTGATGATGAAAGCCATAGGAATTAAACTTTTTAATAGTTCTGCCTAGAAATGTACAAAGGTCTTGATAGCTACAAATTCACCAACCCCTGTGCCACACCAATATCTCCCTTCTCCATAGTTCCTTATCAGTCAGTTTGCTGAGATCAGGAGAAAGGGGAAAAAGTTTCCCTTTGGCCCTGAAACTTTTGCACCAGCAGACAACATCTGCAATGGATTACACAAAGCAGGCACCAAGATGACAAACTGTTTTGTCATTATCCTAACAAATACATATTGCAACAGCTGCATTTCAGCACAACTTGCATTCTGAAAATGCCATTCAGAAATCGAAAACATTAAAAGGCTGAATTTTTTGAAAACCAGTTTTTTTTTCAAATTTAACACTCCATCAACATAATGATTCATGTATGTTGATAATGTTGATAAGGATTCAGATACTCAAATTTTTTTTAAGAAGGCAGATTGTGTCAATGTTTGAGATAGGTACATGTAACTAAAGTATCATTGCAGAAAAACTTTGTCATGTTTGTTTGAGCAGAAGACATCCTGGAGCCGTTTTGACTTTAAAATGTTTCTTCAAGTGCTTAGAATTTCTAAATGACTTCTGAGAGGAATGTCACATAACTGTTCTCAAATACATGCACATACATTTGGGTGATATACATAGGCAAACGCTTTATTTTGGATGTTATGTGACCTTTTCGCTGTATGCAAATATTGAAATGACAGGAAAAGCACAGGTAGAGCAGGCTTTTATTGTAATAAAGATTTTAATATTTCAGTCTTCTTCCATTGTCTGGTCATTGTGGAAAGAATGTGGCATCCTGTTGATAACTGATTGGTCAATCGCTGAGCTCACTGACTGGACAGCAAAACATTTTTAACACATATTAAACACCCTTAAAGTAAGACCCTTAAAACAGTGGAGATGGGAGTAAACTTCAGGAGAAGACCCCTGCACACTCTCCCCTTTCAAAAATGAACAGCACTGTGAACTTCCACAGGACCGTAAGTGGAGCACACACATCGACTCCATTGTGAAGAAGGCCCAGCATAGGCTGTTCTTCACGCACCAACTGAAGAAGTTCAACCTCTCATAGACATTGCTAAACCAGTTTTACTCTGCGGTCATCGAGTCTGTTCTCTGCTCCTCCATTATTGTCTGGTTTAGCTCCGCCTTTAAAGCAGATGTCTGTAGACTTCAGAGGACTAATCATATGGCTGAGAAGATCATCGGTGCACCCCTACCCTCCCTCCAGGACCTGTACACCACCAGAGTGAGAGAAAGGGCTCTAACAAAATCATTCTGGAACACACTTACCCCGGCCACTACCTTTTTGAGCTCTTGCCCTCTGGCTGCCACTTCAGAGCCTCTAATACCAGGACTGTGTGGCACAAACAGAGCTTCTTTTTCCCAGGCATTAAGTCTGCTAAACTCATAGCTCCCCATCATCCCACTCTGTTACCTGCACCAGCTGAAGGAGTTCAACTTCTCATAGACACTAACCCAGTTCTACTCAGCGGTTATCGAGTATGTTCTCTGCTCCTCTATCATTGTCTGGTTTAGCTCCACCTCTAAAGCAGATGTCTGTAAACTTCAGAGGACAGGTCGTACAGCTGAGAAGATAATCAGCCCTCCCTTACCTTCCCTCCAGGACCTCCACACCACCAGAGTTAGAAAGAGGGGAAACAAAATCACTCTGGACCCAATTCACCACAGCCTCTCTCTTGCCCTCTCTTTGATCTCTTGCCCTCTGGCAGCCGCTTCAGAGCCACTAACACCAAGACTGTATGGCACAAAAAGAGCTTCTTTCCCCAAGCTATTCGACTCCCCACCATCACACTCTGTTACCTGTACCTGGACTCTCGCACATTTCATCACCTTGCATTTTGCACTTAAGCATACCACAGTTATATGTTCTTGTGATGCATGGAGCATCACTGCTTCAACATTAAACAGCAGAGGTGTGAAGCTACTAAATGCTCCCTATAGAGAAACCATCCAAGCGAGTGAGGGAAATTCAGTCTGTCTAGGTGTGTGGAGACCTTAAATCAGAACTGACTGAATGAAAACATAAAGCCGAAATGGTATGGGTCAAGTCATGCTGCTAGTAAAATAAGATGGAAAAGCAGCATAAGAGTGACACAACCAACAGATGCGCAAAGACCTGTGAGATAAAATGGAAGAACAGTGCATTGTTTTGCTCTGTGAGATTGGGTTTAATTTGCCTCTTTCTCTTCATGCTGTGCATAGATCCATTGCATAAGTAATCTGGGAGTAGTTGGGAAAACAAGTAAATGATTAATGCAGTGTTTGTTGGCCTTGCTAGTACTATAGGCTCCCCAAACCAAAGTATGAACTTTTAAAAACTGTAATGGAACACTTTAATAATAACCCTGGTTTCTGTAAACCAGAACTGCCCATAGACCTTCATAACATTTAAATAATTACCTGGATTAATTTAATCAGTTCACATGGGTTCACTTGAAGCACTGACACCAGTATGCCTTTTAAAGTATGCCTCCAGTTCTTGAAAGAACAACATGGAATACTCAGGAGTTATTTTTCCTCACGGCTGGCAACCTCAGACTCTCTATTTAGAGAAGCTTGGTCTGGAAGCTGTTAGCTGACGTGCCATTGCTGAATTCTTACACAATCTCAGATGTTTCCTTCTCATTCTGGTGCTGAGCAAGTGTGTGTTCATCATGAAGGATTTTTTTTGAATGAGTATAAGATGTGAACCCTTCATATCTATGAGTAAGTACAAACAGAAAAATGATCATCAAGTTGTGTCATTTTGATATTTTGTCTTTCAGACCTGTATGATTGAAAATCTATGAACTGTAATGTGAACTCTTAAAGCATTTAAAAATAATTATTTGACCTCTCTAAACTAGCACTGCATCCTTAACAACAGTCTTAATAATTACTAACCTTCAAAACACGGTATTCAAGTCTTTGAATTGCCAATTTTTTTGCTTCTTCACTGTCATGCTTCCCCCACCCCCTTTACTTTTGTATAACTACATGTAACATCCTCGTCTGGAAAAAATCTTACTTCATCACTGTCTTAAGTCTTGTTTTAAGTCATTTATTGAATTCAACTGTGTTTAAAAACCACTGTTAGCTTAGCGACAAAAACTGACAGATTGCCATTACATTTTCAAGGTGATTAGAAAATTCATCAGATTATCCTCATGGTCACTGACTCTTCAGAGCAAGATCCGTTTAATTCTAGTGTTTTAAAAAGGCTTGTGTTCTGAGATACAGTAGCATGCGTCTATACACTTCGACTTTAATTTGCTCTGCAATTTCTGCTGCCACTTCCCTCCAGGCAATGCGTCACTAGTCTAGCGCAAGCTGATTGAATAGTTGAAGCAGATATGTGCTGCTACTCTGCTATTCAACACGTCCTATTATTGACTTAACATGTAAAACATCTGCCATTCCCAATTTCTGATTTTCAGTGTGAACAAATCTTTACACTTTCAGGTCAAACAGCATGGAGATGGGCAGCATAAGCGGGTCATCTGATTTGTCAGTGCTAGAAATGTGATACGGTATCTTTAAGTGATTAGAGAAGTGGAGAGGGGAAAAACACCCTGTCAAAACAAAATATAACCCAAATAGAACTTTAGTAGATTTTTAAAAGCAAAAATTAGTTACATTTTCTTTTAGTAACACAGTATGATTCCTTAGTGTCTGATTACTGATTGTCCATTTCTTACACACTACACCATCTGAGAAAAATTCATAACCACAGAAACGTTCTGTTCATTAACAGCCTATAAAAATAAAATTATAGTTTCAGACCGAAAAAGGTTTTAAATATACCAATGTGTCATGTTTTCAGATCACCAACATTTCTTAAGTGTCCAGTCTCATGGCTTCTTGAGACATGAGCCACAACCATGTGAAAATAAACATGATTACTGAATATTTAACTATAATTATCCACACCTTCACAAACACAGATCAGTCTCATGTTTTGTGTGTTGACTAGTTAAGGAGTGACCAGCATCTCAGTTTGTTGGTGCAATGCCACACAACTGCGGTGTTTCTTCAGCCTCAGCATTAACAGCAAAGGGATTGTTTTTTTAGGAAGTGTGTCCACAAGCTTATCTTATCTGATCGCCTGAGCTAAAGCAAAGCAAACAGCTCTGACCGTGTTCAAGTGGAAAATTGCCAGGAAGCGGCCAGATCAGACAAGTCTTTAATCGAGAGCTGCCTGAATGGTGTTTGAGTGTGAAGAGACTCAATACTGTTAGTTACACTCACATTTCAGCATCTGTTAGGATATTATCCGGTCTCCATTCCCTGTTCTGTGTTTATTTAAGATGTTTTTAGCTACTTGGGTTCAATGTGATGTTTGCACATAGTGAAAAACTAACTTGTTTGGCTGGTTTGTGAAAGATGTGGTAAAAAATACATGGAATGTGTTAATCTCACAATGCACATTGTGTGCCTTACATTACCCAACAGCAATTTTCGTATCAGATCATTTGGAGAATGTGTTTGGTCATCATGACTATCTTTTGCTCGGTTTTTCTTGCAAGATTGGGATTGGTGTCTTTGGATTTTCCCCACCCCCTCTCTTGTCTTCATCTTTTATACTCTTACTGATGCAGTCTGAACTCAAAGAGTTCATCAGCTTCTGCTACAACTGCTGTGCATGTTGAAGGTGCATGTAGAGGATATGCCCAGCTGATGGGTTGCTCACTAGAGCCCCTCTGTCCATCAGGCAGTATCACAGATGTCTATCGTCCATTATCCACTTTGGTTTATGTTGGCTACTTGCTATAAAAATATTACAACTATTGATATGTGAATTATTGAAATTTTAAATCACACAAAAATTCTAGTTCTCTGCTGCTAATACAGAGCATGTATTACCAGGTCTAACTGAATAACAGCTGAATATTAACAGAGAAAAATACTATTTATCGAAAATGAATCAATTTACTAGTTTGAGCAAAATACATCAATAAGAATATTTGAAATCTAAATGTGAATCGATGTTCAAATCAACCTTTTTTTTAATTGAATTTAATTTTGTTAGCCGATCATAATTCCCCTTTTGTCTTCATTTAGTTTGTATGAAGTTAAATTTAACATGTGGATATTTGGAAAACATGGCAACAATAATCTGAACCTCCACCCTCCCTGTTATGTGCAATAAGCATGAGAATATTTGTTGAGGCATGAGCCTGAACTGTTGTGACAGTTATGAGGCTAGGTGTGTGTAAGATTAAGGCTGAATCAGAGTCATTCCATGCCAACTTCTTTCAGTGCTTTTGACAAACCTAGAATTAGATTCTTTACTGAATTATCAAAGTGTAATTTACAGTGATTATGTGCACGCACATTCAATCCAACGGCATGAAAGAACATGCTTTAGTTCGATTACTGCATTCTTGAAGCAAATATTTTCTTCCATTGCTCAATAATTTGAAGTGTTATTTAATTTGAAATCGAAAAAATAATAGTTGTATTTCTTTACAGGATAACTTTGTAATAATTTTTTTGTGAATAAAAAATAGAATGTTATTTTAAAAAGAGATCTCTTTTATAGTGAGAATAAATTATGAGTGAATGTGGACTTGTAATATTCAGCCTGGCTTAGCTAATAAAGATGATTATTGAATTAACACGTAAATACTAAAGACAAAGTACATTCTAAAGTGAATTTGTGTACTAATATACTATAGTTGAATTGTTTTTGAAGACACTTAAAGTGGTCATGAAACGAGGAACAAAAAAGTGCTTGATCCCTTTACACTGTAAAGTTATTGGGACAATAAAACAATAGTTTTATAAAAAATATATAAAACAATATAAAAAAAATTCAATAGTTTTTTCAGTACGGCTCCTGTGTGTTTTCCATGATAGCGGCATCATGCTAGCTTTGCCTGTTTGTGTGTTACTGTGTTCACGGACGTGAGCAGAAGACACGTGTCCTGCTCTGTGACGTAATTACTAATGCGACACAAAGAAGGGCGAAAAAAGACTGTCATGGGATCGTAAGTCATTTTAACACTTTGATATCTGATTTTATCCTAAAAGATGTGGACTGCGGCAAAATAAATTACTGATAAAAACACGAGAAAGGTTTGGAGTTGGACCGATGAAGCCATCCTCTGATCTCACTGTACAATGATCAACAGTGAGCATCTCTTTTTCTAAAACTCACCTGTTTTTGTGTTATATTTGTGTTACAGGCTTTTTCTGAAGATGAAATCATTGTTCATAGATACAGACCAAAAACTTGTAACATCGTTTGCTGCTCGAATAAAAATCCTGAATCCTTTTGTGTCAACTGTGTTTTTCTATTCATTTTTGTCTTTGCATTTTTTTATTCACTTTTCACTCTTAAATACTGACACTATGGTAATCTGGCTGTGTGTTAGAAGATGCCTAAAGTTTTCTAAGCGGCAAAATTGTGATTAACACATTATATGAAAACTCCACAAAGCCTGTTTGCACTCTGTGAAAAACAGGCTTTAAACAGCCTTCAAGCATTAAGTCACACAATTAAAGCTGCCGCCAAAGTGGAATGAACCGCCAACTCTTCTGGCATATGTTTTATGCGGCGGTTGCCCTTCCATCCGCATGCTAGATTCAATTTTCCTGGAAATTAAAGAACATACAGAAGGGTTACAGGCATGTAAACATCACAGGATAAATGTGTCTTTAAATCCTTTTATGAAGCATTTTAATAGATAATCGATTGTTTGGTTGTATTTCCCAACTTGAGCATCATTAACTACAGATTTACTGGTAATATTTAATTGTCTAATAGATCATAAATTACATTAAAATCAAAATGATATTAAATGCACTTTTAGTGATGATTCATGAATTTTCCTATGAGCTCAGTTTTTGTTCAGATGGAGGTTTGTGGTGGTTTTCCAGCGATCATATACTGCCAGTCTTTGAGTAAATGTTTTAACCATTACTTTAGAACAAACAAATAACTGCAGCAACGACTTCAGAAAATAAAACAAACTTTTGAGATTCATAGAACATCACATTCTCTCACGATCAGTTTCAAATAACACGAGACGTTTATTAGATTTCTCATTCCCTTCAGAGGGCTCCAGGTGTTCACAGGACATACTATATGTTTCGCAGATTCTTTCTGGTCAATCAGTGATCTTTGCATGTCATGCTTGCTCTGGCAAAGCAGCGAGGATGGGGTAGGTTACGGTTTTTGAGTTGGTTTTGGAACCAGCTCAAAGTAGGTACGGAAAATGGCATCGTTTCCATGACCAGGACACAATGGAAAAGCGCAAAATACCATGCTGAACCATACAGAACTGCGCCGTGCCATATAATGGAAAAAGCGCCATAGGACACCTCGAATACCAATGTGAATAAAATTGTGGTTACTGTCACCAGTACTGTATGGTTCAGTGATGATTACTGCCTTCATATTTGTGAAAGCTTCGACAACACTTGACTGATATCCAGTGCACACGCATGTCTCTTTGCATGTTAGGTGGGTGTCGAGGCACAGTATGTATTACTCCATGGATGTCAAGGCACAGTAAGTATTAATCCGCGTATGTCGAAGTGCATTTTATGTTCCTCTGCAAAGTGCCTGCACTACGACAATCCATTCAGCTCTGCAGTTTCGTAGCATACCAAAGTCGTAATAAAACATTTTGATTTAGCACTTTGAATGACCAGCATTCATTCATAAGGCGCACTGGATTATAAAACACACTGACAGTTTTTGACAAAATGTAAGGAATTTAAGTGTGCCTTATATTGTATAGTGTAAATATGGTAATCCGGAGGCTTATGACCCCATTAACAGTCATGTCGTTAACACCTTTTATGGCACATGGAAACATTTGATAGCATTTTGTATAAAGTTTTAAGGCATGATAGTCCAATGTGGCACTCCTAAGCCCTCAGGTCATGCTCGTGTTCTCTTGCATGTTTGTACATCCACAGCACATCCATCATCCCAAATCCAGACATTTTAAATACATTTTTAAGCTGTATTCAACTTTGAACCCTTTAACATAATTGTATTTTTGCTTTTCAAAGAAAATATCTTTGAATATAATAGTTTACTTGATGCCAAAGGTTTGTGTGACAGGAAGTGAACTTTAAGGGGAGGTGGATATACCCTGTAAAGCAATTTTCCAGATGCATTAAAACACATAATGAGTTAGCAAGCAGAAAATGTAGAGTTTTTCTGAGAGAACCGACCAGCTTTCGACTAATATTCGATATAAGTGCATTGCACGGAATCAGCATTATCATAACAAAATCCTGTCCTTCCATGAGCCCTCTTAACCTGTTCCTCTGCACAGCAGTCCAGCTCAGAAGCAATAAAGAGCCCCTTCTAGCCAAACCAGCTCTGAAAGCAGTTCATTTCCTGTTGTTGTCTCTTGTTTTTCAGTGTGTATTTGGAGAGCAGTGAAGGCATTATAGACATCCTGAGGCAGTCAAAGCTCCATGAGGAGTGCTCCAGTGTCCTTCAGTTCATTTAAGATCAGAACAGTTTTGATGTGCCCCCAAACAAAACACGCACAAAAATACATGCACACTGTTTCTCCAAGAGATCCACTGAGTAAATATCTTCTAAAGTGAGCAATAGATTGAGCCATTGAAGCAAACAAAAAACTTTCTTCAATGACCTTAAAAGTTTTTTCTTCACACTCATGTTAAATATAAGTAACAAATGTTCATGTTTTGATGTTAGTAAAGCCACACAAAACAACACACACCTGACTTTTTAGCAATAGAATTACTGTTTGAGATGGATAAGCAGGTACAATTGGACTTTTCCCTTGTTAAAGTTGTAAATATATATACTTTAGCTTAATCATAGATAAGATAGATAGTATTTACTTTATTGATCCCGGCGAGAAATTATTTTAGTTGGTTTCAGCAGTAGGACAGATATACTGCACACAAGACAACATTTAACATGCAAAAAAAAAAAAAACATTTTATACATAAGAAATATAATATAATTTGCTGGTCGTAAAATTGTACTGTTGAGTAGTGCAAGATTGACAGTGCTTTATGGTTCAATAAAACTTTTCTTATGTAATATATTATCTTTATCTTTTAAGTCTTTTTAGGTTTACCTCATAGCAAAGCCAGAAAAATTATAAATTAGTTAATTGTAAAGAGTCCTGTTGCATGAATTGGTGGTTTCTCTACGCATCATTAAAGAAAACCAATAACAGTGACACAATTGAAAAACCACCACAAGTAAACATCTGATCAACCAGTTTGTCAGTTTTGCACAGGTTCTTCCATTGCATGTTACACAACATGACATGTTCTGTTAATCTATAGGGCCAGCTATATGTATTTTTCAACAAAATTGTCTTAATGTTTCCTCAATAGTTTTCTTGAGGACAAGTGGTTCAGATTGATGGCAAGCAGCATCTAAACTTCT